>CM051834.1:53932545-54611117 GCA_028451465.1 Erethizon dorsatum
GCGTCATGGTAACTCATGTTAACAATCTAGTACATATAAATATGTTAGTGTGTATCTTCAAGTTCTTTCAATCATATGTAATCACATAGTCATATAGATATATACAAATATGTATGCATTCATTTCTGCAAATATAGAATTTTGCTGTCTCTATTTTTCTAACAAAATATATAACCAATTCTTTTAATTTTTTGTTTTTGCCAACAATTTGACAATGAAATCATTCTAAGTCAAATGCTATATTTCTACTTCATTTGTTTTTATTGGTAGCATATTTGCGTTGTAGAAATTTACTGTAATTTTATTCAATATTGTTCCATAAACAGGCATGTGTGCATGTTTCTTCTACTTTTTGCCACTACAGTGTTTCAATAATGTTAGATATTTTTTCTGCTTAAATAATTTTTTAAGATCAATTCCCATGAAAGAGATTACTGGATCAATCCCTTAACATTTAAATATTGTTTTTATTTTTCTTTTAAATAAATATCACTGAGGTGTAACTTACCAAAATTATAATTTATCAATTTAAAGTGTACAGTTTGACTATTTTTCATATATGTAAATGTTCTTGGAATATTAAATATATTATTTGTTCCTATACTACTTGCTGAACAAATTTTCCATCTCTGTAATTTCTCCATTTCCTACATTTATGGAATATTTCTGCCATGCAAAGTTTCAATTTTTATATAGTCGAATACATTTTTTCTTATAGCATTGCTATCTAAATTTCTATTTGGCTCCCTCACCTCACAACTGTGTACAGTCTACAACTTCTCTTCCAATATACTTTTATATAAAGTTAAATTAATTCAGAAATTATTTGAGCACATCACATGAAATGGAAGTAAACTCTTTTATATTGTGGTTATATAAACACCTCTGACAGACACATTCTCTAAATAAGATCTTCTTTCTTTACAGGAGAGAAGTAATATTTGTTATCTGGGTGGCAGTTTGAGAACACAGTCTCAATTTATATTTTATATTAATTTTACCTTTTTTTATAAAACATTAGTGAATAAAAGAAATCTCAGCATGTTTTAAGTATTCATGTTTATTCTTATTAATTTATTCTTTCAGTTGATT
This sequence comes from Erethizon dorsatum, assembly GCA_028451465.1. NCBI lineage: Eukaryota > Metazoa > Chordata > Mammalia > Rodentia > Erethizontidae > Erethizon > Erethizon dorsatum. The sequence continues at coordinate 53,933,638 of CM051834.1, forward strand.
AAGATATTTTTATCAAATTATCAAACCAGAAATTGCTTCTTAATCTTTTCATGTATTGTGTTCTTTGAAGAAATATTAGCTTTTTTCTTATAAAGTTTTCCCCTAAGAATTTTGAAGTTTTGTCAACATATGCTTTCCTATTTCTATAAGAAACAATTTCTAGCACAGAAAAAAACTGCTGAGCTTTGTGTAGTCATCCTATAATCAGTGTAGCAGTACGATGAGTCACTCCAGGTTCACTTCAATGCCCTGCAAGATAGAGTTCAAAATCTAGAATGCTAAAAAGCATGACCTCCGGATAGGACTGATCCAATTAAACAGATGCATTTTGCTCCTGTAAATCCTGTGGGGAGAGGAAGGAGAGCAGGAGAGCCAGGGAAGGAGGGAGAGAGAGAGACAGAGAGGAGAGGAAGAGACCTTAAGTAGCATCTGTAACAACCACATCCTGACTCAGCATTTGGCTCCCTTGTTGTCACAGGGAGACAGGTGTCTAGGAGCCCTGCACCCAGCTGTAGGAACATTAGCTTTCTGATTCACCAATTTCCGGCAATGCTGTTACCAGTTTTTTCCAAATGAGACAGAAACAAATATGTTCTCAGAGCAAGCATTTTTGTTGTAGAATCTGAAAACAGAACCGCTTCTTTTAACCTTTCTCATAATTGTTATTTAATATATTTACTCTTTTAAACTGATTAAGAGTGGATTCTATTTTGTGTAAGTAAACATTAATAACACACCATACACATTATAAAAGTATCATTTAAATTCTTATTAGCTCTTAAATTTTTGTTTTTAGAGTCTCTTGTTCTTTCTGGGCAAATAAGCATATTGACATCACATATGTATAATTTACTCTTGTATCTAATGTTCATACAGTAATTTCATTTTTATTGTTGTTTTTAAAATGCACACATTAATAGCTACAATTAAGAATGCCTATATGGGCCGGTGAAATGGCTCAGCGGTGCAAGCGCCTGCCTGGCAAGTGCGAGGTCCTGAGGTCGACTCCCGGTATCCACATTAAAAAAAAAAAAAAAGAATGCCTATAAAATGCATAAGAATTAAACAAAATAGAAGAGATGCCTATACAGGGAGAAGAAGTAGAGCGGACTATGGGGTTAGAAGAAAACCAGTGAATGGAGGCTCTTAATTAAAAACAATGACCATAATGTGCTACAAACTAAGATATTTTGTTTTACTCAACTCTTTGTGCCCAAGTTAAAATTAAATCCATCCCTCAATATATACTCATGGCAAATATAGCATCAGAGTTAAGCAGGCAAGGAAGAATTTAAAGACTATTATAATGGAGGATTGAGACTGAGACCAACCCCACTGAAATAAAAGGCAGAAGAATTTTTAAACACCAGGGCAAGTTTGTAGAAAGGTACTGGAGGACTCAGTCAGGGAAGTTTATCGATGGGATGTGTTCAGTACATTGAGTCATTTCTGAGTGTTCAAATGTTTTTCTTTGTGATCAGGACTTCTGTGCTTTCTAATGGGGTCTATGTTAGCCTCCTACCCTCCACAGAGATGCTTTCTCCTTTCATGTTTGCATTCTGAAGAGATGGTTCCCAGGTCCTTGAGAAGCACATTTCCTGAGTGGTAAAACTGGCAAGGGCCCAGAGGGCTTATTTATATATGCTTCAAAGGGGCAGAATACTTACTTACAACTTCAAGTCTTCTTAGGGAAACACTTAAAGGAGACAGAGACTAAGGGCCTGTACTCAAGAAGAAACTTGCTAAAGGCTTACTCAAGCTGAGAGGATGTAAAGACAGTCTTGGCCAATATATACAGACATATAACTCTGGAGTCCAGAGAATTCAAAACATCCACTCAGGTGTTTCCTGAGTATGCAGGCTCAACTCCCCATTGACTGGGAATCCAAATTTAGGTGTTCTTCTGAATGGTTATATCTGAGAAGTCTCTATTTGCATATTGTCTCAGTTACTTTTCTTGTTGCTGGGACAAATACCCAACACGAACAGGTTAAAGGAAGAAAGGTTTATTTTAGCTCACAGTCTGTAGAGGTTTCAATCTGTAGTTGGCTGGCTCCAAGGCAGGACAGCATGACAGAGGGGCATGGCAGAGGAGAAACAGTCTATGGCAGGGCAGGCAGGAGGCCACAAGCAGTGAGCCTCCCTTTCCTTTTTATTCCATTCAGGCTACAGGCCTATTGGTTGGTGTTACCCTGAGTTAAAATTAAATCCACCCCTCAACATATATTCAAAGGAAATATAGCATCAGAGTTAAGCAGGCAAGGAAGAATCTAAAGACTATTGTGATAGAGGATTGAGACTGAGACCAACCCCACTGAAATAAAAGGCAGAAGAATTTTTAAACACCAGGGCAAGTTTGGGCCCAACCCAGGGTGGGCCTTCCCATTATCCATACCCAGAGCTGTGCTAAACCAATCAGGGGACTGATTTAGTTATCGTACACCCTTATTCCACATTCACACACCCTAGATACAGCCACCTCTGAAAAGCCCCACCTATGAATGCATGAGGCTTTGGGGGGAATGTCATCTAGCTACAAACCATAACACATATCATTGGGAAAATATTGAGCATAAGAAAAAACACTATAAACATTGTGTGTTTACATTTAAAATAGCCTGAGTAATTATTCACGTATTTATGATGTATATTTCCCATATATATTGACAATCAGAGCTCCCCAAAGTTATACACAGTGGTACCTTGGTTCACAAACTTAATTTGTTTTATGACTTGGGGGAATATGGCCATGTTTGTGTTTGTGTGGGGAAGATGGCCATGGTTGTGTTTGTCACCTGATGTGGAGTTTGTGAACGGAAGCGAAATTTTGTTGAATTTTTTTTTTGAGAGCTGAATTGTTTGTGAACAGAAGCATTCATGAACTGAGGTATTATTGTATATTTTTTCTTTTATTTGGATTCAGTGCAGCACAAAATTAGAAAAATCTAGAAAAGAATTTTGAGATCTTAGCCTGGAAGGCTCCTGATACATTGTCTTCCTCCATTTTCTCTTGCTATAAGAGAATATCTTAGACTTGTGAATTCATAAAGGAAAGAATGGTACGTAGACTCACAGTTCTGAAGACTGGAATGTCCAAAGCACGTGTTGGCATCTGCTCGGCTTCTGGAGAGGCTCTGCCTCAACTGATTGTGGAAAGTGGAAGGGGAAGTAGATGTATTCAAAAGAGATAAAAGTAGGGACCAACCTCAGTTTATAAAAACTGACTCTTGTAGGATCTAATACAATCCCATTAGAGCAAGGAGACACTCACAATTGGGAGAATTAGCCTAGTTCTATAGAAAAGGAATCAATCCATTCTTAAGGGTCAGGTCCCATGACTCAGATACTTCCCACTACACCCCAGCCCCCAACAAACAGATGCACTGAGAAATTAGGTTTCCAACATATGAACGTTTGGAGGAAGTACTGAAACTGTAGTACACATGTATTAATATTTTTCTTTTTTCTACAATTGGCACCCATATAGAGACCAAAAAAGGTCCTTTCCTAAAAACAGATAGTTGCTGGTCTTTTCCTCCCGCACGAAAACTTGTGAACACATTTATTTAATGGGTCAGAGCACATGTCGGCTCTCTCCATTGGGGAAGTCAAGAGCTAGCTTTGCCATTGTATCCCTGGCCAGGTCCAAGGGCACTAATTACCACTCTTCAGCTCTTCTTCTCTGTATCTCCTTTGTCCTGAATTTTCTTTGTCCTTGAGCTCTCCTACAACTCTGCTCTCATGGTAGAGTCATTCTTCATTTCCCCCTCCTTGATCTGATTTTTATTTCTCTTTTCATTAAATGATCTAATCTGGTTTTTATTTCTCTTTTCACTAAATGTTCTACTTTGCCCTCAGAGTTAAGTATTCATTTTTGGTAACATTGGGAGATTAAAATTAATACAATGAACATCATAGAAGTCTTATTATAAACATGACTAATGTACACTGAGCACTGAACATAAGTTGTCTAGATAAATTCTTAAAACCATGTAAAAAAGATGCTGTTTCATGTCATTTTGTGCTGGGAAAATTGAGATAAGGAAAGCTAAAACTTTTCAAAGATCACAGACCTATTTTTTTATATAATAGAATACTACTCAGCCATAAAGAAGGACAAACTTCCTATTGACCAGTTTCCAGTCTCTCTTTCCTATTGACCAGTTGAGAAGGACAAACTTGAGACTTTTATAGGTAAATGGATGCAACACGAGACCATACTCATAAGTGAAATAAATCAGACCCACATTTGTAAACATCATATTGTCTCACTAGTGTGAGAAACTGAAAAAGTAAATAAAATCCAAAATGTACAATAGATATTGGGAATAGGGAAGAAACTGTCCAAAAGAAAAGAAAAAACTGTGATGGGAGAGTGGGGAAAGGAAGGAAGGGAAAAGGAAAAAATATATATATATATATATACACAAGATAGTTAAGATAGTTATACAGCTAGTTTCTCTTAGTTCATTGAAAAGAAAGGTTTGTGCTAATATTGTTTGGAAAATATTTCATGTCTATACCTTGTACTCTGAACAACTATTATGAATATGACAATACACAATGTATTAATTATTGTTACTCTCCTACTAGCCTGTTTTGAAACTCTGTTTTATTGTTATTTTTTTTCTTTCTCTTTAAAATAAAAAAGAGGACCAAAAAAACCCAAAAAACCAAAAAAACAAAACAACTAGAACTCAGTTTAACTTGATTCCAGCTATGTCTTCAAGGACATCTCTATTTTCACGTATCTTGATGCTTTCCCTGCCTTCTGGAGAAAAGAGTCTGTCTCTTTAGGGCTATGAACCTTCAGCAAGGCTAAGATTGGAATTCTGGCACTGCAGTCTGGAAAGGACAGAAGAGAGGACATAAAGAACATATTTTGCATTTCCTGTGGCTCAACAGATAATTTCAACCAACTTTCTACTCCTATGGACTTGATGATCAATTTTTCTGCTGTTATAATAACCTCCAATTCTATCTACCTATTAGGATTGTGAGTTAGAGAAAATGAAAAGATGCAATAGTTAGATATTTCCTGGGCAAAGTTCTAGGTAAACTTTGTCTCTGATATCTTCCTGCCTCTGCTTTTGTTTCTCTTCTTGGCAGACCAGCACATTCCCATAAAATCAGGGATTTCATGCCAGTATTGAGCCCTGAGTTACTCATCCTGCTAGGGCCAAATTCATGTGTCTTCCAGTGGAACCAATCTCCCCCAGGTCATCCAGGCTCTTCAAGTTTCTATTCCAAGTACTTTATATTTCATTCTGCAGGGAGCTGTTTTCAAGGTTCACTTCTTTTAGATGGGCTCTGATAAACTCAGTATGTGGTTCGTTGCTGTGAACTGTCAGTTAATATTTTTCTTTCTTCCCAGAGTTCCTTATACTTTAACTTTGCATGCACAGTCTGAAGATGTAAGTTCAGAGGGAAGAAATCCCAGGCACTGGCTTCAGGGAAAAAGAAGTGAATATTTTACTTTAGAGAGATTATTTATGACCTTAAAGCAAAAACATGATATTCCATTTATAGATGTCAAACCACTGGTTGTGACATTAAATCTTGGCACAGTTTGTGAGAAAATAGCATAGCAATTAATTTGGAACCTTATATTCAAGGTTGGAAATCTTTCCACAGTTCAAAGAAACTCTACATTTAATGGTGTAAGGCCACAAGTAGATGTTAGGGGGGATAAGAAAATCATTTTTGTGCTGTCCCTAAAATCAGCTAGGAAGCTTCCTCATTATTCACTGCTGAGTCATGTAGATCCTTTGCCTGAGATGAAGGATTTCTTGCTTTGATTCTCTCTGCAGCTACCTTTCCAGAAATTGTCTCAGATGAGAGACTGGAATGCTCATGGAAATGCTTGCCAGCACCTCAATTTTTAAAAATAACATCCACAAATTACCACTTCTCTCTAACAGTGTGGAATCTTGCTTGCTTCCACACTAACCAGGCTTTGTTTTGCATCCATGGGAATTCTGTTGCAAACAATATAGTTCAGGCCGTTCCTCTAATGGAGCTCACAATGTAATGGGGTGAGACCAGCAATAACAAATGAATAAAGGAACAATGAAATATCACATAATGATCAGTTCCATGAAAAGAATGACAATGAAATAGTGTAGTAAACACTGCTCAGTTCTTTGCTTTAGGTTAGATGGTCATGAGCAAGCTCTCTGTGTAGATACTGCTTGAGATAAAATGGAAAGATAAAAGAGGGCTACCATCCTCAGAAGGAAGAGCATTTCAGCCAGAGGGAGGAGTAGTTCAGAGGTCTTAGGGCAAAAGAAACTCACCTTAGCTGATCATAGAAAGAAGGCTGCATGATTGAAACTTGCAAATGATGAGGAAAAGTTGTCAAAGACCAGATCCTGCAGTAAAGACCATGGTGTAAGGAGTTTATTTTTGATTTAGTGACATGGGAGAGTTTCACAAGGTTAAGTTTGGCTACTCTATAGAGAACTAACCTTAGAAGGACAATAGTAGAATCAGTGATAACAACTAGGAACTATTTCAGGAATCCAAATGAAACATGATGATATTTTGTACTGAGGTTGCCCAGAGTAAAGGAGAAAAGTACAACAATTTGGGGTATGTTTTAGAAGGAGAGTTAAAGGACCTGCTGCTGCATTAGATTATAGACTGGAAAATAAAGACTCAAGGGTAAATCTTAGATTGTAACTTAATCAACTGAGATTGCATATTATTGACTGATATCAGGATGAGTGGGGAAATGCCCAATAGGAGGTGAAACTTGAGAATTTGTTTTTTATCTGGTATTTTTATTTGGTATTTTTAATTCTAGTTGGTTGCATTTTGACTACATTGCTTAAGCTGCTTTTTAGACATCAAAGTGGACTGTCAAGTATCCATTTATATACATATTAATTTGAAGCTCTGGGGAATTACCATGGCTAATATTTGGGGTACATGTAGCATTAGAACACTCGAGGAAAATGAAGTGGGGATCCCAGTAATAAGCCCTGGAGCACTCCAGCATTTCTAGTTCAAGTTAAGGGTGACCTGGCAAAAGAAACTGAGTAGCTGTCACTGAACAAAGAAAAAATCAGGGAATTTTCATATCACAAAAGTCAAGAAAGAAAGGAATGCTTCAAGAAGGATAAGAGGTCAGCTGTGTTAAATACCACTGAAAGTTCAAATAACAAGAGAACAGAAAAGTTATCATTGGATTTTGCAACATTGGATTTAGGAGCTGATGACAACAACAAGAGACATTTCAGCTAGCTGGAGTAATTAAGGAGAGAATGGCTAGTGAAAAATAGAAAAAGGAACCATAGAAACTTTATTTTTTAATATTTTTAAATGAAACTTATTGGTACAACTTAGATATACATAATAATCACATTCATCATAGAGAATTTATACCTATACGTGATATATCCTAGTTCCTCTTTTTTCCAGTCCCCTCCCTCCCTTCAACTCCTCTTCCCCTCCTCATTTACAAAGTTTTGTTTCCATTTTATTCTTCTTTTATTGTTTTTTTCTTTCCCCTTGCATCCTGTATTCCCCTTTCTATTGAATCATTTCTTCCTATTTCACAATACCTACTATACACTTTGGTCCTTATTTATCCTTTTGGTTTCTCACATCAAAGAAATGATGTGAATTTACATGTGTGTCCAATTTATTTCACTTAAGAGTATGGTCTCAAGGTGTATCCATTTACCTAGAAATGTCTCAAGTTTATCTTTCCTTATGGCTGAGTAGTATTCTGTTCTATAAAAAAACCACATCTTTTTTATCCATTTCTTGGTTAATGGGCATTTGGATTGTTTCCAAGCTTAGGTATTACAAACTGTGCTGCTATAAACATGGGTGCATGTATATCACTGTGCTATGATGTTTTTAATTCTTTTGGGAAGATGTCAAGAAGGGGAATACCTGGGTCTAATGGTACATCTAGTCCTAGTTTTTTTTGAGGAATCTCCACACTGATTTCCACAGTGGTTGCACCAGTCTGCACTTCCACCAACAGTGGAGAAGTGTTCCTTTTTCCCCACAGCCCCTCCAGCATTTGTTATTAGTTGATTTCTCGATAATTGCTATGCTTTCTGGAGTGAGATGGAATCTCAGTGTTGTTTTAATTTGAGACTCTGAAAGGACCAGTGATGTTGAACATTTTTTCAAATATTTACTTTCTGTTTGTATTTCTTCATCTGAAAAGTGTGTATTCATCTCAGAGGCCCATTTTTGGATTGGGTCTTTAAATTTGGGGGTTTAATTTTTTAAAAATTCTTTATATGTTCTAGATATTAGTCCTTTGTCTGAGGGACAACTGGCTAAAATTTTTTTCCACTCTGTGGGTTGTCATCTCACTCTATTGGTAATTTCTTTTGCAGTGCAAAAGCTTTTTAATAGGATGAGGTCCCAGTTGTTGAGTCTTTATAGTATTTCCCATGCAATCAGGGTTTTGTTCATGAAATCTGTGGTGGATTAACTAATGGTCAACTTGTAACACCCAGCTGAACTTAATTGGCATGGTGCTGGGTGTGGAAGGCCCATCTGAGGATTGTTGCCAACAGCAAAAAAAAAAAAAAAAAAAAAAAAAAAAAAAAGAGAATTGGAGGTGAAGATGGTGAACTGTTGATCCTCCTGGAGAAGCTTGTCATACTACCTTTCCTGATGTGAACTCAGCTATTCTTGTCATCGGAGTAGCTTGGGTCCTCACTGTCACTGAGGATGGCTGAGGTTCTCTTCAGGGGAGCTCTGGTCCTTACCTTGAGCATCGCTTCCTGGCTCCAGTGCAGATCCCTCAGCCTGCTGGCACACATCCTTCATCCTGCTCACACCGACTTTCTAGCTTTCAGCATTGGCCTTTGGGCCTTCCCAGTGCAGATCCTTGACACAGACTTGCATGAGACATCGCTGTGGGCTCTAGGTCTTCAGCTGGACTCATGTGGTTCACTGATGTGGGATCCAGGCCCTCAGCTGGATTCTTTGGGTCTCTAGTGCATGGACAGAACCCTTGCACTCTTCTGCATTTGACTTTTTGGGTGAATATTATAAAATAATCCTATAAATTATGTGTCCTATATTAAATCTTTTCCCTTGTAAACTCTGACAATAAAAAGACATTGCCTATGTCTATGTCTTCAAGAGTTCTATCTATTCTCTATTCCAGCAGATTCAGTGTTTCTGTTTTAATATTTAGATCATTGATCCATTTCAATTTTAGTTTAGTGCCTGGAGAGAGACATGGTTCTACTTTTAGTCTTCAGCATGTGGAAAGCCAGTTTTTCCAGCACCATTTATTAAAGAGGCTATCTTTCTTCCAGTGAACATGTTTTGCCCCTTTGTCAAAGATAAGGTGGATGAATAAGTTTGGAGTTATTTCTGCATCTCCTAATATGTTCCAATGATCCTCAGGTCTGTTTTTTGCCAGTACCAGGCTGTTTTTATCACAGTCACTTTATAGTATAATTTCAGGTCAGGGATTGCGATGTCACCTGCCCTGCCTTTTTTGCCAGGAATTGTTTTTGCCATTCTAGGTATCTTCTGGTTCCAAATAAATTTTAGGAATGTTTTCTCTAGTTCTGTGAGGTATGCTAATGGTATTTTGATTAGGATTGCATTAAATCTGTATAAAAATTTTGGGAGTATGACCATTTTAACTATGTTGGTTCTTCCTATCCATGAGCAACTGATATCTTTCCATTTTCTGATATCTTTTTTGATCTCCTTTTTCAGAATACCATAATTTTCAATGTAGAGATCTTTTACATCCTTCATTAGATTAATCCCTAAGTAGTTCATTTTCTTTTTCAATGCTATTGTGAAAGGTTGTTTTGCTAATTTCTCTCTCAGTGTGCTGTTTGTGTGCAGGAATGCTATTGATTTTTGAGTGTTGACTTTGTATCCAGCTATGCTACTGAATTTGCTTATTAAACCTAGAAGTCTTTTGATGTAGTTTCTGGGTCTTCTGTGTAGAGTATCATGTAATCTGCAGATAATGATAATTTAACTTCTTCCTTTCCTATCCTTATTTTTTGTATTTCTTTTTCTTGTCTAATTGCTCTGGCTTATGTTTCCAGAACTATAACAAATAGTAGTGGTGACAGTGAACATCTTTGTCTTCTTCCTGATTTTAGAGTGAAAGTTTTAAGTTTTTGACTGTTTAGTATGGTGTTGCCTGTTGGTTTGTCATAGATGGCTTTATCAGATTGAAATAAAGACTATCTATTTCTATTTTCTGTAGGGTTTTTATCATGAATGAGTGTTGGACTTTCTCAAATGCTTTTTCTGTGTCTCTTGAGATGATCATGTGGTTTTTATCTGGTTCTGTTCATATGGTATATTACATTTATTGATTTGCATATGTTGGACCATCCCTGCATCCCTGGGATGAATCCTACTTGTTCATGGTGAAGAATCTTCTTGATGATTTGCTGCATTCTGTTTGTTAGTATCTTATTGAGGATTTTTGCATCTATGTTCATTAGGGAGATTGAGCTGCTGGGTCCCACTTTTTGGGTTATTCTCTAGTTTTGGTATTAGGGTAATACTTGTTTCCAGGAATGATTTTGGGAGCATCACTTCCCTTTCAATTTCATTAAAGAGTTTCATCAGTAGTGGCATTAGATCTTCTCTAAATTTCTTGTAGAATTCAGCAATGAATCCATCAAGACCTGGGCTTTTTCTTTGTGGGTAAATTTTTAATTACATTTTCAATTTCATTGACTGATATTGGGTTATTTAGAATTTTTATATCTTCTTGATTCAGTGTTGCCAATTTATATGTATCTAGGAATCTACCATTTTTTCTGTGTTTTCCATCTCATTAGAATACAGTTTATCAAAGTAGGTATTGATGATCTTCTGGATTTCTACAGGATCCCTTGTGATTGCCCCCTTTTCATTCCTAATTGCATGAATTTGAGTCTTTTCTTTCCTCTTTTTGATAATTTGGATAAGGATTTATCAATTTTATTTATTCTTTCAAAGAACCAAGTTTTCAATTCATTAATTCTTTGTATTGTTTTCTTAGTTTTGATGCATTAATATCTGCTCTTATCTTTATAATTTCCTCCTTGTATGGGGTTTGGGTTTGATTTGTTCTTTTTGTAGAAGTTTGAGATTCAACATTATGTTGTTTATTTGTGCTCTCTCTGTTTTCCTGATGTGAGAATTCACTGCAATAAATTTTCCTCTTAGGACTGCTTTCATTGTGTCCCATAAATCCCAGTATGTTTTATTGACATTATCATTTAATTGTAGATACTGTTTGATTCTTCTTTAATTTCATCTGTGACCCATTGGTTGTTCAGGACAGTGTTATTTAATTTCCATGTGATTATGAAGTTCTTGTGGATTTTTTTGCCATTGATTTCCAATTTCATTGCACTATGGTCAGATAATATGCATGGGATAGTTTCAATTCCTTTGAATTTATTTAAGCATGTTCTTTTTTTTTTTTTGTGGGTACTGGGGGTCAACCTCAGGACCTCACGCACCAGCAGGCACCCGTGCCACTGAGTGATATCACCAGCCCTTTTTTCGTATGTGGGTTCCGGGAGTCGAACTCAGGCCCTCATGCTTGCCAGGCATAAGCATGTTCTATGGGTTAGTATGTGATCTCTTTTGGAGAATATCCCATGTGTAGCTGAAAAGAATGCGTATTCTAATGTTGTGATGTGGAATACTCTGTAGACATCTACTAAGTCCATTTGGTCACAGGTTTGGTTTAGTTCCAATATTTTTTGTTGACTTTTTGTCTAGTTGTTCTGTCTATTTGTGACAGTGGGGTATTGAGGACCCCGGTTCCAGTTGTGTTACTGCTTATTTGTTTTTTCATGTCCATTAATATTGGTTTTATGTAGTTGGGTGCTCCAATATTTAGTGAATATAGATTTATGATTGTTACCTCTTCTTCTTGGAGTTTTCCCTTAACAAGTATGTAGTGACCTTTTTTTTTTTTTTTGTACCAGGAGTCGACCTCAGGACCTCATGCTTGCCAGCAAGCGTTTGTGCCACTGAGCGATATCACTGGCCCTTTTTTTCCTTTATATGGGTCCTGGAAGTCGAACTCAGGACCTCGCGCTTGCCGGGCAGGTGCTTATGCTGCTGAGCTATCTCACCGGCCCCTGTAGTGACCTTCTTTGTCTCTTTTGATCAGTCTTGGCTTGAAGTTCATATTGTCTACGAATAGAATATTTACACCTGCTTTTTTCTGGGTTTCTGTCACATGGAGTATTGTTTTCCATCTTTTGACTTTCAGTCTGTGAATTTCTTTTAGAGTTAAATGTGTTTCTTGTATGCAGTATATTGTTGTATCTTGCATCTTGATCCATTCTGCCAGTCTGTTTCTTTTGATTGGTGAATTGAGACCATTTATATTGATAGTTATAATTGATATGTATTGGCTTATCTTTCTCATATTATTTTCCTGTTGTTGGCTCTCTGTCTTTCCCCTCTGTTTAATTGCTTGCCTTGCCTGGTGCCTTCTCTCTATTGATGTTCTTGGAATTGTGGTCTTTGTTATATCTTTCTAAAATGTCCTTCAGAGCATTTTGGTTTTGTGGTCATGAATTTCTTCAGTTGTTCTTTGTCATGGAAATATTTTATTTCTCCACTAATTCTGAACTGTAGTTTTGAAGGGTACATCAATCTGGGTTGGAGGTTGTTTTCTTTTTTTTTTTTTTGTGGGTACTGGGGGGTCGACCTCAGGACCTCGTGTGCCAGCAGGCGCCCATGCAGCTGAGCGATATCACCGGCCCCTTTTTCGTATGTGGGTTCCAGGAGTCGAACTCGGGCCCTCGCGCTTGCCGGGCAGGCACTTAAGCCACTGAGCCATCTCATGAGATGGCTAAAAGGGGCCGGAGGTTGTTTTCTTTTAAGGCTTGAAATACTTCGCTCCAAGCTCTCCTTGACTTGATGGTTTGTACTGAGAAAGTCTGCTGTGATTCTGATGGTTTTTCCCTTACAGGTGATTTGTATCTTTTCTCTAAGCACTTTTAATATTCTATCCTTGTGCTGAATTTCTGGAATCTTTACTATATGCTTTGGTGTAAATTTATTATGATCATGGCTATTTTTTTTTTTTTGTGGGTACCGGAGGGTCGACCTCAGGACCTTGCGTGCCAGCAGGCGCCCGTGCTGCTGAGCGATATCTCCGGCCCCTTTTTCGTATGTGGGTTCCGGGAGTCGAACTCGGGCCCTCACGCCTGCCGGGCAGGCGCTTAAGCCGCTGAGCCATCTCACCGGCCCAATGGCTATTTTATAGATCTATATGCCTCACTTATTTGTATGTCAAATTCTTTATCCATGTTTGGGAACTTTCTGCCATTACTTCTGTGAAGAGGTTTTCTATTGTGTTTGTGCTATCTCTAGTTTTCCAATTGATTCTGATCAATCTTATGTTGCTCTTCTTTGATTTATCTTGTAGCTGTTGGATTGATTTTTCATGGTCCCTTGCTATTTTTAAGATACCTTTCTTTTCATAGTCACTAACTGCAATCCTGTCTTCTAAATCTGGTATTCTATCTTTGTCTTTGTTCAATCTGTTGCATATACTTTCAATGGAATTTTTAATTTCCTGGATATCTTTTTGGATCTGTTTCATGGCCTCCATTTCTTTCCTATGTTGGACACTCATGGTTTCCATCATTTTCCTAAGTGCCTCTATTTTTTAAATTTGTGTCTACTCTAGATTTGTTGGGCATGTCTTTCATCTTGATTGTCATATCTTTTTTTACTGGAGAGATTATTTTTTCTATAGGCACCCCAATTTATTTTTACTTCTGCTGCTATCTTTTCAGAAAGTTCAAGTGTGTGGCTTCTGATTTCTTCTATTTCATTGTGCTCTGGACTTGTCCTGGTTGAGCTAGAGGTCTGGGGTTACATTTTGCTTCTGTGTCTGGTCATTTTCTATGTTTTATTTTGTTTTATTTTCTATGCTGGTGCTGGTAGATTTCTTATTGTAGATGCCTTTATCAATAGTATTGAGGCTTCCCTAAGAAATATCTATCCCTCAGAGATGTCTTCTAGGTGTAAGTGGTTCTTAGTCTTTGTGTCTATCCCAAGAACCTACCTTCCCAATTTATTAAAGATGGGAGGTTATTACTATTTGGCTCTGTACTCTGTCCTTTCATACTGGACTATCATGATGGTTGTTACCCCAGGCAATCACAGTGTTTTCATACAAGGGAGAAAAACTGATTACAGCATGTATGACATTCTGGCTTAAGTAGTACAGTTAGCAAATAACAATAACATCCAGCACAGCCTAGCAAATGACCAACTGTTGTGACTACTAATTTGGTACCTTTAACCATAGAAGCAAGTGATATGGTTATGAATGAAATTCAACATATACCAGGCACTTGTATGCAATGAGTTTCCTCCTGGTAGATTGATTTTACCTGCTGGCTCAATGGGACCCCTCGGGAAATTGTCCCACCACTGCTAGGCCGCTCCCACTGTTGCCACTCATGCTGCTAGGCCCCTGGGGCTGCTTCTGCCAGTGCTCCCCCCAGTGCTGTTGGCCCGTGCTGGGCTGGACCCATAGAAACTTTATCAAGGAATGTTGTTGTGAAGGAGATTTGGAAAGTAAAGCAATCTGTTTGGATAATGTAGACTCAAGGAGAGTTCTTTCTTTTTGTTTTTGCTTTGGTTTTACTTTTTTAAGATGCGAAATACCAAAGTTTGTTTAAGTATTCATGGAAATGGTCACAAAGTTAATATAAGATCAAGACTTGGTGCAGGATGCAGTCAAACAAACTATAAATCACTTCTATGATAGTAACACAGGGACAGATAGAGTGGCACACAAGGGTGGAGAGAACCACCTAAGGAAGGATATGCCCATGACTTCGCTTAACTCTGAGACCACCTACTAGCCCACTGTAACACCTGCTTCTGTGGTTAAAAAGTACTGCTCCTGTGACTGAAGAGCCAGATGACAAAACCATGAGGTAAACTATGACTTTACTCAGAGAGGTAAAGTCCCCAGAATCATGCAGATGTAGTTGGGCACTAGAGTGCCCTCAGGCAGACCCAAGGGTCAACTAAACACCCATCATCACACTCCCCAAGATGCCCCATAGCAGGAGGTGCAAAATGAAAGATCATTAAAAACTTCACAGACCAGAGAGCCTCTTACCATGCCTTTCTCCTTTGCTGTTACCAGCCCGCTCAACCTCCCTAAGTGTTCTTTCTCTTTCAATGAACTTCTGCTTTTGCAATCTAACTTGAGTACTTACTTCCAGTTCTTTGTTGGTGACGCCAAGAACCTGGAATAGAGAGTCTAAGAGACCCCCTACTCCCACCCAGACAGTAGCTACAGTGAGTAAAAGAAGTTGAAGTTCAAACAGAGGCTGAATGGACACTTCTTAGAGATGCTGCATGAAGCTTATATATTGGGTTGGAAATCAAAGTAAATTGACTCATGTGATCCTTTATGATCCAAAGAATCTGGTGGCTCTAGAAGTAAGGCTTCTGTTTATATGTGAGAGAGTGTCAGTGTGAATGTGTGTGAAGTGAGGATCAGGTCCTGGTAAACCTGAGGAAGCCCCAGGTTGGACTCTGGCTACCAGAAGGGTGTGAGATCCTCCTCCTTCTGTAGACCACAATAGTGGCAGGAGTGGGTGCCCACCCCAGGGACTGAGATAACTGGATGCTGCTATTTCCTCAGTGAGTGTGGATTAACCTCAGCAAAGTAGGGCCCTCACTACTCCTTCTTTTTCCAAAATCCAGCCTAACACATGGGTCATGAATAGTAAAACATTAGAAAAAATGATAAAAGTCACAAAAAAAATTGCCAGGACCCCTTCTCTGAATCAAGAGAGGTAAAAGGAGAAGGAGGAAGAAAAAAAAAAAAAGAGGATGGCCAAAGCATTTTAACAGGTACTAACTCAAACCAGAACCTATGTATGCCATCATTTTAGCTTTTATCCTAGCCTAAACACATGTTGACTATTGCTAACAATTGGCTGCGAAAGAAAACCAGCTTTTCCTGAGACCTAACTGAATTTTTGGAGCATCCCACATCATTCCCTCTCAAAGTGAGGCAGAAGACCAAAATTTGGATCTCCAAGGAAATGTCCTTCTCAGTCCTTCCTAAAAAGCAAGACATAAACTGGGCATGTGGGGGGAAAAAGATGGCGGATAAGTAAGAAGCACGCAGTGAAACTCTCTAAAAGTTGCCATTGGGCTACGGGAATATAGTGACTGGGAGAGCGCAGGAGGGGGAGAGATGCTTCCCCGGGACCCAGAAAAGTTCTGAAGCGCAGCTTGGGACCCCCGGCACCAGTGAAGGGTACTTTTCAACAAAGAAGGAACAGAACCCACGCGCGCACCTTCTACCATCCCAGGAATCACAGTGTGACAGAAGCTCAAAGCTGCGGACACACGGTGACAGCTGGGGCCCAGGGAGCCTCCACAGAGGATCGCAAGACAGTGGCAGGGCAGGGGAGCAGCAGAGGACTGTGCTGGCCGGCGGTGAGTGTCTCTCAGCCACAGCTGCCCCATGCCAGAGAGTGACTGGCCGGACGCCATTGTGGGGGGCGTGGCGAAAATCAGTGTGGTGGGAAAACACAGCGCTGGGAACTCACGCTCCGGACAGGGTGAAGCCGCACCTCTCAGGCCCGCGAAAAGTGCGCTGGGGGCGGCAGGCGAAGGAGACTGGTCTCCACCTGAAAGTATATGCTTCTGCTCACCGCCCCACCGAAGGGCCGCTCCTGGCTCACTGGGACGGACCTGAATGGAACAGGACTCTGTCATCACATGGTGCCTGCCTAGAGCAGAGTCAACACATGGAACTGATTCTTTTTATTTTTTTATTTTTATTTTATTTTATTTTATTTTATATATATATTTTTTCTTCTCTCTCATTAGTTTTTTGTTCTGGTGAAGGGTTTTTATTTTTATTTTTGTGGGGTTTTATTTTTGTTTTGTCTGTTTGCTTTGTTGTTTTTGTCTCCATTTTTGTTTCTGTTTGTCTATTTGCTCTTTCCTTCATTATTCTCTCTGGTTTTTACATGAGTGTAAACAGCGCCTCTAACCTCTTTGTGATTGTGGTTGTGATCTGTTCTTCCTTTTATCCTTTCCTTCTCTTTTTCCCACCAGTCCTCTGCACCAGTGTCCCAATGTTAGTGGGATCCCTCTTGGTCCTCTAACCTTACATCTAATTCCTTCCTCTTCTCACAATACTCTATTTCCTCCTTAACTCATTTTAAATTTAAAATCCTGAGGGGAAAAATTGACATACCAAGGACTCGTATACTGCATATATTTTTTCTGGTGTGTTTTAGATTTTGTTATATAACCGCAACTCTACTTTATACGGCTAAAAGTGGTAAATAACTGGCTAGCTCAGTCTGTCATTTTCTAGGCTGTGTTTGATGCTTCAGTTACCATTATAGCCAAATGTAAAATAATTGTTCTAAACAGCTTTCCTTCCCGATATTTCATGATTGATATTGACTAAGGGACACAGAAAATACAGTGGCACAGTACCAAAGAATCAAGGACTGGGCCAAACAGGTAGCAACTTCTCACATCCAACAAATTGAAGAGGTAGGATCTGGCAGAAAGCTCAAAACCCAAAAGCAAGCTCCACTTGGAAGATACTGCAGAGAAGTAGTCATCTTCTAAGGATCTTGAACACTAGCAATAAAGTAACCTATCATAGGTAATTTACAAACATCACCCCAGGAATTAAAGAAAGAAAAAATGAGACGACACTTAAACAAGATGCAACTCCACACATCCAATTCACCAAAGGCAAACCTAGGGGGCAATGAGGTGGAACAATCCAAAAGCCACCCACCTGGCCTATCTGAAGGGGTAACCACAAAACAATTGATTGAGGCTCTGGAAAAATTAAAACAGAAATAATTTCACAGATAACTGCAGAGATAATGTCCACAATGAAGACCATGCTTAAGGACACTTTAGCTGATACAGACAAAAAAATAGATGAGCTTAAGAAAACTATAGAAACCGTGAATGCTCAGCATAGGAAAGAAATGGAATCCATAAGGCAGATTCAAGCAGATATCCAAGAGAACAAAAATTCCATTGAAAGTATTTGTAGTAGATTAAGCCAATGTGAGGACAGGATCTCAGATATAGAAGAAGGCTTGCAATTAGTGATCATGAAAAGAAAGAATTCTTAAAAACAGCAAGGGACCATGAAAAATCAATTCAGCAGCTGCTAGATGACTCAAAGATAAACAACTTAAGAATAATTGGAATAAATGAAAAAGCAGGAGATAGCATCAATGACATTAAAACCTTGTTCAAAGACATTATTACAGAGAACTTTCCTGGAAGAGAAAAAGAATTTGACCCCAACATAAAGGAAGCTTTCAGAACACCAACTAGACATGACCAAAAAAAAACTTCAGCCAGACATATCATAGTCAAGATCCCAGAAATTCAACAGAAGGGCAGAATCTTAAAAGCTGTTAGGGAGAAGAGACAAATCACCTATAAAGGAAAACCCATCAGAATCACAGCTGACTTTTCAGCACAAACCCTCAAGTCAAGAAGAGCTTGGAATGATGTATTTCAAGCTCTAAAGGAAAATAATTTTCAACCCAGATTGATGTACCCTGCAAAACTTTCTTTCAAAATTGATGGAGAAATAAAATACTTCCATGACAAAGAACATCTGAGAAAATTTATGACCACCAAACCAGCACTCCATAATGTTCTGAAGGACATTCTAGAAAGAGATAGGAACCCCAACAGAAGGGATCCACCAGGCAGGGCAGATAATTAAATAGCAGGAAAGGGGAAAAACAAACAAAGAGTGGGAACCAACAACAGGAAAATATCATGACAAGTATAAGTCAATACATATCAGTTTTAACCATCAATGTTAATGGTCTCAATTCACCAATCAAAAGGCACAGACTGGCAAAATGGATCAAGAAGCAAGATCCAACAATATGCTGCATACAAGAAACACATTTAATTCAGAAAGAAATTCATAGACTGAAAGTCAAACGATGGAACAAAATACTCCATGCAACAGAAACCCAGAAAAAAGCAGGGGTAGCTATTCTTTTTGCAGACAAAGTGAATTTCAAGCCAAGAATGATTCAGAGAGAGAATGACAGTCATTACATCCTTGTAAAGGGAACAATCCAAGAGGAAGAGATAACGATCATAAATATATATGCAACAAATACCAGTACACCCAACTATATAAAATGAATATTAAAGGACATGAAAAATCAAATAAGCACTAATACAATTATATTGGGAGATCTCAATACTCCACTGTCACAAAAAGACAGATCAACTGGACAGAAAATCAATAATGAAATAATAGAACTGAACCAAACTTTTGAACAAATGGACTTAGTAGATGTCTACAGAGTGTTCCACCCCACAACATCAGAATACACATTCTTCTCAGCTGCACATGGCACGTTCTCCAAAATAGACCACATACTAGCTCATAAAACCTGCTTAAGTAAATGCAAAGGAATTGAAATTATCCCATGCATATTATCAGACCATAGTGCAATGAAATTGGAAATCAATGGCAAAAGAAATCACAAAAACTCCCTAAACACATGGAAATTAAACAGCACCCTCCTGAACAACCAATGGGTCACAGATGAAATTAAAGAAGAAATTAGACAATTTCTACAACTGAATGATAATGACAGTACAACATACCGGAACTTATGGGATACAATGAAAGCAGTCCTAAGAGGGAAATGTATAGCATTAAATACTTATATTAGGAAAACAGAGCAAGCACAAATAAACAACTTAATGGTGAACCTCGAACTTCTAGAAAAAGAAGAGCAGGTTAAGCCAAAAGCCCGTACAAGGGAGGAAATTATAAAGATCAGAGCAGAAATTAATGTATTGGAGACTAAAAAACAATACAAAGAATCAATGAAGCAAAAAGTTGGTTCTTTGAAAGAATAAATAAGATTGACAAACCCTTATCCAACCTTATTAAAAAAAGAAAAGAAAAGACTCAAATCCATGCAATTGAAAATGAAAAGGGTGATATCACGACGGACCCTGCAGAAATCCAGAATATCTTCTATACCTATTTTAAAAATCTATATTCTACTAAGATGGAAAATGCAGAAGAAATGGACAGATTCCTAGATTCGTATGAATTACCAAAGCTGAATCAAGAAGATTTAAAAATCCTAAATAAACCAATATCAACCAATGAAATTGAAGATGTAACTAAAAACCTCCCAACAAAGAAAAGCCCAGGCCCTGATGGATTCATTGCCAAATTCTACAAGAAATTTAGAGAAGACCTAAAGCCACTACTTCTCAAAATTTTAATGAAATTGAAAGGGATGCAATAATCCCAAATTCATTCCTGGAAGCAAGCATTACCCTGATACCAAAACCAGAGAAGGACCCAACTAAGAAAGAGAACTACAGGCCAATCTCCCTATGACCAAGTTGGATTCATCCCTGGGATGCAGAGATGGTTCAACATTCGTAAATCAATATATGTAATACACCATATTAACAGAACCAAAGACAAAAATCACATGATCATCTCAATAGATGCAGAAAAATCTTTTGACAAAGTCCAGCACCTTTTCATGATAAAAACCCTACAGAAAATTGGAATAGAGGGTCTTTATCTCAACCTGGTAAAAGCTATCTATGACAAACCAACAGCCAATATTATACTAAATGGCCAAAAACTGAAAGCCTTCCCTCTAAAATCAGGAACAAGACAAGGATGTCCACTGTCCCCACTCTTATTCAACATAGTTCTGGAAATTTTAGCCAGAGCAATTAGACAAGAGAAAGAAATAAAGGGAATAATGATTGGAAAGGAAGAAGTTAAATTATCATTATTTGCAGATGTCATGATACTCTACATAGAAGACCCCAAAAACTCCACTAAAAAACTTCTAGATTTAATAAGCAAATTCAGTAGTGTAGCTGGATACAAAGTCAATACTCAAAAGTCAATAGCCTTCCTGTACACAAATAACAAACTTACTGAAAGAGAAATTAGGGAAACAATACCTTTCACAATAACATCCAAAAAAATGAAATACCTAGGAATCAACCTCACAAAGGATGTAAAAGACCTATACACTGAAAACTACAGAACTCTAAAAAAGGAGATTGAAGAGGATATCAGAAAATGGAAAGATATCCCTTGCTCCTGGATAGGAAGAACCAATATAGTGAAAATGGCCATATTTCCAAAACTGTTATACAGATTTAATGCAATTCCAATCAAAATTCCAACAGCATATCTCACAGAATTAGAGAAAACAATCCTAAAATTCATTTGGAATCAGAAGAGACCTAGAATAGCAAAGGCAATTCTGGGCAACAAAGGCAAGGCATGGGGCATCACAATCCCCGACTTGAAATTATACTATAAAGCTACTGTGATAAAAACAGTGTGGTACTGGCAAAAAAAAACAGACCTGAAGATCAATGGAATAGATTAGAAGATGCTGAAACAACCCCAGACATACTAAGCCACCTTATCTTTGACATAGGTGCCAAACACACTCACTGGAAGAAAGATAGCCTCTTTAATAAATGGTGCTGGAAAAACTGGCTCTACACATGCCGAAGATTAAAACTAGACCCATATCTTTCACCATGCACTAAACTAAATTCAAAATGGATCAGAGATCTAAATATTAAAACAGAAACATTAAATCTGCTGGAAGGTAGGATAGGTAAATCCCTTGAAGACATTGGTGTAAGCAAAGACTTTATGAATAAAAACTCAACCGCATGGGAACCTATCCCAAAGAATCAATAACTGGGATCTCATCTTATTAAAAAGCTTTTGCACAGCAAGAGAAACCACCAACAGAGTGAAAAGACAACCCACAACGTGGGAAAAAATGTTTGCCCGCTGTTCCGCAGACAAAGGATTACTATCGAGAACATATAAAGAACTCAAAAAAATCAAACCTCCCAAATTTAAAGACCCACTCCAAAAATGGGCATCTGAGATGAATACACATTTCTCAGATGAAGAAATACTAATGGCAAATAAATATACAAAAAAATGTGCAACATCACTAGTCATTCGAGAGATGCAAATTAAAACAACACTGAGATACCATCTCACCCCAGAAAGAATGGCTAGTATAAAGAAATCAACTAATAACAAATGCTGGAGGGGCTGTGGGGAAAAAGGAACCCTTCTTCACTGTTGGTGGGAGTGTCGACTGGTACAGCCACTGTGGAAGTCAGTGTGGAGATTCCTCAGAAAACTAGGGTTGGAGGTCCCATTTGACCCAGCTATTCCCCTTCTGGGCATCTTCCCAGAAGAATTAAAAACATCGTACCACAGCGATATATGTGCACCCATGTTTATAGCAGCACAATTTGTAATAGCCAGATCTTGGAAACAACCCAAATGCCCATCAACTGAGGAATGGATAAGAAAGATGTGGTATTTTTATACAATGGAGTACTATTCAGCCATAAAGAAGGATAAACTGGAGACTTTTATAGGTAAATGGATGCAACTCGAGAAAATACTCATAAGTGAAATAAACCAGAAGCACATGTGTAAGCATCGTATTATCTCTCTAGTATGAGAAACTGAAAGAGTAAATAAGATCCAAAATGTACAATAGACATGGTGAATCAAAAAGAAACTGGTCAAAAGGAAAGAGAGACTGGAATAGGGAAAAGAAAGAAGGGAAAGGGAAAAAAATTGTATATATTATATATATAAGATGGTTAAGATAGATACACTACCATTTTTACTTAGTTCATTGAAGAGTAAGGTTTGTGCCAATAATGTTTGGACAATTGAATGCTAATGTCTGGTGTCCTGAATGACTAACTTGAAGATAGTAATACGTAATGTATTAACCATTGTTACCCTCCTATTATGTTGTTTTGAAAATTTGTTCTTCTTTTGATTTGTTTTGTTTTTTTCTTCTCTTTAAAATAATAATAATAAAAAAAAGAATGGCTACTATAAAGAAATCAACTAATAACAAATGCTGGAGGGGCTGTGGGGAAAAAGGAACCCTTCTTCACTGTTGGTGGGAGTGTTGACTGGTACAGCCACTGTGGAAGTCAGTGTGGAGATTCCTCAAAAAACTAGGGTTGGAGGTCCCATTTGAACCAGCTATTCCCCTTCTGGGCATCTTCCCAGAAGAATTAAAAACATCGTACCACAGTGATATATGTGCACCCATGTTTATAGCAGCACAATTTGTAATAGCCAGATCTTGGAAACAACCCAAATGCCCATCAACTGAGGAATGGATAAGAAAGATGTAGTATTTTTATACAATGGAGTACTATTCAGCCATAAAGAAGGATAAACTGGAGACTTTTATAGGTAAATGGATGCAACTCGAGAAAATACTCATAAGTGAAATAAACCAGAAGCACATGTGTAAGCATCGTATTGTCTCTCTAGTATGAGAAACTGAAAGAGTAAATAAGATCCAAAATGTACAATAGACATGGTGAATCAAAAAGAAACTGGTCAGTAGGAAAGAGAGACTAGAATAGGGAAAAGAAAGAAGGGAAAGGGATAAAAAATTGTATATATATATATAAGATGGTTAAGATAGATACACTACCTGTTTTACTTAGTTCATTGAAGAGTAACGTTTGAGCCAATAATGTTTGGACAGTTGAATGCTAATGTCTGGTATCCTGAATAACTAACTTAAAGATGATAATATGTAATGCATTGACCATTGTTACCCTCATATTATGTTGTTTTGAAAATTTGTTCTATTTTTGATTTGTTTTGTTTTATCTTCTCTTTAAAATAAAAAAAAAGAAGTAAGAACACATTAGCTGGCGAAGTACAAAATACATAGGTGTATTCCCACACATTTCATAAATAGAAAACTGTAATTAGTCACGCTTCAAAAAACTTGACTCCTAACTTCTGAAAAGATAGCAAAGTTACAGTAAGAGCTGTATATTGTTTTCCTTGTTTACATTTCTAGAAAGTAATGAACCAAAGCAAGTTGGAAAACTGGCTCTAACCTATGTTTATCCTTTTTAAGCAAATTTTCTGAAATCTTTGTATGTATATTAATAAAGAAGTATTTATTTGGTCACAGTCCAAATAGCATAATATTTTAATCTTTTGCCACTATATTTTTTGCATGACATTATAATATGACTTTCTCCATTTGTGTATTTAAGACTCTGTGCTAAAAAATTAATAACAGACTATACGTTAAATTTTTAGGGCCAGTGAGATAGCTCAGTGGCATGGGCACCTGCTGGCACACAAGGTCCTGAGATCGACCCCTGGTACCCACAAAAAAAATTTTTTTTTTTAATTTTTTTAAAAGTAGAGTTAGTTTTCAGGAAAAATCTAATTGACCAATTTTTTTCTTTTTTTGCCTTTTATTAGTACGTTTGCCATACATAATGAGTACATTAATTGTAGAAAATCAGTACTTGTCATAATACATTTCAATTCTTGGGCCTGGTGAGATGGCTCAGCGGCATAAGCGCCTGCCTAGCAAGCGCGAGTTCCTGAGTTCGACTCCCGGATCCCACATACGAAAAAAGGGCCAGTGATATCGCTCAGCGGCACGGGCGCCTGCTGGCACGCAAGGTCCTGAGTTCGACCCCTGGTACCCACAAAAAAAAAAAAAAAATACATTTCAATTCTGTTTTTCCTCTTCCCTCCTCCCCCCTTTTGTTTTTGCCAGCATCAGATCCATGTATAATTTAGAAAGTTAATAACCATATATACAGATTAAAAACCAGAATAATAGGCCAAAAAAACACATAAAATACATAAGACAGTTCTACTAAGTCAAGATACACTTTTAGATACATTGTCCTTGCTGGATTACAATAACTTTCTCTCACTTTTTTCCTTTAATAAACCAATATTAATTGTCCTTATCAGATTAACCTAACAGCACTGCACATATATGTTGTCTGTTATGTAAACTTAAAATAAGAATTTTATGTAATTTTTTAAGCATTCTTCAAGTTAGATCTCATCTCTAAAAGTCCTAAAGTTAGGGGAATAGGAAAAAGAAAGAAAAGGGGGGGGATCAAGTTATGTCATGTATAGGTACAGATTCCTTATGATGAATGTGATCATTATGTATACCTAAAATGCACCAACAAACTTAATTTTAAAAGAGTCTTTAAGGCCACATTTTCTAAGTGATACATATCATACCCACAAAAATGTCTCTCATTTAATTTAAACATTATAAATGTTTGATTTATTTCAGATGTGCCGAGAGTTGGAAAATAGTATAACTAGAGAACTAAGAGAAGGTATGTTCCCAAAATTTATGTATTAAATTTATACTAATTGATTTTTTAAATAAGCCATACAAAGCAAATGGCATCTCTTTCCTTTCATTGGGTAACAGAATCTACATTCAGTGTTTTGTAACATCAAACGAAAGGTGTGAAAATATAAACATTTCCAATAAAGGATACACTTAGTCCTCATTTTGTCGTGTTTCATACCTTTGGAAGATGATAAAGGATACACTTAGTCCTCATTTTGTCGTGTTTCATACCTTTGGAAGATCTCAGAAAGCCTGTGCATCTCTTTTCCCTGGCTCAGCTCTTTCCCCTCCTGGGGTCTCCCCTGAGACTCAGCTGCAGGCCGAAGCTGGCCTTGAAACACACCAGGCCTCCTTAGCTTCTCAGCTTCGTGGCCAGAATTCCCACTTACCTAGGAGTCATCAAGCAGTTCCAGCTCATAAACTGTCACTTGACAAGTTTTGTTTTAAAGCTCCTGTCACTGATTTTGTCATTGGTTTACCTTTTGCCTTCAGGGAGACTTCAGATTCCTTAACATGGAATAAAAATACCCAGATCACTTGGGTCCTTGTCTCCTCCCACCTCCCTTCCTCTGCCTCTGGGCTCTGCCTCCCCACCAGCCATCTCCTGTCCCCCTTCCCTCACCCTGGTGTGCTTTCTCCTTATACTTCAGGTGCCACCTTACATATCACCTCCACCAAAAATCCTGCAGTAGTGACAGGGAAGACACAGTTCTCTGTGTCCCAGCAGTGCCCCTATCTACCTGTCACAGTATCTGTGTGCAGTCTGCCTGGTTGTCTCGGTTACAGTGTCAGATTGGTCCCTGCATCATCATCTTGTCCTCCTAGCACCTTAGCACGTGGTCATGTCAGCCACGTGATAATTAGTTCAGTGTGCAACCAGCAAGTTATGTTTAGTAATAATTTTGTATTATATACTTGGACATGCGTAGTTTTCATCATCACTTATAAAGGTCTCAGTTGTTTTAATAACTCATGTTTAGTTAACTGAAGTTCGTGAGATAAAGATTGTAACTTTCTTTCCAGCTACTGCTGAATTGGATGCCTTTGAAGTTTCTTCCAGAAGATCTGCTAAGAAATCAAGTCAAGATCTAATTTCAGGGCCGGTGAGATGGCTCAGTGGCTTAAGCTCCTGCCTGGCAAGTGCGAGGGCCCGAGTTCGACTCCCGGAACCCACATACGAAAAAGGGGCCGGTGATATTGCTCAGCGGCACGGGCGCCTGCTGGCGGCGCGAGGTCCTGAGGTCGACCCCCCGGTACCCACAAAAAAAAAAAAAAAAAAGATCTAATTTCAGAAGCATCACAAGAATATATGGAGATTTTAAGGAGAAAATATATGATGTGAAAACATAACATTTTATTTATTGGACTTTATATATAACATTTTAATTATTTTCCATAAGGTATATGACATGAAAATTTGTTGAATTTTGTTTTATATGTACAAAATATAAATTTATATACTATTTTAAACTATTTCTTTTTTTTTTTGTGGGTACCGGGGGGTCGACCTCAGGACCTCGCGCGCCAGCAGGCGCCAGTGCCGCTGAGCGATATCACCGGCCCCTTTTTCGTATGTGGGTTCCGGGAGTCGAACTTGGGCCCTCGCGCTTGCCGCGCAGGCGCTTAAGCCGCTGAGCCATCTCACTGGCCCTAAACTATTTCTTGACATCTGTAACTTTTTTTTTTTTTTTGGGTACCGGGGGTCGACCTCAGGACCTCGCACGCCAGCAGGCGCCCGTGCCGCTGAGCCATCTCACCGGCCCGACATCTGTACCTTTTGAGTAGTGTTTGCAAGTAAAAACCAGTGTTGCTGAGTTTTGTGTATTCAAACTTCCCCAGTGCCAGCTATTTTAAATCCACCCCATCAACCAAGTTGGCATTAATACTTTGTTAAGAGTGAAATACAATTTTGGTAATATTTTGAAAATTGTAGGGGCTGGGGGGTATAGTTCAGTGGCACGGTGCCTGCCTGGAAGGCTCAAGGTCCTGAGTTTGATTCCCAGTTCCAAAAAAAAAAAAAAGAAAATTGTATTTTCCCAGTTTTTACCATTCTGTATGGACCTAAAAATTTAGACATCATTGTGGTATACTGGTGCTATAGCCACTATAAATACTGTAATGTGTTGCAAGTGCCATCAAACATATAATTTTATTATTTTTTAATTTTAAGAACTGACTTATAGTTCTTTCCTCACAGAGAAACATTTGCTTAAGGCTTTTCACCTTTTCTGTTTGTCTTTTTCCCCCCAGAGAGTGCTGAGCTGCATCTCCACCTCTGTATTTTTTTGAGACAGGGTCATTGTAAATTGCCCAGGCTGAGCTTTAATGTGCAATCCTCCTGCCTCGGCTTCCCCAGTAGCTGGGATTATAGGCATGCACCACCACACCACACCTGGCTCTTCGATAACTACAATACAGCCTTCACAATCAGGAAGTCACTAGCACAAACACATTTTATCACTTAGTCCTCCAGAGTGTCTCTGAGTTTTGCTCCTTACCTGCAGCATTCTTTCTAGTTGAAGGATCCCATTCATATCCACAGATTCCATTTAGTTGTATTTCTTAGGTCCAGTCTGGAACATTGCTCAGCACATATTGGGGCCACTGATGCCCAGTCCATCACACAGAAGACAGGGAGAGGCCCTTTCATCCCCAGCAGGAAGAGTGGGGATGGAACTTTGGTGTCACCCTGTCCAGCTGGAAGACAGCAGGAGGCTGCACACAGCACAGAGTAAAGATGTTCTCTGGGTTGCACCTTTGTCATTATGCTCTGTGGTGAGGGGAGAAGCTACCTGCAGACTTCCTGCCCTCCCACAGCCTCGCACCAGGCCAGGGGCCCAGTGAGGCTGTGAATCCCAACCCCTGGGCTGGCAGCTGCACTGGGCAGGACTACAGGTCACTTTGCATGCAGAGAGCCCTGTCCCACAGAGTTGGGTGACTGCAGATGACCTCCCAGTCCAGAGAACATGAGCTCCACCCCACAGGATGACCCTGGGTCCGCTGCACTCATGTAGATTAATCCACCAGGCTCATTGTTGAATGTGCCATTAGGAGGTAGGACGTGGTTGGAGGAGGCCAGTCGCTGGGGTTGTGACCTGGAAGGTGGGTTTTTTTTGTTTTTTTAGTCTGCCTGTGTAGTTAAGGCTGGCTTTGAACTTGTGGTGATCCTCCTGCCTCAGCCTCCTAAGTGCTGGGATTACAGTTTTACACCACCACGCCCTGCTGGAAGGATACATTCTTGTCCCCAGCATCTCTTTTCTTCCTCTGTCTGCTTTCTGGCAGCCATGGCCTGACCACCTTCCTTCACCTGCTCTTCTGCCATGCCTCTTCTGCCTTGGAGCCAGACAGCCATGGACTGAACCCACTTAAATCATTAGCCAAGTAAACCTCTGCTCCCTTAAGTTGGGTGCATGGGATATTTCATCTCAGCAAAAGGAAACTGACTAATACAGTTTCTCTGCCCTTAAGCTGTTGTCTTTCCAGAATCTCTTCATGAAATGCTGTGGGGTAATTACTAGATATTCACAATCTGACCTACTTTGAGGAAAATGAAAGCACTTAAATGAGTTTAAAATGGAAAACACACACTCAAGACTTAATTCTCAGGCATTTTATAGTGAAGACTGAAAATGCATGGTTACGAAATAGGATTATGGTCAATTTTTAGTTTTTCATTAGGGATTTGAATTTCCTGCTGCTAGCTACCATGTATATATACCTCCCACAAAGAAAACTCCCAGGACTGCTTTACACAGCACGTGGCCTGTGATGACCCTGTGAATCTGACCCAGAGCGGGAAAATCCAGCTTGCTGGGACCCAGAGTCCACAGGACCAGAAGCCCTCTGTGCTGCCCACCCTCAGCCCCTCCTATTCCCACTGGGCCCTGCTCTCTGCCCCGCCCCTTTTCATGCTTACCCCGCTCTCTGTGCACGTGCAATGGGGAGGTGCACCAGCTGTGCCTGTGGTTTTTCTCCTTGCTCTCACGTGTCCTGGCCTGCTGTGTGGAGCTTTCTGTTAACTGCTCAGAAGGAAAATGCCTGGACCTTGAAAAGCTGGCAGCTACTGAAGCTGCCCATCCCATTTAGCTCCAGCTAGGGGAGCCCCACACAAGTGGTGCACAGGTGGGGACAGGTAGTGTGCTGGTAGAGGTGGGCAGTGAACAGGTGGGGGCACGTGGGGAAGGTGACACACAGGAGGGACAGGTGGCGCACAGGTGGGGACCACAGTGCAGGTGGGGCGGACTTGTCCTCTCCAGACCTCCAGGCGAGAGGACCCCACGGCCTGGCAGGCTATTCATCTCCCTGCCCTCCAGTTCTTCCAGGTCCTCCAGCCTCGCCGCACCAAGGTGGACAGCACCCTGAGGTCTGGGTTCCTTTCCCAAGGGTCAGCGGAACTGCAGGATCTGAAGAAAGGAAGTTCCATCACTTCCTGGACATGTAGTTAACATGTGAAAGTGAAAAGGCGGGAAAAGTCCTGCTATTCTCAACAATGATTCACCTGTACCTGAAACTGTCCCTGAAATAGAGCGGTGATTGGCAGGCAAGAGAAAACACAGGTGGGACTGAGTGTATGCTGGTAAAGCAAAAAATCCCAGAAGTAAATATTTATCCATCAGGTAGATGACATGCACGTGCAGAAGTCCTGCTCTTTCTGCATAAGCTACAGCCCTGTATGGCAGGAGCAGTGTCCCTGAGGAACCAGGCCAGCTGTGGGACCTCCTCTCAACACAGCCCTCCCACTCCCAGGTCAGGTCCAGCAGGTGTGAGCCCCTGCCAGGTCATTCTCTGTGTCCCCAGAGAGGCCAGCAGGATGACAGCTGCTTCCCATCCTCAGTATTCAGGTTACAACAGACTCATGATGAAGTCTTGGAGGCCTCAGAGGGTAGGTCTCTTGTCACATAACCTGCAGCCCAAGGAAAGCAGTAGCACCCCTCAATTCACAGTGCAGGAACAGCCCAAACTTCATGGGGACACCACCTGCAAAGCAGGGTGAGTCTCAGGAGGCAGAGAGGACAGGCTGTCACCATTGTCACCATTGTCACCCACAGTCCAACAGACCTGGCTCCTGTGAAGTGGCCCCTGAGGTCTTTAAAGCACACAAGTGACTGAACATAGAGGGAAACTTTCTTGAAGTGGAAAGTTTTACAGGTCAGGAGGAAAGCTAGCATCTTCCTATTCTGTAACACACATGCCCTACCTGTACTTATGTGTGTGACCTCAGTACTTCTGTAATAAGTAAACTTAATTTTTTATTCAAAAACCCCAAACTGCTTTAAAAAACAAAAATCCAGAAACACACAATTAGTTTTTTAAGTTGATAAAAGTAATAGCATACCACTGGCTTCCAAGGAAAAACCTTTCAAATTAAACACCCACTGTCAGTAGATTCTAGCAGAGGGGGTAACACGTGGGAACATCAGGCCTGGGTTAATGACAAAGGACTTCAATCAGATGCCCAGGAACACTAAGAAATCAAACTTCCACTTCATCCCTAGAAGCACGTCTAGACACATATTTTTGTCTTCAGAAATAGCAGTCAAAAAACAGCAGCAGACAGGTGAGCACTGCAGAGCTGGCACTGAAGAGACAGCATCCCAGGCCACACCCCAGCTTGTGAGTCCCAGTGAGAAGAGTGCTGAGACCCTCACCCTACCCCTGCCACATTAAAACTAATCCCTCACCTAGAGCATGCACAGACCTCATCAGAAATCCAGTGCTTGGGCCAGTGATATTGCTCAGCGGCATGGGTACCACGGGTCCTGAGGTTGACCCCCAGTGCCCACAAAAAACAAAAACAAAACAAAACAAAAAAAACAATTTTAGGGGTAAAGACAAGTTCTTTGACAGGTTTCCCAATACCTCTTTTTCACTTTTTTGTCACTCTCCCTATGTAGTTCAGGCAGGCCCTGAACTCACTATGTAGCCCAGGCTGGCCTCGAACTCACAGTGATCCTCCTGCCTCAGCCTCCCAAGCGTAGGGATTACAGGCATGTGCCACCATGCCTGACTTGAGATAATCTTATATTACCATTAACACTATGTAAAATGTAAATCACACTTTTACAAGACTTTAATTAAGGAACTGCCAATGTAATTATCTTTTCCTACAGAAGCTCTTCTCCTTACCTACAGCCTACAGCTAGTAGATTTTATGTCTATTTATACCCCATCTGCAAAATCTTATAATACATGAATTCAGCTTGGATAAAAATGAAATACTTTCCTCAAAAGATTGTTTACTTTTGTGAAGAACTTTTCCCCTTACTTCTTTGTCTTACATTCTGCATTGCTGAGATAAAATGTGCAACACCCAAAGTTAAAGGAGGAAAGGTCTACTGTAGCTCAGCGTGTGTACAGGTTTCAGCCCAGAGTCAGCTGGCTCCAAGGCATCGCAGTGGAAAAACAGTTCATGGTGTGGGAAGCAGAAGGCTGTGAGCTTGCCTTCATGTTTCCCTTCATATCCCACCCATAAATGCTTATTTATGAGCTTATTTGGTTGGTACCACTGACAGCCAGGGTGGGCCTTCCCATTTTCCACACCCAGAACTATGCTAAACAAATCAGTGGTCTTGTGAGCAACCGCCAAGCTGTGCTCTCCTGAGAAACGAAGCCCGTTGCCTCCATCTTTCCCTGACCTTTACTCCAACCCCATTCACTGAGACATAAGAACAGGCTGTATAGAAGCAGAGTTCCCTCGGCCAAAAGAATGTGATCGAGGGCCGGTGAGATGGCTCAGCGGCATAAGCACCTGCCCAGCAAGCACGAAGTCCTAAGTTCGACTCCTGGAACCCACATAAAGGAAAAAAAGGGCCGGTGATATCGCTTAGTGGCACAAGTGCTTGCTGGCAAGCATGAGGTCCTGAGGTCGACTCTCGGTACCCACATTAAAAAAATAAGAAAAGAAAGAATGTGATCGAGTCCGGCCAAGATGCCAACGTGTCTCACTGCAGCACTTGGGTGAGAACTGCCCCCCTGCTGATGGCTGGAATGGGGGCTCAAGCAAAGCCTGTGAGATTCCAGGGCTATGACATGAGATAACGTCTCAGCCGAGGCCATGGGAGTCAAAAAGAATTACACCTTCCTGGCAGTAAAGGTGCCAGCCTTACCTACACCCAACTATCTGTTGCATTGCTACTTGGAGGCCTCTGTGCCTGGTACAAAACTGCTGTTTCTCCTTACAGCCAATGCCTTCCCTAGTGCTCTGCTGTGACCCATACCCACCTCCCTAATTGAAACCAATAAAAGCCATGGGCTTTTGAACTCATGGACTTTTGTTCCACAGAGAACACTGGTCATCCCAGAGCTCCTCAACTGCAGAACTTTCTCTTTGTCTTTATTTTGCATCCATGTGCCATACTGCTGGGTGGGTTAGACTGATACCCTCCTTGGGGGTTTCGGTAAGGACTAATTTAGTCACCACACACCCTTAATCCATATTCACACACTGTAGATCCAGCCACCTCCGAAAAGCTCCACCTATGAGTGCACGAGGCTTTGTGGGGGACATCTAGATACAAGCCATAACAGTCTTCTTCTTCTTTTTTTGGTGCTGGAGTTTGAATCCAGGACCTCACACGTACTGAACATGGACTCTACCACCGAACAACATCCCCAGCCCTTTAATGAAGACATTTTAATTCTCTAGATAGCAAATACTTGTAGTATAGCAAATTTAAGTCACGATCATTGTTTTTTCTCCTCTTAAAGACCATCTGGCAGGAGCTGTCTCTATTCCAGTCATGAGTGACCTCCACCTCCATAAATTCTCTTCTAGCATTTCAACAACACTTGAGTACTTTATAACATAAATGACGGCTGAGGGCAACTGATTTTCAGAAGGACAGAGAAGAAAGCTTAGAGAGAAAAAGGATAGGCTCAGGACACTGGGAGGGAGGGCCGCTCTGGAAATTGGCTCCCAAAGCTCGCTCAAGGTCTTGAGAGGGGAAGGCTCCAGCTCCATCCTGGCTGGTGGGAGGTTGGGGTGGTTTGGGCTCACAAGTGACTGACAAATATTTAGTAAGTTTTTAAAAGTCCCTTTTATTTCTCACTTTGCCATTAAATCACATAGTTTCCTTACATTTCCCTTAATATAAATTCAGAATCGTTGTCCACAGCAGAATGGCTTACTCCAGGGCCCAGCACAGGTCACAGGAGGACCAGGCAGGAAGACATCCTGCTGACACTAACCGCTACCTTACTCTGCTAGACAGGCACCCCCATGGGCTCTGACGTGGACAAAGCAAGAGTTTAGCAGAAACTGAATGTTGCCAGGAGAAAAAAAAAGCCTGCAAAATTGTTCATATTTACTTTATGCTTACTACTACATCAAAAGGTGTATTAACTCCTCGTTAATACATCTATTTAAGAAAACACCCTCCTTTCCCTGTAGCTTGATGTTTATTTCTTGGTGGGGATTGTGCTTTAGAGGCTGGAGGAAGCAAGTCCAGCCTTAATGGGGAAGCATGTCTGCAACTTCTTTTATACTTTCCCATTTCTAAAAACATAAGATGACAAAATGTGCAAAGAACAATGAATCATGGATTCTAGCTTATTCCAATTCTCTCACAGCTGCTAGATTTCAAACTATGTCTGCAGAATCTAAGGTTCCACTGAGGACACTGCAGGATGATTGGACAAGTCCCACATTAGAGCCTCCACCTCTTCTTCACCCAGACAGCTCTACTTCTGCTCTGTATGATACAGTTTCATGGAAAACTTTTCTCCTTCAAGAATTCCACTATTTGAAAAATGTTTTTAGAAAGTAGTACAAGTCACAAAGTCTCTAATTTGACATAACATCTACATCTACCACAGGCTCAGGGAGATCATAACTTGGCTGAAGTCAGGGAGCCGACTGGTCAGCAGGAATGGGCTTGCGGTTGTCTCCCCGAGCTTGGAGTTTTACACAGTTACTTCTCTCATATTCAGGAAAGATTACACATTTTTAAATCACCTTAGAGAAAATATACACATAAAACTGCCATGGAGCTCAATAGTGTTCAACGTGAGACGTTAAGAGTAGTCTCCAATAAACTGAGCTCTAAAGGTATGAATATAAATAAAGGATACAAATTAATATGAATCATTAGTAGCCATTAAATACACTCAATTTTAAAGTGCAATTTAAAAAAAATCACAGAACAGGGAATTTGAAGGAGAAAATCCTAAGATGTGGTTTACTCAAATTATTCAACAACCAAATTATGCATGTTTTGGGTTATTTATAGCAAAATTAAAAATACAAAACAGATTTCTCTTTACCATCTAGCATACATCTGGCCACTTCTCATCATTGAGATATACAAAGACGGGCTTAATTTAAATCTTAATTTAAATCTTTAAGTCCTGGAGAAGCGACAGAAGCAGCACCACATGGACTTGGACACTGTCCAGCTCCCTCCGGGGAGAGGTGGCTCCCAACAGGTGATGGGGGATGAAGCACCCTGGACTCCTTACAGGGATGTCCTGGCAGAATGAAACCAGGTCTGCTGTCTCCGCGGTGAGCAGCTGCTGCGGGGACAGATGTCAGGTGCTTGTTTCTTCCACTGAGTGTGTGCTTAAGCGTGCGATCTTTGATGAGACGCTTGGATGCCCACATCCCACCCATGAGTTCCGTGCCAGCACAAAGCTACCATATTGATCTCGAGCTGTCTGACCTATGTTCTGAGCACAGATGGAGGGAGGAGATCATTTTCTGCTGCCTCACTGCAGTCCCAGTAAGAAAGATGACAGCATAACCCTTACAGCCATGTTTTCTTCTTCCTTGACTTGAAATATGCTAAATCTAGGCACTGTATTACGAATGTCTACATATATCAATGAACTCATGCAGTTATCATAATTCTGAAAAGATAAAAATACACATCTAGTTCAGTTACATTTATTGAATAAAGTTAACAAGTATCTTTTGAAAATGAAACCTACAGGAATTTTAAAAAGTTGCACATTTCTGTTTCCTTTCTTTATGTTAACACATATTAGTGTGATCTTTACTTAATCAGTGTAAGTCAACTAGACATAGTATTTCATCAGATTAACTCCTCCCCCCGGGATCAAGCTCAGGGCCTTACGCCTGCTAGTCCAGTGCTCTACCATGAGCTACTTCCCCTGCCCAGTATTTCACCAAATTAACAACGAGAATTAAATCAGAAATCTCGGATACAAAGGAAAGATGATACTGTCCCTAACCTTCATGAGGTAGTTCTCTATGCTGTCATTTGAAGGCTTTGGGTTCAATGTATGAACCACTAAGTTTTCTCTGGGAAGAAAACTTCTGTGGAGTGCCAAGCTATGATTAAGATTTCTGACACAAGGACACTCTAGGACAGGTCTTGTACTAAAAGTGCTCCTTAAATATCTGCTTTGCTGTTTCTCCACCAGAAGTTTGGTTTGGGCCTTTTCTAGCCTCTCGTTAGCCCTGCAAAGATTGCAAAAGGCAAATATTTTAGTGTCACGCTTTTCCCTAAGTGACTCCTCTTTTTTTTTAGTTTTTTTTGGAGACAGGGTCTGGCTATGTAGCCCAGGCTGGCCTCAAACTCATAGTGATCCTCCTGCCTCAGCCTACTGGGTGCTGGGATTATAGGCATGCACCACCATTGCTGGCCCTAAATGACTCCTAAATGACTTGTCATTTAAAAAAACTGCCGTAATAGTCATTGGAATTTCCATTCAGTGTTCAGTGCCTGAACACTGAAAATGTATGACCATGCCTACCACAGAACAATTAAAATGGTTCTAAAGAAGTACATATATTTATAGGGGGATTCCTAACTAACAAGTGATTCTAACAAAGCAGGAGAGAGAGGGTAATGGTTGTCAGTGGTGTCTGGCTTAACAGGAA
Organism: Erethizon dorsatum; assembly: GCA_028451465.1. Lineage (NCBI taxonomy): Eukaryota > Metazoa > Chordata > Mammalia > Rodentia > Erethizontidae > Erethizon > Erethizon dorsatum. Next base: position 53,969,728 of record CM051834.1, read on the forward strand.
ACACTGCTACTTCCTGTAAGACTCTACTTACAAGATTCCCAAGGAAGCTACTAGAAACACTTGTATTTAAAGGGTAACTATAAGAGATAATGGATAGGTTAACTAGCCTTACTAAAGTAGCCATTTCACCCTGTATAAATATATGCATCTATAATCCCAGCACTGTGGGAAGCTGAGACAGGAGGATAAAAAATTGGAGCCAAACCTGTGCAACTTAGTGACTTAGACCCTGTCTCAAAAACAAAACAAAACAAAACAAAACAAAAAAAACCAAAAACAAACACTGGGTTCAATCCCCAGTACTGAAAACAAGGTACGTCTATATGTGTGTATGTGTCTGTACGACATTCAGACATATGAAAACATTATGTTGTACTCCTTACATACATACAACTAAAAAATAAAACTGAAAAAAATGTTAGAAATGCTTGTATCTAGGTAAACAGTTTAGGGATTTAAAAAAACATGTCTCAAAGATATTTTCAAGTGGTTGCTTTCCCACCCGTACACCTGCCCATTACCTGACAATGAGAAAATAATTTAGAGCAAGCATCTCCAGGGAAGGAGGCTGCTGGCTTCATGACCACAAAGCACCAGGGCAGCTCCTGGGCTGGGAACACCCTTCCCAAGGCATCACAGGTGGACCCGCCTCTTCCATCTTCCACCCACCCCTCACACTAATTCACACTAGTGAGTTGTACTTCTGCTCATCCCTGTGTTAATCTTTCCCTATATCACAAGTATGACTTTACGTAGAATAGAAAAAGTATACAGGACCATTGGTCTCTAGGCAGCTTCTACTAATAACACCAAAGATTACGGCCAAGGAGAGCTATTTTACCAAGTGGCAGAATGTGTCCAGTATTACTAGTACTTGACCTTTTGGGTTTATGTTGTAATCTTCCAAAAACAAGGTTAGTCATTCTATTTAAATGAATGGCAACATGTAATGTTATAACAATATAACCTTCTTTTTTTTTTTTTGTGGGTACCTGGGGTCAACCTCAGGACCTCACATGCCAGCAGGTGCCCGTGGCTCTGAGCGATATCACCAGCCCTTTTTTTTAATATGTGGGTTGCGTGAGTCAAACTCGGACCCTCGTGCTTGCCAGGCAGGCGCTTACACCACTGACCATCTCACCAGCCCCCAATATAGCTTTCTTAATGATAAAGCTTCAAAAATATCTGAATGACCATATCAGATTACCTACATAAGAGTACTAAAACCAAGCTAGGCATGGTGGTGCACACCTGTAATCCCAGCACTTGGGAGGCTGAGGCAGAAGGATTGCTGTCAGTTTGAGCCCAACCTGGGCTACATGGTAGTTCACTACACTACAAAGACCTTGTCTCAAAAAACCAAAACCCAATAAAAGGGAGGAAGACATATAAACTGCTCTGGACTAACATTTCAAAGATAAGTTCATTTAATAACTTTATTTTCCAAAATTAATGAGCTTAGCTCATTTTCTAGGATTCTGTTTTGACTTACTTGTTTAGCTTACTGGACAATGATTCTCTAGTTCTGAATTCTTCTATATAGAGCTGCTTATATGTTTCCAGTTGTGTTTTTTTGTCACCTTGCTGAGTTTTCATTTCGGAGAGCTCCGATTCCAGGTCTTTAATTCGGACTTCCATCTGACTCCTCACTGATGCATTATTACACTCTCTTAACTGCTCTAAATGTTCTTGAGAAGCTGCTTGTGTCTAAAGCAAATTAAAGGATATATTTTAAAAATAATTGCGATCAAATACGAAAAGCAATCAAAATATGCAGTGAATGTTTAAATTCAGAATTTTTTTTACAGTAAAAAGCATACTGCCATTGATTCCCTTCAAAATACTTCCCCTACTTTTGAACACACTTATCCCGTTATTCTTGCTATTTTCTGAAGCACTTCTGGAAGTCCTCTTTCATGAATGTCTTCATGAGGTGTGATTAAAAACACAGTCAATGCTGCTGCTGAGTGCCATCCAATGGAAAGGCAGGCTCATAAAAACATTATGGTGTGCCCTCCTCTATCTTATCCACCAGATCAGGCACCATTGACTTCTGGCTCTTTCCCAGACTCAAAATGACCAGGAAGTGTAAACATCTTGAATCGATTCAGGATATCAAGACAGCTGTGACAGCACGACTAAGGGTACTCACCAAGGAGCACTTCCAGAAGTGCTTGAGAAAGTGGCAAGAATGATGGGACAAGTATGTTCCAAGTGAGGGAGAGTATTTTGAGGGGGACTAATAGCAACGTGTCTTTTTTATTGTGATAAAATTTTTAAAAATTTCAAACATTCACTATACTTTTTGATAACTCATAGTTATTTTGTATTTATTTCCTTTAGTTCTGAGCCAATGACTCAGAGAAGAATTTTATATATGTGAAAAAGATGCTGGAATTTATCATCAATATCAACTGCATTAAATATGAATTATAAAAATTTGGAATCTGTTTCTTTCTTGGTGATGCTAGGGATCCAACCCAGTGCTAGCACTCCACCACTGACTTCCATCTTTAGCACTGAAACATTCACGCAATCTGACCATTCAAAGAATATAAACAATTCAAAAATTCAAAAACTGAGCAAGGTAACGACAATTCAAGAGTATTGTGTAATTCCTAAACCACAAGTATTTTTTTGCTCTGAACAGTTTTATGTCCATTAGTTTAAAAAATCAAATGATTCTCTAATAAATATCATTAATCTGAGAGATCAGTTTAGTTATAATGAAACGGAAATGCTTAATGGAAGACACAAGATGTCATCTTCCTTCTAGAAAGGAACTTCAGGCCAAAAGTTACAAGGGAAGCAGAAGAAATGTGTGCAGTGTAAACATCCAAAACATAATTTTCAATGAAATGATTTAAGCACATTAAAGATAAATTTACCTATAAAAATAAATTGACTTGTTTCAATTTTTCCAGTAACTCTTGTCTTGCTCTTTCTTCAATCTCCTGCTTATACTGTTCTACATGCTCTACTGCAATTTTTTTCTACATGACTTTTGAGGTTTACTACTTCCTGTTCCAACTTCTTTTTATCCTCCTCTAGAGTTTCACATTTCTTTTGCATATATTTCATCAGTAACTCCTGGTGGAGAAACTGATTATTTTGATCCACATGTCGACATTCAGAAAATGTAGTTTCCAGTTTTGCTGCTAGATCATCAATCTGCATGAATAAAATAATATAGATTGGTAATGAAGGAAGTGGGCTGAGAATAGGCTAACACAAAATGAATGAAAATTTCTGCCATAAATTCAGTTGTAATGAACTATAATCCACACTAAATTCTTAGAAGATATTCCCTTGAATTACTCAGAAAATCAACACAGTTAAAACCAGCCAGAGTCACAAAAATATATTCTTTACACTCACTATCTTTGTCACAAAACATGTGTGCTTGATATTGGACTTTTTATTTTTCTAGGATTGTTTCATTCCTGCCCTTAAAATGACTCTGAGTCACCTCTTAGTAGTACAACGTCTCTTACCCCTTCCCCATCTCCACCTCAGAATTTCTACAAAAATTTTAGGGACATCATTCTGAGTTATTTCAGTTTGAACAAATAAAAGGCTACCAGAGAAAGACTTTGAAAATAAGGCTTTAATTAAGGACTCTGGTATGTGCGCATTTTAGTCATAAGCCTTTTTCTGAATTGCAAATGTTTTATGTTAATCGGAGTTTCACAGGGCATGAATCCAATGAAATTCACAGGAAATGTAAAGCTGTCCAGAACATGGAGTAGGAAAAGCACTATTCTCCAGCTTGAACTAAGAGACCAAGACAGTGAACATGAAAGAGAACTTCGGATGTTGGAAGTTCTACATTTAGGAAGCAGGCTGAGAAAAACAGTCAGCTGCACAGGTTTTTTCTTATGAAAAGAGCACATCAGAGAGGCCAGGGCCTACAGCAAAGATCCAAAGAGATCATCGCATGTCAAGAACTAATTCTTGATTGATTAAAGTGGAAGCAAACATTGGTGCCTCTCAAATCCTCTCTGTTGAGAGGGAAGGTTTTTAGCCCTTTAGCAGAATCTTGGTTTGTGGGTGGTGACAACTTGTTTCTTTTGTTCTGAAGGTCTCATATCGAGAAGGATGGTATTCTCTGGTGTCTGCAGCCCAGGTACCTCACCCATTTGCACCTGCTCAGGATGGTAAGATCTTGTGCTTCAGGCTTGCACGTGATACCACAATACTTGAGACTTGCAGCAGGTATCGAGTGGGAAGGATATAAAAACATGATAGCCAATTGGCAGAGTGTACTGATTTTAGAACATGTCTTTTTACAATATTCATTCTATGAAAAAGCTAAGACTATGTAGGTCAACCTTTGGCTTGCTTCTAATGACTAGAGTGTGATAAAGTGATGTCACGGGACTTCCAACATGAGGTGAAGAATGTTCTCTAGCTCAGACTGTTGTCCACGCACGGAGGAAGGCACTTGGAGCAGCTGCCTGTTTCAGCGGTGGTTCCAGCCAGTGGCCACCACACCCAGATGCATCAGTGAGCAAGCCCTGCGATGTTCCAGATCTCCAGATCTCCAGCCTCCGTGCTGCCAGATGAGCTTAGGGGAGCAGAGACAAGCTGTCCTCACCAAGGTTCGCTCAAAACCCAGCCTTGGGCAGAAAATAAATATTGTCTTAAACTGCTAAACTTGGGGTGATTTACTACAGAACAATAGAGAAATAAGTTTTGAAAAAGAGACAGTAAGAAACAATTTAAGCAGAAATTAGTCTCCTCTAGTAGGCTCTAATAAATACTGAGGCTAATCTATTAATAACGGTGCTAAAGTGAATCAGCGAATAACTAGAAGACAGACACTGGGACTACTGAGGAAGAAGTTTTTCTAAAGTTCCCTTCAATTGCAAATTCTTACAAAGAGGCAAATTGTGTCTCTTTGGACTGCCTGGTCTAGTTAGGGGATATGAAGAATGGGAAGCATAGGAAACGTAACAGTTGAAAAGCAACTAGATTTATTTAGTTTAATAATCAAAATCAGATATTTGAGATTTCAACTAGCAGATTCTGAAAGAGGCTACTTTGAGTGTTTAGTAATTTAGTATTAAATCTCCATTTTCTGGAGTACTACTCAGCCATGAAGAAAGATAAACTGGAAACTTTTATAGGTAAATGGATGCAACTCGAGAAAATACTCACAAGCGAAATAAACTGGATGCACATTTGTAAACATCGTATTGTCTCCCTAGTATGAAAATGCAATTTCACTGTGACTATTCCATTCCTTAGTCTTCCTTTTTTACCTAGCTTTTACATGGCTTAATCTTATACTGAGTAATATTTTTCTCCAAAAGATATTTGTACATTCTGTAATGCTTGAGTTTGTTAATACATAAGAATGTTTACTTGTTGTCTTTAAAAATAAATAAATAAATAAATAAATAAAAAATAAAAATGTTAAAAAATAAATAAATAAATCTCCATTTTCCTTTCCTTAATGAGGAAAAGAAAACAGTATGGAGCACTTTTTAATCTCAGTAGCAAAACAAATGCGGTGCCCTTAGAATGTGAAGAAAAGGAATACAACATTTGTTTACCTGTCTTCAAGTTTGTTCACATGGAGAAGACCATCTTGTCTTTATATTATATCACAATACTTCCCCACAGCATAAAAACAGGCTTTGACGTTTTGAAATTCAAATTATTACTTTGACTATTATCTGTCTTTGATAAACTGCCTGAACATGGCCTGATTTTCATGAGCTAAATTCCCGAAAAATTATTCTTGGGATGGGCTGAACTACTTATTCCTTCAATACTGTTGTAATGGTTGACACACTGCATCAACTTGAGAAGTTTAGAAGTTTAACTAAGAAAAGCAGCAGGGGGCCAGGGTCCTGGCTTTGTAAACATCCTGAGCCTGTGCAAGAGGAGAGCAGGGAGAGGATGTGAGGGCCACACCCACCCTGGGGGGTGGTAGCCTGCTTACAATATAAGGGATGAAAAGAGGCTTGCTCTTTTCTCTTTCTGCTCTTGCTGTCTTCTGCTGCCTTGAACTGTTGCTGCCTTGCCATGCCACCCTGCCTTGGCGCCAGCTGATAACTGACTGAGACCACCACAAACTGTGAGTGAAATAAACATTTCCTCCCTTAATTCTGAGTGTTGAGTATTTTGTCTCTGCAATGAGAGAAAAGTAACCGACACACCTTTGTTGAAGGATAAAGCAGGGTTATGCATCTCTGTTTACTGACAAGGAGATGAATACATGAAACTGTGTTTTCTGAGCAGGTAGGGTCTGTGCCAAGAAATAATCAGCCCCAATGTGATACACATGAACCAGATACCACAGCAAAAGAGGATGTGACTGTGAACTGTAAGGTGACAGCCAGCTCAGTTTCTAATGAGGAAGGCTGGCAGTGTAGATTACTTTTCTCCCTACTAGATGGTAAAAATCTAGAGATAACTATGAATCATAAAGAGTTAATGAAACATGCAGTAGATAATATTCTGAGTTAGCAGATCCTCTGGCCAAGCTTGGAGGAATGGGAGTGACAAAGGAAGCACTGGATGGAAGACTAAAGATTTGAGTGGAGAAAAGGAAAGGAGTGGACTCTGCTTTGTAAGCTACTTCCTATCATGTCATGGAGTCAGCAACACACAAGCTGGCCAGTGTCCTACAAGAAAATATCTCCACAGGAGTGAAGATAAAGACATCCCACTACATTAACTGGCAATTACAAAAGGCAACTAGCAGTATACAACAGGACTAGAAAGGAGTTCTCATTTGAGAACTCAACTCAATTTGGTATTGACTCAGGAGGTATTATATATAGACCATCATATTAAAAATGGGAGTATAGGGCTGGTGAGATGGCTCAGCGGCATAAGCACCTGCCCGGCAAGCACGAGGGCCCGAGTTCGAATCCTGGAACCCATATATGAAAAAAGGGCCAGTGATATCGCTCAGCGGCATGGGTGTCTGCTAGTGCCCGAGGTCCTGAGGTCGACTCCCGGTACCCACAAAAAAAAAAAAAAAGGGACTATAAAAATAAACCTGCATATTTTTGCACAATTTTTAACAAGCATGATAAAGCTATTAAATAGGAAAAAAATAAGGCTTTTCTACAACAAATGGTGCTGGGATGCAAAAGAATAAAGTTAGACTCCTACAAAATACCACATATATAAATTAACTCAAAATATAACTGCTAGGGCCGGTGAGATGGTTCAGCGGCATAAGCGCCTGCCTGGCAAGCACGAGGTCCTGAGTTCGACTCCTGGAACCTACATATGAAAAAAGGGCCAGTGATATTGCTCAGTGGCACGGGTGCCTGCTGGTGTGCGAGGTCCTGAGGTCGACCCCCGGTACACACACACACACACACACACACACACACACAATATATATAACTGCTAAATGTAAGGAATAAAACTATAGGTCCACTGGTGTGATTCAGCTCTGATATTTCTATGTTGATTTTTTTGTCTGGTTGACCTATTTGTGAGAGGGGGTTATTGAAGCCCCCACTATGATTGTGTTGATGTTTAATCTTTTATGTCCAGTAGTAGTTGTTTTATGAAATTTGGTGCCTTTATAATTGTTAGCTCTTCCTGTTGAACTATTCCCTTTACCAGTATGTAGTGCCTTTCTTTATCTCTTCTTATCAGTTCTGGCTTTAAATCCACTTTGTCTGAAAATACGATAGCTACTCCTGCTTGCTTTTCGGCTCCTGCTGCATGGAATATTGTTTTCCATCCTTTCACTTTCAGTCTATGTTTCTTTATGGATGAGGTGTGTCTCTTCTAGGCAACATATGGTTGGATTACATTTTTGGATCCAGTCTGCCTATCTGTATCTTTTGATTGGAGAGTTAAGACCATTTACGTTGAGAGTTATTACTGAAAGGTATTTGCTGAATCTTGCCACTGCATTGTTTTTCTTTTGCTGATTCCCTTATTACCCTTTTGCTTAACTACTCACCGTGCTAGATGTTTTATTTCCTGTGGGCTCTTTGGTTTTGTAGACTTAATAGACATCTACAGAATGTTTCATCCAACAACAGAATACACATTTTTCTCAGTGGAACACAGAACACTCTCAAAAATAGATCACAGCTGAGGCCATAAAGCATGCTTAAATAATACAGAAAAAAAACCCTTAAATAATCTCAAGCATACTATCAGATCACAGCAGAAAGAAACTAGAAATCAATGGCAAAGTAAACCATAGAAACTATGTAAACACACAGACATTATTTATTTTTTTTTTTTTTTTGGTGGGTACCGGGGGGACGACCTCAGGACCTCGCGCGCCAGGAGGCGCCCGTGCCACTGAGCGATATCACCGGCCCCTTTTTTCGTATGTGGGATCCGGGAGTCGAACTCGGGCCCTCGCGCTTGCAAGGCAGGCGCTTACGCCGCTGAGCCATCTCACCGGCCCAACACACAGACATTAAATAGTATACTCTTGAATAATCAATGGGTCACAGGCGAAATCAAAAAGAAATTAAAAAGTTCCTAGAATCAAGGACAATGGCAGCACAATGTATCAAAACCTATGAGACACGATGAGAGCAGCCTTAAGAGAAAGTTTACAGCTGTGAATGTCCACAGCCCAAATAAATAATCTAATAATGTATCAAAAGAAGAGCAACCTAAGTCCAAAACTTGTACAAGGAATAAAACTATAAAGATTAGAGGGGAAATTAATGAAATAGAGACTAAAAAACCCCAATAAAGTACCAATGATACAAAGAGTTGGTTCTTTCAAAGGATAAATAAAATTGATAAACCTGTAGCCAAACTTACCAACACAGGGAAAGAAAAGACCCACAATCAATGCAAGTAGAAATGAAAACTGTGGAATCATGATGGACTCAGCCATAATCCAGAGGTTTATAAGAAACTTATTTGAAAAACCTATATTCCAATATATTGGAGAATCTAGAAGAAATGGATAAATCCTAGACACACATGAATTACCAAATGTGAATCAAGAACATATAAACACCCAGAACAGACCAATAAGAGGCAATGCAATTGAGGCAGTAATATAAACCCTATGAATCAATAAAAGCCCAGGACCTGATGGATTTACCACAGAATTTTTACCAGAACATCAGGGAAAAATTAATGCCAATACTCCTCAAACTCTTCCTTGAAATTGAAAGGGGAGGAATACTGCCAAACTAGTTTCTTGAAACCAGCATAATCCTGCTGTTAAAACCAGCCAAGGGTTAAAAAAACAAAACAAAACAAACTATAGGCCAATTTCCTTAATGAACACAGATGCAAAAATGTCAACATGATATTTAAAAGAGAATGTAACAAATCTATAAAAAGGTCATTCTTCATGAACAGGTTTTCTCCCAGGGACACAAGGATGATTCAACAGATGTTAAGTCAATGAATGTAACACAACACATAAACAAGAATAAAAATTCTCATGTTCATCTCAATAGATGCAAAAAAAGTCTTTGACAAAATTCAACATCCATTCCTGATAAAAACCTTGATGAAAAAGGTATAAAAGGATCTTAAACTGATGAAAGCCATTTATGACAAAACCACTATGACGTCATAGTAAATGGAGAAAAATTGAAAGTATTCCCTCTAAAATCATGACAAGACAAGGGCGTCCACTCTCATCAGTCCTGTTCAATACAGTACTCAAAACTTTAGCCACAGCAATCAGGTGAGATAAAGAAATAAAGGGTTCAAATAGGAAAGCAAGAAATCAAACTGTCCTCATTTCCAGATGACATGATCCTTGACAAAGAAGACTCAAAAAACTCCAGCAGAAGACTCTTAGAACTAATAACTTCAACAAAGTGGCAGGATACACAATTAACTCGCAAAAATCAACATCACTTCTAAAACACCAAGCTATACTACTACAGCTATACTACAAAGCTACACTAGTAAAAACAGCATAGTTGATCAGTGGAACAGAATAGAGGATGAAGAAACCACTCCAATGAATCTGTATTGAGAAATAAGTGAAACACTCCCATTAAGAACAGCTTCAAGGGCTGGTGAGATGGCTCAGCGGCTTAAGCGCCTGCCCGGCAAGCGTGAGGGCCTGAGTTCGACTCCCAGAACCCACATATGAAAAAGGGGCCAGTGATATCGCTCAGCATCACAGGCGCCTGCTGGCGTGCGAGGTCCTGAGGTTGACCCCCGGTACCCACAAAAAAAAAAAAAAAAAAGAACAGCTTCAAAAAAAATTTAAATGCCTAGGAATTAACACAACAGGAAGTGATAGCCCTGCACAGCTTTGAAAGTAGACAGGTCATTAGAAAAGGAAAAGTCCCCATGTTGTTGGATAGGCAGAACCAATACTGTCCAAATGGCTGTATTACCAAAAATGATATATAGATTTAATGCAATCCTAATCAAAATACCATTAGGTTTATTCACAGAAATAGAAAAAAATTCCAAAATTGATATGGAGCCAGAAGAGACCTTGAATAGCTAAAGGCAATCCTGAGGTATGAGAGCAAGACAGGAGGCAGCAGAAGTCCAGACTTCAAGTTACACTAAAGCTAAAAATCAGCATAGTGCTGGTACAAAAACAGGCATGTCGACCAATGGAATAGAGGATGAAGAAACAACTCTGAGCACCTCCAAAGCGGCCAACAAACTATACTGGACTGGGAAAACTGGTTATCCATGTGCAGAAGAGTGACTCCAGATTATATCCCTCACCCTGTACAAAAATCAATTCAAAAACAGTGAATTCAGAAACACTGGATGTGCTGGAAGAATAATTGGTAAAACTGTTGAAGATACAGGCATAGGCAAGGATTCCCTGAAAAGAGCCCCGACTGCATAAGACACAACACCAAAGAATCAACAAAAGAGATATCAAACTGAAAAGCTTCTGCACAGAAAAGGAGACAATCAACAGAGTGAAGAGAGATTCTACAGAATGGGAAAAAGGTTTGGCCGGCTGTTCTCCTCAGACAGAGGACTGCCAACTAGAATATATAAAGAACTAAAAAACATTAGACCCCCAGAATAAAAGGCCCGAAGAAAAACTGCGCAACTGAAATGAATAGACACTTCTCAGAAGAAGTACACATGGCCAATAAACACATGAAAAATTGTTCAACATCTCCGGCCATTGAAGAAATGTAAATCAATACAACACTGAGATTCCATCTTACTCCAGCAGGAATGGTTATTATCAAGCACTCAATAAACAACAAATGCCAGCAAGGTTATGGGGAAAGGGAGCCCCTCTACATTGTTGGTGGTAATGTAAATTAGTACAACCATGATGGATCTCAGTATGAAGATTCTGCACAAGACTGAAAATAGAAATCCCACTTGGCCAGCTATACCTCTTCTGGGTACCTTCCTGAAAGAGCTGAAGTCATCATATTAGTGATAATGCAGACCCATATTTATAGCGGTATAACTCAAAATAGCTGAGTCATGGAAACAGCCTATCTGCCCATCCACAGATAACTGGATAAAGAAAATGTGGTTTACATACATGATGGAGTACTACTCAGCCATAAAGATGAGTCATTTGTAGAAAAATGAATGGCTCTTGAGACTATAATATTAAGTGAAATAAGTCAGACATAGAAGGTTAAACATTGTATGGTTTCTCTGGGAGACCAAAAATATAAATAGTTTCAAGAGAAAAATAAAAGATGCATGTTAAAAACAGGGAGGAAGACTCTGTAGGGATGGGAAAGGGATCTGTGGAGAAGGGAGACGAGAATATGGGTGATGAGGGGGAGTAAAAATAATCAAGATGTGATTTGTATTAAGTATCAACCCCCTAAGCTGAATGTAATCACCATGTACCACAAACATACCAACATAAAATTAAAAAAGGAAAACTAAAAAACCCTGAAAAGAATACATAGGCATAAACCTTCTGACTGGATTTGGTAAGATTCTCAGGTATGACATCAGAAGAAAAAACAGACTTTGTCAAAATTAAATATGCTCGAAAAGACACCACCAAGAAAGTGAAAAGGTAAGCCACTATGGAGTGGCAGAAAATATCTGAAAATCATGTATCTGATAAGGGATTTATGCTTAGGATATATAAAGGACTCACAATTAAAAACAAAAAAGATAACCCAAATCTAGGCATGGTAGCACATGCCTGTAATCCCAGAACTCAGGAGGCTGAGGCAGGAGGGCTGTCATGAGTTCGAGGCAGCCTGGACTAAATAGTGAGACCCTATCTCGAAAAAAAAAAAAAAAGAAAAGAAAAAAACTAACCCAATTTAAAAATGGAGAAAGAATTTAAATAGACATTTCTCCAATGAAGATACATGAATGGCCAATCAGCTTGTGAAAACACATGTGCTCAACACCATCCCCTTACTCACCAGGGAAATGCAAGTGAAAACCACAATGAGGCTTCCTTTCATTAGAATGGAATCTTTCAATCAAAAAGAAGGAAAACTGTTTTGTCAAGGATGCAGAGAAGCTGTAACTCTCATGCAATGCCGGTGGAATGTGAAATGGTGCAACCACTTTGGAAAATGGACTAGCACTGCTAGTTTCTCAAAAGGTTAAGCACAGAGTTATCATATGACTCGGCAATTCTACTCACAAGCTGAGAAATGAAAACAGGCAAACACAAAAACTTGTACATGTATAGCCACGGCAGCATTAATAACTGTTGAAATGGAAACCATCTGAAAGTCCATCAATTGGTGAATGGATTAAAAATCCATGTAAGAGGATATTACTTAGAAGAGGAAATTAAGTTCGGATACCTGCTACAACATGAGTGAATCTTGAAAACACGCTAAGGGAAAGAAGACAGTCCCCAGAGAAGCCAGAACACATATTGAGTACTTTGATACAAAATGTCCAAAAGATGAAAATCTACAAAGTGCATCAGTGGTTCTCCAAGGCTGAGCAGAGAAAGGGATAGGTGATGGCTAAAGGGTCTGAGTTTTCTTCTGTGGGTGAAAGAACATCCTAAAATTGTGGTGATGATTGCTAACTCAATGAATATACTAAAAGCCACCAAATCGCATACTTTAAATGACTGAATTTCAAGCTATATTAACAGTATTTCAATAAAGATGTAACCAACCCCCCAAAATTCCTTTGGTACACATGATTTGGGGTCAGGTAATGATGTATAGGTTGGTTTTATATCATTAGCCAGGGCTTAAGACAACAAAACAAATAAAAAATTACCTTGTGTATTAGCGTGTTAATTGGAATATCCATTTCAAATTCACTGGATTTTAAATCTCCATGGAAAAAAAACTCTCCATTTTCCTGCTCATTTAACTTTGTTTCTGTCATTTTAAAATGCTTCTTCAATCTGCAAGAATTTGCAGAGTAAAGTTTTAAAAGTTTTAAGTGTTTAAACAAATACTATATTCTATCATAAAAGAAACAAATTTAGAAATTATGATCATCTTTCATTTGTTTCAACCTAACCTTTTTTAAAGCATTCTGATGCAATTATAATCTTAGATAAATAATATGCAGAAAAGTGTATGATGTATGTGTGACAGGTAAAGAGCTAATACTGTAACCATATACAGGATTCTTATAATTAATATCCACTTTGGTATGTTAACATAAAACATTAACTTATTAATATTAGCTAAAACCCAGAGATCAGAAACCAAGGTGAAGAAAAATATACTTACATATGAATGCTTAAAAAGATTTTAAAAAATACACTTTGGTACCTGTTAACCATGGTGTACAAGAAAAGAAAGTGCATACAAAAATCTGAAGGTGGACTGGAGGTATAGCTCAGTGCTAGAGCGTGCTCAGCATGTTCAAGGACACAGGTTCAATCCCAGACAAAAAGTAAAAGAAAAGAAAAGATCAAGGAGATCATTCAAAGCAGAAAAAGAGACAGAGGAAACATCATCTTTGAAATCTGAGTTGAAGAGGAAAAGAAGAGGCAGAGTTTAGGAGAAAGGAAATCAACACAGAAATAATGGGTAGTCTAAATGTCTATTTTAAGAAGAAATTTCAGGCTTTGCTACCACAATGTTCACAAAACGCAAGAGGTGCAAAGCAGTGTAAAGAGAGACAAAGGAGAGACAAATATTGATTAGAATCATAACGCACTCAAGTTCTCCACAAATAAATAGAAAAGCAGCCATGTTGGGGGCTTCAAGACCCTGGGAAACATTCCATTTTCTTGATCTGGTGGTAGAAACATTTGCATCTGCAAGTCATACATACATTTTGTGTATAGGAGACATATATAGTCACCCCTTTCTACCCCGTAGGTTCTGTTTCCAGGGATTCAGCCAACAGTGGACTGAAAATACTCAGAAAAAATACTGCATTTATGCTGAATGTGTACTGGTCTTTTTTTCTTGTCATTACTCCCTGAATGATACAGCAGTGACTTACATAATGTTTACATTATATTAGGTGTTGTAAGTAATCTAGAGATGATATAAAGTGTGGGAGGGTTGAGTAGGTTGTATGCAAACACAACACCATTATATGAAAGAGACTTGAGTATCCAAGCATTTTGGTATCTGAGGGGGTCCTGGAACCAATGCTCTGAATATATCAAGGGATGACTGCACATTATTTATATATTATACATGTGTATGAACACACACACACGATTAGCAAACAGAAGCTTAATAACATGTATACCTCACGCACATGTGGGATTATCCACAGAAGTGTAACTGTGATAGATTTTATAACTAAAAAAAGAGAAAGAGGTACAAAGAAAATACAAGGTAAGTCAAGATTAATTTTAGTGTTCTTAAATAATAAAATATTTTAATGCTAGATGGAAAGATATTACCAAAAGAAGGTAAGAGAGCAAAAAACATCTTTAGAAATAAAAATTCAAGGTAGATGAAAAAGAATGTACCTGACATTATATGTCAAAGCACTGTCATGTTTTTGAAATCATTAGAGTAAAAAATATTTTGGCATTCAAAAAACAGATTATGCTGTGGGTTTCTGAAGTAAATTTCAAAATACAATAATTATTAAAATGCAAATATTAAATTCATATTGTTTTAGTACAGTTAGTGAAATCACTTAATGAACAGTTGATAAGATTTGACATAAAAATCTTACCCAATTAGCTCTTTTTCTAATTCACTGCTTTTCTTTTTTACTTGATCCAAAGTATATTCCAGAGATTGTTTTAACTCGGTAAGTTTCTTTAACTGTTCCTTATCATCTTCAGACTTTGAAAAACAATTTAAAATTACTTAAAAAAAATCTAGAGATTCATTCTTTCTTAAGAATATTACTTCTCATGAGCTCATGGATAATGCATTTTAATGCAATGTACAAAACTGATGCCAATAAATACAGACTTCGAAAATAACTGCCTCTGAACACAGCTGAAATTTACTTGTACTTTCATCACTGTTTTCATCATTATGTTTTCTGAAATTTGTACTGCCAAAATTTTTTTTTAAATTTTGTTAAAAATAAAAGTTTTGGGCTGGTGATACAGCTCAGCGGCATGAGTGTGTGCCTAGCAAGCACAAGGTCCCGAGTTTGACTCCCAGTACCCATGTTAAAAAAAAAAAAGTTTTACAACATAAATGTTGATGAAAAAATTTTAAAGGAATGATTATATTTCCATTTTAGTTTCTAAAGATACCCTAGAAGCCTTCCCATCAATAGCTTAAGATAGTCCGGGTTTATTTAAGCCATATTTTGTCAAGACAGGTTTTGGAAAACATATACTTGATTTCCTATTTTTGGACCTCACTTAACTTTGTGATAAGAAAGATACTTATTTCTCTATAAGCATTCTCTCAGGAATTTCTTTTTCTTTTTTTGGTACTACTGTACAGGGGTCATTTACATTTACATTTTTACTTCTTTCTTTTAGTTTACGTCTTATAGAAAAAAGCCTCATCAGCCATTATTTGGTATGGACTACTTCTGAAGCGAATTCTATACATTTCATATTGAGTCACACTGGCATTACTTTGAATTTAGTCATCTTCTAATCTTGGATTGGGGGGACTCACCCTTAGAATGCTGACCAGCATGATTTATTCTGTTTTGCTTTTTTAATGCAACTTTGCCACTGAGGTCAGATTGCTTTCTTTCAAATAATTTCCAGTTCTATACTGTACTATTACCAACTTTTCAACACCTCAATACATTTGTGCATGACATTAAATGTAAGAGGATGTCCCCCGGCATTTTAATTCACAAAAGACTCCTTAGCAACACATTGTCATGTATATGAAAAGTATGGTAATAAAACAGAAGTAATTTATGTCAAATCTAGAAAAAATTAGTTCTCCGTGTTTCTTCAGAAAAACACTAGTCAGAATGCTGTAGTTCCCCTGATAACACGTGTTTTCTTGTTGCTGAGACAAAATACCCAACACCCACAAATTAAGGGAGGAAAGGTTTATTTAGCTCACAGTTCATAGAGGTTTCAGTTCATGGTTGGCTGGCTCCAGGGCAGGGCGGCATGGCAGAGAGGCATGGCAGAGGAGAAGATAAGCAGCAGCAGAAGCAGTGGCAAAAAGTGACAAGCGAGAAGCCTCTTTCTGTCCCTACGTCTTATCCAGGCTACTCACC
Source organism: Erethizon dorsatum (assembly GCA_028451465.1). Classification (NCBI taxonomy): domain Eukaryota; kingdom Metazoa; phylum Chordata; class Mammalia; order Rodentia; family Erethizontidae; genus Erethizon; species Erethizon dorsatum. Next base: position 53,986,231 of record CM051834.1, read on the forward strand.
TTTAGGACGGGTAGCACTCACACCCTTAATCCTGGCATGGCATCCTTGATTCCAGAACTATGCAAATTGGTCCAATCAGTGGACCAATTTAGTAATCACACACCCTTAATCCCAGCATCACACACCCCAGATCCAGCCACCTCTGAAAGCCCCACCCTTGACCACACGAGGGCTTGGGGGACATCTAGACAGAGCCATCACAACATGTATCTGTGTAATGGAGCTGGATGGGATAAACTGCTGTGACTTAAAGAAATCCGTCTGTGGAAGGAGCTACCTCACGGCTCCAATTCCATGCACACAATTCCCACACAGGAGAGCATGAACAACAGGAGATTCTGCTCTGCCTGGCCAACAGTTACATGGTCTTCATTACACATCAGCAAACTCACCCAGACTTACACATCAGTCTCGGACTGTTACATCTTTGAATGGTTGACAAACACAAGTGAATGGAAAGAATTCTGAAGCTGCAATGCTGGGAGCACTAGTTACTCTGTAAGATAAACAGCCACTTCCACTTTTTTACTGACGTCTTTTCCCTTTCTTACAGTCAAAGAGAAATACATGCTTCTCTGGGGAAAAAAATGCTTGTGTAGTGACCTAGTATCCATCCTTGATGAGAACACAAATGACAAAATCTCATGGAAATGCTTTGATTGCAAGAGCAATTCAAAATTCTAGATCACACAATGTAATTTCCTGGAATTTTAAAAGCTATTATAAAATATTATCAATGTCCAGAGCAGCATTATTTCCAAAGAAGAGTGGAAATAACTCTCAAGTCCAGCAATGGATAATGGATAAACAAAATGTACATATAAAATACAGATTTTAGACTATCACAATCTTTTGTATTAAAATATCACTGCCAAAGGTATTAACTGTATGAAATCACTTACCTTCTATAAAGAGGACTTCACTACTAGTATCAAGTAGTATCAGCATGATTATGACAAGTATTTTTATCAATGAGACTTTTTGTATTGCCTAAAATATTCCTATATACTAGTAGAGAAATAAGATCTCCTTTTTTGTGCCTCTGCATGATAATACTGGAGGTGCTGATAGTATATTTCACCCTCATTTTAGACAGGAGGGTGAGGCACAGAGAAGCAGAAGAATACAGTGTTCTCACTGTGCGCTTGTGACATCAGGAAATTGTTCTAGCCTTTGTACTTGACACTAGAGGACCAAATCTTTAATGTATGTTATTTAGTGATTTGCAAAATGACCCTTCTGTGTGATATTATTACCAAGTTGTTTTTTAATGGGTATCTGGAAAATGTCTGTGGGTATGAAGGTATGTTTCATGGTCAAGACCAATATTAACAGTGGAGAAGGCAGTTTTCTGGTGTAGACAATGCCCCATCCCTTTTTCTGCTCATGGTAGACATTGCTGCTGTTCATGACACTATTGCAGCATCTAGATTTGACTTCAAAATCATTTTTCTTTTCTGGTGTCTTGAGACAGGGTCTCATTATGTAGTTTAGGCTGGCCTTGAACTCACTACGTACCCCAGGATGGCCTCAAACTCATGGCCATCCTCCTGCCTCAGCTTTCTGAGTGCTGGTATCATGTGTGCGCCCCTACACCTGGCCAAAATCCTTTTCACATATTGTTTAAGGCAGCTACTCACAGTCAATCACAGGTCCTCAAAGCAAAAAAAAAAATTTTAAGTCTTGATTTACTACTTACTAAATTAATTTGCATTAAGAGATTATAAATTTACTTCAAAGTTGAAGCAGTTCTACTGTGATTGTATAGCAGGCCTCAAAGTGTATAGGACTCAGTTTATCCTCTCAACAGGTTCACTTTCTTAAGGGTCAAATAAACCTGCCCACATTTAGAAGTCAGGTTCAGCAGCACTGTGGGTATGAAGTGAATAGGGAAAGACACAAGTTTAATTGTAAGTGGACGCAGTGAGTTTGGAGTGTGCAGGTAGCACCTCTGAGCTGGTCTTTACAACTTGAGCAAAGGCACTGAAGGTAGGAAGTGTAGGGTGGATTTTGGGGAGTGACAGTACATCTTAAAGTGCAGTTTTGCTGTTTTCCTGTCTTTCTCAGTACTGCTTTCAGGCAGTGGAATCCATCCAGGACCCATCCTGTACAGTACAGAGTCTTTTCTTCCTGTTCATTACTTTTAAAATTTATAGATTCTTAGTTTAAACTGTACTTGTTTGACTACAGCTGTTGGATTTTTGGCTAAAAATTTACACAGTATTAGTAAATTTTACAGTATTAGTTGTTGGGGACAAGATGTCCTGTAACTGTGTTACTTGAAAGTTTGTATGATCTTTCTCAGTGTTTACTTTTGACATAATTAACAGAAGTTACGTACTCTAGAAATTAATTCTTAGGACAGATTTTTTGTTGTTGTTTTGTTTTGTTTTGCTTTTTGAGATAGGGTCTCACTATGTGGTTCAGGCTGGCCTTGAACTCACAGTGATCCTCCTGCTCTGCTTCCCAAATGCTGGGATTACAGGCATGCACCACCACATCCGGCTATTTTTTCTTTTTAAGACAGAGTTTCACTGTGCAGTTCAGGCTGACCTTGAACTCACTTTGTAGCTCAGGCTGGCCTCGAACTCACACAGTCCTCCTGCCTCAGCCTCCTGAGTGTTGGGACTGTAGGCGTGTGCCACCATGCCTGGCATTTGGCCAGATTTAAATTTAAAAGTTTAACAAATTAAAAACAGTGTTATAAAATATATACGAGAAAACAGTGACCCAGAGGCACGTATTTTCTTTTCTTTATATTTTGCTTTAGTGTTTTCACAGAATTTTTATATATGAGCAGATGGTAACCATATTTCTCTTTCATTTTAATATTTTTGTTGCATCTTTATAATCTCATCATAGGGCATGTCTTAATTTATTAAACAGTTGCTAGTTTTATGCTCTTGTGCATGCATTAATATTTTGTGTTTGTTGTTTTGCATTATCTTTAAAATAAATTTGAGTTATCGAGATTACTGAGTAAATCAACTTCGTTAAATATTTATTCTTCTCACCTTTGCACTAACTGTAGTCTGTTTATGTTACTAAATGGAAACACTTTTGAGATAGTTGCTTAAAATGACAATTGGTATTTCAACCACTAATGTCAGAAGAAATTTCTTCTTCTTTTGAGGCTGTTGTATTCTTTACCAACATCTGTTACAAGGCTTTAGTGAAGTTCTTTTTTTTTTTTTGGTAAAGTTTAAAAATTATATTCCAGGTTTTATAAGATCATGTGTGCTTTTTAAAAAATAAAATCACATGCTTATGTTTTTAAGGAGAGTATGACTCAAAATGTAAAAATTATTTTGACTGGAAAAAGCCCAAGTTTATAAAAGTATAAAAATGTTTTCTTCCAGCATAAATTTATTGGCTTAGTTAGTATATTCAATGTTCTGTGAGTTTTGTAGGAATCATAAATGGCTTTTGAGTTTTTCTGCATATATATATATTCATGTATCTATGTAATAATCCTTAGGAATGTTTAATTTACTTTTTTTCCTCCTCAGATTCTGACAAATTTTAAGAACAAATGCACTTTATAGCTCATGGAAGAAAAAACACAAATCAAAACATTTTGGGGTTCTAAGCTGCCAAAGTATGGAGCAAAATTTGTAAGAAGTACGCTGCAGCCAATGCCAAATGGGACAGCTGTTAATTTATTAGGATCATCTAAGAGTAGTAACGTGAACAGTTACATCAGAAACAACGGATCCGAATTGTCCCATTCATTTCACTGGAGAAAAGCAAGTAAATACCAGCTTAGTGCTCAAAGTACTGAAGAGTCTAATAATACTCAAAATTTACGTGATAAATTAATCAATCCTGAAAAACATGCTCCTACTCAAGGAAGGTTTGATAAAAATGGAGTAAAAGGAGGTTTGAAAAATGCTTCTTTATTCACATCAAAGGTAGCAAAGCAATCCACTATGTTTGTGTCATGTACACAAACAAGAATTAAACAAAAAGTCTTTTTCTGGACCATCTAATCTGGGTAAATTCACCAAAGGCACATTATTGGGAAGGACTTCTTTTCTTCGATCAGTGCTCCAAAATCACAGTTGAATGGATTTTATGGCAACCGATCGACTAGCAGCATGCAAAGGCCTAGAGCAAACTCCTGTGCCACCAGAAGCAGTTCTGGAGAAAGCTTAGCACAGTCCCCAGACAACGTTAAATCTGTTACTTGTGAGAAAATGGTAAGGTCACAGAGTTTTTCACATTCCATTGAGAATTCCTTCCTTCCCCCTTCCTCTATAACCAGGTCGCATTCCTTCAATAGAGCTGTAGATCTCACAAAGCCTTATCAGAACCAACAGCTACCCATGCGAGTGCCTCTTCAGTCAAGTATACTAACGAGAAATCCCTGGCAGCCCGAAGTACTCAGTGGGAATGAACATTTGGGGTATGGGTTTAATAGGCCTTATGCTGCTGGTGGAAAGAAGTTGGCTTTGCCAAACGGCCCAGGTGTAACTTCCTCTTTGGGTTATAGGATGGTTCATCCTTCTCTTCTGATATCTAGCTGACCTCTGTTTGCTGGAACTTTTACCGTTGATGGTAATAAAAATTCACCTGCTGACGTGTGTGTAGAGGAAGAGACTGCAGATTTGACTAAGGACAGCACTAAGAAGGACCAAGGACTAATTGCAAATGAAAGTTATAGAACAGAGAATGACCAGACCATGAAACATGATGCTAAAATTAGATACTTGAGTGATGATGTGGATGATATTTCGTTGTCTTCTTTGTCATCCTCCGATAAGAATGACTTAAGTGAATACTTCAGTGATGATTTTATAGATATAAAAGACTCCAACAGAACTAGAGTAACTCCAGAGGAAATTTTTCTTAAAGAAGAAAAGCATGGAAGTGTACCATCGAAGGATATCTTCAATTCCCCTAAGGAAAAAGAAAAGGACTTCGGTAAAACTGATGAATGGCTAGATATAAGTGTATCTGGTAAATATGACTGTCCTTAAGTTTATTTGCTCTCTCCTAGATAGTATTACTGAATTTACATTTAGGATTTTCTGATAAATTCCCACGATACTGTCAGTTTCGCAGGGAGATGGATCTAGATGAAACTTGAGTGGACGGCAGTTATCTTCCTTGTAACTTTGCTCCCTAACCCGTTTTTCACCCTCTCTAAAATGAAATCAGTAAAAACACTCCTGCCTTTGCCCTTCTTTAGCTGTCACACACACACCCCTGTTTCTACTCCGTATAGACAGTGCTTCCCAAATTATTTTTTCCCTCACTTACCCAGACAGCGGTACACCATCCAACAAACCATCTCTCCCGCTAGGTAGCAGATCATTACTGTTCGTAAGAGCATAGCTGTACCAAAGGGCAATGAGGTAATATAGGCTATATCCAATCTGATTGGTTTTTATCCCAGGAAATTTTCTTATCAATCTTGATAGTCATTACTTCCAGAGGAGCTTTATATATTTTTTTAATTGAAGAAAGTGAGCTTTTTAAAAATTTTTTAAAAGTGTTTCCCCTTATAGTAGATTATCCTGGCACTAAATACTGGAGAAAAAGTATCTGTGTGTCCGTATATCCCGAATGAAGAACAAACCTGGATAAAGGCAAGTGGTTTCATGAAGGGATTGGTCATGTGTAGAGATGTACATAAAGTCTTGATTGTCAGCGGGCCTTATAAAAGTGACTGTCAGAGCAAGTATTTTCCTTACAAGGAGGCAACTGTGAGGTTAAGTGAGGTGCACAGAAGAAGGGAGTTTCCTGGCTAGTGGTTACGAGTGAGTACCCTGGGAAGTATTAAAGGAATATGAGGCTTTACTTACATTTTTAGAAATGTTGCAGAAATGAAAGATGGCAGAACTTTCCTTTTGTTCACTATTCAGCGTTATAGTAGGGTATTTTTAAGACTGACACTTTTGTTTAGATTTCAGAAAATGGTATGGTTGTGGATGCTTTTTTTGAGCCTTTTTGCCATAATATATGAAATTATTTATATTATAGAAATGAGAAATAATGATATTGTGTGAATTAATAACACTTTTAAATCTCTTTTTAAATCAACTGAAGACGAGTGAATGTGCAAAACATACCTCAGGAAATAGCTTAATTTCACCGGATACAGATTACAGAGCTGGTTCGTCATTTGAACTCTCTCCATCCTATAGCTCTGATGGGACGTACATGTGGGATGAAGAGGGCCTGGAACCCATTGGAAATGTCCACCCCATTGGGAGCTATGAGTCTTCTGAAATGAGTAGCATAGTATGTATGGGTTTCTATACCCTTTTGGAATAGTTTACCTTACTATAAGTACTTAACATATTGCATTTAGTTTTAATTGATGAATTCACTTTCCTAGTTTGAAAAATAATTCATGTGTGCTAAGAGCCTATAAAGCACACAGTAAAGCATGGAGAATATATGACATTGGACATTAGTGTACTCACATAAGTATACGTCATCAGACGTGTACATACTGTATTGGTCGGGTTAAGCTAGGCCAGTGGTTCTTGAGGAGGGGGAGTAGGACGGTGTCTGGAGACAGTTTCGGTTGTAGCATCAGGAATGTCGCGTGGTGAGTGGAGGCCGGGAACGCTGCTTGTCGTCTCCTGGTGCACAGAGCAGTGCCCATGATGAAGACTTACCCAGCCTAACCTGGCAGTAGCGCTGCTCTTGAGAACCCTGGGCTGGGCTGTGCTGAGCTGCCATTCCAGCACCAACGCTTGACTGGCTTAACACAGTAAAGGTTTTAGTGTTTTGTTGTTGGAAAGTCTGCCACAGGTCTGGACAGCTCTCTAGGGCAGTAGTCTTTAGTGACCTAAGCTGCTCGACACCCGGCTCTCCGCCATTTTTAAGGCCCCTTGTGGCTGTGCCAAGGGAAGAGCTGGAGTCTCACTCATGCAGTTACTTGCTTTGGCCTGCAGGTGGCACCTGGCACTCTCACAACCTGTGGACCCGCACTAATCCTGTGCATGGTCCCAGTAAATATTAGGAGGACAGGAAATGTTATTTTCCTATGTCCTGAAAGGTGACGGAACCAGGTGTGTGTGAGTGCTGGAAGACCTGACGTGCATTTTATACAAGTGTATTTTAGGAAACGTAAATAATGTGGATAAATAAGCCATATGGATAAAATGTCGCTGGTGTGTTTAAAAATGACTCATCACAATTATTTTTATATAAAATAAGATTTTCGAGAAAATCAAGTTAGTAATGTTTGTGGATAAATTAACACTCCAGGTGGATTCTAGGCTGTGTAATTTTCTATATTAATACCATACTGTGGTTTGGAAAAAACAGACATTGTTACCAGAGACTTTTTAAGTTGTATAAGTATAGAGGGAACACACATTTTACTTTCGAGAAAGAATCTCAATCTCGTTGCATAAAAAAGGAAAGACTGAAGTTTAGGGCCTCCTGTTTTTTCTTGCTAGTACCTTTTAAAAGTACAGTAGTGGAATTGACCAGCACGTGAACATAGTGTCCAGCAGATGGCAGCAGTGAGCCCCTTAGTGTCTGATGTTTTCAGGTGTTACCTGCAACCCTCTGTTCCCATAACTAATGTCTGACCTAACCGGAGAAGAACTTCAGCGTGTTCTCATTTTTCTTCATTTCTGCAACAGGGCTTGTCCCAGGCTGAGTCAAGAAAAGGCGCTTTCACCAGACTGTGTGTAACTGTATTACTGTAACACATTTTAGTTTGCTGAGCTGTTCGGCTCATCCTCTTCCCATAGTAAGAGTTTCTCCTTGAAGGGCACAGCGCCACTGATACCCGTTCTGGTGCAGCCCCTTACCTGTCCTGGACCCCAGCAAATAGTTTGCAGACCGAGTACTTTCCATAATACTGGTCTCGAATTCTGTTTTTGTTGTTCAAATGCTGGCAGAATTTTGTTGAAGTATAATTTATGTACAATAAAATGCACAAATCTGCAAACAGCCCAGAGAATTTTGACAAACATATATACTTGTTTGACAGTTATGTAGATTAAGATATATAATATATTCTATCATCCCAGGATGTTTTTTTCCTGTTCCTTTCGGTCATGCATTCACCAACACGGAGAGATGCAAGCACTGTTGATTGATTTCTGGCCCTATGCGGATTAGTTTTCCTGTGCTTGAACGCTGTATAAACGGAATCATAAGCATGTGCTGCTTAATGTCTGGATTCTTTTAGTTAATATTAGGTATTCATCAGTTGTGGTTCATTCCTTCTTGTGTCATATTCCTTTTTGGAAATAGAGTACTTATTTTATCCCATTGTTGATAGGCATTTAGTTTGTTATCGGCTGTTAGAGAATTACATTGGTTGAATATCTCGCTGTGTGTTTTATGGTGAACATTTATTATTTCTGTTGATAAGACATGTAGCAGAGGGATCCTTTGGTTATAGGATATGCTCGTGTCTACAGGTAGTTTTTCAAAGTGATCCTGTTGACGGCTCCCTTTGGCAGTAAATGAATATTTCAGACATTCTACTTTCATGTCTGCACTTAGTGTTGTCTATCTTCACAGGTGTGCTGTCCTGGGGGGGTTCAGTAGTATGGCGTTGAGATTTTTGTCTTGTTCCCTTTGTAACTACTCATCGAGCACCTTCACAAATATATATCAGCCTTTAGGGTATCTTCTTCTGTGAAGTGCCTTTTGTTGGGTTATCTATATTTTTTCTTCTTGATTTGTAAAAGCTCTATATAGTTTGGATATCAATATTTTATATATGTAAGATAATAGATGTTCATAAAATATTTATGTGTATAATACATTTTCTACTCTAGGTTACCCTTTAAATTTCTTAGGAGTGTCTGTTGATGATAAGACAATTTCAATATTGCCCAGTTCACCATTTTTTCCCTTTTACCACTTTGTAAAAGTGTTGTAAAATCTTTGCCTACCTTGAGTCACAGAGATACGTTCCTGTGTTTTCTGCTAAAGACTTTAGTCATTGGTTTGCATTTAACCTTTCTGCAGTTCACCTGGACGTTACTCCCGTGTATGGTATATGGCAGAGGTCAAGGTTAATTTTTTGGTGTGCAGGGAACCACCTTTCTCCTTTCCACTGTGGGGTCATCTTCGTCATGAATCAGTGACCACACATACCGGTCTGCTTGTCTGTTCTCCTGACCACACTACGCAGTTTTAATTTTTGTAGCTTTCAAAGTTTTGATATCTGGTAGTGTAAGTCTTCCATCTTTGTTTTTTTCCAAGATTTTTCTGGCTCTTCTTAGCTTGTTATATTTCCTTTTGAGTATAAGGATGAACTTGTCAATTTCTGTGAAGGCCCTGGAGTGATTTCGAAAGGGATTGCATTGAATTTATGAGATCAGCTTGGAGAGAATTGGCGTATTTGTGGTATTTTTCTAAGTTTTTAATTCTATTCCTCCATTTGTTTAGACTTTAGCAGTATTTCTTGCTAATGTTTTATATTTTCTGTAAAATGTGATACATATTTTGGATCTTTGATTTTGCTACTATAAATGATCCCACTTTAAAATTTTTATTTTCAAAGTTTTTGTTGTTCATTCACTTTTTCTAATAATTGGCCTGTGGATGTTTTCGGAATTTCCATGTATACTAGATAATCATATAATTTGTGACCCCCCGTCTCCATGTTAGGATGACCAATGTAATATTCATAAAGTTTCAGAAGAAGCCCTGTCGTTCACTATTAAAGCTTTTTAGGGGGTGGGGGAGGAAAGTGAGTATTATCACGTTATGGAAGTTCCCTTTTGTTTTGTTTGCTACATTTTTGTTGTGAATTGTATTACTGTTTACGAAATGCTTGTCTACATCTTTTAATATAATTGCATCATTTTTTTTCTCCCGTTGGTTTGGTGGATTGCATTGCTTTCTTTTCAGATATTAAACTACCTTTCCATTGCTGGAATACATTCATGTGGTTGTGATGTATTATTCCTTTTAATGTTGTTAGACTATATTTCCTTGTATTTTATTTATATCTTTTGTAGTTACGCTCATGAGTGAGATTGTTCTGCTTTGTGATTTTCCATTTTTTTTTTTTTGGTATGTTTGGTATCAAGTTTATGCTTCATAATGAGTCAAGAATGTCCCGTTTTTATTTTTCTGAAAGAGTTTGTATATAATTGATGTTCACTTCTTTTTCCTTAAGTGTTTAAAAGAATTCACCAGAATTCAGGCTTCTGGACCTGGAGTTTTCTTGGTGAGAAGGTTTCAGATACTGGCCCGTTTCAAAACTACACATGTTCTTGTGTGGCTTTTGAAAATTTCACCTAAATTTGTCATTTGTTGGTGAAAGTCGTTCAGGATTTTTTTAACATCTTACACCCTTATCACGATGCCTACTTTTTCATTCCTGTTGCTGTGATTGGATTTCCCGTCTTCACAGTCAGCAGTGGTAGGTGAATCCCGACTGCTAGGGTCTTCCTTCTGTACTCTCTTTCTCCGAAGGGTCGTATCACTATATCGGGCCCATCTGGGTGTTTCAGTGTCCTATCCCTATTTTAAGTTCAGTTGACGAGCAACTTCAGCTGTTGCCTTCATTCGTCTTTGCAGTGGAATCTGACTCTGTAGACTCCAGGGATTAAAACATGGACAGCACTGAGAGGCCTGTATTCTGCCTAACACAACTGGGGATGCATTTTTCAAATTTTTAAAAGATAATACTGTTATTAATTAAAATAAGTGTTTTTTGCAAGCAACAGGTTTGGCTCTAATAAGTTATAAATTTGATTTTAAAATAAAATAGAAATTGTAAGCACAATTTAGTCAAACTCAGTTTAAATTAATCTAAACCAGTGGCATAATTATTCATGTGTCTTTCATTAGTGATTTGTGGTGCTGTAGCTAATCATAGATTTTATATGGAGACCTTAAAATGTGTTTTTACCATTGCTGTATTATTAATACCCTTGATGCTTAGAATAATTGGACACAATTAGTTATGTATGCACATGTGTATGTGGGGATGCATATTTTCTGTAAATGAACATGGGATTTAAAGATGACTCCTTTTTAAGAATGGCAGTGAAGGGGCCGGTGAGATGGCTCAGCGGCATAAGCGCCTGCCTTGCAAGCGCGACGGCCCAAGTTCGACTCCAGGAACCCACGTACGAAAAAGGGCCGGTGATATCGCTCAGCGGCACAGGTGCCTGTTGGCGCACGAGGTCCTGAGGTCGACCCCCCGGTACCCACACACACACAAAAAAGAATGGCAGTGAAGAGCTAGTAAGATAATGGGAAATATTGTTCTTCACAGATTTTAGATCTTTTTCCCTCCTTTTAAAAATGCACAGGGGCCAGAGATATAGCTCAGTGGCACAGTGCCTGCCTGGCAAGCGCGAGGTTGAGTTTGATTCCCGGTAAAAAAAAATAATAATAAAGCAAGGCATAGTGAATACAATACGTAGTATTTTCAACTCTATTTCCCAGGAAAAATACTCTGTGATGCTGACTTGAAAAGAGTGTCCAGTATTCAAGTATAATATTAGATTAGCACTCTGTAGATTACAAAATATAAAGGAATGCTAGGCCGGGCATAGTGGTACATGCCTGTAATCCCAGCGCTCGGGTGGCAGAGGCAGGAGGTTTGCTGTGAGTTCAAGGCCAGCCTAGGCTACCTAGTGAGTTCAAGGCCAGCCTGAACTACATAGCAAGATCCTGTCTCAAAAAAACAAAACAAACAAACAAAAAAACCCAAAAAAAACACAAAAGCATGCTTTTTAATTACTAGTGGTGTAAATGATAAATGCATTTATTTTATTTCATTTTATATTAATAATTACAGGTCTAGATTTCTTCTGTTAAAAGCATCTTTTAAAAAAGAATCTTTTTATCTTGTTCCTATGGAATATTTTTACTCTCTTGATTATTTTCATTGTCCTCTATTTCTGTTGTTTCTGTTGAGATTTATCATAACTGCCTTAGTAAGCCCAAAGGTCCTGGGCTTGAGCCTGTGCACCAAAAAAGGAAAAAAAAACAATAAATCATAACTTCTCAGCTTACTAGATATGGCCACCCCAGGGAAAGTGAGTAGCTTTGTACCTCTCAGCTTTGGTTTTGCTAGACATTGGACCTTTATATACTCTGGAACTGTCAATTTATATATTTATTCTGAGCTTTCATTTTACACATATTAGTTATCACAGTGGAGTTTATGTACTGCTGTCCTCCCTTCTGCCATCTGCTTGGTCTTTTACTGTTTGGTCTTTTACATGCAGAAAAGCGAAATGTCAGAAAATGAAGTGTCATACACATCATTTAGTCTTGGCTCCTCATTCTGTAGCTAAAGATACCAAGGCTTGGAAAGGTAAAGTGACAGTCACTCTAGAGAGACAGAGGAATTAGAGCTTGGACCCCCCCCCCCCCCGCCACTTGTGGCAGTGCTTATATTGTGTGTGTGGGTGGAGATGTAGTTGAAATGTTCAGCTAACTCATTAACTACACATTTTGACTTGATGAGTGGGGGACATACTACAGAGGATTCACAAAGTGAAAAAGTGTGTCAGTGGAAGACCTGACCAGCGTGGGTGTTAGGAAAGGCTTTTCCAGGAAATGATATTTAGGCTAAGTGAGCCCAGGGATAAATAGTTTCAAAGGATATGTGTAATCGGAAGACCAGAAAGGAGGGATTGTGGAGTATTTAAGGAACCCTGAAAAGGCCAGGATGGCTTCAGCAGTGACAGGGAAGGTTTTGCAGGAGGCTGACAGCCCAGAGCATCTACAGAGCTGGAAGTATTTGTGTCCTTGTCCCTTAGAGGACTTTGGGAGAGGAAAGGAATGCAGTTTGAGTTACATTTTTAAAGTGCTCAGTTTGAAAGACTGAGCCAGAGGGAAAGAGCCAGGGCCCTGGAAGCTGCTGTTCTAGTGAGAGGTGGCAGTATTGACTTGCAGGAGATGGCAGTTTTAAAAATGAGTAGAGACAACCAAATGTCATAGTTTATTATAGGGGATCTAATCCAGGCGCAGTAGCGCATGACTGTAATCCCAACACTCCGTGAGGGTGAGACAGGAGGATTGCATGTTCCAGCCCAGGGTGGGCAAATGAATGAGACCTTGCCTCAAAGTGGTAGAATGCCTCTGGTTTAAAAACAAAAAACCCAAAAAACCAGCCCAGCCGTCTCAAGAAAGAACAGATGGGTGATGTAAGCCTCAAAGAAAAGGAGGCCCTGGTTCCTGGCCAAAGGAACCCAGATCGAAGACGACGCAGGACAGCTGCGCATCTCAGGCCCGGGAGCTGCCCGTTCCCCGGGGCCTCAGCCAGATCCAGGGTTCTGGTGCGCGAGGCAGGGCTGAAGTTCGGGCAGGGCAGGGAGAGGCAAACACACAATGTCGGGGATCTCTGGCCAGTCCCAGCGCCCAGGCCACTCCTAACTTTTCAGCCCGGAGGAGGAGCTGATGATAGGTTCGACCGCTGTCAAGCTGCAAATATTGGTCCAGGGTCCGTGGCGTGCGAGGTCAGCCGCAGCAGCAGCCTCAGCGCCCGGCTGGCGGGCAAGGTCAGCGAGCGGGGCGGAGCTGGTAGGCGGGGCTTGGGGAGCGGGTGCGAGGGTGGGGCGGGGCCGGGGCCGAAAGAGGCTGGAGTCAGGCGGTGGGGCGGAACCGGGGCGGGGCCAAGCCCATGAGGCTCGCGTCTGCGCACGGGCGTCCGGGGGCGGGTCTGCGCGCGCGCGGTGCGCGGGGCCCGAGGGCGGAGTCCGGGCGTGCTGCCCGGCGAGGGAGGGGCGCGGCGGCTGAGGAGTCTGGCGCTCGCTCAGGCCGCGGGCGCGATGCTGGCTGCTGCTGCGGCGCGGGCGGCGCGGCCCACGGGGATGTGACGGGCCGTCGCGTCACCTTCAGTGCTCGGGCCGCGGCCTAGGAGGCAGCGCGACCCGCGCACGGTGAGAGCGGGGCGGGGGCGGGCGCCGGGCCCCCGGGCCCCCTGCGCGTGCTCGCGGGCGCGGGAGGCCGGGCGCAGCTGTCGGGGCCGCGCGCCGCCGTCGCCTCTGCGGGGAGGTCTGTGCGAGGCGGGGCCACCGGCGTCGGAGGCCGAGCTGGGATGCGGGGCGGGTGGATGGTATTGATATTTGGTTGCAGCTTGAGTGCTTTGAGGAAATCTGAGAGCTTTCTCTGACCATTACGTCTTGGCAGCTAGCGTTAGGATCGGGAATTAAAATTTTCTCAGCAGACTATAGCTGAGAAAAGCAGGAACTGTTCGTAACAGCTTTTAAGTGTGTGAATGCGCTTGGTGATATTTGGTCAGAGTTGGTAGGCCAGTTTACGGGAAACAGACAAGTGGTATTTCTTGTCAAGGAGTAGGGAGGCAGGATGGTCATCCTTTCTTCTCCCTCTTCTTCCCATCTTTGCCCATTCTCCTCAAGGTATGGACTTGTCAACCTCGTTTGTTACTGGCCTCAACTAGAGTTGTAGACTGGGCTGTGGCTGTGGCCGGTCTTGCAGTCATTCTTTTGTCCAGGACTTCAGAATATCTACACTGAAAATTTCCTCACTCCTGACTTGGAGACCGGATCCTGACTCTGGGTTTTCCTCATCCGTCCATCCATCCATCCATCCATCCATGCAAGATGCTTGGACACTTGCTAAGAACAGTGCAGTGAACAAAGCAGTTACCTGCTTTTGTGGCGCTTACAGTCTAATGAAAGGATAAGAAAGTGAACAAGTGTGTATGTAGTGCCTTAGCTAGTGTAGTGCTGTGGAGAAAACGGCATGAGGTGGGAAGTCCGTGAACAGAGCATCTGCTGTGTAATGCAGGGTTGTTAGGGAACTGTAGTGAGACCTGGTTTGTGAGCAGAGATCTTGGAGTGAGATTACAATTAGTGCAGATACTAAGGGGGCAGAACATTTAAGAAAGATGAAGCAGGAGTGCGCAGATCCTGTGCTGAAGCACGCTTGGTCTGTTCGAGTTGTGGCAAGTACACGTCAGTGAAGGCACCAGGGGAATGACTGGTAGAAGATAAGTTCTGGGAGGTGGGTTGGCTGGGGGAGGTCAGCTTATACATGGCCACGAAAGCCAGTGACACTTGGTTTTTATTCTGAACGTGGGGAGCCACTGGAGGGTTTTAACTTATTTGAAATGGTCCTCTGAGCTGCTGTCTGGAGAACGTTGGGGTGGGCCGTCACGAGATCATTTAGCAGGCTGGACCTGGGTGGGCGATGTCGCTGATTTTAGGCCGGAGTTGGGAGAAGCACTCATACCCTTTATACATTCTGAAGGCAGAGCCAACAGTGTGATAATGGATGGATGTGGCCTGTGGGTTTTGGCTTAAAAAAAACAGAAGAGGCAAGTTGACATTTACTAAGATGGGTAAGACTGCAGAAGCAGGTTTTGCGGGGCAATACTGAGTTTAATTATGGACATGCTAAGTGAGCAGTTTAAGTGGAGATATTCTGTAGACAGCTGGGTATGCAGGGGTCTACAGTTCAGGGCAGAGGTCTGGGCTGCAGATATAAATTTCCAGCCACTGGCAGATAGCATTTAGAGAACTATTAATTGATTAAGATAGTTTAGAGAGTGAGTGTAGCGGGGGAAGGCCAAAGACTTCTCTTCAGATTCTGTGATATTTACAAAGACACAAAGAGAGACAGAGAGAGGCCCTAGCAAAGGAGTATAAGAAGCACCCTGTGAAGAAGGATGAGAGTTAAGGGTGAGGCGTGTTCATGAAGCGGAGCAGAATGTTTTAAGAGGAAGGGAGTGGTTGATTGGCTGTGTAACATTGATTAGGTGAGGACTAAGAGGTGACTGTTGGATTTAGCAGTATGATGATCATTAGTGAACTTAAGGAGTTGTTTCTGGTATAGTGGTGGAGGTGAAAACTTGAATGGGTTTGAGAGAGAGTTGGAGGAGAGGAATTGGAGATAGTAGGGATAGACGGTTGTTTCAAGGAGTTTGTTATATAGCGAAATTGAGAAACAGTGGTAGCTGGAGGGCGTGTAGAGTCAAGGAGTTTTCTTTTTAAAAGATTGATGCTTTTCTGCTATATTTGCATATGTATACAAAGTATATAGTTAATGAAATGGTCCAGTAGGAGAAGGAAATTGCAGGAACCATTTCTTTGAAATGTAGATGATATTTTATCCTAGTCTGCGTACCCCGGCCCATCATGATCGTGTGCAGGCCCTTAGGTATTTTCCTTTCTTTCTGATGCAGACCTCACCTGGCGGGAAGAGATGTGAAGTAGGATCATGTGTCCTTTCCCCTCTCCCCCACTGCTCTGTAGTAGGGGGTGGGAGAATTTTCATCAGTTCAAAACTAGTTTTTATATGTGGGTAACCATATTTTTGATGAATTACTAGGAAATGAATTAAATGGCTGTATTTTCCCTGTTGATTATTCTCAGCAGTTTTGGACAGTGCTTAGCCTGTTGCAGAGTCTAAATTTTGATTTGGTAATTTGTCTGGTACGGAAATTTTACTATGAAGTGCTTTGTTTTGTTTTGTCTTGTTTTGGTTTGGTTTGGTTGGTACTAGGTGCTGGGGATTGAACCTTGGTCCTTGAACATACTGGCAGGTGCTCTACCATTGACCTACAACCCTAGTCCTTTTTAAGATTTTACTTTCAGACAAGATCTCACTAAGTTTTCTGGCTGGCCTCAAACTTGCAAGTCTTTCTACTTCAGCCTCCAAGTAGCTGGGATTACAGGCATGAGCCACTATGCTTGGCTGGAGTACCTTTTTAAAAAGGCAAAGACTTTAAAACACTAAAGAAATCTAAATTGAAGTGTAATCAACTATTTTTGGGGGGATATTTTGATGGTTACTCCTTTTCTTTTTTTTTTTTTTTTGTGGGTACCGGGGGGTCGACCTCAGGACCTCGCGCGCCAACAGGCACCCGTGCCGCTGAGTGATATCACCGGCCCCTTTTTCGTATGTGGGATCCGGGAGTCGAACTCGGGCCCTCGCGCTTGCAAGGCAGGCGCTTACACCGTTGAGCCATCTCACCAGCCCCGGTTACTCCTTTTCACTACTCTTCTTTTTTTCTAATACACCTCACCACACTCTTACTGTGATTGCTTATGAGTGTTGAGTTGAAACCTGAGATAAACTTAGAAAATGCTGAAAGCACTTAATTACAGTTACAATACTTTGTATGCCTCTTTCTGCAGTTTTTGTTTGCAGACCAGTAGTCACTACTGTGTGCTGGAGTGTGTTTGTAATCACGTTTTAATTCTCTTCCGGTCTTTTTCCAGCTTTTCTTCCTTTAGCACCCATCCGTGTTCCTGATTTCTGGAACTCTGAAACAGATCTGATCAGGTGCTGTTACATCTGAAAAAACCTTCAGTGGATCCCCCTTCTTTTTTCTCTCCACCTCCTGCCCACAGGTGCATTCTGCTCTAGGGAAGTGCTCCCTGGGGGATTCTGATGTAATCTGATGTTTCTTACAGGAGGACAGGATAAAGATCAAATCCTTAGCACAGAAAATCTTCCACCAGGTGCTTTGCCCCATCTTCCCTCACAGTTCCGTGAAGATGAGAAACAGGATGTCTCTAAACTTTTGCACATACTATTCCTTTTTTCCTAGAATACTATTTATCTTCTTAGCTATCTCATGAAATCGCTTTATGTTTTTAAGAGCATAATATATAGGTGTCCCTCCTAGGAGAGTGGATAGGCATATTTTCATCCTGCTTTTTTCCCTGCCCCTCCTCATCTATTCTCTCTTACCTATGTTCTTGTAACATTTTATAGTTAATTTGTTGTAGTATTTCTTGTATTTTACTCTGTTTACTTTCATGACTCATTTTCCTTACCCCAACTTATAGACACTTAGTAAACTTTTGTTGAATGAATGATGAGGTAAGGCAAATAGTTCTACAGTGTTGGCCCAGGTTTGATTGATCCATTTAGTTGGGCATTTACATCGTTTGATTTGTACAGGTTATACAAGTAGGCAATTTAAATAATATTCTTAAAGACAGAATCATAGCCTAAAGAATCTTAGGAAATTAGCATTTCATTATTTTCTTCAGCAAATAATGGGGTTGGTTTTATTTTTATGTATAACCCAACTATTTTCTTGTCTGCCCACCCACCCCCTTGGTTGGTTTCCTTCTTTCCTTTTTGACATTCTCTCTCTGGCGACCCCCTCCAGCTGCCATCCCGGCCGCGGGTTCTGGCTCTTCCTGCGGCTTCACCTTGACGGGGTGAACTTTTATCCTGTGGTAACTAAGGAGCCACGCAGGACCGCGTCCCTGTCCCCAGCGATGGTCTCCTGGGCAAAGGCTGGGGTAGAGCGCCGTGCTCTGAGCCCGCCCTCTGACCAACGGTCCCAGGAGCCCCGCCCCCTTCCCCTAAAGCTCACCAACGGTCCCAGGAGCCCCGCCCCTTCCCCTAAAGGTCTCCAGCAGTCCCGCCCCCTGCCCAATGGTCCTAGGAGCCCCGCCCCTTTCGCCTAAGCCTCTCCAACAGTCCCGCCCGCTGCCCAACGGTCACCAGGAGCCCCACCCTCTCCCCTAAAGGTCACTAGCAGTCCCGCCCCCTGCCCAACCACCCAGGAGCCCCGCCCCTTTCTCCTATCCGCCCCCGCCAATACTGGAGCTGCTCTAGTATTTGTTGCTGTGCTCTGTGTACTGCAGGTGCCCCTGGCTCAGGGAAAACCAGGCAGGCGGTGCAGACCACGCACCCCCCACTCCACGATCCTCCGGAGGAAGCTTTATCTCCACACTGCTCTCCACCATCCAGTTCAAATGACCAGACCCCCATCCACAGAGGAGGCCTTGTGTACATGAGGTCTGGTTTCTGTGGCCACTGAATTAGGGTTTCCGGTTAGGGTTAGTGGTTATGTTTAGGGTTAAGGCTGGGAATTAGTTATACGGTTAGCATTTGGGATGGGGTAGAGTTCAGGGTTAGGGTTGGGTTGGGTTTAGGGTTAGAAATAGAGGTAGAGTTCAGTTTTAGGTTGGAGTTTGACTGAAGGTTTTAAGTTTGAGGTTGGAGTTAGGGCTCGATTTAGGGTTAGAGTTAGGCATTAGGGTTAGTTTTAGGGTGAGGGTTAAGCCTGGGTATTAGGCTGAGGGTAGGGTTAGGTTAGATTTAGCATTAGGTTTAGGGTCTCTGTGAGGGTTGGTGTTGGGGTTAGTGGTTTCCTTAGGCTCAGGGTTTGTGTGAGTGTTTTTTCTAGTAGACTTTCATCATTTTGCATAAAGTCTCTGAAATGGGTAATTGATGTTCCCAAGAGAGGGGAGTAGGGCCATATCAGCTGCGTATGACTGATGTCCCCTCACCCTCTGACTGCCATGTCAGGAATGCTGAGCTTCCTTCCAGTGCCAGATCTTGACTTGCCCAGCACAGGCCCTGCGGGCACATGGCGCTCACTGCAACTCGGGCCTGACTGTGTGGCACAGGTTCCTTTGCTCTAGGGAACTGTGGACCAGGATCTTAAGTAGTCAGAGCTTGGTGGGCCTGGAGACCTTGTCTGGGGCAATCTTCCCCTAGATTATACTCCCCATAACATCCATCAGATCCTGATCCTGGCCCTGATGCTGCTGACAGAGAAAGATGTCATACTTATTCTCTAGATGTCCAAGCACATAGAGGACTGGATGAGGGAACAGCCCTGCCTGGGGTCATCAGTGTGTCCTGGGAGAAGTCCCAGGTATTCAGAGGGAGATAGCAGCAGAGAATGCACCTGTCCTACCAGATGGGACAGTTGGCTAAAGCCCTGTCCTGATGGGGCCTGGTCGCTGACATAAATGTGCCTGGCCTGACTGCCACTCCCTTGTCCCTCACTGACGTGGTCTCTCCCTCACCCCTCATTCCCTTCTTAAAGATACACTGGGGGTATCTTAAAGCTCACTGGGGGTGCCTGTGGAGAATAGAAAGGAAGTTGACTTCTTCCAGGTTTCCCTCACTGTTGTCACACTAACCTGAAACCAGATCCACTTGCATTGTGCCACTTAAGTTTTCCATGATGAACTTTTCTTTCAGATCCCCCACCTGAAAAGGGGACACATTAAGAATTGTGGAAATGGCACAGATGAAGAAGGATATAGAGGGGTCCCTGGTTTGGAGTCAGGACTCCCTGTCCACCCTTTCTGTATAGTCACACTGACAGTTAATATCTGGTGGTGACATAACAAGAGTAGGAAGAGGCTTGAGGGGAAGACAGGACTGGGTTGGAATGGTCAGTACCCTGTGAGGACAAAATACAGTGGTCTTGGGTTGATTTCTCTTTGACGAATTCATCGGTTTGCAGGAAAATCTGTAGTTTCTTTTGAAATGTCTCAGCAGAGATTAGGATCCTTAGTCAATAAAGCTAAGACAGCTACGTCCCTGTGTCTTAGTCACTTCTGGTCAGTAGGACACAGTACCCAACACCAACACTTCAAAGGAGAAGAGGGTTATTTTGGCTCACAGTTTGCAGTGGTTTCAGTCTATAGTCCTCTGGCTCCAAGCCAGGGCAGCATGGCAGAGGGACACTGTGGAGGAGAAGCTGCTCCTGGCATGGTGGACTGGAAGCAGAGTCAACAGAGGCCTGGGGAAGGAGATGAAATCTCCCAGGCCACACCCCCAGGGACCTCCTCCTCCAAGTAGACTCCGCTTCCCCACGGCAAGTCAGCTATAAACCTCCATAATCCAGTCACCTCCCAAAAGCCCCACCTGAGTGCATGAGGCATTTGGGGGACATCTATGTATAAATGACAACACCCTGCTCTTTGTGTTCTTGAGAAGGCAGGGTACTGTTGGAAGGAGGCCTTGCACCTGGATGGACAGACCTTTTGCCTCTGCTCTTGTGCCTTGCTGTGGTGTCCAGGGTGCCTGTGAGTCAGGCCAGTGCTGTCTGGGAGCCTCTGGGGAGGGCAGCAGTCTACAGCAGCAAGCCCCAGTAGCCACGTGCCCTTCCTACCTGGTTCCCTACCAAGTTTGTTCAGCTACCCGTGCAGAGCTGGAACACTTACATTATGGTAGTGAGATTGCATTTTAATGAACCACAAATTCCAAATTTTTTAAAATTTTAATTTAAATCTCATTTGGTCAGTAGCCACCACGTGGCTCAGTGCAGATCTAACCCTGTCTTCCCCTCAAGCTGCTTTTTCTTGTCGCCTCCAGTTACAAAGGTACCAAGTCTCCCCAGTTTTGTCACCTGCAGCCATCTGTCCTCTGCCCTACTTTGGACATCAGAATCTAGAAGCAGTGGCCTCCTAACTGCCCTCTGCCATGCACACAGGGTCTGATCCTGAATGTTGCAGGTTTTCGGACTTTCGGGCATTTGTTTTCCCTAGAGTTACAAACAGAGAACAGATTTTTTTCCTGAACTTTGCAGTTTGAGTAGTGGAAAATTCGAGTTTAGAGCTGTTCGACAACTGAGGTATCACTGTATATAAATATAGATATAAAATGGAGTACTACTTGGTCATAAAAAAGCACAAAATTTTGTCATTTGCAGGAAAACTGATCTGGAGACCACGTTGAGGAAAACAAGCGAGCCTGGAGACACAGGTACATGTTTTCCTGACACATGTAATCTAAACAAGATGACAAGAAGTAGAAGGAAGACTATTAGGTTAAAGAAAGAGAATAAAGCAGAGGCAGTATAATAAAGGTGGATAATGGGGGCTGGATATGATCAAAACATGTGCACTGAAACAGAAAAGTGAAACTAAGGGGCAAGGCGGGGCAAGAAGGGTTATGGGGGGGTGAAAATTAGGTTTGTTATGTGTGTGTATGAATCAGCCAAAATAAAACCCATTAATTTCTACAACCAATATGGACTAATGAAAAGAGATGTAAAGGAAAAACAACTTTTCTTTATTAAAATACACTGTTAAGAAAGCACACAAAAAATCCTCTAAACTAGGAGTACACATAATGTTACATTTTCACATAATATTGCATATAGGAAAGCAGTGAAATAATACTCCATTTATAATATGAACAAGAAAGAAAATACTTCAATTCCAGGAATAATTTCAGTTTTTTTTCTTTTTTTTTTTTCTTTTTTTTGTGCACCATTCCTGGAGGTACTGCAATACCAGGTCAATGCGTAGGGTGGACGGAGCAAGCTCCTATTCCATCTCCTAGCTGCAGAAATCCATTTAATATATTTTCCTTGGATAGAGGACGTATACAGATATTAAACTGATAAGAACAGATACTACACTTGATCTTAGCCAAAAGGCCAAGAAGCAATAATAATTCCAGTTTTTACTGATGAAATAAAAGGAAAAAATAGCTGGAAGTTATACCTTATACTTGACTGTAGCAACCATCATTAGGATGACAACACTTTCTAACTTAGTATTTTCTTGTAAAACTAATTTTTCTCAGGATATGTTACATAATGATTTAAATTTGCATTTCCAAGTCAAGCAGCATACTTTCATTTAAAGTTTATCAGCATTTCTTGTACATTTAAAAAAATCAGATTGGATTGGGTCAGTCAGAATTCTACAACTGGTCTTTTTTTTAGTGGCTTCTCAAACAGACCTTTAGATAAAGGTTAAGAATACTGGAATAAAATGAGCCCATGGGCAGCCCCAAATACCATGACAAGAAACATAACCTTAAAAAACGTCCTGAAGATGTATGCTTGGGCAGCAGCTGAAGTGCACACCCCTATTATCGTCAAAGCTGTGCTCTGTAACACCGGATAGCCCAAAAGATGCAAGGCCTCAATTGCCTTTCCATTTGCTGAGGGCTCAGAACTGGAAACAAAAGCATAGGAAATGTGTGTAGAAAAATCAAAAGAAAAATTGAAAAGCAAGTGTGTGAAGAAAATCTATACAAATGACAAGGTTAATCATGGATATGGAATCGAGATTGACCTTCCAGAATGCCATGAAACCCGTCACTCCCACAATCACAGAACCAATAGCAAGTGTCACCCACAAGGCACACATTGGGTGAGGGATGAACATGAAGGAGACCAGGAACACAGCTGCTGATGCAGCCATGACACTGCACAAAGTGTTTTCCAGTATTGCCCCCTACTGGTAAAAATATATGAGGGCGTGGTTATACACAAGCAAGGGGGGAGCTCACAATTTTTGGCTATACCTCATAACTGCTGTAACATTAACTTCTTTCTGACTGGGTAAGCTACATCCCTGGTCCGAATGAAACCCTGGGAAGAAATGATTTCATTTGATGATGAAATATTAATATCATACCTAAAATGTGGAAAAGTATTTAAAAACCCAGAAATATTGTCCATAAAAGAATTCTTATCATTAGGATCTTTTTTTTTTTTTTTTTGTGGGTACCGGGGGTCGAACTCAGGACCTCGCATGCCAGCAGGCGCCCGTGCAGCTCAGCGATATCACCAGCCCTTTTTTCGTATGTGGGTACCAGGAGTTGAACTCAGGACCTCGCGCTTGCCAGGCAGGTGCTTATGCCGCTGAGCTGTCTCACCGGCCCATCATTAGGATCTTGACTGTTATTTTCCATATATTGCACATATGTTTTTAACCAAAACTCTTAACATTTTTATCTACATACATATTTTCTTCAAAATTCATCATACATTTTTCTAATTTTTGCATTACATCTTCATCCCAGTATTTAACATTTTCAGTAACAACAACCATGACCCTGGCACCATAATCTGAAAAATAATCTTCCTCTACATCAAAATATGGTGTGATGTAGGAATCGTCACTGGCCAGATTTCGAAGGTCCAAGCCTTCCTGCATTGTAAACACCCATAACAAAATGTGTGTCAGCACTATGAAAAACTCGGTCTTGGTGTGTGTGAGAAAAGGACCAAAATAGTCTCTAAAGAACACATTCATTGGATGGACATCAGTTTCCTGTTCGTCTGGGATAGAAATGGGAGGCAGCAGGCCTTTTTTAATGAAGACCATTTCTGGCCTGGCTTTTTCAAGCACTGTAGGCAGAGTTCTCTTTTACCCTCTAGGGCCATAACTGCTCCAAAACAGGAGATGCTATAAAAATATCAAAAGAGCAGGGTTGTTGCTGTGTAGAGGCAAAAGTACTGTGTAGACCTGAAAGAGCTCATGACCCCTGTGTGGAAGGCCAGGACGGTGGTGAGGGTGGTGATCATGATGGACACTGCCACAGGGGCATAGACCCTGGACATGAGGCTGGTCTTCTGCTGTGGGCAGCGGCTGAAGCTGGAAATTGATCAGTCACACGTGCGCTCCTGCTCCACCTCTCCGGTGCTGCAGGCGAGATGGACCAGCCAGAATAACAAAGAGCAATAAAGAAGCAACAAAGAGCAGCTGAGGTGGGCTACATAAACTGCTCCAGCCCAGGGAACACCTAGCCCCAAGGCAATCCAAGCAATGGGTTGCTAGGCAAAGAGGTGTCATGTGACACCAACTTGCTATATGTATAAATAAGCACACCGCTTTGGTTGAGCAGTTCCTTTCCTCCCATCAGGAGAGAGGGCTCCACCTGAGCTCAGCCTTTGTCTCTTTTCTTTATTTCTCCATCCTCTCGCCGTCTTTCCCCCGGGGAACTTTGAAGAGCTGCGTCAGTCACGGCATTTGGGACCTGAACACGGACCGGGGTAAGAAGAAATAGTGGGTGAGGGGACACTTCTCATTGTGCGTGCAGAAAGGGGGAGAAGTGCATTGATATCATCAGGTGTTAAACTTGGGGCATGAGAGAAATGGGCTCAGTAGGGCCAGAGAGAGAAAAGTGGGCTCACTTGGACCAGGAGATATACCTCAGTGGCACAAGCACCTGCCTGGCAAGTGCAAGGTCCTGAGTTCAATTCCCAATACCAAAACAAAACAAAAAACAGGCTCGAGGGAGGCACAGAGAAAAGAAATGTATTAAATTTGTTGGTCGTTGAACATGGGGCAAACAAATTCTCAAGAGCCACAAATGTATATGGAATTGTTTGTTGTAATCCTGATTCCCGTATTTACTTTACTTTTGTGGATTTTGATTAAAGAGTGTCTTAATGGTTGTAAGTTTGTTGGGATGACCGCAAAGGATTTGGCTCAGGGCACTATTTTAAAATCAAGTTCCGAGCCCGAAAAGGATGATGGAATAACAGGCACCCCAATAACCTTAACTGAGCCACAAGCGGCGATTCCCACCTTTTCAGCTCAGAGAAA
The DNA here is from genome assembly GCA_028451465.1 of Erethizon dorsatum. Lineage (NCBI taxonomy): Eukaryota > Metazoa > Chordata > Mammalia > Rodentia > Erethizontidae > Erethizon > Erethizon dorsatum. Next base: position 54,011,211 of record CM051834.1, read on the forward strand.
TATTGCTGTGTCACAGGTTGGAACTTCCGCCTCTCAGGGAGCAGAGCCATGTTCTCTCTCTCCCTTGCAATTGGCACTAAAAGAAGCCAAACCGGTGGGGGAGTCTGTGGAGGGTTTTCACCATATCTACATGTTACTAAACTTCAAGTCCCCAGTAATCTGGGACAAGTTATACGTATTCATAGAGCTGTGCCCTTTAAGACCTTAAAAGAATTAAAACAAGCTACTGCTACCTATGGCCCTGAGGCCCCTTTTACCTTAGGTTTAATGGAACTTATAGGACAACAGGTTATGGCCCCAAATGATTGGAAAGGAATAGGTAAAGCGTGTTTAAATCCAGGAGATTATTTGTTGTGGAAAGAAAATTTTGAATTGTGTGTGGAACAGGCTGCCCACACAGCTGGCTCAGTGCAGCACAGCTCCGGCCGAGCAGAGAGAGGGTCCCACACTCCCACCCTAGGCAGACTTGGCCGGGATGCCCCAGCCACACCTGCATGCCCGCCAGCCACACTCACGGCCCCCAGAACCCCACGCTGGGCTTGGAGCTGCAGGAGCCACACAGCCCAAATTGGAGGAGGGAAAAGCCAGGAAACAAATGGTGGCTGTGGCTGCAGAGGCAAGGACTGTGGCATCCTCCAGGGAGGGGGGCGCCAACAAAGCCAAACTGGCGATGGAGCCCATCCCTGGCAGGGAGGCGGGCACTGACCCCCTCCCCTCCAGGTCACCACAACCAAAGCATTGGTGTCAAATGGTGAGGCTGAGGGGAAATGGTCCTCCCCTCAGGCCGATGAGCCACGCCAGCAGGGGCGCTCAGCCACAGCCCCGAGGCGATGGGGCCATGGGGCGGGAGCTGCAGCCAGAGGCTGGAACAAGGAGTGGGAGCCCCAGGCACACAAATATAGGACATGGGTGTTTCTTACCCACAAAAGACTGACAGTGGCCCAGCCTATACAAGTGCTGCCTTCCAAATGTTTTGTAAAACTCTTCATATTTCCCTTACCACGGGAATTCCTCATAACCCTCAAGGTCAAGGGATTATGGAACCTGCTCACTGTACACTCAGAATTCAATTACAAAAACAAAAGGGGGAGTCTTTCCCTACACAATTTACACCTCATAATAGACTTCACTTGGCAGTGTATACTACTAACTTTAAATCCTACTAAGGATGAAGATACAGCAGCAGAAAGACAATTCCATCAGGTTAAGAAAAAATGGTTAGGAAGGGTCCTTTGGAAAGACCATACTGCACAATGGAAGGGACCCAGCCCAGTGCTAATTGGGGGTCGAGGCTATGCTTGTGTCTTTCCAGAGAATGCTGAACGGCCTAGCTGGGTACCAGAGTGTGCTGTCCAGCTGCATCACGGACCCAGACCAGGAGGAGTTGATTCCACCTTTCAAGAAGCTGATGCTCAGTCCTATGACAGTGACGCCTCAGAGACCAGGCCACAGCCAAGAGAGAAGGACGGGGCTTGATCCGACCCGGGGCCAATTAGAGGAATTGACCCAGGATGCCCAGGAGATGAACAAAAATGGGAATCAAAGGTTTGAGTAGGTGGTAGAGTGCTTGGAAATAACCAAGCTGAAAGTTACATGAGTGAAGGAGACACAAGTTACCAGTATTCTTAAAATAAAAAGAAAGATATATATTGATTATAGATTTTATTCCTTCCATATTCTTAAGATATCTCTGCTAATTGACTTACAAAAAATCTGACTAGTCTACTTTTAAAATTCTAAAATGGTAAGAGTTATTATAATTCATTTTGGTCAAGAATATATTTGAGTGCACTCTGATTTTGTAGGTGGATTATGTATGTCTGTTTGTCCAATCTGTACATATCTTCTGTGCATGTTTGTCCATTTGTCCAATCAGTTAACAGCTGTTTTTATTTTTTTTTGAGCTCAACAGTTTTTTTTCTCTTTTCCTTTTTTCTTTTGCATTTTGGATCATTTGTTCAAAATTTAAATTGATATACAGATTTAAAAAGCATGCTTTTACCTGGGTTGCCAGCTGGTGAAAATAATATCAAAATGGGTTTTCTCAGAGGTCATCATAAATTTGCTAAGGTAATTAAGGGGACCTTTTGGGCTTGGAGAATTATTGGTTAAGGCTTCCCTGTGGTGAATAAAGGAGCAGCTGCCTGGGAAATTATCTCAGCCTTTTTCATTAACAGGAAGCCCCAATGATCTCCATAGCCTTACTGGGAGACACCCCAATAAATATTATTAAAATATATTATTGTGATGTGATTACATTGGTCATTGTCAAAAGATTAAGTTTTCTAGACAATAAGATTTTTGATTTTAAGATGTTCTTGTACAGGGGTTTTCATATAGCTATGATGATTGTTATTGTTTTGTGTAGTGTATTAAATGTATTCATGCCTGCAGATGTGTGGGTCTTCCAAAGTGTGAAATAAGGACTATTTATGGTGATAGACTTTTCTTTCAGATTCAGACCTCTGCCTTTAACAAAAACTTATGTACATCCCCCTAAAGGTCAACAAGATAGGTAAAAGTAGAGATGATTGATTAAAAGGGTTATGTTATGTCAAAATGGAAATTTAAGTATGTTACAAAATGTCATCATGATTGTCATGCTGCAGTATTATGTACTTTTTTTTTTTTGGTGGGTACCAGGGGTCGACCTCAGGACCTTGCGCGCCAGCAGGCGCCCGTGCCGCTGAGTGATATCACCGGCCCTTTTTTCGTATGTGGATTCCGGGAGTCGAACTTGGGCCCTCGTGCTTGCCAGGCAGGTGCTTATGCCATTGAGCCATCTCACTGGCCCCCTATGTACGGTTTTTGATTTCTAATTTTCTGTGTAAAAAATGTAACTGTTAACATTCCATAGGGATTCAAATATTAGAATATCCATGGTTGTTAGGAAATAATGGCTTTATCTTATGTTTTAAGGTGCCTGATATTTAGATAAGAAAGTAATATTAAGCTCACTACTTCATTACAATGTAATGTCATTAATTTTCTTTTATGGATGTTCAACAACTGAGGTTTGGAGACCAAAAATTAGAAAGATGGGTGAAGAGGATAGCCAGTATTTTGGCCCCAGCCCTTCAAGGTCAGTGAGGACCCAGGACATAAGAGAACCTCTGCTGTGACATCCCATAACTTGGTGAGTCCATGGTCTTCTGATCAAGGAGATTATAGGACCACAGAGAGAAGTGATTTACGATGTATGGTGTGCCTGAAGAGAGTCACCAGGGGCGAAAAATCTCCCAAGCTTTCACAGAAAGCAACTTGGTCAAGCAATGGCCGTGAGTCATCCAGATGGCTGACACTGACAGAATAAGAGGTGCTGGGCATGGTTCCAAGGTAGTTCCTGAGGAGACTTAACTGACCTTGATACCTAACAAATTATTTAATACAGGTCTCACTTTAACTTGGTCTTGAACATCCAGCAAAAAAGTATAACCACAAGAAAGCTTTCTGCAGATTCCTACATAGCTCCTCCAACTTCAACTGGCCACCCATTGCTTACACTACAAAACAAAAAAGGGGGATATGTGGGGAGCGGCTGAAGCTGGAAATTGATCACACGTGCGCTCCTGCTTCACCTCTCCGGTGCCGCGGGTGAGATGGACCAGCCAGAATAACAAAGAGCAATAAAGAAGCAACAAAGAGCAGCTGAGGTGGGCTACATAAGCTGCTCCAGCCCAGAGAACACCTAGCCCCAAGGCAATCCACGCAATGGGTTGGTAGAAAAAGGGGTGTCACGTGACACCAACGTGCTAAATGTATAAATAAACGCACTGCTTTGGTTGAGCAGTTCCTTTCCTCCCATCAGGGGAGAGGGCTCCACCTGACCTCAGCTTTTGTCTCTTTTCTTTATTTCTCCATCCTCTTGCCGTCCTTTCCCCCCCGGGAACTTTGAGAGCTGCGTGGGTTGTGGCGTTCTGACAGGCAGAAATCATGATGAACATGTCATCAACACCAATACCTGTTAAAGAGGAACAGAATCTTCATACATGTTAATATATGTTAATAGTTAAATAGGTGGACCATTTTCTTTCTCTATGTCATTTATCCTGCACAGTCTTTGCTTAAATTCTATTTCTTCCATGAAAACTAGAGCTTTCTCTAGTTGGCTCTGAATTCACAACAGAGTTCATCACTCCTTCCTCAGTAAAAAGCCTTTGTTTACACATAGCATGGTATATTCTATTTTAAGTCTTTACTTTCCTACTAGGTAATCAATTCCTTTCCACCATGAGATTTCCTGATTGGTTTGGAATAGAACATAAGAACATTTGAGGACTCTGAAATCACCAATGAAGCCTGGGAAAAAAGACTACAAGGAAAGGGAACTAAGAAGGAGAGCGTGAGCATGTCTCAGATAAACTGTAACTCCCTCAGACTTTCTATGAGAGTTGACACACTTTAACTCTTGTGTGCCTTTGCTTCCATGTACTGGTATCTCCTCAGTACTTGGAACTGAAATGTTGATTTTAATTTCAGTTTACTTTTAATACTTTGGAAAGTAAACAACTTTGAAGAAGTTGGAAGAATATTGGGAGTTGGAACCTGGCCTCTACCTCAGACATCCCATGGATGTGATCCAGGTAGAAGGTGTACATGGACACAAAGCTGAGGAGTCTGCCATTCCCTCCACTATGGCACCCTACTGCTGCTGGTTGTGAGGGTTCCAATCCTGCTCAGCTGAAATCAGATCTTGAACTGATGTTTGTCAGATATTTAAAAACCAATTTTGTTTCTTATAGAACCGAGTTCAGAAATTGTCCTCATACATTTCTTGATTAAGTTTCAAAAATCACAAACACACACTCCTCTGTATGTATAGACCATATAACAATGGCTTATTGTAAAACAACAGCATATGTTTTAACTGTATTTATGGCTTCAGGGTGCACCAAGTGACTGTGTGTATGTTCAGGAAGGTGTGCTCTAAAGGGCCAAAACACATCCAGTACACATGACTGCCTCCTCTAGAAAGCAAGGAACAGATTCTTCCAAGTTGCTTACTTTCTAAAATATAATGCCTTTGTTTTCTCATGTTTTCTGTTAAATAAATTCTGAAAGTGCCATAAATACAACAAAAAATTGAAATCAACTAGAATTCCACTCCTCAGGGGTAATCCCTACTAGCAACTCAGTGTATGTTCATCTAGAATTTGTTCTACGCAAATATACACATAGCTATTTCTCTATTTCAAATCTTTTGTAATCAGAAATTTTTATTTAATGGTCATAAAAGACTGAATATCATTCCAATATTTTACATTTGCTACATTTGATTTGACAGATCTCATCCTGCTGTGATTGTTTCTGACACTTCCTTGCTGTGCCTGTGATCCTTGCCTGATTATGTGACCAGATTCTGAGAAGTGGGATTGGTGGGTCAAAAGCACTCTCTAAGTCTTTTGGTTTGTTGAAAACTTGTAGCAATTTACATTTTCTCACAGCACAATTAGGAGCATGTACCTTTGCACACAACCTTCTCCAAACCTTCAATCTTGCTGGGATGAGTAAGAAAACAAGCTGTCACTCTTAGTTTGATTTGTATTCCTTGATTGAGAAGTAAAATTATTTTTCTTTTATTTTCAGAGACTTCTATTTTTTTGTGTGTGAACTATTATTTACATTCCCTATTTGTCTATTTGGGGTACTAGATTTTTTCAGCTCCAAATACACATAATTCCATGTGATTCTTCTTTTCCGTGGCACCTCATGTTGAATCTGTGCGTCCTACAGACAGTCCCTTCCCTCGTCTACCCCACATCTCACATGCACAGCAATGGGCAGCTTTACATTTTTCACTCACCTAGAATGAGAAACGGTGAATTTTTCGCCGGGATCACAAATGGCACTCCACTGTGCAGCATCAAGCCAAAGCTGCTCACCACTGCCAAGACAGCGGAAAGCGCTCCCAAGACTGCAACCAATGCTTTGTTTCGTATGCAGTCCAACCTGTAAGTTTGGAGGGAAAAATCATGGAATTCGTAGTGGCAGCCTCCACATTGAAATTCCAATTGATAACATTCCTGACTTAGACATCTAGTCAGAAACCTCTGGGGCAATAATTTCCATACTTGTCTGCTGGAGACCTTTAAGTTCCCAGGCACTCTCAGATGGAATGGTAAGGATGGAAAAGCTGGCAATATATACTTTTACCAAAATTCTGGGTGATTCCTATACAGGTACCGAAGCACTAATCCACTGACTAGCACTTCAGGATCACAAAGATTTACTAAAATATTTCAGATGGGCAACTGCACTCTGATATTCAGAAGGGTGTGAATGGAGTACAACAGGTAAGGGATGGGCCTTAGTCCAGTTTCTGTTGCTATAACAAAATACTTGAGGATGGATAATCTAAAGAAAAGAGGTTTATTCTGCTGTAGGGGGTCCAAGAGCATGATGCTGGCACCCTGGCAGGCCCTGCTCATTGTGTCATAACACGGTAGATGGCATCATGGTGGGAGAGTGAGATGGAGAGAGCACTGGCCAGACAGGAAGCCAGAAAGATTCAGGGACTAACACTTTCTATAACAACTTGCTCTTATGCAGCAATTAGCCAGGGTCCCTTGAGAACTACATAACTCCCCTCTGAGGGGGCAGAACCTCATGATGTAACCAGGTTTCACCACCACCTAATACCACACTGGGACCAAGCTTGCAGTGCACAGACCTTTGGAGACACACGTGGATCACACCCCATCCACAGCAGAGAGCTAGCAGTACCAGAAACAGAACACAGACCCGGTTACCTTCTACCCACTCTTGAGCTCCGACTGGCCATGAACACAACCTAAAAGAGCTCCTGCATTTCAAGGCTAGTTTATTGTGCTCTGTGGTTAACAAGACATGACAGCCTTGTCTTAAATCACTTTCAAAATTTTCTCTACTGGTGAAGTGTGCTCTGTAGAAAAGTTGCTATTAACTTGGAAAAAAAAAGCTGAAACATGCTGTATTTTGAATGTGCCTCTTGTCAGGTCAGCAGAAATGAAAATATAGAAGATGTGGTTGAAAACCCATGTGAATATTTGTAGTTTTAAAAAATTTATTACAGTAAGAGACATGTTGCCATTAACTCCCCTCAAAATACTCTCCCTTGCTTCAAAGACACTTCACTTATTGTGTCACTTTCTGCAGCAGTTCCAGAGTCCTCTTTCTGGACTGTGTTTAGTTGGGCTGTTGTGGCTGCCTCAAGTCCTGAGTTGATTAGTTGATTCACAATGCTGACCTTTCATCATCATTTTGATTTTGGGGAAGAGCCGACGTCTCATGGTGCCAGATCCAGTGAATATAAAGTAGATGAGACACATTTGGATCATATCCAGTTCATAGCAGAGGGCAAGCAGTAGCAGGGACAGAACACAGACTGTTTGTTACCTTTTCACCTGCTCCTGAGCTCTAACTAGCCACAAATGTAGCATAGAATAGTTTTCCAATAGATGACACTTGGCAGCAGCATTCATCAAAAAAATTTTTTTGTCATGACTTGTAAAGACTCTTACAAAAGAGGATTTCCAGAACTGCTTCAGATATTGGCAAGAACAATGGGATAAGTGTGTTCAAAGGAAAGAGAAGTTATTTTGAGGGGAATTAATGACAATGTGTCTTTTACAGTAATAAAATTTTTAAATTTAAACATTCACTGTACACTTAGGTCATACCTGTAGCAAGACATTTTAATGTATGATTCAGTGCTTTATCTCTATAACATCCATGACACTACATTTTAAAATATGGACAATAACCTCTAGTTTTAGATACTACTTGCTGGAAATTGCTTCAAAACAAATGACTGATACCTGCCTCCAGATATTTTAATAGGGGAGAGAAACAAAGTTTGGACTTGAAATCTAAGAGGGACAACTGAGAAGCTGGATCCAGTGATTCCAAAACAGCAGGAACACAACTGAAGTCCTTCAGGCAAGGCCACATTTAAATATCAAAAATTTAACATACATAGAAGTTCTACACTGTGGTTGTATTTCACTTTTTTCCAAACTGCACATGCTATGAGTTAAAATTAGGGACCCAAAACAACATGCAAATATAAATTACAGAGCAAAAGTAAATTGTTCTTTTATAATAAACTTTTATAAAATATTGATATTGGTATATATGAGTTTAATATAAGAAAAAACCAAAATGAACAAATTAGAAAGATAATGAAGGTAAATGTTATATGTGAAATTTTTCTTCCCACCTCTTCTTTTGAGCTTCTGGGTTTTTCTGATGTGAAACTTGAAGGAGATGGGAAGTGATGTGTATTGGTTAACTTCAATTTCTTTAAATTTCCTTGCATTTAATGTTCATTAGATGATGGAAGGCAACTTGTTCTCTAGGTTGTTCCTACTTTTTACGTTGCTTCAGTCTTTCATTTTAGGCAATGATTATCAAAACCCCAACTATTTTTTCATAAAGTTTTTATAGTAAGATCTAACACTGAATAGGGAAGAGGTGGGAATTCGAACATAGTTGTCTCCTCTTATTTATGGTTTTGCTTTCCGTGGTTTCAGGTACCTATAGATGACTGTGGTCCAAATATATTAAGTGGGAAATTCCAGAAATGAACAATTCATAAATTTTATTTGTTTGTTGAGACAGGGTCTCACTATGTGGTTCAGGCTGGCCTTGAACTCATGGCTATCCTCCTGCCTCAGCCTCCCAAGTGCTGGGATTATGGGTGTGCACCGTCATACCCAGCCTTAAGTTTTAAATACCTCTTATTATAGCACGTTGATCTGATTGTTTATCGTTGGTTATTGTTACCCTCCTACTGTGCCTGATTTATAAGTTAGACTTAACTGTAGGATGTGTATGTCGGAAAGAACATTGTAGCCATAAGGTTGGGTGCTCACTGGTGATTTAGGTATCCACTGAGGCCCTCAGAGTGTGGCCCCCAGGATAAGGACAGCTGTACCTTCCCGAGTTGTGTTTGTCTAAGCGACTCAGACTCTGTAACACTTTTCTCAATAAATTATTATCATAATCATAACAGTTCAGTTTAAAGGAACTCTTTAAGTTGACTTATAAATATTACAAAACTCTATAAAACTAAGAACTTTATATTAAATAATAAGAATTACCTATGAAATAATTTGTTTATACCAAAAAAAGTCAATGGAAAGAAAGATTTGAAAGTAAAACAATGCAGGAATTTGAGGAACACAATTGCAGATATTCTAGTACCCATGAAAGAGTCTGGTTTAAACAGTTAATCAGAACCACCAAGGAAGAACCTTAGAACTTACGTCTCCTTGAACCGAACTCTGCAGGTTCTGACTCAGTAGGTTTGTAGTGAAGCTACAGACTCATTATGTCTAAAATTGTCCTCATACAAATCTAACCTACAAGCAGTTGTGGCCATCGGTGGCAGCAAACTGGCCAGTTTTCTGAATTTCCTATTCCCTTAGCAGGGATAGGCCACATTATTTTTACTATACTTGGAAAATGATGTTTATGTTTGGTGATGGATCCACATCTCCCTTGAAAGGTAATGATTCTTTTATCAGTTTTTAAAATTTACAATGCATTGAGAAGGGTTACAAATTTTATCAAAACTTATCCAATACTTGGTGTAGGTTTTGTCACTTCCAGAGAATCAGACAATACTGAAACACTGTGGAAGGACAATGGACCACTACTTGCTATTGCTTGAATTATAATGTAGTTCAAATCACAGTGTAAACTTTTTTTTATTATTTTAAGGAGCAGGAAAAAAAAGAACAAAATTTCAAAACAACATAATAGGAGGGTAACAATGGTTAATACATTATGTATTGTTATCTTTAAATTAGTTACTCAGGGTACAGGATATCAGCATTGAATTGTCCAAACATTACTGGCACAAACCTTTCTCTTCAGTGAACTAAGCATAATTAGTAGTGTATCTGTCTTAACCATCTTATATATATATATACACAATTTTTTTCTTTTCCCTTCTTTCTTTTTCCCATTACCCCATCCCAGTCTCTCTTTTCTTTTGACCAGTTTCTGATTCACCATATCTATTGTACATTTTGGATCTTATTTACTCTTTCAGTTTCTCACACAAGGGAGACAATATGATGTTTACACATGTGCATCCGGTTTATTTCACTTATGAGTATTTTCTCGAGTTGCATCCATTTACCTATAAAAGTCTCCAGTTTATCCTTCTTTATGGCTGAATACTACCCCACTGTATAAAATACATCTTTTTTATCCATTCCTCCATTGATGGGCATTTGGGTTGTTTTCAAGATCTGGCTATTACAAATTGTGCTGCTATAAACATGGGTGCACATATATCATACAATGTTTTTAATTCTTCTGGGAAGATACCCAGAAGGGGAATACCTGGGCCGAATGGGACCTCCAATCCTAGTTTTTTGAGGAATCTCCCCACTGCTCTCCACAGTGGCTGTACCAGTTGACACTCCCACCAACAGTGGAGAAGGGTCCCTTTTTCTACACAACCCCTCCAGCATTTGTTATTAGTTGATTTCTTGATAATAGCCATTCTTTCTGGGGTGAGATGGTATCTCAATGTTGCTTTAATTTGCATCGCTTGCAGGACTACTGATGTTGCACATTTTTTGTATATTTATTTGCCATTTGTATTTCTTCATCTGAGAAATGTGTATTCATCTCAGATGCCCATTTTTGGATTGGGTCTTTAAATTTGGGAGGTCTGATTTTTTTGAGTTCTTTGTATGTTCTCAATAGTAATCCTTTGTCTGAAGAACAGCTGACAAACATTTTTTCCCATGATGTGGGTTGTTTCTTCACTCTGTTGGGGGTTTCTCTTGCTGTGCAAAAGCTTTTTAATAAGATGAGATGCCAGTTGTTGATTCTTTGAGATAGTTCCTGTGTGGTTGAGATTTTATTCATAAAGTCTTTGCCTACACCAATGTCTTCAAGGGTTTTACCTATCCTACCTTCCAGCAGATTTAATGTTTCTTTTTTAATATTTAGATCTCTGATCCATTTTGAATTTAGTTCAGTGCATGATAAAAGATATGGGTCTAATTTTAATCTTCAGCATTTGCAGAGCCAGCATTTCCAGCACCATTTATTAAAGAGGCTATCTTTCTTCCAGTGAATGTGTTTGGCACCTTTGTCAAATATAAGGTGGCTTAGTATATCTGGAGTTGTTTCAGCACACTCTAATCTGTTCAATTGATCTTTGGGTCTGTTTTTTTTTTTTTTTGCCAATACCACACTGTTTTTATCACAGTAGCTTTATAGTATAATTTGAAGTCGGGGATTTTGATGTCCCCTGCCTTGCCTTTGTTGCCCAGAATTGCCTTTGCTATTCTAGGTCTCTTCTGATTCCAAATGAATTTTAGGATTGTTTTCTCTAATTCTGTGAGATATGCTGTTGGAATTTTGATTGGAATTGCATTAAATCTGTATAACAATTTTGGAAGTATGGCCATTTTCACTACATTGGTTCTTCCTACTTAGGAACAAGGGATATCTTTCCATTTTCTGATATCCTCTTCAATCTCCTTTTTCAGAGTACTGTAATTTTCAGTGTAGGGTCTTTTACATCCTTTGTGAGGTTGATTCCTAGGTATTTCATTTTTTTGGATGTTACTGTGAAAGGTATTGTTTCCCTAATTTCTCTTTCAGTAAGTTTATTATTTGTGTACAGAAAGGCTATTGATTTTTGAGAATTGACTTTGTATCCAGCTACACTACTGAATTTGTGTATTAAATTGAGCAATTTTTTAGTGGAGTTTTTGGGGTCTTCTATATAGAGTATCATGTCATCTGCATAATGATAATTTAACTTCTTCCTTTCCAATCATTATTCCTTTTATTTCTTTCTCTTGTCTAATTGCTCTGGCTAAAGTTTCCAGGACTGTGCTGAATAAGAGTGGGGACAGTGGACATCCTTGTCTTGTTCCTGATTTTAGAGAGAGAGCTTTCAGTTTTTGTCCATTTAGTATGATATTGACTATGAGTTTGTCATAGATAACTTTTATCAGATTGAGATAAGGACCATCTATTCCAATTTTCTGTAGGGTTTTTATCATGAAAAGGTGCTGGACTTTGTCAAAAGCTTTTTCTGCATCTATTGAGAGGATCATATGATTTTTGTCTTTGGTTCTGTTAGTATGGTGTATTACATTTATTGATTTACGTATATTGAACCATCCCTGCATCCCTGGGATGAATCCAACTTGGTCATGGTATAATTTTCTTGATGATTTGCTGCATTCTGTTTGCCAGTATCTTATTGAGGATTTTTGCATCTATGTTCATTAGAGAGATTGGCCTGTAGTTCTCTTTCTTAGTTGGGTCCTTCTCTGGTTTTGGTATCAGGGTAATGCTTGCTTCCAGGAATGAATTTGGGAGTATTGCTTCCCTTTCAATTTCTTTTTTTTTAACTTTATTTATTTTTTTTAAAGACAACAAGTAAACATTCTCATGTATTAACAAACTCAAGCATTAGAGAATGTACAAATGCCTTTTGGAGAAAAATATTACTCAGTATAAGATTAAGACATGTAAAAGCTAGGTAAAAATAGAAGACTAAGGAATGGAATAGTCACAGTGAAATTGCATTTTCATACTAGGGAGACAATATGATGTTTACAAATGTGCATCCGGTTTATTTCGCTTGTGAGTATTTTCTCGAGTTGCATCCATTTACCTATAAAAGTTTCTTTATGGCTGAGTACTACTCCATTGTATAGAAATACCACATCTTTTTTATCCATTCCTCAGTTAATGGGCATTTGGGTTGTTTCCACGATCTAGCTATTACAAATTGTGTTGCTATAAACATGGGTGCACATATATCACTGTGGTACGATGTTTTTAATTCTTCTGGGAAGATACCCAGAAGGGGAATAGCTGGGTCAAATGGGACTTCCAATCCCAGTTTTTTGAGGAGTCTCCACACGGATTTCCACACTGGTTGCACCAGTCGACACTTCCACCAACAGTGGAGAAGGGTTCCTTTTTCCCCACAGCCCCTCCAGCATTTGTTATTAGTTGATTTCTTTATAGTAGCCATTCTTTCTGGGGTGAGATGGAATCTCAGTGTTGTTTTCATTTGCATCTCTTGGATGACTAGTGATGTTGAACATTTTTTCATATATTTATTTGCCATTTGTATTTCTTCATCTGAGAAGTGTTTATTCATCTCAGATGCCCATTTATGGATTGGGTCTTTAAATTTGGGAGGTCTGATTTTTTTGAGTTCTTTGTATGTTCTCAATAGTAATCCTTTGTCTGAGGAACAGCTGGCAAGCAGTTTTTCCCACGTTGTGGGTTGTCTCTTCACTGTTGGTGGTTTCTCTTGCTGTGCAAAAGTTTTTTAATAAGATGAGATCCCAGTTGTTGATTCTTTGTGATAGTTCCTGTGTGATGGGGGTTTTATTCATAAAGTCTTTGCCTACACCAATGTCTTCAAGAGTTTTACCTATTCTATTTTCCAGGAGATTTAATGTTTCTGTTTTAATATTTAGTTCTTTGATCCATTTTGAATTTAGTTTAGTGCACGGTGAAAGATATGGGTCTAATTTTAATCTTCGGCATGTGTAGAGCCAATTTTTCCAGCACCATTTATTAAAGAAGCTATCTTTCTTCCAGAGAATGTGTTTGGCACCTTTGTCAAAGATAAGGTGGCTTAGTATGTCTGGAGTTGTTTCTGCATCTTCTATTCTATTCCATTGATCTTTAGGTCTGTTTTTTTTGCCAATACCACGCTGTTTTTATCACAGTAGCTTTATAGTATAATTTCCAATCAGATTGTGATGCCCCCTGCCTTGCTTTTGTTGCCCAGAATTGCCTTTGCTATTCTAGGTCTCTTCTGGTTCCAGATGAATTTTAGGATTGTTTTCTGTAATTCTGTGAGATATGCTGTTGGAATTTTGATTGGAATTGCATTAAATCTGTATAACAGTTTTGGAAGTATGGCCATTTTCACTATATTGGTTCTTCCGACCCAAGAGCAAGGGATATCTTTCCATTTTCTGATATCCTCTTCAATCTCCTTTTCCAGAGTACTGTAGTTTTCAGTGTAGAGGTCTTTTACTTCCTTTGTGAGATTGATTCCTAGGTATTTCATTTTTTTAGATGTGATTGTGAAAGGTGTTGCTTCCCTAATTTCTCTCTCAGTGAGTTTGTTATTGGTGTACAGGAAGGCTATTGATTTTTGAGTGTTGACTTTGTATCCAGCTACACTACTGAATTTGCTTATTAAATCGAGCAGTTTTTTAGTGGAGTTTTTGGGGTCTTCTGTGTAGAGTATCATGTCATCTGCAAATCATGATAATTTAACTTCTTCCTTTCCAATCATAATTGCTTTTATTTCTTTCTCTTGTCTAATTGCTCTGGCTAAAGTTTCCAGGACTATGTTGAATAAGAGTGGGGACAGTGGACATCCTTGTCTGGTTCCTGATTTTAGAGAGATGGCTTTCAGTTTTTGTCCATTTAGTATGATATTGGCTGTTGGTTTGTCATAGATAGCTTTTATCAGATTGAGATAAAGACCATCTATTCCAATTTTCTGTAGGGTTTTTATCATGAATGGGTGCTGGACTTTGTCAAAAGCTTTTTCTGCATCTATTGAGATGATCATATGGTTTTTGTCCTTGGTTTTGTTAATATGGTGTATTACATTTATTGATTTATGTATGTTGAACCATCCCTGCATCCCTGGGATGAATCCAACTTGGTCATGGTGTATAATCTTGATGATTTGCTGCATTCTGTTTGCCAGTATCTTATTGAGGATTTTTGCATCTATGTTCTTTAGGGAGATTGATCTGTAGTTCTCTTTCTTAGTTGGGTACTTCTCTGGTTTTGGTATCAGGGTAATGCTTGCTTCCAGGAATGAATTTGGGAGTATTGCTTCCCTTTCAATTTCATTAAAGAGTTTGAGAAGTAGTGGTGTTAGGTCTTCTCTAAATTTCTTGTAGAATTCAGCAGTGAATCTATCAGGGCCTGGGCTTTTCTTTGTTGGGAGGTTTTTAATTACATCTTTGATTTCTTTGGTTGATATTGGTTTATTTAGGATTTTTATAACTTCTTGATTCAGTTTTGGTAATTCATATGTATCTAGGAGTCTGTCCATTTCTTCTGCATTTTCCATCTTATTAGAATATAAATTTTCAAAATAGGTGTAGATGATCTTCTGGATTTCTGCAGGATCTGTCATGATATCACCCTTTTCATTCTTAATTGCATGTTTTTGAGTCTTTTCTTATTTTAATTAGGTTGGATAAGGGTTTGTCAATTTTATTTAATATTTCAAAGAACCAACTCTGATTCATTGATTCTTTGTACTGTTTTTTTAGTCTCCAATACGTTAATTTCTGCTCTGATCTTTATAATTTCCTCCATTGTATGAGCTTTTGGCTTAGCCTGCTCTTCTTTTTCTAGAAGTTTGAGGTTCCCCATTAGGTTGCTTATTTGTGCTTGCTCTGTTTTCCTGATATAGGAATTTAATGCTATAAATTTCCCTCTTAGGACTGCTTTCATTGTATCCCATAAGTTCTGGTATGTTGTACTGTTCTTATCATTCAGTTGTAGAAGTGTCTAATTTCTTCTTTAATTTCATCTGTGATCCATTGGTTGTTCAGGAGGGTGCTATTTAATTTCCATATGTTTAGGAAGTTCTTGTGGTTTCTTTTGCCATTGATTTCCAATTCCATTGCACTATGGTCTGATAATATGCATGGAATAATTTCAATTTCTTTGCATTTACTTAGGCAGGTTCTATGAGCTAGTATGTGGTCTATTTTGGAGAACGTCCCATGTGCAGCTGAGAAGAATGTGTATTCTGATTTGCGGGGTGGAACACTCTGTAGACATCTACTAAGTCCATTTGTTCAAAAGTTTGGTTCAGTTCTAATATTTCATTATTGATTTTTTGTCTAGTTGATCTGTCTTTTTGTGACAGTGGAGTATTGAGATCCCCCAATATAATTGTATTAGTGCTTATTTGATTTTTCATGTCCTTTAATATTCATTTTATATAGTTGGGTGTACTGGTATTTGTTGCATATATATTTATGATCGTTATCTCTTCCTCTTGGATTGTTCCCTTTACAAGGATGTAATGACCGTCATTCTCTCTCTGAATCATTCTTGGCTTGAAATTCACTTTGTCTGCAAAAAGAATAGCTACCCCTGCTTTTTTCTGGGTTTCTGTTGCATGGAGTATTGTTTTCCATCCTTTGACTTTCAGTCTATGAATTTCTGAATTAAATGTGTTTCTTGTATACAGCATATTGTTGGATCTTGCTTCTTGATCCATTTTGCCAGTCTGTGCCTTTTGATTGGTGAATTGAGGCCATTAACACTGATGGTTAAAACTGATATGCATTGACTTATACTTGTCATGTTACTTTCCTGTTGTTGGCTCCCTCTCTTTTTTTTCCCCTCTCCCTTTGTTTAACTATTTGCCCTGCCTGGTGGATTCCTTCGGTTGGGGTCCTTATTATCTCTTTCTAGAATGTCCTTCAGAACATTTTGGAGTCCTGGTTTGGTGGTCATAAATTTTCTCAGATGTTCTTTGTCATGGAAGTATTTTATTTCTCCATCAATTTTGAAAGATAGTTTTGCAGGGTACATCAATCTGGGTTGAAAGTTATTTTCCTTTAGAGGTTGAAATATGTCATTCCAAGCTCTTCTTGACTTGAGGGTTTGTGCTGAAAAGTCAGCTGTGATTCTGATGGGCTTTCCTTTATAGGTGATTTGCCTCTTTTCCCTAACAGCTTTTAAGATTCTGCTCTTGTGTTGAATTTCTGGGATCTTGACTATGATATGTCTAGCTGAAGATTTTTTTTATTGTGGCTAGTTGGAGTTCTATAAGTCTCATTTATCTGAACATCAAATTCTTTTTCTCTACCAGGGAAATTCTCTGTGATAATGTCTGTGAACAGGGTCCTGATGTCCTTTATGCTATATCCTGCTTTTTCATTGATTCCAATTAATCTTAAATTATTTCTCTTTGTGTTGTCTAGCAGCTGCTGGATTGATTTTTCATTGTCCCTTGCTATTTTTAAGAATTCTTTCTTTTCATGATCACTAATCGCAAGCCTGTCTTCTATATCTGAAATCCTGTCCTCACATTGGCTTAATCTGTTAGAAATACTTTCAATGGAATTTTTGTTCTCCTGGATATGTGCTTGAATCTGCCTTATGGATTCCATTTCTTTCCTACGCTGAGCATTCATGGCTTTCATCATTTTCTTAAGCTTGTCTATTTTTTTGTCTGTATCTGCTGTAGTGTCCTTAAGCATGTTCTTCATTGTGGACTTTATCTCTGCAGTTATCTGTGAAATTATTTCTGATTAAATTTTTTCCAGAGCCCCATTCAGTTTCTTTGTTGTTACCACTTCAGAGATGCCAGGTGGGTGGCTTTCGGATTGTCCCACCTCATTGCCCCCTGGGCTTGCCTTTGGTGAATTGGATATGTAGGGTTGCATCTTGTTTAAGTGTTGTCTCATTTTCTTTTCTTTCTTTAGTTTAATTCCTGGGGTGATGTGTGTAAACTGCCTATGGTAGGTTGCTTTATTGCTAGTGTTTAAAATCCTTAGGAGATGGCTACTTCTCTGTGGTATGTTCAAGGTGTAGCTTATTTTTGGATTTTGAGCCTGCTGCAAGATCCTACCTCTTCAATTTGTTGGTCATGAGAAGTTGCTGCCTATTTGGCCCAGTCCTTGGTTCTTTGGTACTGTGCCACTGTATTTTCTGTGACCCTTAGTCAATCTCAGGCATGGAATACCAGGAAGAAAAGCTACTTAGAACAATTATGTCACTTTTGGCTATAATGGTACCTAAAGCATCAAACAGAGCCTAGAAAATGACAGACTGAGCTAACCAGTTATTTGCCACTTTTAACCATATAAAGTTATGGTTATATAACAAAATCTAAAACACACCAGAAAAATTATATGCAGTATATAAGTCCTTAATATGTTAATTTTGCCCTCAGAAGTTTAAATTTAAAATGAGTTAAGGAGGATATAGAGAATTGGGAGAAGAGGAAGGAATTAGATGTAAGGCTGGAGGACCAAGAGGGATCCCACTAATATTGGGAAACTGGTGCAGAGGACTGGTGGGAAAAAGAAGGAAGCAATAAAAAGAAGAACAGATCAGAACCACAATCACAAAGAGGTTAGAGGCTCTGTTTACACTCATAGAAAAACCAGATAGAATAATGAAGGAAAGAACAGACAAACAAAAACAAAAATGACAAAAACAAGCAAACAAGCAAACAAACAAACAAACAAAAAAAAACCCACACACAAAAAAAAACACCTTCACCAGAACAAAAAACAAATAAGAGAAAAAAAAATTCACTTACGCGTTTTGACTCTGCTGTAGGCAGGCACCATATGATGACAGAGTTCTGTTCCATACAGATCTGTCCCAGCAAGCCTGCGGCAGACCTTTGGCGGGGCAGTGGGCAATAGCCTGTTCTGTGTGGCGGAGACCAGTGTCATTCCTCTGCTGCCGTCAGCGCACTTTCCGCAGGCCTGAGAGCCATGGTGCCCAGCTAAGTTCCAAGCGCTGAGTTCTGAGCGCTGAGTTCCGAGCGCTGAGTTCTGCTGCTCCCCCCACAATGGCGCCTGGCCAATCGCTCTCTGGCGTGGGATGGCTGCGCCTCTGAGGCACTCACTGCCAGCCAGCACAGTCTTTCGCTGCTCTCCTGCACCGCGGCTGTCTCATGTTCCTCCGGGGAGGCCCTCAGTGGCGCCGGCCCTTACCGTGGGTCTGCAGATTTGAACTTCTGTCGTGCCGCAAATCCTGGCACAGGGAGAAGGCACCCACGGTCTCCTTCTTCTTTGTTGAAATTACTCTTCACTTGCTCCATGATTCCCAAACTGTGCTTCAGAACTTTCCTGGGTCCAGTGGAGGCACCTCCCTCCCTCCTGTGCTCTCCCAGCCACTATAGTCCAGTGTCCGAACAGCAACTTTTAGAGAGTTTTGCTGCCTGCTTCTTACAAATCTGCCATCTTTCCCCCCTCCCCCACAGTGTAAACTCTTGACCGAGTCTTATTATTCAAATGACTTCACTGGAAGATAATAAACAGAATAAATATAGAACCCTAAAAATCTGTTTGAATTGGATCACTCACAGGTAAATACATGTGCAAGCTGTAACCCACACGTGTGTGTGCCAGACAGGCAGGAGTGGTTATCTCCTAGGAGCTATCTAGGAAGCTTCTCTCAGAACAAGAGACTCTCAGTGATACATGAGGAGAGGGAAAAAGGAATGTCCCAGAACTTACCGGAGTATTCACAGGAGGGTCAGTTTTATATTCAAGCTCAGAGAATGCATATAGCAGACTGCTATAACAGCATCCCTGTCTTAAGAATTTCCCCACTCCCTTTCCTCCACTCT
Organism: Erethizon dorsatum; assembly: GCA_028451465.1. Lineage (NCBI taxonomy): Eukaryota > Metazoa > Chordata > Mammalia > Rodentia > Erethizontidae > Erethizon > Erethizon dorsatum. The sequence continues at coordinate 54,030,559 of CM051834.1, forward strand.
TGGAGTGTGCTTCAACCCATGAAGCAGCTCAGCAAGGTGACAGGCAGGATCAGAGCAAAGAGAGGCAAGACTCCCCTTTCTCCCCATCATGGGCTATCCCATGTAACACACTTCAGTTAGCAGAGATGGAAAACCCTTACCTGTGAGTCACGTTACCATTTGTATTTACTGCAAGGACATGGACATCTGAGTTCTGACTGGAGGACTTGATCTTAGAATGGCCACAAAAGTCACAGGGTCTAACTGAGTTCTCCTGGGGAAACGAAGAACTCATTCTACCTTTAAAGCTTGAAAGGAACAAAGGGAGTCATAAATAAAATGGCTTTATGTTTCTACCTCATGAGTCCCATGTATTCTAGATGTTGGTTCATAAGCATAAAGTCCTGAAGCAGAGATATAAATCTATACAAGATTTTTCTGCATGAGTTTTTGCAATCATTTGTAAAGACAGGCAAAAAACTGACTAAATTTGAATCTTCAAACCAAACTATTGGGTAGAAAAGCTTTGTCAAACCAATTTTTGCTACCTTATAAATTTCATACCACTTTCACGTATGCTTTCTCCTACTGACTTAGGGTTAGGGTGAAATGACTATGAAACCTGTTGGGAGGTGCCTTGTTTTTATTCTAGTTGGTTATGGCAGTTTCTGTTTATTTTTTTATATTTCAGGACATGAGCGCTTCCTTCTCTGCCATTTTGCTGACATGCAATGCTAAAAAGTTACAAAGAAATTAAAACTTTTATAAAGTAAGAAAGCTACAGTAAGCTAAGATTAGCTTATTGTTGAAGAAAGATTTTTGGTAAGTGTAATGTGGCCTAAGTGTGCAGTCTTTACAATGTCTAGAGTAGTGTGGCAGTGTCCTGGGCCCTTACATTTAGTCACTACCCACACATGGACTCGCCCAGAACCGCTTAGTCCTGCAAGCTCTATTCTGTTCTATTCTAGACAAGTGCACCATTTTTAACTTTTATACCCTGTTTTTACTGTAGCTTTTCTGTGTGTAGGTATATTTATAGTTGTCCACCGTATTCAGTGCAGTAACATGCTGCACAACTTTGTAAGCATTGAAGGAACTCAACTGCCACCATTCTAGGGTGACCAGAGGCCACTCTAAACCTCTTCCCCCACCCCCTACTATGATTTGCACCTGCTAAGGATGTATAAGCATGGGTTAATAAGGCCCAGTAAGCAAGGCTGTACCCTGTAACTCCCATCATTATTCAGACCTGCGATTGATATCAACCACTGCTGCCTGTACTTTCTCAAGCCTTGTCCTTGGCAGGTAGCCACAACTCCCTTTTGCTGAACTCTCCTCCTCATGACCCTATAAAAGATCTTATAGCCTGTAGGAGAATAGCCAGTCTGGTCTAAGTGCCAAAGTGATCCCTCTCAGGTTTATTCTGAAATAAAGCTCTGTTGAGCTTGTACCTTTGCTTATTCCACCCTTTTTCCTGACAAGCATAGTCTGTAATGTTTACACAACAGTTGAATTTCCTAACAATGCATTTCTCAAACTGTACCTCCATCATTAAGTAATGTATACTGTGGATTATCTTAAATCTAGAATATTATGGGGAATCTCCATGGTAACTACAAAGAAAATCTCTAGAAAATATTATAACAGGAAATGAGAAAGGGATCAAAACAGATTCCTATTACAATAAAAGCTAAACATCAAAGAAATTAAATGGGGGAAATGAAGGGAAAAAAAACCACTATAAGATATACAAGGGCCAGGGATATAGTTCAGCAGCACAGCACTTGCCTGGCAAGTGCAAGGTCGTGAATTCAATTCCCATTACCCCCCCCCAATAAAAAGACATACAGAACACAAATAGAATAATGGAAAAACTTAGTCCTTCCTTATCAGCAATCACTTTAAGTAAAATGGATTAAACCCTCCAAAGACAGAGGTTTGCACCATGGATAAAACAGAATTCAACTATATAGTGTCTGTAAGAGACTCATTTTAGAGCTAAAGCAAAAATATGTAGATTGAAAGTGAAAGTACAGAAAAAGATACTTCAAGCAAACAGTAAACAAAAGAGAGGATAAGTGACTATACTAATATCACTTTCAATAATAAGTACAACATCTGGATGAAGGTCCATAAGGACACTGAGAAAATGAATAACGCTATGAACAACCCTGCAAAGATATACAGAACACTTAGCTCAACACCAGCAGAACACACTTTTCTCCCAAGTGTGCTGGAACATCCTCTAGGACAAGCCACGTGTTAGGCTGCAAAACAAGTCTGAACAAAGTTTTAGAAACAAACTAAAAGGGTACCTTTTGTAACCAACAGTGGAATAAAGCTTTGTATCAATAGTAGAACAACAAGTGGAAAATTAACAAATATACGAAGCTTCAGTAATTATTAACCAGCAAGCCAAGAAGAAATCACAAGAGACATTAGAAAGTACTTAGTGAGAGATAGAAATGAACACACGGCATATCCTAACTTATAAGATAAAGTGACAACAGTGCTCAGAGGAAAATGTATGGGTATAAACGCCTACATTAAAAAAGAAAAAAGTATCAAAGCATTAACCTGACACATCCTGTGGAACTAGAAAAAAAGAGAAAAAACAAACACGAAGCTAACAGAAGTGTCTTAGTCTGCTGTGCTTGCTATAACAAAATATCTCAGAGTAGGTGTCTTAAAAACAACAGAAACTCACAGTTCTAGAGGCTGGATGGACCGAAATCTAGCTGCTGGCAGATTCAGTGTCTAGTGAGAGCTCACACTGTTTGCTTCATAGGTCGTTGTATCCTCACATGATGGAAGGCAGTAACAAGCTCCTCTACAACTCTCATGAGGGAACTAATCTCATCCTAATCATCTCCCAGAGGGCTTACCTCTTAATACTATCAGACTGGATGTTAGGTTTCAAGATAAAGATTTGAGGAAGACACCAACATTCAGACCATAGCAAGCAAGAAAGAAGTAACAGTTATCAGAACACAGATGATTAGAATAGATAAAATAGAAAATAGAAAAGCAACAGGATCAACAAAACCAAAATCTGGCTCTTTGAAAAGATCGATAAAATTGACTAAACTTTATCTAGAGTGACACAGAAAAATAAGAGGGAAGACACAAGTAGTAAGTAAATCAGATATAAAAATTAACATTACTATCAAACTTAAGAGAAATAAAAAAGATTTATTATAAGAGACAGACATGGTGGCATATGACTATAATCCTAGCTACTCTGGGGGCTCAAGCAGGAGGATCATAAGTTTGAGGCTAGCCTTAGTAAACTTACTAAAACCCTATCTCAAAATATAGTAAAGTAAGAAAGTTTGGGGCATGTAGATCAGGCTAGAGCATTTGCCTAACATGTATGAAGCCCTGGACTCAATCTCCAGTATCACAAAAGAGGAAAGGAGAGAGATTTTAAGAGGATACTATGAATAACTGTATGCCTACAGTATTTCAAGGAGCTCCAGATGACCAAGATGATCTTGAGAAAGAAGTACCAAGTTGGGGGATTCTACTATTCAGCCATAAAAAAGAATGAAGTTCTGATACATGCTTTATGGACAGGTCTTGAAGACATCTAATAAGTGAAATAAGCCAGTCACACAGGACAAGTATCCAGAATAGGCAAATTCAGAGATGGAAAGTATGTCAAAGGCTAAGTGGGACTGGAGGAGGGAGCACTGGGAATCACTACTTAGTGGTCACAGAGTTTCTGTTTGGAGTGATGAAAAATTTGGCAACAGTTATGATGTCTGCAAACAGTGTGGATGTAATTACTGTCATTGACTTGTACATCTAAAGTGGTTAAGGTGGCATATTATGTAATGTACATTTTATCACAAGTGTTTTATAAAATAAGAAATAAAAACTTATAAGTGTTTTATCTGAAGCACGATGTGACTTCAAATAGCATGACCAGAAGGTACGCCAAGTGAAAAAAGGGATGACTGTCTCAGATGTCACGTCCAAGTCCAGTTGTCGGAAAAGTGATGTACGGTGGACCACCTGCCATAAAAAAGTACACCTAGATAAGTAATTTTCAGTCACTATCGTTGTCTGTGAGTGTTACAGCCTGTATCTAGGCATCCTCCTGAAGCCTCATGGGTTCTAGGGAGGAAGAGGGAGTGCAAATGCAGAAGAGTGGATGGGTACGATCAGTGCACACTGTACGCAAGGATGGAAATATCACGGTGAATACATACAATTTATACGTGTTAATTGTTTTTAAAAAGATTTTAACCTAAACAAAAAAGTTTGTATAAGAATGGGACAGATTAACCTTGTCATTTGTATAGATTTTCTTCACACACTTGCTTTTCAGTTTTTCTTTTGATTTTTCTGCACACATTTCGTATGCTTTGTTTCCAGTTCTGAGCCCTCAGCAAATTGAAAGGCAATTGAGGCCTTGCATCTTTTGGGCTATCCGGTGTTACAGAGCACAGCTTTGACGATAATAGGGGTGTGCACTTCAGCTGCTGCCCAAGCATACATCTTCAGGATATGTTAGATAATGATTTAAAATTGCATTTCCAAGTCAAGCAGCATACTTTCATTTAAAGTTTATCAAATACTTCGCCCTCTGTATTAGTTTTCTAGGGCTGCTATAACAAGGTACCACACAGTAATGGCTTAAACAACAGAAATTTATTGTCTCACAGTTCTGAAGGTTGCAAGTTCAAAATCAAAGTATCAGCAGAGTTGGTTCCGAAGTCTGCACATTTATGCCATGCATCTCTCCTCATTTCTAGTAGTCTTGGGCTTTCTTTGGCCCACATCCTCCAAAATCATCACACCAATCTTCCATTTTATGTGGTAAACACCATTTCTTCACACCATGTTCCCTCCATGTGTCTGTCTGTCTGTCTGTATGTTTCTGAGCCCAAATTTCCTTTCTTAATAAGAGCACCAGTCATATAGACCTACCGTTATGATCTTATTTTAATTTGATCACCTCTATGCAGACCCTATCTTAAAATAACATTATATTTTGAGGTATTGGGAGTTAGGACTTCCAACATAGCTAATCTTGAGAAAAACAGCCATCCTTTTTTTTCTATGAAGTCTGCCAAATTAGTTTAAAATTAAATGAGTATGCTCCTGTCAGTCTTGATCAATATGATTTTTCATATCACCACATCCATTAACATCACAATCACATCAGAATTTTAGCACTGTCTTTTCTCTGTCAAGCTCACTTAAGTCATCCTCAAGAAAATGCCTGTCACTCAAGTTTGAATAACTATCATTTGCCTGTCATTCTTTCAAGTAAGTGATGTTCTATTTTAAAAACTCATTACTTCAGTTTAAAACTCAAACAATTATTATATTTCCATAAGACAACTATCAAGCTTAGTTTGTAGTACAAATGACGTGTGTATAGTTCCAATTTTGTCGCACAGAACCCTAAAAGTACATGTACCCAAGAGTCAAGATTTTAAAAAATTAATGCTTTTTACTGTTTCACCAAGACATTCTTAATGTTCCAGAGATATTTTCCTATTTTTTCTTGTAAAATTTTTATAGTGTTAGCTTTTGCATATAGGTCTATGATCAATTTCATTCACATTTTTCTGTGTGGTATAAGGTAAAGGTCACTTTTCATGAGACTATCCGATATTTCTAGTGTCAGTTGTTGGAACAGTTATCTTTCCCCAACTGACTTATTTTGGAACCTGTCTCAAAAATCAAATGAGGGTGTATTTCTGGGCTCTCTGTTCAGTTCCATTGACCTATATGTCTATCCTTATACATATGTCTGTCTGTCTTGGTTAATGTAGTTTTGTAGTACATTTGAAATCAGGTAAGTTTTACTTCTTTGGTTTCAAACTTTTTTAGTTACTGAGTCCATTGCATTTTCATATAAATTTTAGAATCAGCTTGTCATTGTCTACAAAAAGCCAACTGAGATTTTAACTGGGATTGAATTGACTCTAAAGAATAATTTGGATATTTAACAATATTCCAAATGGTGAAGATGATGTATCTTTCCATGTAGTCTTCTTTAAGTTTTCTCAGCAATACTTTGTAGTTTTCAGTGCAGTCTTGGAATTTTTTTTACAAAAATTTCTCTAAATATATTTTGAATGATACTGTAAATAGAACTGTCTTACTTTTAATACCCTAATACTTCATTGCTAGTGTGGTTGGAGGTTGTGACTGTTCTAGGTTCTTGGTATTCTGAACAAAGAATTGAGCAGGACACACAGAAGTAGAAGTGAAAGCACAGATTTATTAGCAAAGATCAATCAGTATACTCCTCCGAGTGGCAGCAGACCAGTGAGAAGAGCTCTGGGCCCTGGAGAAGCCAGGTGTCAGAGCCTATACTTGTTTTGTACAGGAAGGGAGTAGCTCTTTCAACTGATGCAATGATTCACTCTAATCAGGGGCAAGTATCCTTTCTGTTGTAGAGAGTTTTTGTCCTTATGTGGACCTTGGAGAAACTGTCATGGTACCAAAAGCCCATGGTGTGTAGGGGAGTCAAAACCATAATGGAAATGATATTATGATTAATTATAATTAAGAAGTTGGGGGTCTCACAGCTAAGACTTTGCCTTGAGTATCAGAGGAGACTTTGGACTTTTCAGCAATGCTGGAACTGTTAAGACTTTGGCAACTTAGAGATGGACTAAATGCATTTTGCCTAAAAAAATGCATATGAGTATTTTGGGGTCCAGGGACAGAATGTTGTGGTTTATATCAAGAATGTCCCCAAGGGCGTCATGTACTCATATGAAGGGCTTTTGGAAGGTTGGTTGGATTATGAGTTTATAGCTGAGTCTGTTGTTAGGAGGTGGGGTCTGGCTGGAAGAGGCAGGTAACGGGACATGACCTGAAAGGGTGTATTTCTCTTCCAAGCTCCTCACTTCTTTGCTTCCTGGCCACCGTAATGCACCAGAGGAGCATTTTCCTCTGCCAGGCTCCTCCGCCATGCTGTATCTGCCTGGGAGCCAGCTGACCATGGTCTGTAACTCTGAGCCAAAATAAACTCCTCCTTCTTAGTTGTGTGTGTCAAGTATTGTGTCTCAGTGACAACGAAGTGTCTAAGACATCTCAAGTACACAAGCATACACATATATGATGGTACTGCTTGATAAAAACTGAACTATTTTTATAACTGCTGCTGGTGCCCTTGAATATCATCCTCTATGCTCTAGTCTCTCCACCAGGATTTAGCAGACCTCTCCACAAGTCAAAAACCTACCTGACACAACATGCTGCCTTTCTAACCCTGCAACAGTGCTACAGGCTACATGTATTTTGATGAGCCCATGTCCATGTTAGTAGTGATAGTTAAATATTTTGAGTAATATCCTTGTGTAAACAGTATCCCTGTAGGAAGCAAAAACTCGAGGTGGTCCTGGGTAGCAAGCCCATGGAAGGTAACTCAGGCCCATCACCCAAAACTAATTTTCCTTCTTAAACTCTGGGTCTGGGATGGAAGGTAAAACCACCACAATCTCTGAAATGCCATCCATTTCTCTGTCATATTCTCTGTTTTTTAATGCGGGTACCAGGAGTTGACCTCAGGACCTCGCACTTGTCAGCAAGAGCTTGCGCCGCTGAGCGATATCACCGGCACTTTTTTTCCTTTATGTGGGTCCTGGAAGTCGAACTCAGGACTTTGCGCTTGCCAGGCAGGCGCTTATGCCGCTGAGCTATCTCACCGGCCCTGTCCTATTCTCTTAATGATCTCTTGAATCTGTACTAATCTCCTTTACCAATTGATCACTAAGCTACACCACTGGTTTCCCATCCTGAAAGTGGTCTCTCATTGCCTACCATGTAGCCAGGCTGAGAATTTCCCAATGTTTTCTGCTTTGAATCCCTTTTAATTATAAGTTATTTCTTCTAGCCATCCCTTTACTCTCTTACTTCACTATAGTCATTTTTTTTTTTTTTTTTTTTTTTTTTTTGTGGGTACCGGGGGGACGACCTCAGGACCTCGCGCGCCAACAGGCACCCGTGCCGCTGAGCGATATCACCGGCCCCTTTTTTCGTATGTGGGATCCGGGAGTCGAACTCGGGCCTTCGCGCTTGCAAGGCAGGCGCTTAAGCCGCTGAGCCGTCTCACCGGCCTTCACTATAGTCATTTAAAAGTAACCATGCGGCATTTCAAATGCTCTATTGCTTGGAAATTTCTTCCATTGGCTATGCTAGTTCAACTCTCATAAATTCTGCATTCCATGAAGTCCTAGAGCATGAATACAATGCAGCCAATTTCTTTTTGAAACTTTATAACAAGGATGATCTTTATTCCAGTTTCCAAAACCATCCTCCTCCATTCCATTTGAGCCACTGTCAGAATGACCTATACAATTCATGTGTTGTGTATCAACATTCTGGTTACAACCACTTAGGTGATTTCTGAGAAGCTATGGACTTTCCTTAGTCTTTTATTCTGAGCCTTCCCTGGAATTTCCTTTAACACTGTTCACAGAAATACAAGCTTTTTCTAACATTCAACTCTAAACTGGTCCAGGCTCTACCAATGGAGTTCCAAGCCACTTCAACGTTCTGAGGTTGTATGAGAACAACTCCACTCTTGGTACTGCTTTTGTGTGTTAGTCCATTTTCTGTTGGTCTAAGGAAATATATAAGCTGGGTAATTGATGAAAAATAAAAATTTAACTGGTTCATTGTCCTAGAGACTGGGAAGTTCAACAGCATGGCACCAGCATCTGGTAAGGGTCTTCTTGATGCATCCTAACATGACAGAGGGCATCACGTGGTGAGATACCACAAACATGCTAGCTTACTGTTCCTCTACTTACAAAGCCATTAATGCCATCGTGGGGGGAGGGAGGTTCCCTCTCATGGCCTCATCTATTCCAAATTACCTCCCAAAGGACAAATATCATTAATCTAAAAGTTTGGGAATTAATTTTCCAATCCATGAACTTTTGGGGTATATATTCAAACCATAGTTAACACACTTGCCTCTCAGCCATTGCCCTTCTCTTAAATGATCTTGTCTACCTCCTCAGTCACTAACATTCATAAGTCATACTCTGTATCTGCTATTACCAACACCTGCGGCCTCTCCATAATCTCCAGTTCGAGCATTCACTTTGCCCCCTATACCAGCAGCTCATTCTATTCCAACCAATTCTTCTGGAACTCAAATTTTTATTTAGAAATAAATTTTATTTTCATTCCATCTTTCTATTAGCCATCATACTACTAAACCCTTTTCATCTGTTATCCAGCTTCAATCTGTAGATCTTATCATTTGTTGAATTCTTCCAATGTATTACTTATTTTGTCATTTATCCCTCACTTCTACCCTTAAAAAGTAATGACATATAATGACATTCATTGTATAGTTCAGGAAAACGAGATTTATATAGGTGAATCTTCCCAAGAGTAAATAAATAGAATTTTAAATATCTCAGTCATTCTTTTCTTGATAGTAAACTGAAAGTAAAAATTATTCACTTCCTTAAGATCACATACCCAGTTTACTTTATAAACTGTGAAGTGCCCTGCAAATGTCAGCTATAATTTAGTAATCAGTGACTAGAGAGCCTTTCCTTTTCCTCTTCAGAGAAGTCTTAACTGAAGATTTCCTTCAGCCCTGTTCTTTCCTTTATAGCTGTACACATACAGTAAACAATTGTCTTCACGGCTCCGCTGGAAGAAAATTCATCTCTGACACAAGCTTCAAAACTCTAGATGCAAAAAAGGGCAAAATCATAAATTGTGCTTAGATTCTAACTGCCAACTAAATGCATGGTTTCATTACATCTAACAAACATTTATAAGCTATGCTGTAATTCATTACAATCAACTTACTAATAAAAGAACTTGCATCACACTTTCCTAAATTGGTGAACACCTGACTTATACTTTCTTGTATTAGTCGAACAAGAATTCAGAAATGACAGAGCCAAGCTGAAATACAAAAGACAAGATGTTTTCAAGTTTTATATGAAACATGGAACCGTGAATTTCTGAGACCTTTCCCTTATGTCCATGAAGAACACGCACATGTCTACAGGAAGTCTGTATTCCACACACTAGAATCCAGCTGTGGTTCCAACTCATTCCTTCCTGTTCTTACCAGAGCTTCATCAACAAGACATCCTAGGACCAACAAGTTTTCTTCTAATGATATATATAAAATACTAGGTAGTCAGGCATGGTGGTGGATGCCTGTAACCCCAGCACTTGGGAGGCTGAAGCAGGAGGATACCATGAGTTTGAGGCCAGCCTGAGCTACATACTAAGTTCAAGGCCACCCTGTTTCAAAAAAAAAAAAAAACAAAAAAAAAACCCAACAAAACAAAAAAACAGAAACAAAATACTAGGTATATCACTTCCTTGTAAACATAAAAATAGTAACTATCACCTGGCACAGCAAGTAAAAAATCCCTGACTTGCTATTTTTTGTATCATTTTTCCCTGTTTCATTTCTTCTCTACTCTTGACTGATACACTTCTGTGAGATTTTCATTCCATAAAATGTCCATTTCTGCCTTCTGCTGCTATCTGGGCTGCCCTTCCTACATTTTATTTATTTATTTATTTTTTTGTGGGTACCGGGGGGTCGACCTCAGGACCTCGTGCGCCAACAGGCACCCGTGCCACTGAGCGATATCACCAGCCCCTTTTTCGTATGTGGGATCCGGGAGTCGAACTCGGGCCCTTGCGCTTGCAAGGCAGGCACTTACGCCGCTGAGCCATCTCACCGGCCCGCTTCCTACATTTTAGCTCCAAAGTTGATCTTGAAACTATTCCACCAGAAAGTCTTAAAAAGAAGGAAAGATATGCCTGCTATTCTTTTATATAATTATCCCATTTTGTAATATTGCATAGGAGTTTGGACTTCCATGAAAGGCAAGTACCAATCTGGAGACATGTGCACCAGATTAGAAAAGTAGGGCTCAATTTTCTATTTTGCCTCTTTGCTTAATGTCTCTGAACTCATGCAGAGATAATGTCTACACCTCACAGTTTGTTCATTTAACAAAGAGACGATATATCGCAGCATAATATAATGGTATTTTACATTTATTCCCTGGGATGTTTAAGATAATGTTCTGGCATAAAGTAGATGTTTATTAACTATTTATGACCCACTATTTTGTCATTGGGTCAAAGCCTACTTTGCCTCCTCTTTTGTTTTGTTTTGCTTCTATTTTAGAATACTCTCTCATACTAGTTTGTTTCCTGAAGAAGAAAAGGAAAGACTGGGTTGTTATAATATTTAGTAATGCCACGTTTATGTACTTAGTTATGAGTGTTCATCAAACTCTGTTTCTTTTTCTACTAAGCACACTTTATTTTCCAGCCACCCTATAGTTAGGTGGCACCATGTGACCATGCACATTAATTCTGGCTAAGGGAATGTGGTAAAAATTACTTCCATGACTCCCTCCTAACATTGTGGACAATTTAGCCACGGATCTCTTCCCTTATTGATAGATGGCCTATAGATGGAAATACAGTATTCTAAGGCTACCGGGTGTGGTAGGTCTTCTAGATGGAGGGAGCCTAGTTCTTCCATGAACGCAAGGAACACAGATCGCCACCCGTGCCCAGTCAACCCATATCACACTGTGACTTGTATGAAACATAAACTTTTACGGAGTTAAGCTACTGAAATACTGATACGTTACCCAGCCCTAATTAACACATTATATTTATCACTAGTGATAGCATAAGTGAAAAGAACCTTTAGACTTAGTTCCAGAAGCTGGGATACAAATCCTGGCTATATCATCCCCCCCACATATTCCGCTCCTCGAATACAGTCTATGCCTTATTCCAACTGTTCTTGCAGCTCATTCTCCTCCTTCTTCATTATAGAGCCCATTCCCCTACCCCGCAATTTCCGTGACACCTTCTCTGACAATCCCTCCACACAAGCACTTCTCTGCTCCAAGCCTAGAACACGTTCCTCTGTTTCAACATCTACTACGTTTTATTGCAAATATTTGTTGACACGTGCTTCCAGAATTCTTTCTTTGATTCCCACCAGTTACTTACAAGGTCTGCCACATAGCAGGAGATAACTATACATTTAAAAAAATGATTGTCACATAAAACCTTAAGCGAGTCATTTTTAAGACTATCATATATATTACAGAACTATTCGGATGATGAAATAATGAATGTGATTTATTAGTTATAAACAGATTCTAACAATAATGTGTTTATTTTGTTTCCTAGGCCCTTCTCATCTTTTCCATCCTAATGCTTCATGGAAGAACTGTGCAGTGGGATTTTAAGGCAAGCCACGTTTGTAATTTAGAAACTTATAGTACACATATTAACAAAGCTAAAACTAGGTGAAATGAAGTTCAGTAACATTTAATCCAATGTATTCCAGATATCACTCATGAGCTATTTTACATTTTTAAAAAATCAAGTCATACCAGCCCCATTTCAAGAGCTCAGATGCCACGCGTGGCTGGTGGGCACCGCAGCCGCAGGCCGACCGCACACTGCACCATCTTGGTGAAGTCAACCTGAACGCTGGATCTCCCATTCAGAAGGAAGGACTCCGCCTCAACGCTCTCAAGCCCTTTCTACTGACGATCTTGAGACCCACAGGGTCAGCTCCTTGCGGAATTCCAGACTTGTCTTGAAAATCGCTCTCACAGCTGTGATCCGGCCTCCAACGCGCCTTTATTAAATTCGAGGTAATTAATGAAGCGACGTGCGTAGGACCCCGTGGGAGGCTCGGTGGCCAAGATGGAAAACGATCTATTGGGAAAAGCTCGGCGAGCGGCCGCGTGAGGCCACGACTCCAGCGCCCCACTGCCGGCGCCGCCGCGTCCCAGCCCAGCCAGCTCCGTCCCGGGAGCCGCGGCCCCACCCCGGAAGTGGGCGGGGATTTCCTGTGCCCGCCCCGCCCGCCCGCGCCCGTGGCTGGCTGCGCGGCCGGCGGCTCAGAAACGTCAGCTGACGGCGGAGGGGAGGGGCAGGCGGCGCCCGGGAGGGAGGCACCGGGCCGCGGGCCAGGCCGACCCAGGGTGAGTGGGGCCGGGGCGAGGGTGCCGCGGCTGAAGGGGGCGACGCCTGGCTCCCGGGGGGCGGCTGGGGGGCTCGGCCATCCACGGGGGTGGGAGGAGGAACGCTGCGGCCTCCGGTCGCTGCCTTTCCCTGGGGGCCCAGTGACATTCTGTGCCCGCCCCTCGCCCTGTCCCCGAGTTGCCCGCGTCGCTGTCAGGCCCCGCGGGCTTCCGCCGCTGTCACCCGCGCACGGCACCCTTTCTCCTCACTTGCTCAAGCCCCCGCTCGCGGGAAACCTGTTTTCTGACCTCACTTTCCCCGATCCAGTTCTGCCGTGCTCGGATTCCCTGAAATCTGACCCTCTGGAGGGGCACAGTGACAGGAAGGAGGCAAGAAGCAACCGTACTCCTCAGCAGGCTCCCGTCCCGCCCGTGCCCCACCCGTGTTAGGGGCCAGGATACTCTGACAGCGGGCGAGTCATCCCTGTGCCCTTGGGCCACTCTTGATAACATGGCCCTGTTTGCTGTCCAGCAGCACTAGCTGCAGAAACTCTCTGCAGATGCCTTGCCACCCAGATATGTGAGGAAAGAAGGGAACGAGAGTCCCAGTACCGAGACTCTGGTAGGCATGGGATCATCCTGGAATCAGGAGAAACCAGGTTAGGGCTGCCCCTTAACAGTCCTGGTTCTGCCATAAACATCTTAGGAAATACAGGTGGGGGACAGGTACCCCGCCCCCTTCCTTGCTGAGACTTTTTTTTTTTTTTCCTTTGCCGAGACTTCTGCCAGCACTTTCCCAGGTTTTCTGTCGGGGGTCTTCAGAGACTCACAGGTGGCTCAGTGAGCTCAGCAGAAAGAGAATTCCCATCAGGGATCTTGTACTGGAGGAGATGGAGAAATGGGTTTGAGACAGGTGTCCAGATATTTAGCTAGAAGTAAAGCCTTGGGAGAGGATTTGCCAAGGAGCTAGAGAACAAGAAAGACTTAGGAAGTTGGTGTCTTATGTATAAGAAGAGACTGCAGGGACTGGAATTCAGAATACAAGCCTCAAGTGGAAGTTTCCTTTATTGCTTTATTGGGAATTTTCCTTTCTCATGAGATATCTCCAAAAAGAAAACCATAGCTGGAAACCAGTCCAGGATGTTCCGATGAGGCCCCGAGATAAAAGGGGGGATTTGTTCTTCCTGTACATTGGGCTTAGGGTTCCCACTCACTTCTTTTATTGAAGAAAAATAGGCAAGAAAATGACCGCATTGATATCTGTCATCACCTATCCTGTCTTCTGGGTTCTTGAAAATGTTGTTGAATGGGAATGTTTGAGCCAAGATTTCTCTTTTTTTTTTTTTTTTTTTTTTTTTTTTTTTTTTTTGTGGGTACCAGGGGTCAAACTCAGGACCCCGCACTTGCCGGGCAGGCGCTTATGCCGCTGAGCTATCTCACCGGACCTTGAGCCAGGATTTTTATCAAGGTTCTTGTCTGTTTTTGGAAGCTTTTTACTAGCTCTTACTACTTGGGTAGTGCATAAGAATCGCAAAGCAGAAAGGGATTCTGCAGTCTTACAACTGACTATTTCTTGACTGGGATTTATCCTGTTCTTAAAATGTCTAAAGCAAGGAAGGGCTCATAACCTGGTCTTGTTCACTGTAGTAGTATTCAGAATTTTAAAAATCTAACCTGAATCTGTTCTCTTATAATCAAGACCCACTCCTTAATTTATACAGAGATAGCACCTCTCTTTTTATTCATTGGTATTCCTTTCATCAACCTTTTATTTCGTTGCTGGGGATTGAACCCAGGGCCTTTGCACTGAGCTAAATTCCCAGCCCTATTTATTTATTTATTTTTGAAACAGGGTCTTGTTAAATCACTAAATTGCCCAATTTGGGCTTAAATTTGCAATCTTCCTGCCTCAGCCTCCCAGAGTGCTGGGATTACAGGTGTGTACCACCTTACTTGGCCTTATCCCTTTCTTGACCTTAATTTCTTCTGATGAACACATGCTGGCTTCTCCATACCCTTCTTTAAAATTGGATATATTTTTCTACTGAGGTAGGACTAGTGCTCGCCTAATGAACAGGTTCTTTCTTGTATTTCAGATCACAGGGCTGTCATTTCACCTTAGGTTCATGTTAGCAGCCCCAATCCAAATTTGTTCCATTATTTTTTACTTTTCTCAATTCAATTTCAGCTTCTCACTGACCAACAATTTCTCTTATTTTTTAGGGTTTTGTCAGTCTTACACTTGCTTTCTAAGCTATTGGTCCATCATATTTACTACATGAGAGTGACAGATCATGTGTCTCTTTGCTGAAGCTTATCCTAAGTGAAACACCATTTGGTTCAGCCTCATAAAGAGGCGTGTGCTCATGAGTCATATATACCCCCTTGGCTGGGACTTCTACCTTGGGAATCATGTCATTCTAAACTTATTGTTGAGGATTGTCTTAAATTTTCTCCTTGCTGAGGCAAAATACCTGACACTCAAGGTTAAAGGGGGAAAGGTTTATTTAGCTCAGAGTTTGTAGAGGTTTCAGTCCACAATCAGCTGGCTCGAAGGTAGGGTGGCTTGGCAGAGAACAGTCATGGCAGGCAGAAAGTAGCAAAGCAACAAGTGGGGTGAGAGAAGACTTTCTATCCCTTATATATATTGTATCCAGACTGCTGGGATTAGGGCAGTGCGAAACCAATCAGTGGACTGATTTAGCAATCACACACCCTTAATCCCAGCATCACACACTCTAGACTCAGCCACTTAAGACTGCATGAGGCTTTGTGGGGGGACATCTAGACACAAACCATAACAAGGATGTAATTTCTGGCAGAAAATCTTATGTGTGATTATACCCATTGACTGCAGGTCTATGTATGTTCCTTCCTGCATGTTTCCAGATTGCTTATGCTCCTTTACTTTTAGTGGTTGAAATAAAATAGCTTATGAATTTCCAAGATTGTTCTTTTTTTATAGGGTGTTCTTCTAGCCCTCAGGTCCCCCAAATAGCAATGATGTTGCTGTGTAGCACATGCCAATTTCTTAGTTCCTCCAAGAACTTGACTCAGGCTCAGTTAATTGGAAAGCATGAAGCTATTAAATTTCATTTTATATTAACCTCCTCTTATCCAGTTTCATCTTTAACCCCTGGGGATGCTCACTATAACTTCCTTGGGAGTATCACCTCATTCTATGTTCATGGGCATAGCTGATATTGATTTGTTCCAGGTCACGAATTGGGCTTTCAGAAAAAAAATGCTTTCAAAACAGACAGCAGCCCTGGGGACAGGATGGGAATCAATGAATATACAACTGGATGGGACAGAGCCTCAGGTGGAGAGGGGAAGCCAGGAGGAAGGGCCATGGAGAACAGCACCGGGGCCGGGGCCACTGGAGCACCTATGCTGTGGCCTTGAAGAGGAGCCACAGTCCCTTCAGAAGGGTGAGAACCAACAGAGTGTGTGGGAAGCAGCATACACAGAGTAGTCTCCTTATTTCTATTCAAAAAATAGAGTTAAAAATGCCCACATTGCCATGGACTGAACAGCGTACTCAGTGCCAGGACCAAGCCAATCATTTTTCCTGGACCCTGCTGTCAGATACAGAATGAGTCCTGGATTCTCTGAGCCATCTAACTGTGCTTCTCTTGTTTTGCATAATCACTCCCTCTTAGTGCAAGTGCATAATTAGTGGTTAGTGAATGTGGGAGATGAAGGAATCAGTAGTGACACTGATTACTGCTGGAAAATACACCCAGTAAGTGCACTTTACTAGTGAAAATTACATTCAAGTAATATAAATTCAAGCTGCAGCTAGTGTAACTAAAACCCACCCAATACTCTTACAGAACATTTTGAGTGAAGGACTGTTCACCCACATTTATGCATTTGAATTTTACCAGTGAGCATAGATATAGGCAAAGATGAGACCCTTAAGCTCCTTTAAGATGGGCCCAGGTGCTTGCTGAAAAGGGTGGAATAGTCCATCTCTAATGGTTCCTCTCTCCCCTCACCAGCTCAGTCTGCTCCCTGGGTTCCTGCAATTCCCCAGGAGGGGAGCACCGGAGACTGGGAGATGGCAGCTGCACTTCTTGCAGCCGGATCACAGGTGGGCTGTGCTTCCCTTGGCCTCTCCCAAGGTCTCATCACAGTTGCCTTTTTATAGCTTTGGCATCATCCCATTGATTTGTTAGTTCACATGAACACTAATGGTATGTTCATCTTATAACTGAACAAATTCTGTCTTTTCCAAGAGGCCCATAAGACCCTTGGAAAAGTCAATGGAGGCATAACCAAAACAGGGAATTCTTTGAGGTTAAGGTTTTTTAAAGGATGGCTGTTATATATGCAGGGGGATTTTAAGAACAATTAATTAGCTTCCTTTAAGAAATAAATGTGGCTGGGCTGGGGATCCAGCTCCATGGTAGAGTACTTGCCTAGCATGCACAAGCCCTGGGTTCAATCCCCAGTACGAAAGAGAGAGAGAGAGAGAGAGAGAGAGAGATATCTTGGAAGACTAGGAAGTGAACATGATTGGGTAGATAATGGGGCATTTAGGGAAATGAAGGAAAGAACGATGTGAACAGGGATGTAAACAGGGGCAGTGCCCAGGAAGTAAAATAGGTCTAGATTTAGAAGGCATCATAAAAGCCATTGAAAGATAATAACAGTAGTAGCAGCTACCATACCTTACCATGTGAGCTGGTAAGGTGCTTTATGTATATTAACTAATTTAATTCTGGAAACAATCAAACATCCTATTTTACAAATAAGAAAAATGGAGCATTTAGAGATTAAGCATTTGTGTAAGCTTATATTGATAATAAGTGGCAAAACTAAGAGGTACTTGGTTCCAAATTCCAACCTGTGCTGCCTGAAACGAAAAAGATACAGTATGATGGGGAGACAAGAAGGAATGTCTTATTTATATTGTATTTTAATGAAAGAAAAGGAAAAATCAAGTGGAGGTACAGAATTTCTGCAATAAAAAGAGTAAGGCAAGCAAGAAGAGACTGATGAATTTGTGGCACCTCCATCTTCTCATAATCCCACAGGGAAACTCCTGCAGTTACATAACCCTCACTCACTCCTTGAGCATCTACCTTTATCACTCTTTTCACTTTCCCTTTACCAAAACGGTGTCCCCTACCCAGGGATTTCTGGGCAATTCTTTTCCTAGATCCTCTCTTGCCCTCTCTGCTCTGCTACTACAGCCTTTTATATCTTTTATGCCACGATCACATTTTCCTTAAGGAACAACTGCTGACAGATGATTCTATATGTTGTTTCAGGGCCTGGTAACCATCAAGGATGTATCACTGTGCTTCTCTCAGGAAGAGTGGCGGAGCCTGGACCCCTCTCAGACAGACTTTTATGGGGAATATGTCATGCAGGAAAACTGTGGAATAGTGGTCTCTCTGAGTAAGTGCTGTATGATCTTCCTAGCTGTTAAGAGATTGCACTCTGGGAAGATGGAGTCATCTGCTTCGGGGATGTTGGCTAGTGTCTGTCTAGGGGTCTTTTCTTGGCAGGAATCTATCTAAGCTTTCACCAAAGGAAAAACACTAGAACTAATCCCAAGAGAATGAATAATGAAGGAGCATTTTAAGAAGACAATAGCAAATAATGGTGAATTCAGGAGCAAAAAACTTAATGCTCTTCTTGGTTGGGAATTGGGAAGTTCTTACAAAGCGGAGAGGGGAGCATCTGGAACTGGGCCCTTGGAAATTTGGGAACCATCTAATGGAAAATGAGTGTAGAGGATAGGATAGGTGTACTAAGATTGAAATAAAGTTATGACCGGAAAGGAGAGCTGGGCTGGGAGGAGTTGATAGAGGAGGATGGACTCATAGGGAAAAAGTGTGATTTTCTAGGCCAGAGAAAAAGGACTTAACGTAAATGGCAGAGTGTGGGAGAAGAGGCGTGAGTATGGCCTTCTTTGACCTAGAGTCCCAAGGAATAATCTAGGAAATGGCTTTTTACATAAAATAGACTTACTGTTGAACTAACTGATACCTCTGTTTCCCTTTCCCATGACAGGATTTCCAATTCCCAAACTGGACATGCTTTCTCAGCTGGAAGGAGGAGAAGAGCAATGGGTCCCTGATCCCCAGGACTTAGAGGAGAGAGACATCTTGAGGGTCACATATGCAGGTGAGAAACTAGGATGGAGTTTAGCCACTGCCTTCTGCATTCATGGGGTGTCATCATTACATGTCCCTCTAATGGAAAGGCTTAGAGATTTTTTTTTCTTCGAAAGCAAGGCAGGTAGCAGAAGGGTTATTTAGAGGGCAGGCTCTGGAGACAAATTTTGTGAATTTGAATTCAAGAGTCACACCTATGAGACCTCAGAAGAATCGTTAACTTCTTTTTGGTTTCCTCATCTGTAAGTTATTGTGAGAATTAAATGCATTAACATCTTAGAAGGTGGAACAGTGCTAAGCACATGGCATTCAATAAATGTTATTGTTGTTATAATTCAACTTCCCCCTCCCTTTTCGAATACTTTTCAAAATGCCTATACTGTTTTTTTTGTTTTTGTTTTTGTTTTTTGGTACCAGGAATCGAACTTGGGACCTCACGCTTGCCAGGCAGGCGCTGTGCCACTGAGCTATATCCCCAGCCCATAATGCCTGTTCTGTTGCTGACAGGTGGTCATCCAGCCAGTGATGGTTAAAGCACATTCCTCCACTCTCTCCATCTATGCCTAGGTGGGAAGGTAGTGATTAATAATGATAAGTAGTAGTAAATAGGTAATGTGAATAAATAATAACAATGGCATACGCCATTTATTAAGTAAATATGTGTAGATATTGTGGCAATACAAGGAGAGACAGAGACAGTGACAGGGACAGAGACAGGGACAGAGGTATTATTACTGTTTTGAAAATAAATGGAGGCTTAGTGAAGCTCAGTGGAATAGCTGAGATTAAAACTTGCCTAATCTGCCTCCTGAGCCTGAGCCTTAAAAAAAACCTCTATGCCTCTTGCACTATCTTGTAAATTAGAAAGTGTTCTCTGCTTTTTTCTGGGGTTAGGTTTGGCATCAAACAACCTTATCAGTAACTTGGGTCCTGAGGTACTCTATTGTAACTCCCCTTTTGGGGTTTCCCTTCTCCACAGGAGATGGAAGTGAACAAGAGGGGGACACCCCTGACCTAGAAGCAGAACCTCCCAGAATGTTATCCAGTGTGTCTGAAGATACTGTTCTCTGGAACCCGGAGCAGAATGAAAGCTGGGATTCCACACCCAGGAGCTCCAGAGGAATGCTTCTGGGCCCACCTTTTCTTCAGGAAGATAGCTTCTCAAACCTTCTGTGTAGTACAGAGATGGATTCCCTGTTAAGACCCCATACATGCCCCCAGTGTGGGAAACAGTTTGTGTGGGGCTCGCACCTTGCCAGGCATCAGCAAACACACACTGGAGAGAGGCCCTACAGTTGCCTCAAGTGTGAGAAAAGTTTTGGGCGAAGACATCACCTAATCAGGCACCAGAAAACCCACCTACATGACAAACCCAGTAGGTGCTCTGAGTGTGGCAAGAATTTCCGATGCAACTCCCACTTGGCCAGCCACCAGAGAGTGCATGCAGAAGGCAAATCCTACAAGGGCCAAGAGACTGGAGAGAATGCTGGGGCTAGGAAACGGCAGCATGCAGCACCGGTGCCAAAGTGCCATGTGTGCACTGAGTGTGGGAAGAGCTTTGGCCGAAGGCACCATCTAGTGAGACACTGGCTGACCCACACTGGGGAGAAGCCCTTCCAGTGCCCTCGCTGTGAGAAGAGCTTTGGGCGCAAGCATCACCTGGACAGGCATCTGCTGACCCACCAGGGACAAAGTCCCCGAAGTAGCTGGGACAGAGGGACATCTGTCTTTTGAAATATGTTTCCGCTACAGCTGTGATCAAGTTTATCAGCCGGTGCTACCAGTCATCACTGCCAGAACTGCCCCTCTCCTTGCACCCCAATGGCCAGAATAGTGAACCCTGGTCCTATTCCCTAGAGAGATGATGTTCCAGCATTGGCAAGAGCATTACTCAGCAGTTCTGTGAGACAACACCTATAAACAATGTTCTTTGGGCACAGTTTTGAGAAACAATGTATATTACATGGGCTGATATTCAGCCTGAGCCCATTGGCAAGGGTACAATGTTATTAGTAGTTATAGCTGAGGTCAGTTCTATTGGTTGGAGTCTATGCTGTACCCATTGTTCAGTATTTTAGTATCAACCTTGCAAACTAATTATATTTTCTCTCTATATGTGTATAGAGAGAAAGACCATTTTAGCATATTAAAGGCTCTAAAAACTTCGGCAGTAAGTTTTTTAGCTTCTCTTAATGCAATGTTTCCTAAATTTATTTGACCTCAGCATCCTATTTTACATCCCACAGAACTGGTGACTCCTTGAAACACACGCTGGTGAACACTGAGTTACAAAGGAATGAGGAAACAGTAAAGAGACAGTGATTGGGTGCTCAGAGTCCCCCTTTGTATTCCTATGAAAGCCAGGGGGTCAGATGTCGTCATTCGTGTGTGGGTCCATCACCTTACCTTATCATCCATATACACAGCTACACTCTCACCCCTACCTGCTGAAAAATATAAAGAATGACCTTTTCACCCCCCATTCCTACCCCATCATTCTGCACATACTTATCCAGCTGAGAGATTATGCTACAGTGCTAAAAGATGGACCTATACCTCCAAATTATCCGACCCTACACAGAAGAAAAAACTGTCCCCTTGGACAGAGCCCGTCCTCTTGACTGTGTTGTGTGTCTGTGTGTCCATGTGTTTATGTGTGCAGGATCCTTGAAGAGAGCATGCTAAGTGCAAATTGTACATGCTAGGTTTTCTAGGGGCTGTGTTCTGGGCATGAGGGTAGCGGGGGCTGTATGTGTTTTGTTTCATGATGGGAAGAAATGTAAGTGATGAAGAGAACCTGAGTGGAAAAGGTTCAGTGATATGTTAAATTGTGTATAAAGTTTTCCCCAGTATCAGTGAGTTCAAGACATTGTAGATTTATACATCTATATCTGAATCTGCAAATTGTTTTTACCTGGCAGAGAAAGAGAAGTCTTCAGTGCGGTGAGCTGTTTCTTGTTGATTTCAGGCAAGGTGCGTATATGTATAAGGTTTGTGCTGAGTGGGGGTGTTCTCTCGTCTGATGTGCTGGAAAATTAGCAAGGGAATTATAGTGTTTGCAAGTTGTTGTCGTCATCACTCTTGTTTGACTTTGATCACTTCAAGGGAGAAGTTAAGCTCAAAGATCTCATTCTCCCAGAAACAGAACTTCAAGGGGGACACCTGCTTAGATTTTCAGCAGATGAGCTTTCTGGTTGGCTTTCCTCTGAATCCTGGGAAAGTGTCCACACTAAAAATCTCTTAGGTGTCCACACTAAGACTCATATAAGAATTCTAGTGTATGTTCATGAATTGGTCATTGTTTCTCTGTACTGATGATGGCATTAACACCAATCTTATAATTTCAAAATTATCTCATATGTACAAGCAGTTTGGGGTTAGAGAAGAAGTGAAGCAAAGTAGAGGAAGGTGGGATATTGTTACTTTAATGCTTAGATCCTGGTTTTTCTCTAAGATGCTTATTTCTCCACCATAGTTGGTAGAATTAGCCAGAGAGGCAGGGGGACGCGAGCTGCAACAACCTAATTTAGTGACTGTTCCATCTGCTTAGGAAAAGCTCCTCAGGGTCCTGGGCTCAAATGGAATTGAAAATAGGGTCATTTTGCTGACAGGGCTTCTTAAGACTATGTGACTTGAGCAGGCCTACCTCCCTTGTTACTGAGAGCAGCCTTCCTTCTTTGTATGGAATGTATTCTCTTGCTTATGTTTCTACAAACAAAGAAAAATGGCCAGCCCTTTGTAGGCAGGCCCTATCTTGGTCCTCAGAGATGGAAATATTTTAGGATCAGTATTAGAAAATGCCCAAGAAAAATAGGAAAATATTGGGCTCTGGTGTTAAAGCTGGACTATGCTATTTCTTTTATCCTCCCACTTTAATACGGATATTTAATACAAATCAGCTCTATATAAAATTCTCTATAGTGGAACCTGTTTTAGATCACATACCTGTTTGAGAATCTGAAGGGAACCAGAAACCCATGGTTGAGTAAAATAGACATTTTCAGTTTAGTCAGCAAACTGGGGTCAATGTGGTTATATATTTGTGTCAAGAATTACAAGACAAGGGTCACTAAATATTTTAAGGACTGATATCCAAGAGGCATCAGGATATGAAGATACAGTCTGTCGTCTTTAATGACTAGAAGGATGCTGCTTACATTTTATGTTTTAAAGAAAGATCTGACATGCTGGCAAATCCATTTAACATACTTTGTTTTAAGAATATGTGGGGGGCCAGTGAGATGGCTCAGTGGCATAAGCGGCTGCCTGGCAAGCGCGAGGTCCTGAATTTGACTCCCGGTACCCACATACAAAGAGAAAAAAAAAAAAATGAATGTGGGGAGTGATATCCCTTACTGTCACATATTCTTAATGACTGTATGTTAACCTCCAAATTTTTATCTGTTTTAGTAACTGTAGAGATAGAAAGTGAACCCTCCTAAGTATAAGTGCAGTTATAGCACACAGCTAAAAGGCATCATGGAGTCTGAGGGCCTTCTGCAGAAGGGGCAATTCTTTGGGTCATTTCTGGTGTACCATTGTCTTCTCTACCTCGGTCCAGCACCACATCCTTTGGACAAAATAAAATAAAACAAGCAACAGCTATCAAATGAGTGAATAGATTTGAATGAGCCTCGAACTTTTATCTCCCACCAAACTCTCTCATGCCACATGGCCACTTATTTCCTTTGAATAAAAAATGCTTATGTTCTCTCTTGGCAAAGCTTAAAACAACTCCATCTTCCAGAACCTATCACAGTTTTCCATCTGTGGTGCTGTTACTCTATTCTAGGTAATTATAAAAAGAATCCCTTGCTTTTCCCGAGGATATTTACATTTTAAATCTAAGCTACAATTTTGGAAAGAACTACTTTTCCCTTGTTAAAGAAACGTTAAGCCATCAAGAGAGCTAAAGAGGTGAGCTGGCAAAATGTCCCTCTATTCCTTTGTGTAATGCTGGACTATGGTTCTCAAAATGTGATTTTGGACCAGCAGCAAATTCTCAGACCCCACTTCAGGCCTACTGAATCAGAAACTCTGGAAGTAGAGCCCAACAGTCTTTTAACGTGCCCTCCAGTATATGATATAAGCTAAAGTTTGAGAATCCCTGGCTAGGGAATTCAAACTCCATTTCAAGCAGTGGTACCTCGCTCTCTTCAAATAGATCTTCACAGTTCCGTTGTCACCTTCAGTGCAATAGGCTTTAGTCTGTTCTCCTTAGTTTCAAAGTCTTTCCTCATCCTTAACTCAGTGAAAGAACTGTATTCACTCACAAATTTCTGAAACTGTGGTGGATCACTACTAAGATCCAAGGATTGATTGAAGCAGGGACTTCGAATTTGAACACTGGGGACACATAGATCCAGAAATCTGAAACAATGGAAAGGAGAGGCCAGCTCAAAGGATAGTCCAACTTAAACTAAAAAACTGGCCTCCAAGGTCCTCCTTTGCTAGGTATCTGGTCCTCTCCCCAGGCCTGCTAATAAATTTCCCTGGAGGCAGATGGGGTGAGCATTCAGCAGAAAAGTAGACATTAAGTCTTATTGTGCTGAGCAGAGGTTTTTCAACGTCCAAGGTGAATTAGTGACCAGTAAGGGGCAATGCAAGGGATTCCTAACCCTGATTGGGTATACCCCATAGGCAAGTACCAGGACCATCAGAGAGTACCCAGGGCACAAGTGGGAAATAAGCTTATCTAGTAAGATGTGACACATGAAAAATTCAAACCCAGACTCTGTTTCCTAGGTAGACGTAACCAATTAAACCGTGGTGCCAAAACACACACACACACACACATTCCTGTCTTGTAGGCCCTAGCCCTACTACCTCCTCCAGTTCCTCTCCTAGACACACCCGTAAGGACACACTGAACTGACAGTTGAAAGCGTACCCACAGAGGCGAGACAAAGCTGCAGCTTTCTTTAATTCCAGGTCTCAGGTTTTTTTCCTGTCACCACCTGCATTTTCCCAGTGGGCGGTATTCTTCCTCCAGTCTTCCTTCTCATTTTTCTCAGTCTTTTTGGTTTGATTTATATTCTATTTTGCCTGACCAGTGCCACACCTTCCCAAGGGCATTTGTTCTTCCCAAATCTAACCCACCCTTAATCATAGGAATGATAGATTCTCCCTCCAAGCTTCTGGCTTGTTCCAGTCCATCATAAGTACACTCACTACCTATCCCTCTACCTACTACCCAGTTTATTTTCTATCAGATTTAAGCCCACTAAGCAGGAGTCAACTCCTAATGCTTCCCACTCCCTTCTCCCAAACTCCAGGCTATGGCAACTTTGTTGCCACTTCATTGCTCTGCCTCTCTGCCTCTCACACACCCCCCGCTCCCACCAACACACACCCAGTACAACCCACCTTCTGCCTAGTTCTGCCAGATCTAGGCCCTTTTCCTAGGGCTCTTCTTCCCTTGATGTAGCTTCCAAAGTCACTTCCTACATTTAATCACTTTAATGTACTCCCTATCTTCTGTAGATCCCAAGAATCAAACTTTCTCATTTCTACAGTGTTTTTGTGTGCTTACTATGTGACAGGCACTGATAGTTCTGTTGCCAGATGGCATAGGGTCAGGTGATTTCAGGATTTTTGTCCTGCCCGAAGAATTGGCCAGGACAACTGATAAACAGGTAAACCCAACTTTTATTTAAAGGATGAAAAGGAAAGAGTGAAGAAAAGAGCAAGAAGAGATATGTCCCTCAAGCAGGACAGGCCACTTAGAAACAGGAAGATAGCAAAACAGGAAGATTGCAGTGGTAACTTTTATATCCTCCCATCTAGTCCACGGGAAGTTGTTCTGCCCATATATTCCAGTCCTGATTGACAGGCCATATTTTGATGGTTAGCCTCTGTTCTGGATTTTTGTAACTGACAGATTATATCCTATTTTTTAGCCAGCCTGCCATGCCCTAATCTCCTGCCTCAGTTGCAGGCCTGGGAGATGAAGTATGACCATTGTCCTCGTCCTTAGCGTGTTCATGGAGACCTCCTCCTCCTCTGCTTTCCTGCCGGGCATCAGGCTGCTGTGGCTGCGTACTGTCTTCCAGGACTCTGGCTAGACTCACCTGCCACACAACCCAACTGTTCCATGCAGATGGACTTTTGCCTGTCTCATGTGGTCCCCTCTGACAGACTGAATATCTTAGGATTATCCAATGGTGGTATTAGTCTATATTCGTAGGGATCTATAATATGTTCTGTATGGTCCCTATCCCTTGAATAGGGAAGTGATGGTGGTTTATACCTTTGGTTCTCTCCTTTAATTTTATTTCCATTCCCTGCTCGTCTCTCCTGGTAAAAGGCTGCAACAGTGGTGGGTGGTGGTAATGGTGGGTAGATGAGTCTAAACATCTCATGTGAGCCCCTCCCAAATATAAGGCTCTGGAGACACAAGATTTGGCTGTGCCACCTTACTCCTGGCTCCCCAAGTGCTCCCCAGTCTGCTGCAGCAGAAGCGACCTAAACTGAGACACCACTATTTTGGGGCCATGTTCCTTTCTGTTGGGGTGCTGCAGTGCTAGGCAGAGCAGGCCAGGAGGAGGACCAGGCAAGCCAGGGCTGACCATCATCTCAAGGTTGAGCAAGTCCCTTCCCAGCTCTTGGGAAACCTGAAACCTGCAGGGCACAGCTGAGTCTGGAGCCCACCATGGTGCTGGTGAGAACTATGAATTGACCCCTTAAGCAAGTTTGCAATAATTGGCATTACTTCCTGGGAGCCAGAAGAGGCAGACACAGATGGGATTAGGGCAGGATTAGAGCGGCCTGATGCCCTTTGAGGCCCTTTGAGGGTATATCCAGGATAGGTAGGAAATGGTTGTGAGAGAAAACAGGAGAAGGCAGGGAGCCAGAGCAATGGGCTTCTGTCCACTGACCAACCAAGGCTCTGAGGAGGAAGAGGGGACTGCCTTGCCAGCAATGAGAGGAACCCAGAGGCTTAGCCCCCTGCCATGGGAGTTCCTGTAAAGAGCCCAGATGCCTTGGCAGCTTTCCTGACACCAGCCAGGCTCTTCTGTCTCCTCCAGGTCTTCATATGTTTCTTTATTTTCTTTTGTTCACTCGCTGCACCCCAGGCACTTTGATGAAGACGTCAATGAGTCTGGTCTTTTCCATCACCAAAAAGTGGGGGAGGCAAGGGAACTGGGGAGAGGGAAAGGACAAATAGCTTCGGCCATTGTTCCTTCAACTGACACTGTGATACACTATCTACCCTCCTATTCCTCTCCCACCCTCATTCAAGTCCTGGTGTTACAACCCCTCAGTCTTTAGTTCCTGTTTTCCAAATTCTTCATCTTGTTTGTGTGTAAGTCCTTTCACCATGAGGCCCTTCCATCAATGTCCCAATCAACCTGTATTCCTGTCCTTCCTGGGTTCTTAGGTTTTGGTTGTAGTGATTTTTAGCCCAAGCATATTCTATATGCATCAGTAGTAATACTCAAAAATATATTTATCATGACACCTCACTATCTGAACTAAAAGCTTTCACAGCAGGACTTTATCATTCTAAATGTCAGTATCTGAAGGATTTATGGAGAAGTGACAGATGTGGTGTTGAGAGTTTTAGAACAATAATTACATTCAAGAGATTTGGTTTCCTTCAAAATTGCCTGTATTTTGATGATAAAAAGACCCACTAAAACAGGAAGACCAGGAAGATGTCAAATATGTCTTACCAAGAAGACAGAAAAACAAAACACATGTGCTATCAGTGTTAGTGATACTTGTGTGTGGAACATGTACTTCTCATGTGTGAAAACTGCCATAGGTATGATAATTGAAGTCAAGATTATTTTTGTGGTAGAGTTTTATTTGTATTTTCATTGTAGTTCACATCGGAATTTATTTCTGCTGTGATTTTTTAGATTTAGTAAGCGAACAGTTGATGTAAAAAATGTTGATGTTTATTCTAAACACTCATTACGTATTCAACATTTTATTTTATTGTGATTTCATTTTCCTGCTACGTGCGCATTGTATTATATAATAGAAAGATCCCGACAAAAGAGGAAGACAACAGAGGTGACAAGTATGGCCTGCCAAACAGGAAAGGAAAGCTAAGCACGTGTGCTGTCAGTGCAAACGAGACTTGTGCATGGAACATCCAGTTATCATGTGTGAAGACTGGCCTAGATGTGGCAATTGAAGCAAAGGCTATTGCTGTGGTAGAGTTATGTCTGTATTTTCATTGTAGTTCACATAGAAATTTATGTCTGCTGTTATTTTTTAGATCTTGTAAGCAGGTAAACAGTTGATGTTGAAAATGCTGATGTTTATTGTAAACACTCATTACATACTAAAATTTAATATTTTATTCTATTGATAGTTTATTTTCCTGTTAAGTACACATTGTTTAAATAATAAAACTCATAAAATTAAAATTAATAATTCATCAGTAGAAATACTTCTAAAAAATAAACGTGGGCAGAGCCAGATGTGATGGCTCTTGCCTGTAATCCTAGCACTCGGGAGGCTGAGGCAGGAAAATCACTGTGAGTTCAAGGCCAGCCAGTGCTACATAGTGAGTTCAAGACCAGCCTGAATTACAGAGGAAGACCCTGTCTCAAAAAACCAAAGAGTAGGGCCAATGAGATAGCTCAGCGGCATAAGCGCCTACCTGGCAAGCACGAGGTCCTGAGTTGGACTCCCAGTACCCACATAAAAAAAACCCAAAAAACAAAAAAATAAAAAATAAAAAAACATGGACATTATACACCTGCCATAATGCGCCTTTCAAAAAATTTGCTGTGCTACTAAACGGTGCTGGGAAACAGGCTGTCCGCATGCTGAGGTTCAATCTAGACCCATATGTCTCACCATGGACCAAATGGATCAAAGATGTAAATGTTCAAATGGAAAAACGCTCTGCTGGAGGATGAAGTAAAACTCGTGAAGACATAGGAATAGGTCAGGACTTTCAGAAAACAGTCTCAACTGCACAAGAAATAACATCGAGAATCAGCAAAGGGGGTTATATTAAATTTAAAAGATTCTGAATAGCAAAGGAAAAAACCAGCAGAGCAAAGAGACAAACTATAGAATAGAAAAAAATTTTTGCCAGCTGTTCCACAGACAGAGTACTAATATACAGAATACATAAGGAATTAGATGCCCCCAAATAAAAGACCCACTCGAAACATGCACAATTTAGATGACTAGACGCTTCTCAGAAGAAGAAATAAAATTGACTAATAAACACATTAAAAATGTTCAGCACACCACTAGGGAAATGAAAATTAAAATAACACTGAGATTACATCTCGCTACAGGAAGAATGGCTATCATCAGGAAATCAAATAATAACCAATGCCAGTTAGGCGGTCAGGGAAAAGGAACACTTCTACACAGTTGTTGGGATTGTAAACTAGCACAACCATTATGGATATCAGCATGGAGATTCCTCAAAAAGCTAAAACTAGAAATTCCATTTGACCTAGCTATTCTCCTTCTATATACTTTCCCCAAAAAGTTAAAGATGTCATATTAGAGTGATACATGTATATCTATGTTTATAGAAGCACAATTCATAATAGCTAAATCTTAGAAGTAGTCTATTTTTCTACCAACAGAGGAATGGATAAAGGAAGAGGAGTACTACTCTGCCATAACAAAGGGAACACTTGAGTCATTTATAGGAGAACAGATACATGTTGAGATCATAATGTAAAGTGAAAACACAAAATCTTAAATGTCACATGATTTCTCTTATATGGGAAGCACAAGATATAAATAAAGAGTGAAATAAAAGATGATAGGAAACAGGGAGATCAATCTTCTACAAATGGGAAAGGGACCAGGATATGGAGGGGGAAAGAGGTGAGGAAAACAATTCAGATGTGTTATGTACATGTACCAACTCCCCATGATAAATGTAACTACTATGTACGGCCATCACATACTGATGAAAATAAGAATTTAAAAAGTAACTATTGTGCCTTAAAGGTTAAAAATTATAGTCATTATTATCAAGCTGATAAAGAAATAAAGGCCATTTGTATTTCCATTAACTGTTTTTTAACCAACCATTCAATATGTGATGCTAGAGGGTATCTAAGATTTGTTACACTCTGAAATCTAACAACTATCCAATCAGTATTGCACTGGGCAGTAAAGGTAAAATGAAAGCAAAGAAGTGAGGTTAGGATGCTCAATTTACTCTGACTAAAATACCCCAGTATTCAAACTGAAAGTAAGCACAGTATAGTTGAGATGATGTTTTATCCATTTCAGCATTCCTAGTACAGGGCTCAGAATCTTATATTTATGACTAACATTGGCCGTTCTGGGGAGTTTCTTTGACAGAGAAACCAGCTAGCATTAGAATCTGGACAATCCGGATAGCTTGCCATTGAGTTAAGGTGATTTTTTATATTTCATTGACATACAATCATCCTAGAATTTATCACAAAATCTGAAATGACCACTGGTAGCTACAGAAGATCAGGGCCTAGGTGTCCCTTGGTTGCCACTGACTCTGTGTAAAGGAACCACTTAATAAATTAGATAAGTTTTACTGAATGGCTAGACATTTGCTTAAATGAAGAAACCACAATACAAACAGAAGTGTGGTGACTCCTAGGAAATCTAGAAAACAAATTGTTTCCAGCATCATTCCCATCCTATCTCAGGCTTTCTAATTCTACACTACTTGTTATTTACATTAAAAAAAAAAAAAAAAAGCCCATGACTATAAAGGGGCAGCTAATTTGGCTATAACACCACTCAACTTTTTTGAAATTGTGTTTAACAGACCATGTCTGATTTTCTCACAGCCTATTTTCAGGTGGCTTCCTATTCTGAGTCTATTTGCTTCATTCCGTCACTCACAGACATTCAAATGGATAGTAAACTGAATTACAGCATGGAGAACTATCGAAGTTCTAATAAATGTAAACATTGTAAGCTCAGATTTAGAGATACATTGCAAGCATTTTGCTGTCACTTTGTCTGGCAAGCAGTTAGACATTAGTGGACCTGAAGGACAAAGGGCGAGTCCAAAACAGCATGCTTTGCCAGTTGTAGTAAAGAAACAAAGACCTTAATATATAACACATTTATAATCATATATTAGGTCTCAGAGCCAGAGACATAGGGCCTCTATTTCTAAAACAAGGCATATATTTTCCTGACTGCCAGGGCCTATGGCCTAATGATAACCAGAAAGGAAAACTTTAAAGACTGTCCCTTCTCGGCTGGGACCTGGTTAAATTAAGAACTTATCTTTCCTAAATTTTTTTGTAAGTTTCTTACATGATTAAGGCCCTGAGGGAACACTAACCATCTAAAAAGGACAGAAAGATATTTTGCAATTCTGATATAACTTCTAAGAAAAATATTAGTAAGTACCAAAATTACTCTAGTTCCCCAGACCCAAGGAATTGCTCTTGTGTGCAGAAAAAGATATCCTGACCTCTGCTCTAGTCAGATGCCCAAATAAAGGCCCAAGTCTCCCTATTTCACTTTGTAATAACTCTACATAGACATCTGCATGACTGCCTATGTGTCTTGACTGAATTCTTTCCTCAATGGCACAAATGTCAGGACCCACTTCTCTGTAAGAGCTTGGCTTTGCATAGGCTTAAAGCATAATTCTCAAAGTGTCAGAGGGCAAATAGTGGCCTCACTTAAAAGTTTTTTGCTTGTTTGAAATACATATCACTGTACCCACCTTGTGGAAGATATTGAGGCAGGGAGGCAGGGAATGGCAAAGCTGGTTGGGGGAGTAAGTGTGGCCAGATTCCAGAATACATGTGCCAAATGGTTACTGGGACCTCATACATGGAGTTCTGAAGGGTTCCTGCGATGTGTGGAGGAAATAAAAGAAGACAACACCATTGAAATCACACTACCATGGTTTTCTTCATGGTAGCCAACCCTGTGGCCGAGGTGTACTTTCAGTTTTTTTTTTCTATGTGGGTACCGGGAGTCGACCTCAGGGCCTCGCACTTGCCAGCAAGCTCTTGTGCTGCTGAGCGATGTCACCAGCCCTGTTTTTCCTTTATGTGGGTTCCGGGAGTCGAACTCAGGACCTCGTGCTTGGCGGGCAGGGGCTTATGCTGCTGAGCTATCTCACCGGCTCAGTTTTTTTTTTGTTTTGTTTTTTATTTTTTCTTCTATTTTACTTGGTCCGGGCTTGTTCTGCAGAGCCAGTTCCTCCCTTACCCTTCACTTTATTTTTTCAAATAAACTTGGCACCGTTTTTGCTTGTTTCATTCTATTCTTTGTGCAAGATTGAAAGAATCTAGAAACCAGCTCCAGAAGGGTATTCCAGTACCTCAGAACCTGATAACATCTGTTAAAGTTGCTGAGGGGAAAGAGACTACCTGAGAAAGCTCTGTTTAAACAACCATGGCTGTTTATTCCCTCCTGTGGCAGTAAGCTCAGTTCTGAGAGTGGAATCACCCAGGAAGCAAGGGTAGAACAAGGCATTTGATGGGGAGGGGGAGGAGTTTTCTGTCTTGAGAAATTTGGGGGCAGAGATAGTGTGGGTGTGCTTCTTTGAATGGGTAGAGCAGATGCAAGTGTGGTCTGGTTTCTCCAGATGGGAAGTGTAGATGGACATGGCTGTGTTCTTTTTCTGTGGTTTCATGCAGTGGCTCTTGGTAACAGCCTCACCTATCAGGCTTGACAATATTTACTTGGCTTAGCCAGCCAGGAGACTCAGGTAAGGTCCTGGGCACATTTTTCGCTTCTCTCTAAAATGTTGTGAAGGGGTTTTATTGGTTATTTTTCTTTCCCTCCCCTGTGCTGAGAATCTGTGAGGCTTTTTCTCATAGCATCGGGAAGGGCTTCCTTCCCCTTTCCATGGGGAAGGGACTGCATGACCTCTGTTATTCTTCTAGCTGCAATGGACTTTTTCTTCTCACTTGCACTCACTCTGTGACTATGAGTTAAGTAGCCAGATAGCTTGCTCTGCTATGTACGCAGCCTAGAGTTTGGTATGCTTTGTTGCCCAGTGTTTATTTGCCATATTTTGCTACCCCTTTTGGAAATTCCTCTCCACTTACCCCAGTTTGTCAATGGCTTTTTCATTTGGTTTGTTGTGTTGGTCCAGAGCACCATTCTGCTTTGTCATGTGGCTGAGAGTCCAGTTGTCTTGCTGTGCAGTTAGACACAGTCTTGCATCAACTGCTGCTATTTTTTTTCCTTTTACTTTTTTACCAACTGGCCTTACAAATCTTCACCCTTGCAGATAGGAATTAAGCCTCTGATTTTGAAGAACATGTGGGTTTCCTCTTTTCTTTTGAATTATTTTAACTGGCACAGTGTCTTCCCACACAGGAAAGAAAAATTTATCTGTGTAAAAAACTCCCATAGCTTCTCTCTCTAGGTGGCCAGTGGCTGGCTTTAGCTGACTCATCTCCTGGGTCCAAGAACCCACCTGTAGCTATTGCTTCCTGGTTGGATCCTTTCTTTGTTTCTTCTAACAAAGTGCAGGTAATTTAAAAACATATGCCTGACAGCCTGAGCAGAACAAATGAACAGTGTTTAAAACTTAATGAGAATGACTGACTATACAAAAGCACAGCCATCCTTGTTCTTTTTTTTTTAATGTGGGTACTGGGAATCAAACTCAGGACCTCACGCTTGCCAGGCAGGCACTTGTGCCTCTGAGCCATCTCACTGGCCTGCCATCCTTGTTCTTTTTTTTTTTTTTTTTTTTTTTTTTTTTGTGGATACCGGGGGGTCGACCTCAGGACCTCGCGCACCAACAGGCACCCGTGCCGCTGAGCAATATCACCGGCCCCTTTTTCGTATGTGGGATCCGGGAGTCGAACTCAGGCCCTCACGCTTGCAAGGCAGGCGCTTACGCCGCTGAGCCATTTCACCGGCCCCCATCCTTGTTCTTAAGGAAAAGAGTTTACTATTAGATAAATGCAAGAGATATTTTTCCCAAGTGGATTCACTCTGCTTAAGTAAAAGCCATCAAGTGGCTGAACTGGGTAGCTAAGGAAACCCTGCCGGGGTGGGGGTTTTGCCCTTACCTCCTGGGAGTCAAAGGACTAGGTAAGGTCATTAAGTGGCTCAACCCCCTTCTATCTAAGGAATTAATGGGCCCCCATATGGAGAAAAAAATACTTCAGTAGGCCCTTCTTCTGTGCTTCTGTGGAAGATGCTGGATCACTCTAAAGTTAGGACGGAGATGTCTGTCTAGTAAATGCTAGAGTCTCACAAGAGACACTTTGTTGGGACTCTCAGGTCTCCTCCTTCTACATGGGACTCCATTTTAAGAAGCCAAGATCTAATTGTCTCCCTCTCTCTAGGCCCCAAGAGCCATGGGGAACTTCTTGGATCTCGCCGCATAGATTTCACCAACTTCACCACCAGTCCAGATCCTAAATGAGTGGGAAAGATTGATCTCGACGGTGTAAGACAGGAACAGCTTACCTACTATTGCAATATGGTTTGGGTTCAGTATGAGCTGGGAAATGGTGAGAGATGGGTACCGGATGGTACTTTAAATTATGAGACTATTCTTCAGTTAGAGTGTTTTTGCATAAAACAAAAATGATGGAATGAAATCCCTTATGTTCAGCCTTTTGTGACTCTATCAAAGGTAGTGCTCAGGAACTCTGAGGAGGAGGTTATCTTAAATGACATTGCCCTGAGATGCCCATTTGTCTCTCAGGAAGATAGAGGTTTCTATTATCTGATGAAGATAACCACACTGGGAGGCCTCTTTGATCTCCTCTTTATAATCCCCAGGCCAGTAAATCAGGTCCATCCCCTCCAAATGACTCAGAAACCTAGTGCCCCAGAAGACCCCAGCATTCCTCAGCCCCGGTCATGCTCCACACACAACAATAAGCCCCACAGGTTGAACCCAAAGTAGTGCTTCTTACTACTCTAATTCAAAACTTATCCTGCCCCTAAGAGTGGTCCCAGGGATGGAAGAGAATACTCTAATTCAGGTTCCTTTTTCAATTGCTGATGTCCAGCAGTGTGAAGAATAACTAGATCAACTGTCAGAAACACAAAGAATCCTGCAAGAGGCTAGGAACTATGTAGATGAGCAATGTGCTTTTAAAAAGGAAGCAAGCTGGAGAGGCTATTCTCCCTTCAACAGAACCAAGCAGAGACTATCATACTAGTAGGGAACTAAAAATAATGTCGGATATGATAGCTGTTCTTATCATGGGGATAAAAATGTGCATTTAAAAAGTCTGTTTATTATGACAAAGTGAGTGGGGTCACACAGGGCACAGATGAACATCCAGCTGTCTTCCATAACTAATTAATAGAAGTCTTTCATAAATCTACTAATATAGACATAGCTTCCAAGGAGGGAGATGCACTAGTGGGACACCATTTCATTTGTCAAACGGCCCCAGGGCCGGTGAGATAGCTCAGCGGCATAAGCGCCTGCTTGGCAAGTGCAAGGTCCTGAGTTCAACTCCCAGTACCTACATAAAGGAAAAAAAAAACCAAAAAACAAAAACAGCCCCAGATATTCAGCATAAAGTACAAAAACTTCAGATGAGTGCACAGACAGCCATGGCCCATGTGCTGGACGCTGGCTTTTCTGTGTTCAACAATCAGGAACCAGAAAGGGACAAAAGAGAAAAGCTACAATTATAGCTGTCATGATTGGCAATACTCTAAATCCACACATGTCATCTAATGGAAAACCCAGGGGTAACCAGGCAAAGAGTTTCCGTTTCACGTGCAAGAGGACTGGTCACTGGGCATGAGACTGTACCTCTGCTTGGACACTGTTCAAAATGTGAGGCAGCTAATGTGCCTCACACACGTGTGGCATTGGAAATTTGGTTTTCCCTGTCCCCAGAGATGGGCTAGGCCAGCCAAAACTCACATTTCCTGCTCCCACAACCAAAGAGACCCAGGGGAACCTACAATGCCACTGTCCATGGACATCGCCATCTCTTCTGAACTCTGCATAATTGTGGATGTCATGGGTAAACAAATCCAATGGCTAATTGACACAGGGACAGCTTGTTCAGTTTTCACTTACTTCTCTGGAAAACCCTCCCTGATTGGGGAGGTCTCCCTAATTGGAGGTTCTTTACTCCTCCTCCTCTGATGTGTCATTTTGAAGGCAAATCTTTAACCATGAGTTTCTAATTGTCCCACAGTGTCCTACTCTTTTGCTAGGAAGAGATTTGCTAGCAAAATTGGGGGCATTTCTCAAATTCCAGCTAAGGCCTAAAGGGTTTTACTTGTTGGGACTACACAAGGCCTACCTGACCAAATTAGCCAACAGGTGGGTCCTGTTGCATGGTGTAATGGAATACCTGGTAGGGCAAATTAATCCATGCCAGTAGTTATAAGACTAAAAGACCCCAGGCAGTTTCCTAACTGAAAGCAGTATCCAGTCCAAGAAGAGGCACATAAAGACCTCCAGGCTCTCATAGACCAACCCAGGAATTATCTAAAACACTGTACAAATTCTCAACTTTCTATCTAAGAAGGAATACAAAATCTCCAAAGAAAAGATGCAGATATTCCTCCAAAAAATTCAACAACTAGGTATATTCTTACAGCCAGGGAATGACAACTGCCTAGGGACCAGACCCATGCTGTGATCTTGGGCCTCTTGCCACCAAACAATAGCTTCATTCTTTCCTGGGAATGGCTGGCACTGTAGGATGTGGCTACCTAATTTTGGACTAATGGCAAAGACTTTACATGAGTCAAAAG
The DNA here is from genome assembly GCA_028451465.1 of Erethizon dorsatum. Classification (NCBI taxonomy): domain Eukaryota; kingdom Metazoa; phylum Chordata; class Mammalia; order Rodentia; family Erethizontidae; genus Erethizon; species Erethizon dorsatum. The sequence goes on from CM051834.1 coordinate 54,067,295, forward strand.
CTCCAAATATATTCCGCTAGAATGGACAAAAGTGACTGACAATACCTTTTATAGAAATACAGCATGTCCTTACTCAGACTCCAGCACTGGGAATACCTGACTTAGGAAACCCATTGTTCTCTATGCATTGAAAAGAGAGGAATTGCTTTGGGGTTTTGACCCAAGAACTAAGATAAGAACCCTACTCAGGGGCATGCATTTCAAAAAAGTTAGAGGGAGTGGCTGCTAGATGACCACTATGCCTGAGAGTAGTAGCAGCCACAGCTGTGCATATGCAGAAAGCAATAAAGTTAACTATAGCACAGAGACTAGAAGGTTTGATGCCCCAGCAGGTCAGAGCTGTTCCAGAGACAAAAGGTTACTTGTGGTTAACAGGAAAATGGCTTACCAAGTATCAGGCCATGCTCTCAGACACCACTGAGGTTATTATAAAGCTTGCACGACTCCTAATTCTACCTCCCTGATGCCTACAGGCCCAGAAGTTAGCCACTCTTCAAGTGACTTCTCAGATCTATGCAAGCAAGCAGGACATCAGTGACCTGCCCCTCCAAGACCCTGATGAGGTGTGGTTTACTGACAGAAGTAGCTTTGTCTAAGAAAGCCAACCAAAGAAGAGTATGGAGTTGTCAGTTCACAACAGGTCATTGAAGCCAAACCTCTCTCCCTAGGAACCTCTGCTCAAAAGGCAGAGCTAATAGCTCTTACTAGGGCACTGATAATAGGAAAAGGCAAAAGTTAAATATCTATACAGACTCCAAATATGCCTTTCTGGTGCTGTATGGTCATGCACCAATCCGGAAAGAAAGAGGCTTGCTGGCTGATAAGCAATCATTTATAAGGCACAAGAAAGAAATTCTACAACTCGTAGAGGAAGTCCATCTTCCCAAGTAGGTTGCAGTCATGCACTGGAAAGGGTAACAAAGAGACATGTCTGAAGTCTCCTTTTTTTTGTTTGTTTGTTTGTTTTGTGGGTACCGAGGGTCGAACTCAGGACCTCGCATGCCAGCAGGGGCCCATGCTGCTGAGCGATATCACTGGCCCTTTTTTTTATGTGGGTACTGGGAGTCGAATTCAGGACCTCGCGCTTGTCAGGCAGGCGCTTACGCTGCTGAGCTATCTCACCGGCCCTGAAGTCTCCTTTGGATATCAAAAGACTGATAGGGAAGCAAAAAGGGCAGCATTACAGCCCCTTAAGACTCTAACCTTATTCCCTGTTCCTGAGGAACCACTAAAACCAGTTTAGACTCCCCAAGAAGATAAATAGGCCTTAGGACAAAGGGGAATTAAAAAGGGACTTTGGCATAATTAGAAAAGGAACTTGTCTTTTCTCAAAGGAAAAAATGAAAGGCTGTAAAAACACTTCATGATTCCTTTCATATGGGAAAAGGTGCGAGTTTTCATAGGACTAGGACTAGTACCAGCCACCGAACAGGTCTACAAAGCTTACCTATTGTGTTCCTATAACCACCTCCATTATTAGAACCGCTATAGGGGAGAGGGAAATACCCTGGGGAGGATTAGCAATTAGATGTTACCCTGTGAGGGATTTAAACAGATGGTAGACCTAATCGATACCTTTACAGGCTGCGTTGAAGCCTTTCCTACCCATTCAAAAAAGGCTATGACGGTGCTCCTTAAAGAAATCATCCTCATTCCCTCCATTCCCACAACCCCATTCCCTCCAGAGTCCCAGTGGGCCTTCTTTCACCTCTCAAATAACTCAGGGGGTGGTAAAAACTTTATGAATAAAGTACCTCCTCCATTCCACCTGTCGGCCTCTATCTTCTAGAAAGGTAGAGAGAGACAAGCAGACCTGAAAGTGAGCACTGGAAAAACATTGCCAAGAGATGTCTGAGTCTTGGCTCTGATTGCTGCCAGTGGCACTCATGAGGGTTCATCACGTGCTCCAAACTGGGCTAAGTTTGAGCCCATTTAAGATGTTATATGAGACCCCATTTCTATCCTCTGATATGACAGTAGACCCAGGGAACATGAGACTCTTACATTATCTCATTAATCTGGGCCCAGTACAACAGGCTATCCAAACACAGGGGAACAGAGTCCTGCCAGCTCCTGGCCCAGGAGGACCACCTTGCATCTGCCCTGGAAACCAAGTGCTCCTAAAATCTTGGCGAGGAGACTCCCACAGAACAATTAAAGCCAAAACGGAGGGGCCCCTTTTCAGTAATCTTTGCTACACCCACTGCAGTAAAGGTGCCAGAGATAGATAATTGGATTCATCTTTCTAGAATAAAGCCAGTCCCACCTGAACTGTCTGAAGAAAGAGATCACCCAAAAGGAAAAACTTACTCCTGTGAGCCACTGAAAGACTTGAAGTTTCTCTTCTAAAAGCAAGACTCCAATGGTGCTACAGATAAGTAAACAGGATCTTGCTAAGGCCATGGCTCTCATGGCTCTCTTGATAATATATCTGACATACCTCTCTGACATACCTTCTCCTCTGCGGAGAGTGTGGAATACTGACCTGCTCCTCGTATTTGGGCTAAGTTTTTTTCTCCTGTCAAACAGGCAGCTTGATGGTCACTAAGTTTTTTCACTCCCTTTTTACAGGTTTTTATTTCTTTTTCTTTTTTTCCTTTTTTTATGTGGGCACCGGGAGTCGACCTCAGGACCTCACGCTTGCCAGCAAGCGCTTGTGCCGCTGAGCGACATCACTGGCCCAGGTTTTTATTTCTTTAACCCAACAAGTTGAGCCACAGCACCCCAGGGTAGTTGGAGAGCACACAATCCGCAGTGGGTAGGCTCTACAGCCCTTGCCAGCCAGAAGAAGCCATAGAAGACAGAGACCTCCACTCGCAAAAACCCATAAAGAATTATGGGGATTTGTGTCTCTCAGGGGGAAATAAGGCAGGAAGGCAGGGCATGGCAAAGCAAGCTAGGGGACTCACTGATTCCAGGACGCACACGCCAAATGATTCTCAGGATCCCGTATATAAAGTTCTCATGGGTTTCTGCGATGTATGTGGAGTAAATAAAAGGAGAGGACACCATTGAAATCGCACTACGCTGGCTTTTCTCATGGCAGCATGCCTTGGGGCCAGGATGTACTTTTGTTTCATTTTGGTTTTTATTTTTTCCTCTCTTTTACTTGGCTCAAGATTGCTCTGCAGGGGCCTGTGATATCACTCAGTGGCACAAGCACCTGCTAGCAAGTGTGAGGTCTTGAGTTCGACCCCTGGTACCCACATTAAAAAAAAAAAAAAAAAGATTGCTCTGTAGAGTCAGTTTCTCCCTTACTCTTCACTTTTAAATTTTCAAATAAACTTCACCACTATTTCTGCTTGTTTTGTTCATTTCTTTGTTGAAAACAGAAAGAACCTGGAAACCAGCTCTAGGAGGAAGCCCCAGAACCCCAGAACCTGCTCACATCACATGGCCAGGTACACAACTGGAGAATAGGCTCGTAGGTGGTTCAAATACCTTTTCATTTCTCTCTTTTCAAGAATGAAAAGCAGTCCCAGGAGTGTCCATTTTCCCCACTCCTTTAGCTTCAGCTGAAGACCTCTAGCTAGTCCTTTCCCTGAATCAGCTACTCTATCTTCTACTTCCTGAGGAACCCGTTCTGTATCTGTCACAGCCTATGGCTTGAGAACTACTCCCACAGATTTTTAAGCTCTCCATTCAGAATTAGAAGAAATCTTTGTTTGCTCCACACGTTGATATAGCGCCTAACAAATGACGTTGTAGTATAAGAAAAGCAAAAGATCTACTTATTATCTAAACTTCCCCATCTCCTGTATTTCTCATATACCTTGTATAAAATTTAATTCCTCTTTAGGACTTAGCACGTTCCCAGTAGCTATTCCCCTTATTTGTTAATTTTGTCAAGTAAGGTATATATTGTTTAAGCCCCCCTTGTCATTTCACTGACACTTAAAATCACCTGAAACCATCCTAGTGCAATTCCAATAGCTCACAGGAGGGGAATCCACGAGTGCTTTGGTAATAATGTGGCTAAAGTCAGAGCAGCAGAACTTTGACAAGAATCCTGGTCTCACTAAACACTGGTGTAGTTCAGTATAGTTTTCCGCTAGGGCACATGACCATCCAATTCGGAATTATTTATACACCTATTTAACTCACAACAGCCCTGTGCCATGCTTTTGCTGGATGCTTTCCAACTACTTCATTTAACTGAAGACATTTTTAAAAATTAAAATAGCATATCAATTCAGGGCAAAACTTACAAAACCATTATAATCAATTTTGGAAGAAGGGATTTCATCATAAAGGAATTTCAGTAGAACACCTTGGATTAAGTGGACATTCAAAGGTTGTCTTCTCTTTTGGGAACATGCCCTCCTCCCCAAAACTCAATTTGGAGTTGTTAGGTTATCATTAATTCAACACTTCTAACTACTGTTCAGTCGGAGGTTTCCCTGTTTTCTTTCCTCTCTGGGTCCCGCAGCAGGAACAGAATCCCAGCTCTTTTCCTATCTTGACCTCACACATTCTTGCTACTGGTGTCACCTAAACACCCACCCTTTCCCTTCCAGTTAAGAACAAACAGACAACAGACACAAAGCACAGAAAGTCTTGTGAACAGCTTCATTGAGAGTGAGAGCTGCTTTCTCAGCAGTCTATGGGGGAAAGACCTCAGTGCCCCCAGCACCCGAAGCCGCTCTCACACTACGGGCTCCCCACTGCATTGCGGGGACCTTGGGACTTAGTGGAGGTCTTTGTGCGCGCCTTCTCCGGGCCGCTGCGAGGCCGGTCTGTTCTATCCGCTGTTGGCTTCTGCACGGTCCGTTTTGCCGGCTTCTCGGGCTCCTGCTTCTTCTCCTCCCTGAGCTTCGAGCGTGCCCTCTTCTGGCCTCTGGACTGGGGCCTGGCGTCCTCCCTCCGCGCGCGCGCGCTCGGGCCCCGTCCGTCCTCGCCCTGGCCCTGGCGCTCGCCAGCTTCTGGGCCCGCCGCCGGGCCCTCGCCGCCGCTTTCAGCCACGCGCTGCGTCTCCACAGCTCCCGCGCCTTCTTGGCCGCCTGGCGACGCGTGCGGCGCCTCCGCAGCCTCCAGGGCCTCGGCGGGCTCCTCCTCGAAGAGCCGCCGGCCTCCTCCAGCCTCGGGCGCTCCGGCTTTCTCCTAGGCTTCGGACTCTTCCAGACCCTGAAGCAGCTGGCCTCGTCGTTGCCGCTGATCCGCAGGAACGCGCCCCTGCCCTCGGGCCCGGGCGCCTCGCGCGCTTGGCCGCTGAGCTGCCTACGCACTTCGTAGCCCGCGTTGCCCAGCTCCCTCTGGAGGGCAGGCACAGTCAGCCCCTCGTGCGCCATGATGGCCCGCAGCACCACGTGGGACACCTCCAGCACGGAGTGCGGGATCCCGCCCCGCGGTTCCCCCGCCGGCCGCTGGGCGCCCCCGTCGGCGCCTTGGGCGGCAGCACTGGGCCTGACCGCCTCCGCCATGGCCCCGCGTCCCGCTGCGCGGCGCCCCGGGCTCTGAGCTGCCTTTGGGCCTCCCCTGCCAAGAGGGCCCCTGTGCTGAGCCACATCACAAAGAAGGGCTGGGCCCATTTATTCAGGCCATTGTCCGAGGACCGGCACGTCCCGCCCAGGTAGAGGCGTGTGTACTTTTCCTAACCAATCAGAAGCCGCTTCCTTCTGCGTCTGCACCAATCCAAACCTTCTGCGCCTGTGCGCCCGTAACAATCACCCATAGAATTTCCAGTTTCCATCTGGTTTATACTTACTTGATCTCCTCTGCTCTCTGAAGTCCATTCTTTTTCTGTGGCCCTGAACACTACCCGCATCTCCCTAAGACAGAGCTGCTCTCAACTGTCCCAAACAAGCAACACAATGCCTGTAAGAAGTAGATGTGATAGTCCTGAAACAGCCTGGCCCAGACATCCCACCTTTAGGCCCCGCCAGTTAGATATCTGCAGTCCTGGCTCCCCGTCGCTTTGCAAGAAGAACGTGAAGCCAAAGGAGGGCCGACTGTTGTCCATTACCCAAAACACTGATTCTCACACCTAGCAAGCTCAGGTGCCTGGTTCAATTGGACTGGAACAATCCAGATTTCAAATTGTCTAAGATCACCGGTCCAATCAATATTCTTTGATTATATGTTGGGCTTTTCTTCCTCTCATCTTTCCGGGATTGCCCATCCCCTTTCTGCCCAGATAAATCCCGTTCTCCTTTCAAGTTCCTGCTAAACCTTTCTTCACTGAAGCTTCCGTCAAACTATTCAAGCCAAACGATTCCTACCTCTCAATTCCTGCAATTACTTTTGAACTTTATATGGTTTTTTTATACGAAATTAATTTGGTATTTAAGTGTGCAATGTACCACAGTATTTTTTTTAAAAGAGAAGAAATTTGGGTTTAGATCTATAATACACGGGTGAATATCCTAGCTCTTTAATAGCTACATAACATGGATAAATCCCTTAATATCATTGGATCTGGCCTTCTTATCTAAAATGATGACAAATACTGAGGGGAACATTCCACATTTCAGCCTGCAACCCATCATCAGGAGAAGCAGCTTCGCCCCTCAAAAACCAGACTGCTCTTCTAAAATAGATTTGATGGTCCAGCACCTCAAGCAGTAACTCTTACTTCAAATCAACTCAAAATTTTCACTGTGGTAAACTATTTGCTAAGTTTTTCTTCTTACATGGGCTCTTCTTAGATTTCAGAAGAACAGATTCTCTTTTTCTGCCACTTTTTCCCAGTTTCCCTTATTGGATGCTTGGGAAATATTTCCCTTCATCATTCCTGTTCCACTTTCTTATATGCTGCTTCCTTCAATCACCAAAATAATAAATAAAAATTGCGATTTATGCTTATTTTTTAAAAAGTATTTTTAAAACCAATAGGGAAAGCTGCTAGCCCTCAGAAAGGCTTCAGAAGAGATGTATTTTGTGTGTGTGTGTGTGTGTGTGTGTGTGTGTGGGTACCGGGGTCGACCTCAGGACCTCGCGTTTGCCAGGCCAACGCTTACACCGCTGAGCCATCTCACCGGCCCAGAAGAGATGTATTTTTAAACAGCAAAATAGTTGGATTTCATAATTAGTATCCAAAAGACTTAATTATCCAGAAAAGGGTGAATTTACCTTCATCTAATGTTTTAGAATCCTAAAATATGACTTCCCAGAACACAAGGACCAGACTATAAGTATTTACTTTTCAAAGTGTCATTTTTGTTGAAAGTTATGTTGGTGCTTTACAAGCTTTCAGATTCAGCTGCTGCTTTCTCTTCATCCACTAGTTGCTTATACCAAGCCATTTTTTCATATGCCCCTCACCTAAATGAGTACTTTCTTCATGTTCTATTCATCTTAAAACCCTTAAGATTACACATACCAAGTCTTTTTGTCATGTGCCAATAACAACACCACTACCTGTAGTTGGATAAATTTGAAGAAGATACTCTGAGTCCAGTAAATTAAGATAATATGCTATGACGTGAAAGTGGTTTGTCCCCCCAAAAAACTCATAATGAAGTATAATTGCCAATGTAATGGTATTGAGAATAAAATGCAGAGCTGTAAAAAGTGTTTGGATTATGGGAACAGTCCTTATATACAGATTAATATCTTTTTTACATGGGTGAATTCTCTTCCTCGGGTCTGGGTTAGTTGTGCAACAGCAGTTTGTTATAAAGCAAGATGGCCCCTCTACTTCGTCTTTCCGTCACATACACCAGCTCACCCTTCCATTTTTCTCCCATGGGTTGAAGCAGTGTGAGACCCTCACCAGTGCCAAGCGCTGACCCCAACTTCCTACTTAGTTTTTCTCCTATGTCCCATGCTGTGCCTTCTAAAGTACTATATACATTCTGTAAATAGTATGTACAAACTATGTACATTCTGTTTCTTAATAGCCAAATTCAATTTCACCACTCAATAGCAAAAAATGACCATGGTTACCCCCCTGAGTTGATATATCAGCCCAAACCAAAGAAAAACAATTTTATTTAGTAGCACAGACTTTGGTAGCTATGTGCTATTAGAACACTTGAAATATTAAAAGTTGTTTATGAATACCTAGAACATAGAAATGGTTGTTTTCAAGGTTCTTCCTTGTAACACCACACGAATCTCTGAAGTTATGGCTTCCTGTAGGCTCAGTGCTGATAGCAGGTGGAGAAACTTGTAGCACATCCACCAACACGGGCTTGAGTAGGGATGAAGCCTGCAGAATAACACCTTCAGTGTCCGTTTCTATACATTTGCCCAGGGATAAAATAGGAATAAAATAGGAAAATGGAAGACACACACCTGACTGCAAAGAGAGTTCAGGAAAATGAAATTTGATTCATACCAACACATTGTTGTCCCTTTCATTGTTGATGTGTAATAATTTTATGCGACTCTCTTAAGATAGTGTTTATGTTTTCGTATTTTTAAAAATATTTCACTGTGGACAGATTCATCTTTCTCCTTTCTTTCAAGATAAATAGGGCCAGTTGAGATGGCTCAGTGGCACAAGCACCTGCCCAGCAAGCGCGAGGTCCTGAGTTTGATTCCCAGAACCCACATAAAGGAAAAAAAGGGCCAGTGAGATGGCTCAGCAGCACAAGCGCTTGCCCAGCAAGCGCGAGGTCCTGAGGTCAACTGTCGGTACCCATATTAAAAAAAAAAAATAGATAAATAAAACTTTCCATTTTTCCTTTGGAAAGTGTCTGTCATAGATGGTACTTGTGGAATCCATTTTACAGGTCAGGTATTAAAGCAAATCCACACAGTTTTTCACATAAAATAATTCATGCACGATCTTTGAAATGTAAGTAAAAAGAGGGAAAGAGACATATTTTTAAGTAAGAAATTGACTGTACTACATGTCACATATCTGAAATGACCATCTCCCCAAATAACCATGTTGAACATGATGATAAACAAGAAACTGTATTAACCTGTTGTAAAATAGTTATGGACAGGGGCCATCAGTTTGTTTTCTTTTGCCCTCAAGGTTTCAAAATACTAATCGAGGGCCGGTGAGATGGCTTAGCGGCATAAGTGCCTGCCTGGCAAGTGCGAGGTCCTGAGTTCAACTCCCAGTACCCACATAAAAAGGAAAAATGTCCGGTGATATTGCTCAGTGGCACAAGTGCCTGCTGGCAAGCGCGAGGTCCTGAGTTCAACCCCTGGTACCCACATAAAAAAAATACTAATTGATGACTAATGATAATATCACTTCATATTGTTGAGCCCTTATAAGTTGTTTTCAACCTCATAATTCACAGATAGAGGCCTTCATTCCAGAGAGTTCCAAATAACTATATAACTAACTCCAACCCAGTGACTGGGTACTAATCAAGAGCCAAATATGAAATCCCTCATTGGCTCTTTTTGAATCAGACCATAGCTGTCATCCTTGGTAACTGATACTACCCAAAAATGCTAGATGAGAATTTGAATATAATGCATCCCACTGTCAGAAATTTCTTGGCCAAGAAAAAATTTCTCCTTGTTTGTAGGAAACATTTGATCATGTTTCTTAATTTATAGTAATTCTTTTCCCTTTTTTAAATGAAGGACTGTATGTGCCACTTTAAAAGTATGAAGAAATGAACTCTGACCTAAAAATCACTACACATTCCCTTAACCATTCTCTTGAAATTGATACTTCTAAGTTGCTTAGTTTCTTATTCCCATTTCATGAAAGTATTCCCCAAAGATATAGACAGTTGAAGCTTTCTGTCCATTTGTCTTTAAATTTGGCTGGCTTTCAATTATATGAAATAACAGTAGCCAAAAATTACCAACCATAAATGTACTGTAAGTACGTCAATATTTTATATGAATTGAATTTTCTTTCCAATTTCTTCTATAAAGTTTAAATAAGTAATGTGCAATACTTCACTAATTTGCTTTCTAATTAAAATATTCTAAATGAAAAAAGAAAACTTTTATTCTATTCATGAATCTAGCAGAACACCATTTGATTATTAAACAGACATAACAGACAACATGGCTGAATAGAGGAGGAGCCTCATTCGGAGCTACTCAGAGAAATTCAACTAAAACACAGGTAATTGGAAGGAAGGGGAAGGACACACACCCTGAAACCAAAATCTATCTGAAATAAGAGAATCATAGCTCAAGCAAAACATAGATAAAGACTTAATAAAATAGGCAGCCAGCACACCTTGCTGCGGGAGGGTTGCCGATCAGGATGACTGCCCACCATACTTGGAATCTTAAAAGAAGAAGAAGAAAAAGGGATACACTAAAATATTGCGGCTAAATCAAGCCACACAGGGTAGACCCGGGATATACATTCCCCTGCCTCTTCTGCCTTCCTCCAAACAGAGGATGCTACAGCAGTATTTGGACAACACACAGGGGTGAGTGAACTGCTCCCTCCCTGACGATCAGCCAGTTTTCCTTTTTTCTCTTTTCTTTTCTTCCCTTTCCTCTTGTGCATCAGAGCACTAACTGGAGCCACTAGGAACAATATTAAAGACTACAGGGGTGTGTACATAGTAAATGGAACAGCGAACCCTTCCCCCATGACCTGTGGTTAGATAGGTGCAGGGAATTAAACAACCTTGCACCTCGAGACTGTGCAGCCTGGGCTGTCCCCACACCCCCAAGGGGACAGGAGCAGAAAGGCACCCCCACAGCACCCCATCTCACCTGAGGAAGTTACAGACTACAGCAGAGGCAGGTGACAGTGGCAGTAGAACTTGTAAAATAAAGAATGGGAAGTTAGCTCCCTACCTCAGGAGAGGAGTAAGAATTGGGACTGAGCAGCCATGGATGGCAACAGCAGGAGCAGAGGACCAGACCATACCACAGTATCCCGCACCACCCTGCAACACACGATCTGAGAGGACAGAGGAAGAGGAGCCAGTGGAAGAGGAGCACAGAAGGCTGAGCAAGAACCAGGAGGAGCCAATGGTGCACAGGACTGGGAACAGACTCCTGTCTCTGTCTGAAAACGGCACAACAACGGGGAGAAGGACCCTGAGAGAAACAGGATAAAGAGTGCGAGGCTGCTAAGGGACATATGTAAAGTACAGGCTGAAGACTCTGGTCCCAGGCCCCACATCTGGAGGCCAAGATCAGCCTCAAATCCAGCACAAACTCTACTGCAGGCTTGGCAGTGTTATCCAGTAGTTTGGGGCTCTCAGTGGACACCAGAGGAATTTCATTATTTTATTTTATTTTCCTTCTTTCTTTGCTGGTTTGTTTCACTTTTCTTTCTTTGTTCATTTATTTGTTTGTTTCTTTCTTTCTTTTTGTCTTTTACTTATATTTTTGCCCTAATCTATTTGTCTTCTTTCCCCCTTCAATTCACCTCTCTAGACTTAATCATATTCTCATATGAGTGAATAGTCTCCCTAATTTTTCTGGTCAACTTCAATAATTCCTTGCTTACTCCTTCATTCTTTCTCTTCTGCCCTCTTCTCTAGTTTCCCAAAGCTTGTGTGATCATCCTTTGTCCTCCAGCCTGGCTTCTATTTTACTTCTTTTCAGTTATCTCTGTTTTATCCACTATCCTTCTTAAATTTCCCCACCACAGGGTAAAACCACTGTACCAAGTAGAAACACTTTGCACACAAGCTCCCAAGTTATGATCAGTTCTGTTATATAACTGTGGATTTTGTTTCTATGTTTTAAGGTACAAAATTGATAGTTGCCACAGTTTGTCAGTTTTTAAATTGTGCTTGATGCTATTGCTAGCGCTAATTATGCTACTTTAGCTAGGATGTCATATCTGTTGTAATCAGTTGTTCTCACTTCTGTAACAATACTGGGAAGTTCTGGGGTATTAACCTCACCACACCCCAGCACCAAAGCACTGGGGACTGACCCTAACAGATTCCCATATCTCACTCTTGATTAATTGGGAAGGTAGGATCTTGAGACAGACACAAACCAAGAACCTCCTACACACAGAAGACATCCCTGAAGAACAGAGTTTTCCTCTAGAGGTCTTGATACTAGTGATAAAGCTACTTACTACAAAAACTTATAAGGATCAATAAGGAAAATGAAGCAAAATGCAACCTCAGACCTCCAGCCTAGCCAGAACAAGTCCAGGAGAGAAAATAAAGGAAAATGGAAGACACACACCTGACATTTCCAAAATGATAGCAACTGAAGTAAAGAAACAAATCCATGAGGCTATAGAGAAATCAGATCAGAAATATCATCTCAGGTAAAAAAAGAAATGTCAACAGTAATAAAAGAATTGCTCAGCAAATCTACAGTAGATATAGATAAAAAAGAGGACCATAAGAAAATGATGGAAACCATGAATGATCAATATAAGAGAGAAATAGAATGTATGAAATGGATTCAAACAGATATCCAGGAAATTAAATGTTCCACTGAATGCTAGAAAAACTGCTTGAATGGAAATGAAGATAGACTTTCAGACCTTAAAGACAGGATCACAGCTAGTGATCATGAAAGGAAAGATCTCTTAAAAATAAGAAGGGATCAGCAAATAACTATTCAACAGCTGCAAGATGATGCAGAGAAAAAAAAAGATGATGCAAAGAAAAATAATATAAGATTGATTGGTGTTAATGAAAAAGCAGGGGTCAACACAAATGACATAAAAGGACTATTTGCAGAGGTAATAGCAGAAAATTTCCCAAGAATGAGAAAAGAATCTAATGTACAGGTAAGTGAGGCATATAGAACTCCAATTAGCCATGACCAAAATAAATCTACACCAAGGCATATAATAATCAAGATTCCAGAAATTTGGCACAAGAACAGACTATTAAAAGCTGTTAAAGGGCCAGTGATATAGCTCAATGGCATAAGCGCCTGCCTGGCAAGTGCAAGGTCCTGAGTTTGACTCCCGGAACCCACGTTAAAAAAAAAGAAAAAAAGCTGTTAGAGAAAAGAAACAGTTCACCCGTAAAGGAAAGCCTATTGGAACCATGGTGGATTTCTCAACACAAACACTCAAGTCAAGAAGATCTTGGAGTGAAGTATTTCAAGTCCTGAAAGAATAAAACTTCCAACCTGGATTGATGTACCCTGCAAAACTATCTTTCAATGAAGAAATAAGATACTTCCATGACAAAGAACAACTGAAGAAATGTATGACCACCAAGCCTACACTACAAAGGGTACTGAAAGATATTCCAGACAGAGATAAAAATGACCGCAATTCCAAGAACAACATTAGAAAGAAACCACCAGGCAGGGCAAACAATTAAACAGAGGGGAAAAGCAGGGAATGAACAGCAGGAAAATATCATGACAATGATAAGCCAATACATATCAGTTATAACCATCAATGTAAGTGACCTCCATTCATCAATCAAAAGATACAGACTGGCAGAATGGATCAAGAAACAAGATCATACAGTATACTGTATACAAGAAACACATTTAACTAAAAAAATTTCATAGAATAAAAGTCAAAGGATGGAAAACAATCTTCCATGCAACAGGAACCCAGAAAAAAGCCGGGGTAGCTACTCTGTTGTCAGACAACATAAACTTCTGTTACAGCAAATTCATGAAAGCCACATACAAGGGCTGAGTACAGGTACAAGAAAACTAGCTTTATTCAGCTGGTGGACCAGTGGTCAGAAAGAAACTGAGACACTGACATCAAGTCTTTGTTCTCAGAGGTTTTTATACATTACAAGTTCCCCACAAGTTCCCCCTCATAACCATAGTAACCATATTACACCACATCTTCTTTCTGGAATTTCACAGGAACATCATAAGAACCTCTCCAAACATCTGGTCTGTTTGTCACCCAGGATGTGGTCAATGGCTGCCTGACCATTGTTTGCTGTAACTGTCTCTCCTTTCATGGGTCTTATGGTTAACTGGGAGGGGGTCTGAGGAGTGAGTTTATCTATGGGTTAGTGCCTTAATATCTAACAGGGTTGGGGAGTGAGTTCATCTAGGGGTTAAGTGAAGACAAACTGGAGTCTAAAAAGAAAATGGAGTCACTTTAGCCATATCACTTCAAATCAAGAATGACCAAAAGACATAAAAAAAGGTTGGTACTTACTTGTTAAGGGAAAGCTTCAAGAGGAAGAGATAACAATCTTAAATACGTATGCACTAAATAAGCAAGCACCCAACTATAAAAGACAAATATTAATAGCCAGGAAAAACCAAATAAGCAATAACACAATTGTAATGTGGGACTATAATACCCCACTGTCACAAATATATAGATCAACCAGACAAAAAATCAGCAAGGAAGGAAATATCAAAACTAAACTGAACTAAAACCTGTGAACAAATGGACTTCATAGATGTTTACAGAGTGTTCCACCCAACAACATCAGATTACACATTCTTCTCAGCTGTGCATGGGACATTCTCTAACATAGACCATATACTAGCCCACAGAACATGCTTAAGTAAATGCAAAGGAATTGAAATTATCCCATGGATATTAACTGAGCATAGTGCAGTGAAACTGGAAATTAATGGCAAAAGAAACTGCAAAAACTCCATAAACACATGGAAATTAAATAACATCCTCCTGAACAACCAATGAGTCACAGATGAAAGTGAAGAAGAAATTAAACGATATCTATAATTAAAGGGAAATGCAGATACAACATACTGGAACCAGTGGGATGCCATGAAAGCAGTCCTAAGAGGGAAATTTATAGTGGTGAATTCTCACATCAAGAAATCAGAATGATCACAAATAAACAACTTAATTTTGCACCTCAAGCTTCTAGAAAAAGAAGAGCAAGTCAAGCCCAAAACCCATACAAGGGAGGAAATTATAAAGATCAGAGCAGAAATTAATACAATGGAGACTAAGAAAGCAATACAAAGAATTAATGAATCAAAGAGATGGTTCTTTGAAAGAATAAGTAAAAATAATAAAGCCTTAGCCAACCTTATAAAAAAAAAGGAAAGAAAAGACTCAAATTCATACTATGAGGAATGAAAAGGCTGAAATCACGACAGATCTTGTGGAAATTCAGAAGAACATCAATACCTATTTTGAAAATCTTTACTTGCATAGAATGGAAAACACAGAAAAATGGACAGATTCCTAGAAATGTATGAATTACCAAAGCTGAATCAAGAAGATATAAAAATTCTGAATAACCCAATATCAGTTAACGAAATTGAAAATGTAATTAAAAACTTACCAACAAAGAAAAGCCCAGGTCCTGATAGATTCACTGAATTCTATGAGAAATTTAAAGATTAAATGCCAATATTCCTCAAACCCTTTAATGAAATTGAAAGGGAAACAATCCTCTCTAACTCATTCCTGGAGGCAAGTATTACCCTGATACCAAAACCAGAGAAAAGACCCAACCAAAAAAGAGAACTACAGGCCAACCTCCCTAATGAACATAGATGCAAAAATCCTCAATAAGATACTAGCAAACAAAATGCAACAAATCATCAAGAATATTATATACCATGACCAAGTGGAATTCATCCAGGAATGCAGGAATGGTTCAACATATGCAAATCAATAAATGTAATACACCATATCAATAGAGCCAAAGACAAATATCACATGATCATCTCAATAAATGCAGAAAAAGCTTTTGACCAAGTCCAACATCCATTCATGATAAAAAAACACTATAGAAAACCAGAATAGATGGTCCTTATCTTAATCTGATAAAAGCCATCTATGAGTATATAGATGACATACCAACAGTATGTATGACAAACCAACAGCCAACATCATACTAAATGGACAAAAGCTGAAAGCGTTCACTCTAAAATCAGGAACAAGACAAGGATGCCCACTATCTCTATTCCTATTCAATATAGTTCTGTAAACATTAGCTAGAGCAGTTAGACAAGAGAGAGAAATAAAAGGAATAAGTATAGGAAAGGAAGAAGTTAAATTATCATTATTCATAGATGACATGATACTCTATATAGAAGACCCCAAAAAACTCCACCAAAAGACTTCTAGATTTAATAACCAAATTCAATAGCATAGCTGGATACAAAGTCAACACTCAAAAATCAATAGCCTTTCTGTATACAAACAACAAACTCACTGAGAGAGAAATTAGGGAAACCACACCCTTCACAATAGCATCCAAAAAAATGAAATACTTAGGAATCAATCTAACAAGGGAAGGAAAAGATCTATATATTAAAAATTACAGTACTCTGAAAAAGGAGATCAAAGAGGATATCAGAAAAAGGAAAGATATCCCTTGCTCATGGATAGGAAAAACTAACACTGTGAAAATGGCCCTACTCCAAAAACTGTTATACAGATTTAATACAGTCTTGATTAAAGTACAAGTAGCATACCTACAGATCTGGAGAAAACATTCCTAAAATTCATTTGGAGACAGAAGAGACCTGGAATAGCAAGGCAATCCTGGGCAACAAAGGCAAGGCAGAGGGCATCAAATTCCCTGGCTTGAATTTATATATATACTTTTCCCTTCATTCATTCTGGTTGTTCTTTCCTTTTAAGCAGTTTCTTCCCCTTTCAAAATATCTATTGTAGATCTTGGATCTTATTTACTCTTTCAGTTTCTTATACTAGGTGTATGGCTTCAGTGGGTTCACTGTAGGAGATCAGTGTATAACAGTGTGATGACACATAACATTGATATCAGAAAGCTTATGAACATACTCAAGAATTTAGAACCAATTAGAACATATAAGCAAATCAAAATAGCTGTAATAGTATTAGATAGGAAGAGTATTACAAACAGATTGATGTAGGATAGCCCTGGAGAATAAGAAAGTGGTGCAAATTTCAAGTGAGCTTCATTTTTAGCCTTTATAAGAATAATAATAGTGATAATTATATATATAGCCAAACTTTCCAAGTGCTTAATATATTTGAAAGTTATGACAAGTACTTTACATTTATTCATTTAACCAATATTTGTTAAGTACCTCGTATGTACTGATCAGCACAGTCATAGCTGAGAATAAGGCAAAGTATTTAACAAGTCAAACATGATTCCTGCTCTAATTTGTCATATTTTTAGTGAATTTCATGGGTTATCATCATAATCTTTTCAACAATATCTCATAAGTATTATTAAGCAAGTTTTATAGATAAGGAAACCTGAGGAACAGAAAAGTTTAATTACTTTCTAAAAATCACAAGGTTAAGAGTGATGTCAACAACATGGAAGGATAGGAGTTTTCTGTCTATCCCTCTTCCCATGGACATATCAAGCAAACACACACAGATGATTTCACTCCAGAGAAAGCCAGAATCCAATTAAAGACTCATATATATTGGACCTTATTTATTCTCTCAGTTTCTCACACCAGGGAGACAATACAATGTTTACACATGTGAGCCTGACTTATTTCACTTATGAGTATGATCTCAAGTTGCATCCATTTACCTAAGAAGCTGTTCAAAAGGAAGGAGGAACTAGGGTGTGGAAAAAGGGAGGGGAAGGAAGGGAAAAGGAAAAAAAATACAAAATAGTTACACTACTAGTTTCTCTTAGTTCATTGAAAAGAAACATTTGTGCTAATATTGTTGGAGTATTTTTTATGCCTATATCTTGTACTCTGAGTAACTACTTTAAAGATAATAATACACAATGTATTAACTATTGTTATTCTCCTATTAATTTATTTAGAAATTTTGTTTTATTTTTTCCATTAAAAAACTCTCAGTGGCTCCACACACACGCACAAAAAGACTTACACATACCAGACAACTAAGAAAAGATCCACGTCAGAAAGATAGGACAGGCAGAAAAACACTCAATCAGTGATCCCGTTCTGAGCACACTTAATAATTAGAAAGGAAACTCCAACACCCGGCCGCTTCCCAAGTGATAAAGAGCCTGTATCTCACATATAATACCTACTTCTTACAGTTTGGCAGAGGGCTTGGCTCTTAAATCACCATGTGTGAGGAATGGCAGGATCAAGACACTTGAGGTTTTCCTTCAAGCACAAAGAACAAAGAGGTGTTTTGAACTATATGAGAACTCCTAGTCATTGTTGTGCTCAGAATCAACCCAGGTTCCAATTTCCTCCTGGAAAGAGTTGGCAGCATGCTTTTCTACCAGTTCTGGTCTCAAATGAGCAAGTACTTGTGAGCCTATGTATCAAAAATAAATCTGAAGCCTAAATGTGATGGCACTCCCTGTACCTTCTTCCCTGCCTGCTCTAGTGATAATTCCTGCTCTCCAGTCTCCCCATAGAAAGCAGTTGGAGGGTTCCACCAACAGTAATGGAAGGCATGCCTTCCCCACTCTTCTCTGGCTTGTCCCAAAAATACATTTCTGCAATCTCTGGTTAGAATGAGGCCCGAACAAGGAAAGATGGCACTCCCTGCACCTTCTTCTCTGTCTTCCTTCAGCAATAACTTTTCATCAGACTGTTCTCCCTGCAAAGAATGTATGAAAATATTGCTTGCTTGATCAGAATATTGAGCACTCCCAGAACCTCCTTACTTGCCTTGCTGTAGCAATAATTCCAGGCCTACAGTTTCTATGTGGAAAGAGATTGGAGGTCTCTTCCAGGAAAAATAATGTAAGAATGCTTGTGCATTCTTCCTTAGCTTTCTCTAGAGACTAAAATCCTGTCATCTCTCGGTGGATGGAGGGAAGGGGACTTCTTGTGCCTAAAAGTGAACATGAGAACTCCATGTGCCATCTTTCCTGGGACTGTATCACAGCAATAACAGCAGACCAGAAGCATACTCCTGTGAGAAGGGTGTAACACCTCTCCTTGCTTGAACAAGAGAGTAGCTAATCCCCATGCTTTCCCAAGCTTGATCCAACAATAAAATTAGATCTTCAGACTCTTCCTGGAAGTAGTTTCTGCACACATAGAGTGCCCCAACCTTTGTAGCCTTTACTTGAGGGACTAGCTTCTGAATCACCTAGATCTTGGAGTTGACGGAGCTTTGCACTCTTGAGTCTTCTAGACCACAGAGAACAAAGAGGTGACTTTTAAACTTGGAAATATTTAGAAGCTATCTTCTCAGGTACACAGTAGCAGTTTTATCAAGAATACAGGCAATAGTCTCAGACTCTCTCCTTGGTGTAAGACAGAATGAGTGAGAGATGCACTTTGGTTCTCAGCTTCTCTGCAAGAAAAAAAAAAAGAATTGGCACAATATACTTAATTAAATAAAAAAAAAAATAAAAAGAGCAAGCCTTATCCCTGAATCTCTCTGGTTTCCTGTACCATCAGGTGTTGTTAGTATAAAATGTTTTATGTAAACCTTATGGTAACCACAAAATAATCCTTATGGATTCAAATAAAACCACTATATAAAATCATCAAAAAAAAAGGAAGACAGCAAAAAATAAAGACAGAAACAAAGGTTCTATAAAATGACCGGAAAACAATGAACAAAGTGGCAATAGTAAGTCCTTAACCTATTAATATTTACTTTAAATATAAATAGATTAAATGCTTTAACCAAAGACATAAAGTGGCTGACTGGATTTTTACAAAGAAGATTCAACTATATGCTGCATATAAAAAACTCATTTCACGCACAGAATAAAAGGGAAAAGATGGAAAAAGATATTCCAGGCAAATGGAAACTACCAAAAAAGCAAGGATAACTATATTTGTGCTGAACAAAGTAGAATTTAGTTCAAAACCTGTACAAACAACAACAGCAAAAGAGAAACACAGAAAGTCCTAATATAGTGGTAAAAGAATCAATTCTCAAATGAAATATTATAATGATAAATATATATGTACCCAACACTGGAGCACCTAAATATATAAAACATTAATAGGTCAAAATGTATTGCAAGTCAATAATAGTAGGAGATTTTAATATACTTTCGGTAATGAACAAATCATCTCACAAAAGCAACAAGAAAACATTGGATGTAAACTACACTTTACACAGAATGGACCTAATAGACCTTTACAGAGCATTCCACCCACAACAGGAGACATTTTCCTAAGTATAAATGGGATAATCTCCAATACAAATCACACTGAATATCTTTTCTATCTTAAGATAGAAGTCAAAAGCTGGAGAAACCTTAGAAAACCAAAAAATATGTGAGAATTAAACAACATGGTCCTGAACAACAAATGGATCAAAGAAGAAATTAAAAGGAAATTGAAAAATATCTTGAGACAAATAAAAATGAAAAAAAAAAAACCTAAATTTTAGGAGATACAGCAAAAGAGGCCCTGAGATGGAAGTTTATAGCAATAAATGCCTAAAGCAAAAAACAAAAACAAGAATACACTCAAACAAAAACCTAATGTTACACCTCAAGGAACTAGAAAAAGAACAAACTGAGCCCAGACTTGGCAGAATGAAGGAGATAACAAAAATCAGAATGGGAAAAAAATGGGCACCAAAAAAAAAAAAAAATAGAAGTGGTCAACTAAACTAAAATTTAGTGTTTTGAAAACATAAAGAAATCAACAAACCTTTAGCTGGACTAACAAAGACAGAAGACTCAAGTAATTTAAGAGAATGAAAGAGGAGATGTTACAACTCATAACACAGAAATAAAGAATCATGAGACTACAATGAACAGCAAAGAAGACTGCAATGTCCTGATAAACAAATAAAAAACACACAACAATATGCTAGCAAACCAAATTAACAGCGTGCTAAAAAAATTACGTATGATAAGCAGGTGAAATTTATCCTCATGATGCAATATTGGTTCAACATATATAAAACAATTGATGTGATATACCAGTGGTGGTAAATCTATGGCACGCATGCTGCAGTGGGCTGTTTGTATCATTGAAACCTCTCAAAGTTCACCATCACTGTGATATACTATCTTAACAAAGTGTAGGACAAAAACCTAATGATCACCTCAATAAGTGCAAAATAGCATTTGACAAAATTTAATATCTGTGCATGATGAACATTCTCAAAAAGTAATTACGGAAGGAATATACTTCAGCAGTATAAAGGCCATATATGATAAACTCATAGGTAACATCATACTTGATAAAGAAAAGTTGAAAGCTTTCCTCTAAGGTTAGAAACAAGTCAAAGATGCCCCTTCTCACCATTTCTATTTACCACAATAAACATTTCTATTTATCACAATAGTGGAAGTCCTCAACAGAGCAAAGACACACACGCAAAAGACATCCATATAGGAATGAAAGAAGGTAAGTTGTTTCTGTTTGTGGAGGGCATAATCTTATATGTAGGAAACTTTAAAGACTTTACCAAGACACTGTTAAGTTTGATAAATTCATTAAATTTTCAGCTCACAAAATAAACATAAACATTAGTAATGTGATGTTTCTATTAACCAACAACTATCTGAAATGAAAGTTGAAAATGAATTTACATAATATCACAAAAATACTGAGGTTTAAATGTACACTGACACATCATGCACATGGTCAAAATATGGAAAAACCTTAATTGTACATCAATGGATGAGTGGATAAAGAAAATATTGTCTATATACACCAATACTCTAAAGCCTTTAAAAATGAAGACCATTCTTTTGTTTGTGACCAAACGCATAAAACTGGTAGGCATTATGCTAAGTAAATAAGTCAGGCACAAAAAAACAAATACCATATGATCTCACTTATACGTGGAATCTAAAAAAGTGTATACCATAGAAATGGAGAGTTGCAACACGGTTACCACGGTTAAAGGTGAGGGGAAGGGATGGGAAGGCAGAAAGATATTGATCAGTGAGTGTAAAGTTTCAATCAGACTGCAGGAATAGATTTTTGTGAGCTCTTGTGCTGCAGGGTGACCTCATAAAGGTATGATAATACATAATGGTATAATAATAATGTATTATATATTTCAAGATGTATTATATGTAACGTTTAAGTGGATTTTTACATTCTTCCTCCAAAAATGATGTTAGCAGGGTATGATGGATATGTTTGGTTGAATCTATAATGTGTACACAGATCAAAACATCACATACCCCATAAATACAATTATCCTTTGTCAATTAAAAATAAATAATAAATAAATTTTAAAAATAAGTACACTTTTAAGTCTGAAAAAAATAAAATAAAAATAAAAATCACAGGCCATGAAGTCAGGAAATAAATACAGATTGTTGGACTGTAAGGTCATTGTTTCAGTTTTGGTTGCTAAACAAAAAAAAAAGTGTCATACACTGATACTTATAAGCCACAGACAGTTACTTTTCACAGTTCAAAAGGCTGTAAGTCAGCAAGCAGGATGCTGAGGTAGCTGTAGTCTAGTGAGAGCCCTCTTTTAGGTTGTAGTTTTGGGGTTGTTTTGGAAAATCTTTTTTCTCCACCTGAGCTCCTTTTTATATTGATTTTTTCTTTTTCTTTTTCTTCTTTTTTTTTTTTTTTTTTTTTTTTTACAATCTTTAGCCAGACCTACTAGTCTGGAGTAATGCCTGCTGACATGATGTAGGCTGTTACATTTAAAAAATGTTCTTATCTGTCTTTGAAAGAATGTGTACTTATTGATCTCAGTTTGGAAATACTGAAAGCTCTAAAAAATCAAAAAGTATCCAGCTACACTACTGAATTTGCTTATTAAATCTAGCAATTTTTTTAGTGGCATTTTTGGGGTCTTCTATGTAGAGTATCATGTCATCTGCAAATAATGATAATTTAACTTCTTCCTTTCCAATCATTATTCCTTTTATTTCTTTCTTTTGTCTAATTGCTCTGGCTAAAGTTTCCAGGACTATGTTGAATAAGAGTGGGGACAGTGGACATCCTTGTCTTGTTCCTGATTTTAGAGTGAAAGCTTCAGTTTTTATTCATGCAATGTGATACTGGCTGTTGGTTTGTCATAGATGGCTTTCATCAGATTGAGATAAAGACCATCTATTCCAATTTTCTGTAGGGTTTTTATCATGAATAGGTGCTGGACTTTGACAAAAGCTTTTTCTGCATCTATTGAGATGATCATATGATTTTTGTCCTTGGTTCTGTTAATATGGTGTATTACATTTATTGATTTATGTATGTTGAACCATCCCTGCATCCCTGGGATGAATCCAACTTGGTCATGGTGTATAATCTTCTTGATGATTTGCTGCATTCTGTTTGCCAGTATCTTACTGAGGATATTTGCATCTATGTTCATTAGGGAGATTGGTCTGTAGTTCTCTTTCTTAGTTGGGTTCTTCTCTGGTTTTGGTATCAGGGTAATGCTTGCTTCCAGGAATGAATTTGGGAGTATTGCTTCCCTTTCAATTTCATTAAAGAGTTTGAGAAGTAGTGGTGTTACGTCTTCTCTAAATTTCTTGTAGAATTCAGCAGTGAATCCATCAGGGCCTGGGCTTTTCTTTGTTGGGAGGTTTTTAATTACATCTTCAATTTCATTGATTGTTATTGGTTTATTTAGGATTTTTATATCTTCTTGGTTGAGCTTTGGTAATTCATATGTATCTAGGAATCTGTCCATTTCTTCTGCATTTTCCATCTTATTAGAATACAAGTTTTCAAAGAAGGTGTAGATGATCTTCTGGATATCTGCAGGGTCCATTGTGATATCACCCTTTTCATTCTTAATTGTGTGGATTTGAGTACTTTATTTCCTTTTTTTAATAAGGTTGGATAAGGGTTTGTCAATTTTATTTAATCTTTTAAAGAACAATTGATTCTTTGTATTGTTTTTTTAGTCTCCAATACATTAATTTCTGCTCTGATCTTCATAATTTCCTCCCTTGTATGAGCTTTTGGCTTAGCCTGCTCTTCTTTTTCTAGAAGTTTGAGGTTCACCATTAGGTTGTTTGTTTGTGCTTGCTGTTTTCCTGATATAGGTATTTATAAATTTCCCTCTTAGGACTGCTTTCCTTATATCCCATAAGTTCTGGTATATTGTACTGTTGTTATCATTCAGTTGCAGAAACTGTCTAATTTCTTCTTTAATTTCATGTTTGACCCATTGGTTGTTCAGCAGGGTGCTATTTAATTTCCATGTGTTTAGGAAGTTCTTGTGGTTTCTTTTGCCATTGATTTCCAATTTCATTGCACTATGGTCTGATAATATACATGGGATAATTTCAATTCCTTTGCATTTACTTAAGCAGGTTCTATGAGCTAGTATGTGGTCTGTTTTGGAGAACGTCCCATGTGCAGCTGAGAAGGATGTGCATTCTGATATTGTGGGGTGCAACACTCTGTAGACAACTACTAAGTCTGTTTGTTCCAAAGTTTGGTTCAGTTCTAATATTTCATTGTAGATTTTTTGTCTAGTTGATCTGTCTTTTTGTGACAGTGGAGTGTTGAGATCCCCCAATAAAATTGTATTAGTGCTTATTTTAATAAGCAAATTCAGTAGTGTAGCTGGATACAAAGTCAACACTTAAAAATCAATAGCCTTCCTGTACATGAATAACAAACTCACTGAGAGAGAAATTAGGGAAATAACACCTTTCACAATAACATCCTAATAAATGAAATACCTAGGAATCAATCTCACAAAGGAGGTAAAAGACCTCTACACTAAAAACTACAGTACTCTGAAAAAGGAGATTGAAGAGGATATCAGAAAATGGAAAGATATCCTTTGCTCTTGGGTCGGAAGAACCAACATAGTGAAAATGGCCATACTTCCAAAATTGTTATATGGATTTAATGCAATTCTGATCAAAATTCCAACAGCATATCTCACAGAATTAGAGAAGACAATCCTAAAATTCATCTGGAACCAGAAGAGACCTAGAATAGCACAGGCAATTCTGGGCAACAAAAGCAAGGCAGGGGGCATCACAATCCCTGATTTGAAATTATTAAGCTACTGTGATAAAAATAGCGTGGTATTGGCAAAAAAACAGACCCAAAGATCAATGAAAGAGATTAGAAGATGCAGAAACAACTCCAGACATACTAAGCCACCTTGTCTTTGACAAAGGTGCCAAACACATTCACTGGGAGAAAGATAGCCTCTTTACATATAAAGAATAGATCTAATCTATAAAGAATAGATTTGTATGTAAAGAATATATTCTTTACATATAAAGAACAGACTTGGTGGATATTGTCAAATTGTCCTCCAAAGAGGCTGGACCGATTCAAATTACTACCAACAGTGCTTTATCATTTTAATTTCTGAGCAGAGGAAATTTTCTTCTTTGTGAACTTCCAAAACTGAGAGCCAAGTAAAGCTAGGGTTTATAAAGTTACCTAGCTTTAGTCATTTCAATATAGTAATGAAAAATCAACTAATACCACTATTCATTTTCTTTTCCTTTTTATGAATTGTTGTTCCTATTCTTCCCGAATTTTTTACTGGATTGATGTTGGCTTATAGTCCTTTATATATTTGATGAGAAAGAAAAATGACAGGTGGCAGAGAACAGCTGGGCAGCAAATAGTACCTAGGCCCATTTGTTCCTTACTTAATATGCAACAGTTTCAGAGTACATCAAACCAACAAAGTTATTCTGTGACTGTGCTGAGCAACACAAATACACGAACACTGTTGTGTAAAGAGATGATCAAAGTCCGACTTCATGACTTGGCTTATTGCCATACAAAAAAAAATTTTCTTAGGTTATAATACTTAAAGGGGAGAATGATGTAAACAAATGTCACAGTGAATAATTCAATAGACAATGTACATTAACTACATAGTGAGTTCCAAAAGTATTGAAGCCTAGTCACTCAATTAGGATGAATGAAAGTAAAGTAGGCCTCTGAAAGTAAAGTCTAATTAAAGTTTAAGATGTACCCTTATACGAGCGATTCTTGGGAGAAGCTAATTTGACCACCGTGGCCAAGATGGCAGTGACACATGAAGACCCTCCACACTAAATGGAGGTGTTGGCGAAGTGAGCTTTCAAAGGTCCGAGACTAACAGGGTACCCTGTCCTCTGCTGTAGCCTGGGCTCTTGATTTTTGGAGATGCTGTTGACACATAGTAGCCTATCACAGTGTACACTGAGTCTTCAGAGAAGCAGTTGACAGTGTGTGGGCTGCCCCAACCTGAGTGCATTAGTCAGCTTTCCTATTCCTGTGACAAAAATCTCCAACACCTACAATTTAAAGGAGGAGAGATTTAATTAGGCTCATAGTTTTGGGGGGATTTAATCCATGGACAGCTGGCTCCAAAGCAGAAAGCTCATGGTGAAAAGGTACGGCAGGGAGCAGAGAGAAGAAAAGAGCCAGAGAAGGACATACACCTTCCAAAGACATGGCCCTAATGCTCTCTGCAAACAGGCCCCACATCCACGGCATGTTTAGCTATGAGCTCACCAGTGGATCTATCCACATGTGATCCAGTCACTTTTTGGAAGGCCCACCTCTGAACACATGACTTTTAAAGGACATTCTAGATCTGAATCATAAAACAGCTATCAAAGGGTCAAACTTGAGTTTATATGTATTTTGAAGTATTATTCATATTTTGAAGTCCAGTAGTTGAGGACAGTAACATTCACATGGGGGCTCTGAAATGTTACATGTGACATTGATGTAACATTCCTGATGGGACCGGGGATTCATTCCAAGTTCTCATATGTGGAATCTGATAAGATGTCAAACTCTCAAAGGGAGGGGCCGTGCACTCCAGAAATATCATGCAACCAGGTAAATGTCTATAATTATTTCAAAACTATGTAACAAACATTCTGTAATTGTGTCTGAACACAGATAAAAATACTGGGAAAAAAATCACAAAAATGACCAAACACCCCCGTCTTCCATCTAACAGGAGGGCCTTCTGCGGTTTCACCAGTTTTAGCTCTAGTGGATTCCTACCACCTCCTAGATATTAAGATATCCAATCATAGAGTTGCCCTGCCTTCTGACACTCCTCCAACACCTAACACAAATGCAAATCACAAAACAATCTTCTTTGAACCCCCTCTTACTGATTCACCCCCACAAGTTTCCTATGGTGTGGTATCTCTCTTGTTACAACTAGTGTTAGATCCAAGTGTGTTTACTGGTATCTTTACCTGGTGGTTCCTGATATCTTTGGACATCTAGCTATTAACGCATTTCTCTCATGCATGATACATATATTTTCTTCTTGTCCTTCTCATCTTTTAACCTTGTTTATGGTACTTTGTTTTTATCGTTTCTAATTTTTTGTTGTCAGTTTTATCGATCTTCTCCTTCTATATCTTTTTAGCTTTGTAACTTGTTTCCTTACCTTAGATCATAAAAAGCACACCCTACATTTTCTTTTAACATTTTTACTCTTTTTAAACATTTAGCTCTTTACTCCACATGGCTTTAATTTTGTGTACAGATAATGAGTATTGACGCCCTTTCCCCACATCCAGGACACTTCAGGTTTTAATTGACATCTCCTTTCTCTCCAGGCTTTCCTGGCCAGAATGAGCAGGTTAGATTAAAGGAGAAGTGCACAGATGTTCACAAAACGAGAGACCCCATTTCCCCTGACTAATCCAGAAATGAGTGCAAAGGGAAGATATAGTTGAAAGTAGAGAGGGCCTACCAGGAACTGTCCATAGCCCTTCTTCACACAGCAAGAAAAACTGGTGCTGGAATTGCCAGTTTACTCTGGATATTGGGAATAACATCTCCTGGATATTTGCCCTTTACTTACTGTTTTAATAAATCCCAGCTGTTCCTGATCCTTTGGATCTGTCACTTAGAGAGTCGCTGTAGGCATCTTCCTAACTAATCCCCTGAGACAGAGTAAAAACAAAAGTCAGGCTGCCCTTAATTGATCTGAAGTAAAGATGTCTGTAGAGATTGCCACATTTGGAAAGTTTGGGAATATCTAAGTAGCAAATGCTAACGAGGCCCTGAGGATTTCAGTTCAACTCTATCTTCCCCTCCCCTTAGACCTATTCCCACAGACACTACAGAGAGAGGAAGGAAGAGAGGTCCAAACTGGGCAGGGACTGGCTGGGACCCAAGGGCCTCCTCAGAATAGACTCAATACTATTATTCTGCTCCCCCAAGTTCAAAGTTCAAAGTTATTTTTATTGACTTAACTAGCATGTGTTAGGCAATGCTCTGTGCTATAATTCATTGGGGAAAAGAAAGCTCTTATTTGAGAATATCAGATCTGGAAAAGGAGCAATCCAGTATTTGTACCTTTCTTTGGCGTACTTCAAAAAACAAAGACTGGAGAGCTCACATCCTGGACAGAGAGACTGCGATGACATTGAAAAACTTCTTTCAAGCAGGTTGAATGCCTCCCCAACAGGCTGAATAACAAGACATTATCCAGGGACTCAAATCCATGATGACCCCTTCCCTAGAACCCAAAAGTGTTTGCATCATTCCCTCATTTTTCCATTCAAATCATATGGTCAACTTACTATGTGCTAATCAGGGTGCTGAGTGTTACAGGAGACTGAGAATAAAGAACAGTCTTTGCTTTAGGATAAGTAAAATTCTAGAGGGAAGAGACGTCTTTCAAGGCAAATGTTATGACAAAAAATGGTGTTTTAATTACCATAAATGAGCTCAGGTGCACACCTGTAATTCCAGCATTGGCGAGGGCTGAGACAGGAAGATTGTAATTTCAAGCCAAGCCTGGGCAATTTAGTGACTTAGCAAGACCCTGGCTCAATTAAAAAAAAAAAAAAAAAAAAAAACGGTGAGGGGGTGGGTGCTCTATGCTGCATCCAGCGCAACTCTCAAAATTCCCAGGGGGAAGGATGGTGAGAGGATGGAGAAACAGAGAGAAGAGACAATATGCAGAAAGCTGAGGTCAGGTGGAGCCCTCTCTCTGGATGGGAGGAAAGGAACTGCTCAACCACCGCAGTGCGTTTATTTATACATTTGTCATGTGACACCCATTTGCTTGACTAGCTCGCCTCCTACACCCTGTGTTCTCAGGGCTGGAACACCTGTTCGCCTGGGACGCTCGGTGCCCTCAGGGCATTCCTTGGGCACTTTGTTCTCTCAGTGAATGATCACTAGCCCAGCCGCTCCCGACAACACTAGGGATGTAGTTCAGTGCAAAGGTCCCGGATTCAATCCCCAGTACTAGAAAGAAACCTCAAATGGCACGTAAATAGAAATTTGAAGATGTTCAGCAATGAGACTGTATACTCAAATTCTGACTGGAGATGGATAGGTCAGGAGAAGTCTCAGGATTGGGCATTTAATCTGGGTCTTTAACATTTCAGATTTATTCTCCTTTCTTCCACAAGGCCACTGTCTTAGATCAGATGTCCATTATCCTATTTATTCATTCATTGAACAATTTTTTGCATAATGATATAGGAAAAATATAACTCCCAACCTGTTAGATGTCAAATCTGCCAAGTTTGTAGTCTCACAACATGGAGGAATGTATCACGAGCCAAAGGAGGAAGTTGTGAGAGTTTTATTGGAGAAGAAGAAGAATAGCTCCTGGACTTTCAGGAGGGGTCCTGAGTGGGTGTTCACTGAGGCCCTTTGGCAGGGGTAATTTATACAGCAAAATCATGATGCGAGTCAAACTACAATCAAACTATAGATTACAAGTATAGTGGCACAGAGCAAGGTACATGGAAAGAACAAAGGCATTTTTGGGAAGGAGGAGAGTTTGGGTCCAGATGTTCTGATGCCTACCAGGACCCACTGGGCCAGGTGGAGCTAGTTGCAGTATAATCTCAAATTGCTGTTTATCTCTAGGGAGGCTTGCAGGCCTTGCTATTGCTTCTCAGCCTGGGGCCTAGCTGTCTTCAGATCTGCCTCCAGCCACAGTTCCCATGTCTTTATATTTGTGCTGACTTCTTTGAGGGCCCAATCCTTTCTGACTGCATATTAAAATCTACCCACTCTGTCTATAATAGTAAAACCTACAAAGTGCCAAGGTCAGGTTGTAGGTATACAATAGTGAAATAGTGAAAACAGTGGAAACAAGGAAATGATCCTTGCCTTCATGGGACTTACATTCTGGTGGGGTAGATAAGTAAAAAGAAAAGTTTGAGTGAAGATAGAATCAAAGAAAGAGCTAGGTAAAGAATAGGAGGGAATCCACCTTAGAAAGGAAGATCAGGTATTAACCATTGTTACCCTCCTATTATGTTGTTTTGAAAATTTGTTCTTCTTTTGATTTGTTTTGTTTTTTTCTTCTCTTTAAAATAAAAAAAAAAAAAAAAAGAAAGGAAGATCAGGAAAAGCCTACTTTGGAATGTGGTTCATGGGTGGGGTGCACCTAAGTAGAGTGAGTGCAGAAAGCCCTGGGTTCAATCCCCAACATAACCAATATAATAAAAAGGGTCCATACACTAAGACTTGAGAGATGAGAATGAACAAACCTTGGCAAAAGATAAGGAAAGAGCATTGTAAAAAGATGAAACAGCATATGCAAAGAAAATAAAATAAGAAAGAGGTTGGAAAGATCACTTTCTGAAATACAGTGAATAAAGAAGAACCAGAATGAGATGAGGTTTGAAAAGCAGAGGAGGAGGATACATAGTCTTGCTATTGTTAGTAGCTCAAAAAATTTTTAAAGTAATTCTTTATTGTTAGACATTTACACTAGAATTAGAATTGTCAGTAGGAAAATAAATTTTAAATACTTTTCTATTGTACAAAGATTTGATCATTTTGACTGTAGCAGTTAGTGAGATACAAAAAATTGATTTGGGTCACAACCAGCCTTACAGAGTGCATGAAAAAGAAATGCAAGTTCCCGGCCAGACTTTCTGTGTGTGGACGGCTGAGCACACCAGGGCTTTATGCTCCCGTCACAGCCCCCAGGGACAGTGGTGGTGCTGCAGGAGACAGAGAATGTAACATGAACTAGAGTAGCTCAAATTTTATTTCAAGTGTAATATAAAGTTTTTAAGTTAATGAACAATAGGAACTGATTTACATTTTATTATGATTCTTGTTTTGGTGAGAAAAAGAGAACAAAGATGAAAAGACAAGTTAGGACATGTCTGAAGCCCAGGCACCAGATGATAGCATATTGGGTTAGGACATAAGAAAGAAAACTCATGGATTCCATATGTACTTTTACAAAAGATTCGCCTAGACTTCCTGGCCAATTAAATGTGGGAAAATGGAGGCAACAGAGATCCTAGAGTCACAGAATTGAGGTAAAATAGAAAAAATAAAGATAAGTAGAAAGGAGGCAAAGAAAATCATAATTTTAAAATTGTACTTTTGAGAAAACTGCAGCTTCAGGACACATTCAAAGTTACCCAAGGTTACAAAGCTTTTCTCCCTTCCAGGAAATCACTCTAAAATTCCAAAGATACAATGAGCTTATAACTGGGCATGGCCTTTCTCCTCTGTAAATTAAACCCTTGCTTTTCTTCCAATACTATATTATAGATTCACAAATTCCATAGACTTTTACCCTGAAAGAAACAGCACTTTTAATTGGGTACCATACATCTAAATCTCAAACATATGCAAATGGTTGGCATTCTAACCTAGGCCACTGATGGATAACCTAACGGACACTAGGAACACACATCCTAGATAATCAATCCTGAGAATATCCCCAAGAATACATAAATACTGCCAGCCCCAGAGCATAATGTACATTTCCTTTGAGCTCTCATACTATTTTCTTTGAGTGTATACTTCTTTAACTTTGCCTAATAAATCTGTCTGTGCTTCTCACTGATGAGTCCTGCAAGTCTTTTCCATGACAAGTCAAGAACCTCTTCTGTGACTGGGGGTAAGTTGAGATCTCCATCTCCTCTTTAGTGGTGAGGTAATACAGAAATAAAGAAAGAAAGAAAGAAAGAAAGAAAGAAAGAAAGAAAGAAAGAAAGAAAGAAAGAAATTCTATGTTTAAGAAGACTGCATATGATTTTTATCCTTGCTTCTGTTTATGTGATGCACTACATTTATTGATTTGCACATATTGAACCATCCTCTCATCTCTAGGGTGAAGCTACTTGGTCATCATGTATGACCTTTTTGACAGTTTGTTGCATTCTGTTTGCCAGTATCTTGTGGAGGATTTTTGCATCAATGTTTATTAAAGAGATTGGTCTGTGCAAATGGCCAATAAATACATGAAAAATTGTTCAACATCTCTGGCCATTAGAGAAATG
Organism: Erethizon dorsatum; assembly: GCA_028451465.1. Classification (NCBI taxonomy): domain Eukaryota; kingdom Metazoa; phylum Chordata; class Mammalia; order Rodentia; family Erethizontidae; genus Erethizon; species Erethizon dorsatum. The sequence goes on from CM051834.1 coordinate 54,099,091, forward strand.
AGAATTAAAAAAACATTGACATTCCATCTTACTCCAGAAAAAGTGACTATCATCAAGAAGTTAAATAATAACAAATGCTGGTTCAACTGTGGAGAAATCAGGAACCCTCCTACATTGCTGGTGGGAACATAAACCAGGTTGAACATAGTACAACCATTTGAAAATCAATATGGAGGTTTTTCAAAAAACGAAAACTGGAAATTCCACTCAACCCAGCTATTCCCCTTCTAAGTAACTTCCCAAAAGAGTTAAAGACATCATATTACACCCATAGCCATGTTTATATCACCTCAATTCATAATAGCTAAATCTTGGAAGTATGTCCATCACCAGATTAAAGAAAATGTGGTATTTATACACAATGGAGCACTATTCTGCCAAGAAGATGGACAAATTTGAGTCATTTGTAGGAAAATGGACGCATCTTGAGACCAAAATTTTAAGTGAAGTAAATCAGATACATGAGCTTAAATATCACATGGCTTTTCTTATGCTATGTAAGAAACCCAAAATATAAATAGAGCAAAATCAAAGATAAATAATAGGAAATAGGCAGAGAGATCTTTTGCAAATGAGAAGGGGACCAAGAGATAGAGGGAGGGGGAAGAGAGGAGAGGGGAAGGGGATGAAAAATAATTGAGATATGTTGTGTACATGTACAACTCCCTACAAGGAATGTCATTATTATGTACTGCAAACATGTACTAATAGAAAATTAAAATTAAAATAAAAGAAGACTGCAATTTCTGAGACACAAAGTTACCCAAGACTATCCATATCAACATTCCTTAGGGTAATTTCTGCTTCTTTCCTTCCAGACCTATCATACCCAAACTTCCTTAAAGATACTATAAGTCTGGGCTGGTGAGATGGCTCAGCGGCTTAAGCGCCTGCCTTGCAAGCACGAGGGCCCAAGTTCGACTCCCGGATCCCACATATGAAAAAGGGGCCGGTGATTTCGCTCAGTGGCACGGGTGCCTGTTGGCACATGAGGTCCTGAGGTCGACCCCCTGGCACCCACAAAAAAAAAAAAGATACTATAAGTCCATAAATTAGCTAAGCTGAGAAAGTAGGGAGCAGGAACCTGATCTTAACATAAAGGAACAGATTGAGATAATTCAAAGAATGCTTAAATATACATCTTAAAAAATCCTTGGTTCATATTTTTCACCTGTAAAATGGGCCATTATCCTTGTAGGGTGTGGACATTCTTTTTTTTTTTTTTTTTTGTGGGTACCGGGGGTCGACCTCAGGACCTCGTGCGCCAGCAGGCGCCCTTGCTGCTGAGCGATCTCACCGGCCCTTTTTTTGTATGTGGGTTCCGGGAGTTGAACTCGGGCCCTCGCGCTTGCCAGGCAGGCACGTATGCCACTGAGCCATCTCACTGGCCCAGGTGTGGGCAATCTTTTCCACAGGTTTCCACCCCTTCGAGAAAAACATAAATGTTCCCAGATCCAAAAATAACATGCCTCTCTCTCTTGAGGGCCCACAGTCTATTTGTTTAAGTGTATAGTTTTTAAATTCTGCCCAATAAATTTTTAAAAATTAAAAAATATTCTGCCTAATAAATCCCTTTATGTCTGTTACTGATGTGTCCTGAAAATTCTCTTTCAGTGAGGAAAGTCAGCAAACCTGCAATCTATCCTATTAATGAGGTAAGTCACAGTTCCCCATGTCTGGTTTGGAGTCTTCTTTAGACCCTCTCTGGACATAGGAAGACCTCCTCTGTCCCTGTCTGATGAGATTGAGCAACTGTACGGTTTGATTTCACAGACTAGTTAACTCCTTATAATAAGGAAATCCTTAAGTATTGTCGTATGACTTTAAGTTCCTACACATTGAATTTGGGCTTGATGACGTGACTTGCTTTGACCAATACAATGTAGGTGGAGGGATAGTATGCTACTATTCTCAAGGCCTTATTATAGTTTCAAAAGGTCTGCCAGATTCTAATAGTGATGCTTCATGCCAGGCAAGGAAAAGAAGAAAAACAAAGGGTAAAAACCAGCTAACTCATTTCCCATACCTTTCAAAGAAAGTCCTACCCAGAAATTCTGTTTTTGTCTATTTCACTGGCCAGGTCTTAATCAAGTGACCATCCCTATGAGCAAGGATGCCTGAAAAAAATCTTTTATTTTTTAAGTCAGGCGTACTCCTACACTCTGTAAGATTAAAATTTTCTTGAGAAAAAGAAGGATAAGAATAGCTCTTATGGGCCGGTGAGATAGCTCAGCAGCATAAACTCCTGCCTGGCAAGCGTGAGGTCCTGAGTTCGATACCCACATATGAAGAAAGGGTGGTGATATCGCTCAGCGTCATGGGCACCTGCTGGTGCACGAGGTCCTGAGTTTGACCCTGGCACCCCCCAAAAAAAGAATAGCTCTTATGCAAGTATTTGTCTCTATCATAAGAAGTTATTCCAAGAAGGAAAGAATATGGAACTGAGAGGCTGGATAAAACAAGGATAGTTAAGAGAGCTTAATGAGGTATTTTGGAGAAATTGAAATGAAAGCCAGATTACAATAGACTAAAGAAAAAACTAGAGTAGAGACAGTTTAGATAGAGAAATTTTAAATTTCTTTGAAAAAAAGCAAATAATTGAGGTAAGAGTTAGAAGAAAATCAAGGTCAGTTGATGATTTTTCTAAAATTATAGATACCAGAGCCAGCCATTTTTAAACAATACTATATCTCTTCTGTTTTAAATACAGTGTCTGGTTTTGAACCCAAAATTAAGAGATACATTTAAAAGTAATTTTTAAAAATAAGCTAAAATTTTGGCTTACCATACAAGTAATTTAAAAAAGTGAATTCATATGTTAAAAGCCTTTGTAGAAAAGATGAGCAATATTCATCTCACTTTAGTAATTTCAGAACAGAGGTGGAAATTAAGAAAAGGGCCAAAGACAGGCTAGAAAAATTTTGTCTAAAATATTATGGTAATGGTGGTGTAAAAGTGCCTGCAATGGACTCACAAATAGATTGTACATAACTAAGAGGAAAGAAATCAAATGAACTGGGAGATAGGTCAGTAGAAATTACCAAAACTTGAAAGGAAGAATGAAAAAAGGAAATAAAAATGAACAGAATATACAAGAACTATGTTACATCAAACAGCCTAACATATGTGTAATTATAATTACAGAAGAACAGAGAATACATTTTGGTTCTTATTTACACTTTCAGTTTCTCACACCAGAGAAAAAAGAGGAATTAAGATATATCATGTACAGGTACAAATTCCTTATGATGAATGTGATCATTGTGCATATCTGAATTATACCAATAAACTTAACTATTAAAAAAATTTAAAAAGAAGAACAGAGAAGAATAGAAAAATATTTGAAGACATGATAGCTGAGAATTTTCAAAAAATAATGAAAGATGTCAAAACCACAGATCCAAGAATCTCAGAGAATCACAGAAATATAAATACCAACACAAACTATTATACACAATTATATGCATTTTTCAAACATGGTGTCTTAGTTATTTTTCTCTTTGCTGAGACAAAATACCTGACACCAAAAGTTAAAGAACAAAGATTTATTTGGGTCACAGTTTGTAGAGGTTTCACTTCACAGTTGGCTGGCTCCAAGGCAGGGTGGCATGGCAGGAGGGCATCACAGAGGAGAAACAATTCATGGCAAAGCAGGCCAGGAAGAAGGCAGATGGCAGCATGGCAGCAAGAAACAAGTGACAAGCAACACATGGAAATAGCAGCTTCTTTCTGTCCCTTAAGGGTGGGTAACATTCACACCCAGAACTATGCCAAACAAATCAGTAGACTAATTTAGTAATCACACACCCTTAATCCAGCATCACACATGCTAGATCCAGCCACCTCTAAGAAAACCCCACTTATGATCACATGAGACTTTGGTGGGGACATCTAGATACAAACCATAACACATGAGAAAATCAAAAATGATGAGAAAATCTTGAAGGAAATCAGAAGGAAAAGTCACATTACATAAGGAGGAATAAAATATTAAAATTACATCAAGAGATTAAAATGACTTCTCATTAGAAGTTATCATAGTAACATCTTTGAAGTGCTAAAATAAAAAGTTAATGCAGAATTCTATGCCAGAGAATTTGTTACCAGATGTGTGCCACAAGAAATATTAAGGAAAGTTATTTAGGAGGGAGGAATACAATACCACACAGATATCTGGATCCCCACAGAGATCTCTGGAAATTGTTAACATGAATATAAATATAAAAGTTTTTTTCTTTGAATCATTTTATAAGACAACATACAGTCTAAAATACAGGACCAATGTACTATGGATTTTGAGCACATTGAAAAGTACATGATATAATGATCCACAAAGAATGAGAGGGAAGAATTAGTAATATACTGTTATAAAGTTCTTACTCTACATATGAAGTGACATAATACTATCTAAAAATGGTATGATTAACTGTGTGTGTCTATTAAAAATTATAGGCAACCACTAAAGTTTAGAGAGACAGAAATTATAAGTCAATAATAAAACTAAAACAGAATCATAAAAAATAATCAATTTATACAAAAATAAGCAGAAAAAAGAGAAGGAAATGACAAAAAAACCCAAAGGGAACAAATAGCAAATAACTGCTGATATGGTTGATTTTAATCCAGCTGTATCATTAATTATATTAAATGCAAATTGTTTATATACACACGGAAACTGTTGAATGTAAAAATATATACCATACAAATAGCAAGCAAAAGAAAGCAGGAGTAATTATATAAACAAAATACAAAGATCAGTAAGAAGATACATCAATGAAAAGATATGACAATTCTAAGTGCATGTGCACCTAAGAACAAAGTTTCAAAAATACATGACACAAAAATGAATAAAGCTAAATGGAGAAAGAGACACACATAGTTGGAAATACCACAGTAATCAATATAAGTTTACAGAAAATTCCAAAATACAACACAATTATATTAACCCAACAGACATCTATGGAACATGTCCCACAATAACAAAATACATGTTCTTTTCCAAGCATGTATAAAAAGTTTGCCAATTTACTTGGGCAATGAGAAATATTTAAAATTTGAAATCATTCATATTGTGTTATCTGACCCTAATAAAATAACATTAGAAACCAATAGCACTAAGATATCTAGAACATCCTCAGATTACTAAAAAGGTTTTGAACACACTTCTAGATGATCTGTGAATTGAAGAAAAGATTAGAACTACTTTTAATTGAACAAAAACTAAAAACATATCAAAATTTAGGAGATGTATTTAAGTGGTATTTTAAAGGAAAGTTATGGCATGATTTCTTATGTTAGAAGAGAGGTTCTAAAGTAATTCTCTAAGCTTCATCCTTAAGAAAATCTGAAAGAACCTATTAAGCACAGAGAATGCATAAAGAAGAAAATAAGATGATAAGAGAATAAATTAATGTGATTAGTATAATTGAAAACAGATGTAGAAGAAAAACAATAACATCAAAAACCGGTTGGTTGAAAAAACCTGTAATACTAACAAATCTCTAACCACACAGACAAGAAAAACAATAAAGAAACAAAATTTCCAATATCAGGAATAAAAGAGAGAAAATATTACTACAGAGCCTATAAACATGAAAAGGATAATAAGGAAATTATAATTTGTACTCACATATCCAACAATTTAAATAAAAGAGAAAATTTTCTTGTGAAGCACAAAGAACCAAATATTACTAAAAAGAAATCAACTATATGTATTTCATAAATAATTAAATCCAGAATTAAAAATACTGAAACAAAACACAATCACATATGAGTTCACTGTTGAAGTCTATCAAATATTTTTCTGTTTTGTTTGTTTTGTTTTTGAGATGGGGTATCACTATGTAGTTCAGGCTAGCTTTAAACTCACTAGGTAGCCCAGGCTGATCTCAAACTTGCAGTGAACCTCCTGCTTCAGCCTCCTGAGTGCTGGGATTACAGGCATGTGCCACCACACCTGGCTTGGAGTCTATCAAATATTTAAGAGAAAAATACTGCTAATTTTTGCAAATTCTTCCAAAAAATTGAAAAGGAGGAATTAATTAATTTTATGAGAGTGGAATATAAAATGAAGCAAAGATGTTTCAAAAAAAAAAAAGACTGTGGACCAAAACCAAATTTCTCTTTACCACAAATACAAAAATCTTTTACAAAGTACTAGCAAGTTGAATCCAGAATTATGCAAAAGTGATAGATAATATATCATAACCAAGAGAGACTTATTCCAGGAATTCAAGATTCATTTAATATTTTAAAATTAATCAATGTAATTCACCATATAATGGATTTAAGGAGGAAAACCATGTGGTCATCTCAATAGGTGCAAAAAAGGCATTTAATAAAATTCAGCCCTCATTCATTATAAAACTTGTTGACAACTATGTATAGAAACTTTTTCAAAGTGATAAAGAGCATCTACAAAGAATTCACAGCAAATACTATGCTTAATAATAACATACCAAAGATTGAGAAATGGCAAAATTATCTCTTATTACCACTCCCATTCAATCCCATACAAGAGGTCCTAGCCAGTGAAATAAAGTCAATGTGAAAAACAAAAATAAAGAAGTGACTTTAAAAAAGAGGGGAAGTGTAGGGAGGGAAGTTGGGAGGGAGGAAGGGATAAATAGAAAGCACAGAGACTAGAAAGAAATAAATGAAAATTGTCTAGTTCTAGATAATATGGTTTCTGACAGAAAATCTCAAGGAATATGAAAAATAAGTGAGTACAGCTGAAAGGGAAAAACTGTACAAAAGAAATTGTTCTTTTTAAAACTTTGTTTTTTGGGCTGGTAAGATGGCTCAGCGGCATAAGCGCCTGCCTGGCAAGTGCGAGGGCCCGAGTTCGACTCCCGGAACCCACATACGAAAAAAGGGCCGGTGATATCGCTAAGCGGCACGGGTGCCTCCTGGCACATGAGGTCCTGAGGTCGACCCCTGGTACCCACAAAAAAAAAAAACAAAAACCTTTGTTTTTTGAAACTGCCTAGTTCTGTAACTGCTTCATGGCTTTGTAATTACTTTCTTGACCTCTGTAACCATGAAAGCATAAACGAACATGCAAGATGCCTGATTGTACCATTGTACTAAGCTTCATAAACTGATGATCATTAATCTACCCTTGCATCCAATGATCTCACCCTGCTAGCTAATCAGAAGAACTGCCAGGCTGTTCTGTCTCACCTTTGTGCCTCCTGTATCTCCTGCTTGTGCATCATATAAAAGCCCTAGACCACCAGAGATCAGGGCCTGACATTCTGGAAATGATCCCAATTAGTGCTCATTGACATAAATAATTCTGCCTCCAAATCCTGGGTGCCATTTTGATGTTTCTGCTTGCCATTGCACACCAAGATCAATATGCAAAGTAAACTGTATTTCTATATATAAGACATGAACAATTAAAAACTGAACTGTAAAATATGCCATTTATAATAACACCAAAACCATGAAGTACTAAATTATCGAATATGAAGTACATATAGGACCTTTGTGATAAAAACTATAAAACACTGAGGAAGGAAATTAAAGGATGCATTAATGTATAGCACCCCTATTATCCAATCACCTTCCAAAAGTCTAGCCTCTGAACATATGAGACTATTGAGGGACATTCCAGATCTAAACTAACACAACCTGATTTAAAAATTGGCAGAAATTGGGCCGGTGAGATGGCTCAGTGGCTTAAGCGCCTGCCCGGCAAGCGCGAGGGCCCGAGTTCGACTCCCGGAACCCGCATACGAAAAAGGGGCCGGTGATATCGTTCAGTGGCACGGGCGCCTGCTGGCACGCGAGGTCCTGAGGTTGACCCCCGGTACCCACACAAAAAAAAAAAAAATTGGCAGAAATATAAGCAGACACCTCACCAGAGAAGATCTTCACATAGGAAATAAGCTTATGAAAATATTCTCAACATCTTAAGTCATTAAGAAATTATAAATTGGAACAACAGTGAGATATTACTAAGTTCCTAAAATTCAAAACACCCAAAACATGAATGCTTGTGAGGATGTGAAGCAAAAGGAACTCTCATTCACTGCTGGTAGAAATGCAAAATGGCACAGCCACTTTGAAATTCAGTTTGGCAATTTCTTACAAAAGTAAATATACTTTTACCTTATGATCCAGCAATTGCACTCTACTGGATTACTGGAATGATATGAAAACTGCACACAAATCTTTATAGTAACTTTACTCACGAAACTTGGAAGCAACCTAGATGTCATTCAGTAGGTGAATAGGTAAACAAGCTGTGGTATAGTTGTACAGTGTAGTATTACCAACAATAGAAATGAACTATGAAGCCATAAAATTAGAGAGGATCCTTAACTATTTATTCCTAAATCAAAGAAGCCAATCTGAAAAGGCTATATGTGTATGATTACAACTATATGATATTCTGGAAAGGCTAAATTACGGAGACAGTGAAAAAATCAGTGGCTGCCATGGGGGTACGTGAGGAATGGAGCCACAGTGTTTTTAAGACAGTAAAATTATTCTGCCTGATATTGTACTGGTGAATACGTGTCATTATACATTTCTCAAAACTTGTAGCATGTTCAAATCAGAGTTAATTATATCTACGGGTTTTAGTTTAAAATGCCTCAGTATTGACTCATCAATTACTGTACTATATCTCAATAAATAAAATGATTTGGGAAAAATTTCCATTTCAGAATTACCTTCCCGCCACCACTCCACAGACACATAGTTATAAAAACACAACAATGTTAAATAAAATACTTTTATGTCTTATAAAATGTTTTCTGAACTTTCAAAAAAATAAGAATGATCTTCAGTACAGAAAAACAAAGGAGAAGATAAAAACAGAATGACAATTAGGAGCTAATGCCATTTTTTCAGAGAATGTTTGCTGATCTTGACAAAAGGCTTCAGATTATTTTACTAGAATAGGAAGCAAAGGTTTGGACCTACTCAGTGTAGAGGACTGAAAATGAGATTACCAAAGCTTGTTTCCTCAAAGGTGTACACACTGAGCAGAAGAATGGACAAGCCAAAAAGTTATCCGCCAACAGAGGAAAATCACATTGAAACTTATCTATGCTAGTCCAGTTTCTGAAAAAACTTCCTTTGAAATTTTACAGCCACAGAATAATAATCATTAGTTAAAATTCAATCTTTCCACACATACTCCAAAACAATATAGGAAGAATGGAAAAAGGAAGAAATTAGAGACAGAGATAGAGATGATAGAGATAGAGATAGAGATAGGGACAGGGACAGGGATAGGGATAGGGATAGGGATAGGGCTAGAGATAGAGATGACAGAAAAAGCCTTAGCATATTAGAAGATGGTGCTATTACTTCAAAATAATTCTAGTTAGAAAAATAAACACAAAGTCTAAACACAATACACCATTTCTCATTACTCTCGGAAGAAAGCAAAAAGTAATCAAAACATTTCAGCCTTTGAAAACCCTCTTCAAACAAATAAGCAGAATAAAATTGTAATACAATAATTCAAGCAATATTAAATATTCCCAATCATTTTTTTTTGTGGGTACCGGGGGTCGACCTCAGGACCTCGTGCGCCAGCAGGCGCCTGTGCCACTGAGCGATATCACCGGCCCTTTTTTCTTATGTGGGTTCTGGGAGTCGAACTCGGGCCCTTGCGCTTGCTGGGCAGGCGCTTAAGCCGCTGAGCCATCTCACCGGCCCTCCCAATCATTTTTATATAAAAAATAACTTGAATCAGAAATTCTGACACTTTAGAAATGAACAAGAAATAAAAATACAACTAGACATGATTGAATTCAGAAAAGTGATATAAGAAAAAGGCAAAAAATTTCAAATATAAAAATGAATTTGCAAGTTGCCAAGAAAATTGAAATAAAATAAAGAAAAATGTAAAAATAGTTAGAAAATTAATGAAATTGAATGAAGGCAAATAAGATTAAATGTATGTGCAATTGGAGTTTCTGAAATAAAAATAAGACAATGAAATAGAATACTTATTTAAAACAATAATCACAGACTACCTCAGAGAAAGTTTAGAAACTTGAATTTACACATTAAAAGAGCCCTTAGTATACCAACAAATAAAACAAGTGTAAACTTGAAAGATCAAGAAAATATACTCAAATCCTCATCAGGGAAAGAATTTCAAATTAAACTAAAAAGAGAAAATTACACAGGCATCATATTACTCAACAGCAATATACAAAGCAAGGAGAAAAACAAAGGGAGAAACATGTTGAGGAAACTAAAGCAAAGAAAGTATGAGCCAAGATTTATATGCAACCAGATTTTTACTTTAAGCATCAGTGTTACAAAATATTTTGAACATGAAAAATCTCAGCGGGTACTGTAATACATGAGTTCCTTGTGAGAAATGCATCAGATTCTGAGATTTATTTAATCAAGGGTAAGCATTAAAATATCAGCAAAATGACTAGTAAACATATATATTTAGTTGTAAAATGAAGGATAAAACAAAGAAAGAGAAAAACGCAGAACAATGCTAAAAATGGGAGAAGAGGGAGATGAAGGAAGTAGTATAAGCTAAGCTCACTGATAGTTTTATAGGCAATAGGTGAGAGTCAAAAAACATGAAACACTGAAAAATAATAAAAAGTTGAATAACATTTATGTGAAAGCAAAAGAACATTATACAGAGAAAGAAACTCAAGAAAGACATAAAAGCAATTTGCTGGTCAGATTTCTTAATGAATATGAATGGGTTTAAACCTTACATTAAAATAAAAATATTTTATAATTGGCCTACAAAGCAAGACCTAACTCTGTTGTCCATAAAGAGTACATCTTAAAAAACCATGATTCAAAGGGCTAAAATAAGAAACTGGGAAAATGTGTACCAAGCAAATAGAAAAAATAATGAAGCAGGGTTATAGTCCAGATAACAATGTAGAATTCAAGCCAGAAAACATTAACTATGACAATTATTAAAAGTATGTTTTAAAAATTTTTAAAGTATAAAATGTATAATTTTATAAAATTTTACACAATTACATAAAATTATACTATTACTAAAAATAGAAATATAACAAAATTATCCTCTAATCTCAATGTAATAAAATTAGAAATAAATAGCAATTTATTAAACTAGGAAATGTTAAACCTTCTGTTAAAAAATTCTAAGGTGACAAGGGACATAAAACCAAAGTAACAGAATTTCTAAAAAGTAACTATAGTAACATGATATTTGAGGACTTATAGAGTACATTTACAGTATTGGTCAGAGAAAATTTCATAGCATTAAACACATATCAATAAAAATAAAAGAATGAAAATAAATCAATTAATTTCCTAATCAAAAAAGCTAGAACAATATAATAAAAGAAAACAAAGCATAAGAAATAAAGATAAAACTAAAATTAATGAAGTAAATGTAATGAATGACATGAGGCAGAGACCACGCAACAGGCTGTCGTGAAAGTAAGAAGGCATAAGATTTAATAGACCTGGGTGCAGGCAGCCCGGAGGTGAAGAGACCATCCATGGGGAACAAAGAATAGTGGGAGCTCTTTTACAGGACTTGAACAGGGAGGGGGAGTTTGGCAAGGGACATTATGGGAGAAAGTTTGAGCAAACATCATTGGTCAAAGTTCTGAGAGTGTCCAGTGCAACTGTGTTATCAGATGTTATCAGATGTCCTGGCGCTGGGAAGTTTCCGTGCTCTGCCTTATCTCTTCTTTACAATATCCTGTGCTTGCCAAGGGCAGCAGCACCTGCACTGAGCTGCAGTTTTTGTTCTGAGAGCAATCTGGCTGCTGACAAACAGGTCGGGTGCTGGGAAAGTCATGCCTGAGTTGAGCCTGACAATAAAGTAACAAGAAATTTAAAAATCTTTAGACATACAGTGCATATTTTTAGAATATCAATCTGAAATTTGAGGCAAAGGTAGATTTCAATCCAACCAATAGAATTACCAAAAATCCATATAAAGTTCATATCATACTTAAGATAAAATATTGGATACACTTTGAGACCATAATGTTAAGTGAAATAAATTAGGCGCGCAAGCTTAAATAGCACACAGTTTCTCTTATATGACAAACCCAAAGTATAAATGAAGAACAAAATGAAAGATAATAAGAGGTAGATAGATCTTTTTCAAAGGAGAAAGGGATCAACAAATGGAAGGAGAGGGGAGGGAGGAGAGGGAAAGGGGTAAAAAATGAATTAACATGTTTTATGTACATATACCAACTTTACACAAGGAATGTAAACATTATGTACTACAAACATGTACAAAGAAAAGGAAGGGGACCAAGAGATGGATGGAAGGGGAAAGGAGGAAAGGGATGAAGAAAGGAATTCAGATGTATTGTGTACATGTACCAACTCCTCATGAGGAATGTAAACATCATGTACTACAAACATACACTAATACATAAATAAAAATTTAAAAAGATAAAAGTTGAGAACATAAAAAAGATGAAGTGTTGGAAACATTTTCCTTTGGATGAGGACTAAAAGAAGTATTTCTATTCTTAGCACTGTTATCCAATATTACACTGGATTTCTAGCCAGAGCAATGAGACAATAAATAAATAAATAAATAAATAAATAAATAAATAAATAAATAAATAAATTGGAGGCATACAGAGAAAAAAGGAAGAATTAAAATTATATTTGTCTTTAAAAAAGAAGAACGCAATCCCAGAAATAAGTGTAAGATGCAAGAAAATATGGAGGGCCGGTGAGATGGCTCAGCGGTGTAAGCGCCTGCCTTGCAAGCGCGAGGGCCCGAGTTCGACTCCCGGATCCCACATACGAAAAAAGGGCCGGTGATATCGCTCAGCGGCACGGGCGCCTGCTGGTGCACAAGGTCCTGAGGTCGACCCCCGGTACCCACAAAAAAAAAAGAAAGTATGGAAAGCATAGAAAATAGGAAATATGGATAAATCTAAATAAATACTGAAAGTATTAAGAAAACATATTCAATAATAGATAACACAATTGTGCACATATAAAATCCTAAGCAATCTATGTAAATGTATTAGAATAAATGAGTTTGGCGAAGTCACACAGTGTACTATCTATGCACACACTAATGGTATTTCTGTATACTGGCTACAAATTATTTGGAAGAATTTTTTTTAAAAAATTACAATATTATCTAATAACCTGCTGTATTTATAGATAAGGTTTTTCTTTAAAAAAAATACAAAATCTGAACAGCAATGTGTATAGAAAATTGCATAGGTAATATAGGAGATCCAAATAAATGTAGAAAATACAATGTTTAAGGATTACAAGATTCAATATTATTAAGACAATAATTTTTCTAAAATTGCCCCCACAGAATCATACAATTCCATTCTAAATCTCTGTCGTATCTTCTGTTGTAATGGACAAATAATTCTAAATTTATGTGGAAAGTCAAAGGACCTGGAATTTTTACAGCAATCTAGAAAAGGAATAAAGTTGTAAAACTTACACTACAATATCACTGGCACGGAATAGAGAATTTAAGTATAGACCCACACTTATTTGATGAATTTACTTTTTCACAATGGTTTCAAGCCAATTCATTGAGGAAAGGAATGTTTTTGTCCAAAAAAGTATGCGGGAACAATCTGATAAACATATGGGAAAAATTAACTTTGGTCCAGTCTTTACATCATATCAAAAATAAAAATTAACTCTAGATGGATCATAGGAATAGAAATAAATTTAAAGCATTAAAATATTATTAGATGTAAATGTTTGCAATACGTAATAATTACATTCATCTTGTGAAATTGGTACATATACATATCACATCTTAATAATTTTTACTCCCCCTTCATCACTCTCTTCTCTTCTCTCTCCCTCCTTCTCCAGAACCCTTCTCATCTTCACAAAGTCTACTTTCCTGTTTCCTGCAAACTCTCTTATATTTTGCTCTTTAAATTATTTATATCTGGGTTTCTCACATTAGAGAAACCATGTGATATATAACATTCTGCATCTGATATATTTAACTTAGGATTGTAGTCTCAAAGTCCACCCATTTTTCTACAAGTGACACTAATTTATCCTTCATATGTATAATTTTCCTTATCTATTCATCTGTCAAAGGGCATATAAGCTGCTTCCAGGATTTAGCTGTTGTGAATTGTGCTGCTATAGACATGGGTGGGCATGTATCACTAATATGATAACTTTAAACCTTTTGAGAAGACACCCAGGATAGGTTTAGCTGGGTCAAATGGAATTTTTAGTTTTAGTTTTTTGTGGAATCTCCACCTCAGTTTTATACTGATTGTACGAGTTTACATTCCTACCAACAGTGTAGAAGCATTCCTCTTTCCTCACAACTTCACCAGAATTTGGTGTTTTTTTAGCCATTGATACTAGCCATTCTTTTGGAGTAAAATGAAATCACGGTGTTGTTTTGATTTGCATTACTATAATGGGCAACAATGATAAACATTTTTGCCATGCACTTATTGGCCGTCTGTACTTCTTTGCCATTTGTACTTCTTTTGAGAAGTGTCTATTCACTTCAATTGCTAATTTCCTTTGATATTGCTCTTTTATTTGGGGGATTCAATTTGTTTTTGAGTTCTTTATATAGTCTAGATATTAGTCCCCTATATGAGGAGTAGTGGCCAAATTTTTTTCCCATTTTGTAGGGTGATTCTTCACTCTGTTGGTTGTTTCCTTTCTCATGCAGAAGGTTTTTAATTTGATATAATCTCATTGGTTAAGTCTTGGTATTTTATCTTGTGTAATTGGGGTTCTGTTCAGGAAGTCCTTGCCTATGCCTGTGTCTTCAAGATTTTACCAATTTTTTCTATCAGCAGATTCACTGTTTTTGTTTTTATATCTAGATGTTTGATCCGTTCTGATGTTATTTTGTACAGAGTGAGAGATAAGGTTCTAGATTTATTCTTCTGCTTCTGCATAACCAATTTTCCCAGAACTATTTGTTGAAGAGGCTCTCTTTAGGCTATACTTTCTCCAGCGTATGTCATTGGCTCCTTTTAAAAATCAGATGGATGAAGTTGCTTCCAATTGCTTCTGCATACTCAATTCTATTCCATTGGTCAACATGTCTGTTTTTGTGCAAGTGCCATGTTGTTTTTATTACTGAAGCTTTGTAGGTATACCTTGAAATCCAGGATTGTAATCCCTTCTGCTTTGCTCTTGTTACTCAAGATCATTTTGTCTATTCTGGGTCCCTTTCTGTTTCATATGAATTTTAGGATAATTTCTTGTAGTTCTGTGAAAAATCCTGTTGGGATTTGCACTGGAATTGCATTAAATATATATATAATTTTTGTAATATAGATATTTTAATAATATTGGTTCTGCCTATCCAAGAACAAGGGATGGGTTTCCATTTTCTAATGTTCTCTTCAATTTCTTTTCTTAAGAATACTATAGTATTTTTATAGCAGTCTTTAACTTCCAAGGCTGGGTTAATTCCTAGGATTTAATTTTTTGAAGTTATTGTGAATGGGATTATTTTCCTGATTTCTTTCTTAGTGAGTTCATTGTTGGTGTATGGGAATGTTATTAATTTTTGTGTGTTGGTTTTCTATTCTGCCACATTGTGAATTGATTTTTTTAATTCCAGTAGTTTTCTGGTGAAATTTTTAAATCTTCTATCTAAAGGATCATATCATCTGCAAGTAAGTATAGTTTGACTTCTTTCTTCCCTACTCAAATTCTTTTTATTTTTTTCTCTTGTATGATTCCTCTGTCTGAAGTTCTGAGTATGTATTTAACAGGAATTGTGAGAATGGACACCCTCGTCTTGTTCCTAATTTTGAGGGGAATGTTTTCTGGTTTTCCCAATTTAGTATGCTTAAATAAATAAAAAATAACTGAAATTATCTCTTGTATACTATCTAATCTTAGTAGAATGAAACTAGAGATCAATTGCAAAAAAAAAAAAAAAACCCAACACAGAAACTACCCAAACAGAGATTAAACAATACATTCTTGAATGATTAATGGGTCACAGAACAAATCAAGGGAGAAATTAAAAAGCTGCTAGAATCAAATTAACAATGGCAGCATAACATACAAAAGGCCTGTACAACACAATGAAAGCAGTTCTAATAGGGAAGTTTATTACTGTAAATGCCCACATTAGAAAAATAGAGCAATTCCAAGTAAATAACCTAATGATGCATCTTGAGGTACTAGTAAAACAAGAACAATCCAAGTCCAAATCTTGTAGAATGAAAGAAATTTAAACATCAGAGTGGAAATTAGTGAAACTGAAAAATATGCAGAGAGTTTATTCTTTGAAAAGATAAACAAAATTGATAAGCCCTTAATGAAACTTACCAAAATATCAATGCAATTAGCAATAAAAACAGCAAAATCACACCAGATTATAAAACAATTATAAGAAACTATTTTGAAAATATATTATAATAAATTGAAGAATCTAGAAGTAATGGATACATTTCTAGGTACATATAAATTACCAAATTTGAACCAAGATGATATAAAAACCTTGAGTAGACCAATAACATTCAATGAAATAGAGGCAGTAATAAAAATTCTACCAAAAAAGGCTAGGGTCTGATGGATTCACCACTAAATTTTACTAGAACTTCACGGAAGAACTAATTTCAATGCTTCTCTAATTGCTCAAGAAATTGAAATGGAAGGACCACTACCAAACTCATTCCTTGAAACAAATATTTCCCTGGTATCAAAACCAGACAAGGACTGAACAAAAAAGAAAACTGCAGGCCAGTTTCCTTAATGACCATAGTGTTAACAAGACACTGACAAGCAGAATGTAATAAATCATTTAAAAATGCATACATCACAATAACAAAAGCTTGTGGGGGGCTGTGGGGAAAAAGGAACCCTTCTCCACTGTTGGGTGGAGTGTAGACTGGTGCAACCACTGTAGAAATCAATGTGGAGATTCCTCAAAAAACTAGGATTAAGGCCAGTGAGATGGCTCAGTGGCCTAAGCGCCTGCCTGGCAAGCACGAGGGCCCGAGTTCGACTCCCGGATCCCAAATACGAAAAAAGGGGCCAGTAATATCGCTCAGCGGCACAGACGCCTGTTGGTGCGCGAGGTCCTGAGGTTGACCCCCGGTACCAACATAAAAAAAAAAAAAAAAAACTAGGATTAGAGGTCCCATTAGACCTAGCTATAACCCTTCTAGGTATCTTCCCAGAAGAATGAAAAACATCATACCACAGCGATATATGTGCACCCATGTTTATAGCGGCACAATTTGCAATAGCTAAACCTTGGAAACAACCCAAACGCCCATCAACTGAGGAATGGATGAAAAAGATGTGGTCTTCTTATACAATGGAGTACTACTCAACCATAAAGAAGGATAAACTTGAGACTTTAATAGGTAAACGGATGCAACTTGAGACCATACTCATAAGTGAAATAAGACTCACATGTGTAAATATCATGTGGTCTCCCTAGGGTGAGAAGCTGAATGAGTAAATAAGATCCAAAATATACAATAGATATTGTGAAATGGGAAGAAACTGTTCAGAAAGAAAGAAACTATGATGGGGGAAAGAAGAAAGGAAGGGTAAAGGAAAAAAATATATATGCATACAACTATATGAGATAGTTAAGGTAGTTATACTACTAGTTTCTCTTAGTTCATTGAAAAGAAAGATTTGTGCTAATATTGTTTGGACAATATTTTATGCCTATATCTTGTACTCTGAGTAACTACTTTGAAGATAACAATATTCAATGTATTAACTATTATTACTCTCCTATTATCTTGTTTTGAAATTTTGTTTTATTTTTTTCTATTTAAAATAAAAAGAGGGCCGGTGATATAGCTCAGCAGCATAAGCGCCTGCCTGGCAAGCGTGAGGTCCTGAGTTTGACTCCTGGTACCCGCATATAAAAAATAAATTAATAAAATAAAATAAAATAAAAAGAAATTCATACATCATTGAATTTGGCTTCATCCCCAGGAAGCAAGGGTGGTTCAACCTACACAAATCAATAAATGTAATACATCACGTGAAAAGATGTAAGGATAAAAATCTCATGATCACCTCAGTAGATGCAGTAAAAAGCCTTTGACAAAAATCCAATATCCATTCATGATAAAGACCCTGAAGAAAATAGGTATTGAAGGACATTTTACCACATATTGATAAAAGCAATTTATGACAAACCCACTGCCAACACCATACTAAGTAAATGGAGAAAAGCATTAAAATGTTTAGTTATAAATATAACATAATATCTTGCCAAACTTAGAAGGAGGCAAAGATTTCTTATAATAGACACAAAAATTATAAACAGAAATTTAAAATTGACAAATCGGACATCATCAAAATGAAAAATTTCTGCTTTAAAAGACATCTTTTTAAAAATGATAGGGCTGGTGAGATGGCTCAGCGGCATAAGCGCCTGCCTGGCAAGCGCGGGGGCCCAAGTTTGACTCCCGGAACCCACATATGAAAAAAGGGCCATTGATATCACTCAGCGGCACGGGCGCCTGCTGGCGTGCGAGGTCTTGAGGTCGACCCCCGGTACCCACAAAAAAAAATAAAAAATAAAAATAAAAAATGATAAACCAAATCACACAACAGTTGAAAACATTTGCAATGTGTTTATCAAATAAAACAATAATATTTATAACATTTGTAGAAGTCTTAAAATAACAAAACTATTTCAAAAATCATGGGCAGAACACAGACACTTCATAGAAGAATATATAGAGATGGCTAAAAAGTATATAAAATGTTTCTCAATATTGGTCCTTAGCAAAATGCAAATTAAAATCACAAGGAAATACTGCTTTTTATCCACTTTGCTATATTGTTGGTGGGAGTGTAAAGGGGTCTAATCACTTTGGTAAACTGGCAGTTTCTCATAAATTTAATCATACCCCCACTCTATGTATGATACAGCAGTTAATTTACATCTAGTTATTTGGCCAAAAGGAATAAAAGAATTTGTCCAGAAATATTTAGAACAATTTTATTAATAACAGTCAAAAAGTGGAAAAAACCCCAATGTCTGTCAATAGGAATATAAATAAATAATTATGATATATACATATCATGGAATGCTATTCAACAATAAAAAATAAACATAAAAATATGGGTGAACCTCAATAACAGTATTCAGATGAATGAATCCAGGCAAAAGTGTACTTATAATAATATTTACATTAAATTCAAGAAGAATGGTTGTGTCTAAATTTTGGAGGAAATAAGTAGAAAGTGACACAAACTTTCTGGGGTGGTGGAAATGTTCTATATCTTGCTTAGGACATTGATTGTACAACTACACATTTTAACAAAATTTACTAAGTTTTTAACTTAAGATTTGAGTACTTTTATGTATGTACACCTATATTAATTTTAAAAATACATTATTTTTAAAAGATAAAAAGAAATAATAAAATTCAAGTATCCAAAAAGAAGACTCCACACAAATATAAGGATTCTTATATCAGAGTCCACAGATTCTGCAGGGAATCTTTAAGTAGAATACAGGGGTCTGTGAATATGGCTGAACATTACATCTTCATTTTCACCTAATCTAACTGCAATTTAGCATCTTATTTAATTATGAATTTAACTAGTAAACCACACCACAGTAATATTAGCAGGACTTCTGGCTTTGTCATGAGATTTTTATATCATATTGCAATTACATATTGCAGATATTCTGAGATATTATTTACATTTATCACTACTTCAAAATTTTGGTAGCTATCAGACATACCACTAGATCAAAAGTTACAACCTATGTTTATGAAATCTTGTTATTTAACAGATATAAAGAAACATACATGTGGCATATACAAATATTTTTAGCTTTTTATAATTATAGTAAAATATACATAAAGTTTATCATTTTAACCATTTTAAAGTGCATACTTTTGTTACATTAAATGCAATCACCTACTACAAATTCACTACTATCTATCCATCTCTAGAACTTGCTTATCTTCCCTAATTAAATCTCTGTACCCATTAAACAATCATTCTCCCCTCTCTCACCCCTAGTCCCTGGCTTCCATCATTCTACTTTCCATTATTACAAATTAGACTTCTCTAGGTACTTCATGTGCCAGGAGTGGTGGCATATGCCTGTAATCCCAGCACTCAGGAGGCTGAGGCAGGAGGATCACCATGAGTTCAAGGCCAGCCTTGAGATCCTGTCAAAAACAAACAAACAAACAAACAAAAACCTCTAGGTACCTCAAGTAAATAGAATCATACAGGATTCTTTAAGCATAATGTCATCAAGTTTCATCCATGTTGTAGCATATGTCAGAATTTGTTCCCTTTAAAGGCTGAATAATATTCTGTTGTATGTATCTGCAACATTTCGTTTAAGCATTCTTTTGTCACTGGGCACTTGAGGAGAAGCCCTTTGAGTGTAAGGTGTGTAAGAAATCCTTTAGAAAGCCCTTGTGCCTTCATGGTCACTTTCAAATTCACCCTGAAATAAATGCTTTTAAATGTAAGGATCGTAGGAAAGCCTTCATTCAGAACTCAGACCTCACTAATCATATCCACATCCATGGTGGAGTAGCCCTATGAGTGTAAGGAGTGTGGGAAAGCCTTTACCATATCCTCCCACTAAGTGAACACATGAGAACTCACACTACAGAGAAGCCCTGTGATTTGGAAAAGTGTTTACACATTCATCCAGTCTTAATGTGTAATAATTACATGTGGTCTCATAGTGCCAAAAAGCCAAACACATCTGGAGATGTGTTTGAGTGAGAAATCCTTCAGGTATTCCAATTCATTTCAGTTACATGAAAGAACTCACACTGGAGAGAGGCCCTGTGAATGTAGTGTGTAAGGAAAGCCTACAGCTCTTCAAGTTGCTTTCAGAATCATGAACGAAGGCATACAGAACAGAAACTGTCAGTGTAAGGGATGTGGGAAAGCTTAGTTATCCTGTTAACTTCAAAGACATGCATGAACTCTGGGTAGAAACCTACAAATATAAGATACTTAGGAACATCTTCACTACTATTTCAGGTCTTAGTAAACATGTAAGAATTCACAGTGCAGATGATTCTATGTCAGCTGGGAATCTGAAAAAGATTTTCCTAAATTCTAAAGAGTCACATGTCAGAAACCTTGCTGGAGGGAAACCCTACTAATGTAGAGAATCTGGAACGTCCTTTCCTAATTCCACAAACCTTAATATGCATATATGAACAAGCATTGGAGAGAAAGTTTATGATTTAAATAGTATGGTCCCCACTTCAGTTTATATTTTAAAGTTCTAACCCCTAATTCCTCACATTGTAAGTGTATTTGGACTTCAAACAGGTGATTAATTTAAAATGAGGCTTACAAAGACAAATTAGGCTGATAGAGCCAATCCTTAATACAGCATCCCTAGTGTCCCAGTAAAAAGAAAAAGTGAAGCTGGGTGAGGTGGCACATGCCTATAATTCCAGCATCCTGGGAGGCTGAGGCAGGAGGATCACAAGTTGGAGGTTAGCCTGGACATTTTGACAAGACCCTGTTGCAAAGTAAAATTTAAAATAGAGAAGGGATGTAGCTTGATGCAAAAGCCCTGGCTTAAATTCTCAGTACTGGGGGGAAAAAAGAGAAAATGGAAGGAAGGACACTCAGAGGTGATATGTGAAAGTGCCAGAAGATAGCCATCTGCGAGGACAAAGGCCTAGAACAGGAATCAGCTCTGCCCACAACTTGATATATTGAACTTTCAACCTCCAGAAATGTAAGCCAGCAAAATTATCTTAGGAAAAAAAGGAAAATGTAAGTCATGAATTTTATATCTAACCAAACTGATTGTTATGGCTTGTGTCTAGATGTACCCCTGAAGCCTCATGAAGTCATACGTGGGGTTTTTTCAGAGGTGGTCAAATCTAGAGTTCACTGGGATGGATTCACGGTGCAATGCTAGGATCAAGGGCACTTGGATTAAGGGTGTGAGTGTTACCTGCCCTAAGTAGCCCGGATAAGATATAAGGGATAGAAAGAGCTATGGTTGTCCCTTGTTCCTTTGCTTCCTTCTGCCCTCCATGAACTGTTTCCCCTCTATGATACCACTCTGCCTTGGAGCTAGCTGATTATGGGCTGAAACCTGTACAAACTGTGAGCTAAATAAAATTTTCCTCCTTTAATTTTGGGAGTTGGGTATCTTGTCTTAGCAGTAAGAAAAGTAACTAAGACACTGACCTACAAATATAAATACCACATGCAAGCTGTTATAAACATGCAAGAACTCACAGAATTTTTTCTGAGAAATCTATTACTGAACAAGCTTCAAGCAATCTAAATGATTGGAGAGGTTGTGATGTAAGGATGGGTGAGTAATCAACTAATTGATGAGAGGAAGTATTTCTGTAATGACCAAGCTGAAATAATAGAATTACATTTCAATATTTTGCAACCTATAGTCAAGTCATGGGGCTACTAATTATCATCAATAGCAGATATCACAAAAAAGTGAGAAAACTAAATATTATATACTTTCCTAGTGGAAGTACCCAACACAAATTATAAAGTAGCCTTAGAAAAAAATAAGATGGGAAACTGATATGTCTCTAGGTCTTTCAAATTTATAGAAAATACAAGGGACATAATAATATGTCAAACATCTCCACACAGAAGCAGTAAGCAAAGTCAGAATGTGAACTCTCATTCAGGACAAATAATTGATTTATTCAATAAAAGTTAGAAAGAGAGGGAACAAAAGATAGCAGGAAAACAACAGTACAGATTAAAAGATTCTGAGAACTACTACAACTACCAATTATACATCATAAGATAATTAGGAAATATGAACATTGACTAGATACTTGATGTTATTAAGGGATTTTAAAATAGTTTTAGGTTTGAAATAGAATTATGATAACTTTAAGGTTTCTTATCATTCAGAAATATATACTTGAAGTCCTTATGGGTGAAATAATATTATTGGCATTTTATTCAAAATAACTTAGAAGAGATAAGGGAGTTGAATGAGGGTATAGATCATGAGTATCCAAATTTATGTCTTGCCTGGGCCACATTGAATAAAGAAATGGCTTCAGGTCACATATAAAATATATGATATAGTTAATGTATATAAATAACAAAACTTCTTTTATTGTTTTTTATTATAATATTTCTAGTATTAAGAGTATATACATGGGGGCCGGTGAGATGGCTCAGTGGCATAAGCGCCTGCCTTGCAAGTGCGAGGGCCCGAGTTCGACTCCCGGAACCCACATACGAAAAAGGGGCCGGTGATATCGCTCAGCGGCACGGGTGCCTGTTGGCGCGCGAGGTCCTGAGGTCGACCCCCCGGTACCCACAAAAAAAAAAAAAAAAAGAGTATATACATGGGCCGGTGAGATGGCTCAGCGGCTTAAGCGCCTGCCCAGCAAGTGCGAGGGCCCAAGTTCGACTCCCGGAACCCACATACAAAAAAGGGGCCGGTGATATCGCTCAGCGGCACGGGCGCCTGCTGGTGCACGAAGTCCTGAGGTCGACCCCCCGGTACCCACACACACACACAAAAGAATATATACATAATTATAACAACTTCACAAACAAAAACTCTGATATATTTTTGTAGCTTCTGTACCACAGCTGCTAAAAAATTACTTTGAAATTACAAAATTATTTACTAAATAACACACAGCCAACTTTAATAATTAAATAAGAAAATATGCATGATTCTTAAAAACAATAAATGCCTGTTTTTAGAGGCATGCATATATGTACATAGGTTGAATACTATTATTTGTAATTGCTACATTTTACTTACCAAGTTGAACAAGGGGGTATAGTATTTCATACAAGACAGTGTCTGTTAGACTGACTATGTGGCAGGTAGAGGAGGAGTTTTCACGACACTGCACCCTCTCCCACAGTGTTCCATTATCACCTATGCAGTCCATGCTCAAGCACGATGAAATCAAATCATGAAAATTATCACTAAAAATCAAACAGTACTGTTAAAAGTTTACAATCTTATGGGGCTGCATTATTACCTGTCCAGAGGCCTGCAGCCAGTGGGCTGCAGGTTGGACATGCCTGGACAAATAAAATACAATTGTGTTTATCACTGCTGAAGTTGAATGAGGTGAACATGGAAATTCTTTTTTTTTTCTATTTTTAAATATTTGATCATTTATATTAAAGTATTTTTAAAGTACATTTATGTCACTTAACATATGCTCTCCAGTTCTACCAATGTTGTTGCAATGACAAGATTTCATACTTTTTATTTTTATATTTTTTAGTTCTACTTTTTAAGTTTATTGGTACAATTTAAATATACATAATAATCATATTCATCAGAGAGAATTTGTACCTATGTATGATATCTTGATTCCTCTTTATTTCTCTCAATTCCCTCCCCTCCCTTCAACCCCTCTTCCCCTCCTTATCTACAAAGATGTTTCCATTTTATACTTCCTCTTTCATTTTTTTCTTCTCTCTTCCTTCCTTTCGCCATCCCAACTCCCTAGTTCCTCTTTCCTTTTGAACAATTTCTTCCTACTTTGCAATATCTATTGTAGATTTTGGTCCTTATTTACTCTTTCAGTTTCTCACACCAAAAAGACAATGCAAGATTTACACATGTTTCCCATTTATTTTACTTAAGAATATTGTCTCAAGGAGCATACATTTACCTGGAAATGTCTCAAATTTATCCTTTTTTATGGCTGAGTACTACTCCATTGTATTAAAAAAAAAGCCACATCTTTTTTTATCCATTCCTTGGTTAATGGGCATTTGGGTTGTTTCCAAGATTTAGGTATTACAAACTGAGCTGCTCTAAACATGGGTGCACATATGTTTCTGTGGTATGATGTTTTTAATTCTTCCAGGAAGATACCCAAAAAGGAAATAACTGGGTCAAATGGGACCTCTGATCCTAGTTTTTGAGGAATTTCCATAGTGGTTTCCACCAGTCTACCTTCCCACAAACAGTGAAGTGTTGCTTTTTCCCCCACAGCCTCGCCAGCTTTGTTATTTCTTGATTTCTTGATAATAGCAGTTCTTTTGGAGTGAGATGAAATCTCAGTGTTGTTTTAATTTGCATCTCTCAAATGACCAATGATGTTGAACATTTTTCCTTATATTTATTTGCCATTTGTATTTCTTCATCTGAGAAGTGTGTATTCATCTTAGATGCCCATTTTTGGATTGGGTGTTTGAATTTGGGAGGTCTGATTTTTTTCAGTTCTTTATATGTTCTAGATATTAGTCCTTTGTCCGAGGGAAAACTGGCTAAGATTTTTTTCCCACTCTGTGGGTTGTCTTTTCATTCTGTTGGTGATTTCTTTTGCTGTGCAAAAGCTTTTTAATAGGATGAGATCCCAGTTGTTGATTTTTTGTAGTATTTCCCATGCAATCAGGGTTTTGTTCATGAAATCTTTGCCTATGCCTGTCTTCAAGAGTTCTACTTATTTTCTCTTCCAACAGATTTAGTGTTTCTGTTTTAATATTTAGATCTTGATCCATTTTTATTTTAGTTTAGTGCATGGTGATAGACATGGGTCTAGTTTTAGTCTTTGGCATGTGGAAAGCCAGTTTTTCCAGCAACATTTATTAAAGAGGCTATCTTCCAGTGAATGTGTTTGGCACCTTGTCAAAAATAAGGTGACTGAGTGTGTTCGAAGTTGTACCTGCATCTTCTAGTCTGTTCCACTGATCCTCAAGTCTCTCGCTCTCTTTTTGCCAGCAGCATGCTGTTTTTATCACAGTAGCTCTACAGAATAATTTCAAGTCAGGGATTGTGATGCTCCCTGCCTTGCCTTTGTTGCACAGAATTGTTTTTGCTTTTCTAGGTCTCTTCTGGTTCCAAATGAATTTTAGGAGTGTTTTCTCTAGTTCTCTGAGGTATGCTAATGGTATTTTGGTTGGGATTGCATTAAATCTGTATAACAGTTTTGGGAGTATGGCCATTTTCACTATATTGGTTCCTCCTACCCAGGAGCAAAGGACACCTTTCCATTTTCTGATATCCTCTTCGATCTCTTTTTTTCAGAGTACTGTAATTTTCAATGTATCAATCTTTTACTTCCTTTGTTAGATTGATTCCTGAGAATTTCATTTTTTTGGATGCTATTGTGCCTGTTTCATCAGAGTTTTTCATCATGAAGGGATGTTGGATTTTTGTCAAATGCTTTTTCTGTAATTATTGAAATGATCATGTGATATTTATTCTTGATTTTCTTTATGTGGTGGATTTTTATTGTATCTTTGTTGTTGTTTTTAAGGATTCTTTTAAAAATAAAAAAAACTACTCTTAGCTCAGGGCCATGCAAAATAGTAGATCACAGGTCAAATTTAGCCCATGGACCAAGATTACCGACTCCTAGAAATGCTTTGGGTGTCTGGCTCTACCATGAGCTTGCTCACATTGTGCAAAATGGTTTATTTTTCAGTTAAAGTGTTGTGGCTGGCCTGAAAAGATGAAACTTGGTTTCAAAAAAAAAAAACATTCACAATATGGCAAAATAAACAATTATCCAGTTTTCATCCTATATTATAGTGAAGAGAGTCTCCATTTTGTTTTAAAAGTTGAAGGGTTTTAAATTTTTCACAATTGAGAGAATTTTTTGTGACAAAAACTGCAAAAATCCTATAGAGTGCTTTATTACCCAACAAAACCAGAGGAGGGGAAATTTACAGTGATTAAATGGGCCCTCTAAATTACCCCTAAATTTAGAAAGTAGAATTCTATAATTTTAAAATATTTGTGCAGTTATTTTCTGAAATTGTTTTCATAAAAATGTTCCCACTGACTGCTGATTGCTTGAGGCATCTTTCTAATATTTACATATTTGCTTTTTAGGTTTTCTATTATTTATTTACATTGATTTTTCCATAGATGTGCATTTCACTCAACTTTTATTCAAATAGGGAAAACAATTGGCTCTAGCTCATGTTACTGTGGTTGTTCCAGCTATTAGCTTACTGTCAGATGATGCCTTTTTGAGGTAAATGTTGGCATAGCTGAAGCTATTTTTGTAAGAAAATCAAGTACAGTAAGTCCCTGGCTTACAAATGTTTTCTGTTCAGGGAGAACATTCGTAAGTTGGATTCATTTGTATGTCTGACAAAGCAAGTCTTATACACCTTTGACACAAATATACAATGTAAAGCATTAAAAAAATACACACTCAAAAATACTATAAATAAAATATTTTTGCAGATACCTTAAAATGGTTGTACAGAACAACCATAAATAAACTATTTTTACTTTTACAGTTACCTTACAACTGGCATATAGGGGATTGCATGGAGTGAACTGACCAAAAGACAGTTACTAACTGGAGGAGGGAGGGTAGTTGAGGGATGGTGGAGCTGAAGGATCAAGAGCAATAGGAGATGGAGGACAAGACAGAATTTCATTCACACCTGATGTTGATGACATGAGTTTTTTGATGGATTCAATTCTGTCTACCCTTTTAAAAATGATGCAGTGATGTCTGAGTAGCAGTTCTTTTTTTTTTTCATCATAGATTACTCTAGCACTGGATGACATTCTGAACAGTTGCTGCAATCCTTGTGTATTGTTCTGTATTGGGGTCCTGTACCTTGAAAACTAACAGTGCTTCTTCAAGTAAAGGAAATCCTCTTGCCAATTTCTGTGTTGCAAATCTGGTGCTTCAGTTGAGTCTCCCTTCTGGCTCTCTTCCTTTTTTTGCTGGGCCTCTAATTCCATCAGGTCCTCATTAGGAAGCTCCTCCCATTGCACAGCAAGGTGTTCAGTCAAGTTGTCCTCTTGCACATCCAGCTCCAGCTTCTTGCTAATGGTCACTAAGTAATTGGAGACCATTTTGTACTCCTTAGCCATCTTCTCAAGCCTGTGAACTTCATGAACAAACTGTAGGCAAAGGTTCTTCCAAACCCCATTCATGGTGACAGCTGAAACCTCATGCCAAGCAAAGTTGATTTTTTTTATGGCCTTGTAGATGTTAGAGTCCTTCCAAAATTGTTGCAAGGTTGTTCCTGTTTCATCAGTTGCCTTCACTGCCTGACAAAAAAGTGTGATGTAAATAATATTTCTTGAAAGTTGCAATGACTCTTCAGTTCATTGGGTGAGTGCCATAGTATTTGGTGGCAGATTCACTACTTTGACATTGGGATGAAAGTCATCCATGAATTGGGCATGATCTGGTGCACTGTCAACCAGCAAAAGAACTTTGCTTGGGATATCTTTCTCAAAACAATATTTCTCTATCTGTAGCATAAAGTTTTGGAAAAACCAGTCCTGGAAAATGGCCTGTGTAATACAGGCTTTGGAGTTACTCCTCTATACAACAGGTATAGAGAACCTGGCTAAGTTTTTCAGGGCTCTTGGGTTCTCTGACTGGTGAACTAAAAGAGGCATTAGTTTCACATTGCTGGAAGCATTGCCACCAAACGACAAAGTCTGTCCTTTGCTGCTTTCAAGCCTGGCATCGACTTTTCCTCTTTACTGATGTAATTTGATTCTGGCATCCTCTTCCAGTATACTCCTGTCTCATCAATGTTAAAATCCTGTTGGAGTATATAAGCATCTTCAATAATTTCTCTGTTGCTAGAAATTCTTGGGCAACTATGGTATCTGTACTCGCAGCCTCACCACTTAGTTTTAGGTTGTGAAAGTTGGCTCTAGCCTTGACTCTATTAAACCATCTGTGGCTGGCAGTAAATGATGCACGCTGTTCACCCCGGTTTTTTCTTCAAATCTTCCAACAGGCTTTTAGCTTTTTCTTGACTAAGCATTAAGCTGAGTGAAACTTGATGCTGATGCTGATCCTGCATCCACACACTGAGAAGTTTCTACGTCTCCTCTATCACTGTACCATGCTTTTTGGATATTATTGTTGACTTCTTTGACACAGCATACTTCACATGTTCCACGATCTTTAGAATTGTGCCAAAGGTTGAATATTCATGTTATAAGAATGAGCAATGTCTACCACCTCTTTGCCTCTGCCCAATCTCTCAATTATTTTCACTTTTATTTCCATGGTTATTGCTTTGTTCTTCCTAGCAGTTCCCTCCACATCATCACTGCTTTTCCTCTTGCTTCCAGACACCCCAGGCTCTGATTAAGCACTGTACTACTATACACTATTACACTATACAGCAAGCACACAGCAGCACAACTGTGACAATGTTCAGCAGACACATGAGCTGCTTCCATGATTTGTTCATGTCTATGAATGTTTATAATGTGAGGTCTGTTTGTATCTGTGAAAGTTCCCAACTCAAATGTTCATTAATTGGGATTACTGTATATAAATCTAAAATGGGATCTTTCAGTTTCTGAGTTGTTCTGATTAAAAAAGTCACAAAATCTTTTCTTGCATTTTAATAAAGCTGTGAGTGACCTCTAGTTGTTTAGTTATAATTCAGAGTGTATGGAATGGTAAAAATTTCAAGCAACCAAAATTAATGAATAAAAACAAACTTTCCATTTCCTCCATAATAAAAAATAAACATTATACACTGTGTATATATATAGAAATAACACATGATATACCATAAATATGTATTTTTTGCTTCTAAGTATTAGTTGGAAAAACAAACTGAAATTGAAATAATAAAACATCAAAAAAAAGTTTCCTTATGAAAGTTAGTAATAAATTAAAAAGCCACATGAAAAATGAACCAAATGAAAAATTATTAACTCCAGGAAAAACAAAAACCTAACAAGAGAATGTAATAATTTTAATTTATTTTTCCACTGTGAAAATAAACATAAAACAGTAAGCATTAATTAATGTAAAAAGTTGCCAACATAAAATGTACATTTAGGTACATTATTTTCAATAAAGAGAAAAATAGATAAGCTGTTTTTTACTGTAGTTAGTTAAAATCTATTTTTTATTATCAATAGTTTAGAAAAGATTCTTCAGCTTCATATCTCAAATTATTGATAAAATCATGTTAAATTTTAGAGTGGTTGTCACATTTAAGAAAATATGTATCTCTCACATTTTTGTGCCTGTGGAATTTCAGGGCTTTACAAGTGCTCTGGTACAATGAGTGGTCCTTAATATTCTTGCTCTACCCATTGATCAATTTGTCATTGGAGTCCACAGTGCAGTGGCGTAATGACTCAATACTGTCTTCACTGATGTCAGTACTTCTTGTCACATCAGCAGCATAGTTGGATCTTCTCCAATTTACCCATATGATTTATTATTGGTTTACTGAATAATCTGAAAGCCTGTATGTTACTTCTTTTTAAAATGTTATCCTTCTCTCAATGATTAACACCATTGTATAATCTGAATTTTTGTTACAATTAACCTTTTAATGTCAAGATAAATTAAGCCTCTAGATAGATATTATTTATTGATGTATGATACACCATTTGCCATGTTAAACACTTTGTGTATGTATTATATAATTTAATTGTCAGTACTATTGATATTCCAATATTTATCTTCATCCAGATGAGGAAATGGAGGCCCTTGGTCATTCACTGAGACTCACACGGCTAAGAGGTGATACAGCTTGTATTTGAGCCCAGAGATTGCAACTCCAGAGTCCAATCCTTTAAGCATGATGATAGAATAAAGAGCTTTGCATGCCATGTTGACACTTTAGGACTTTGTCCTTTATTAGGCCAGGGGACATAGAAAGAGTCTAAGAAGAAAAGTGATCTAAATACGGTAACTCTTCTCACAGTCTAAGCCTCTCAGGAAGAGGAACCAAGTCACTGCATCTTTGTGTTCCCAGCACCTAGCACAATGTTGGGTTCCTGGAACAACAATTTGTGGAATGAATTAATGAGTGTCTATGTGCCCTAGCAGGCAATCTTAATGAAATCCTTATTTTTGAAAGACACATCAGCTGTGGGAGAGGAATAGGCTTTAGTCACCATCACTGAGATTCTTGGCTACAATACACGCCAGCTGGGTTAATGGTTCTCCCACTCTTCTTACATTCCTCCCAGTAACTTGTGGAGCTGCTTCTTCTCCCATGATAGAGGTATAACTTACACTGACAAACTTCCTCTCAGGCCCCCTGCTTTCTCTGGAAATATTCCAACACTACTGTTAGTGCCATTCAGAACCCCGCTTTCCAAAAGCTATCACAATTTGTCGTTGTCCTGGGTGTCAACTACAACCACCATTGCAGACCCATGCCTCTTTACTGAACACTTCCTCCATAGCTGGCTCTACCTTCAGAACCACCCATGGCTCTTTCCTTTTTCCTTCTGATCTGAAAGATTATCTTCCAAGTAAGGCAATTTTCTTTCTAAGCATAACCTGCCTTGCCTCCAAGAGATTTCTCCATCAAGCCTATGGCTTTCTCAGAGAGCTGAAACCAAGTTTCTGAGGTTGAGATGAGGAAACTGTTGGTGTGACTCCCACCCTCAGGCTGTTCCAAGGTTGATCTCGTGTTACAAGCCACAGTACATAGCCTTTATCCACCCACCAATGCCCAGGTGAATTGCTCATGTTCTTGACTGTCATCTCCTGCATCCTCCAAAAAGAGTTGAAGAGCCCATCAAAGGCCTCCCATGTCTGATGTAGAGTGGCAGTGAGGGTGTGTGTATTATTGTTTCCTTTGGTCTTAGGCCTTCATGCCAATAATACTCTTTGTAACCCATCCCAACACTTCACTACTTCTGAAGTTCTTGTGCATTATGACTTTCCTATGACAGTTCAGTGATTTTCTCTGTGATTTCACGTTTAGTTTGCATGCTACTTAACATGTATGCACACTCTTGAGCTGTAATATAGTTACCTATTGAGGTTAATAAGTAGCCCTGATTATAAAACACCATTAATGAAATGGGGAAAGGTACACTTGAGAGAGAGATGGTCCTCCCCCAAAGTGCAATCATATTTTCATAATCTTGAATATTGAAAGCAGTGCATTTTTTTGTTCTTCTTTTTAAGATCATCTCCTTCTACCTGCACCTAACACTCCTATGAAGATTTCTATATTAGTGGAAAAGATGGAAGGAGGAAATACAGAAGGAACGATTGGAAGAAATAGTTAATATTCTATCAAAATAAGAGTCTCCCCTTTAATTCTTATGTTAGAAAATTTACTTTAAACTTATTTAATTCGGGTCATTTATATCTAGCCATGGCCTAGCCATAATCTTGGGGCCTGCCACCAATCCTAAATTTTCTAGGGTTGAGGAAAATGTATGGAGATGACAACTAAATGACAAAAGGCCAGGCAGACAGGACTCATGGGGAAAAGCATTAAAGAGAAAAGACTTCAGGTAGACTGTAAGTGGGCTGCGGGGTGATGGGAGCACTACATGGTGATGAATTACCAAGCTTACTATCTTTGCATTTTCTGACTTCTCATATTGGACTAAATCTCCTTAAATACCTTGGGTTAGGGATCAGGGTAGTCAGTTCTAGGTAGATTCTACCACTAGGGATGAGAGCAAAAGAAGGCAAGAAATCCTAGGCCCTGTGCTTCTGAACAGCAGTCTTTTGCAGGGAAGAGATTCACCCTGGGAAATCTGAAACTAACTTAGAAATTCCAGGGCCCTTTGCCAATAAAAAAGTTGCCCTAGGGATTCTAGAAATTTGCTGATCTTCTTAAACTCCTGAAATCTCACCAAATTAAGACAGACTTCAAGAATGGATTGATCACATGTTATTGTCAGTTTCCCATGAATTACCAGCAAGAAGGAGCCTCTTACTCTCTGATGTTAAGAGTCCACTGGATGGATGTACTGCTGCCTGTGTGTGTGCACGTGTGTGTGTGCGCACACATGTCTATGTGCACACAGAGAACTGGGAGCTCACAGCCTCATTATAAGGAGCTGGTTTGCAGCAGAACTCATCGTACCCTTTGTTCTGGACCTGAGATCAGCACAGCCAATGTTCTTGCCAGCATTTGCTAAGGCCATGGACAAGGTTAGTGAATGCACTCACTTCTTCAGTGAAAGCTGATCCTGCCTGTGTGAACTTCCTGAGATGAACCCTCCCTGGTTCCAGTGTTCAGATCACACTAGGACTTTGCCGACAGTGGCCATGGAGGAGATGTCATAGATCTTGGCTCTGTTAATCTCTACCAGTTTTTTCCTCTTGAGGTGTCTAGCCCTGTCTCTGTTGTCCCAACTCTATGTAGTTAGTTGCTTCTTCCCCTGTATCTTTCAAATATTATATCATCCCCTTACCTTTGTGATACAATTTACTATCAATATAATTTCTCAGGAGAACATAAATGGTACCGTTTGCATTAACCACATTATTGCTAAGACTGCCGAAAAGCGCCAATCTAATACTCAATCTTGCTATCATCAACAACAAAAAACTTCTGTATAATTTCTTACAAATGCATCTTGTACAAAAAGCAAACCATTGATATTCAGGGTCAAATTCTATGTGTACATTAACTGGTCACATTTTCAAATTATGTTTTTTCTCTGCCCCATAGTATAATTCAGGAGTGCTATTTTTGTTTGTTTTTTCAACTTATCTAAAACACTTTCTAGGATATTTATTGTTAAGATAAAAAGCAATCTTCTAGTTTGCTTTATTTTTGGTTTATATATAATTTAGATTCAGACTCTTGTGGGAAGGTGATGAACAACTATCAAGTATTTTAGTGGAAAAAATTAGTGAAAATGAGAATCATCTAACATGAGGAAAATAGATTGAAAGAAAGATCTAATAAAAGGTTATCTATGCTGTCCCCCACTTGCATGGATCCTAGAGAAGTTTTCTTATGAATAGAGCTTGTGCTTTCATCATCTCCATAGTAGTAAAACATTGGCATGGCAACAAAGAGCCCTCACACCAGTCAGACTATCATTAAATGTGAAGCATAGTTCGGGACCCCTGCACTGCAGAGATAAGAAGTATTTATAGAGGATCCAATTACAAGAGGGTAGAAACTCGAATGGATGGACAAAAGGGAAAGAAAACACATTTACCTTGAGAAAGGTCTAGCTAACACAATAGAAAATACTATTAAAATTTAGCAAATGTTAAATTTACTACCACATAGTAAAGAAAAGGTTAAACATAAATCTCACGTGTACAAATCTTTACGGATGCCAGTACAAAATAGTACCAGAAGAGATGTAGTTTAGAACCATCTAGGCATTTGAGAGTGGTATCACTTCTAGTTCCAAAAACAATCTCAAAAGCTTCTTAAATATTACTCCCACTGTGGGCTAATGGAGGGTAACTAAATATCCTGAAACCAATCTTCCTATTAGCCTAGTGATTATCACCATGATAAATTCACCTAAAATTCACATTCATTAACTGTTAACATTTTGAATGGAATTAGATTATTTCAGCTCTATTTTTGCATCTGCTTAGGGGTTTATCTTTATTTCTCTTAATTTAAATGTTTAAAGAAATCATCTCACAATATAACTGAAGTTTTTATATTTAAGTTATTAAATATGATGCATCATGGTTAATTATAACATGACTTTAAGCCTTCTGCTTGTTTACAAATATCATTTTCTACATAAAAAGTGTATGAATCTACAAATGAAAAGAATGCTAAGGTTTTAAAAGTAAAAAAGAGAAAAAAGCATTAAAAAAGAAATCTTTCATGCTCCACCATCTATAAGCAGCCACTCTTAACATTTTGGTGAATTTGTTTCCAATCTTTTATTAATGCAAAGGAAGTTTCTTCTTAATTAATGTAGTCACGAATATACTAAATATATTGGCATATATTTTGCTTTTTGTTTGACTTTATATTTCAACATCATTACAGAGTTTATAAATATAATTTAATTACTGTATAACATTTACTAATTTAATTTTGTATTAAAGTTAGCTATTCCTCTATTATAGTTCCTAATTTTTACTATCATAAGTAATACTATAATGAGCAATTCTGTGTACAAAGCTTTTTCTCAGCTAGTAATTTGGTTTTTAGAGTAACTTTTTAAAAATGGATGAATCTATTCAGTTAGCAAATTTCTATAGCAGCGCTGTATGCCAGGCACTATTCCAAGAAATTGATGAGAATTATTAATTTACTCCTCCTAGTAATCCAACAATTAGGCTATAGTATTATTCTCATTTTAAAGAAAAGAAAGCTGAAACATGGTAGCTTATTTCTTGCCTAGTTGGTAAGTGGAGGAACTAGGATTTGGATCCAGGTCCTCAGACTCCCTGGATTATAAAGGAACTTGCATTAAAAGGAATGAACATTTTGCACACTTTTGATGAACATTGCCAAACTTCTTTCCATCCAATAATAAAGGACCAGGGCTGATGTTACAATTTTCAATTTTTTTAAACTTTAATGGATTAGAAATTGTATCTAATTGTTTTAAAACTATTATTTGATCACTAATGAGTTTGAATGCTTTTGGATGGTGTTTCCTCTTCTATGAATTGAACTCTTTACATAATAAACTTAATACACCATTGCCTCTTTTCTAATCAATTACTTGTTAAAAATAAGTTGGGTGACTTTTTTTTTTTAACATACAAAGGACATGCAGGCCCCAGTTCACTCTTTGTTCTTGGACCATTTTCACCTGGAAGTAAATCTGACACACTGGAATCTCTCCTATTCTTGGAGCCCACAGAAAAGATTTTTCATCACTCCTTGATCAGCCATGTTGATACATTCAAATGCTTCATACTTTCAAATCAGTGACCCATTTCTTTGTCTAACCCAGTACTCTTATTCATGTACCTCCACTTCCTACTGTTCTGTCTTGTGAGTTATGTAGAACAGCTGGGCGCAATATCTGAGTGGGAATATTTTCTGGGATGCTTTTTCTTAAGCCCTTAAATCTCTTGTTTCAGTATTCTTTTGATTCAGTCCTTCCCATTCCCCATATTATAATGCTTTGTTTCAGGGATCATTTGATCGGCTTGTTGGCCAGTGATGTTATATACACTGAGATTTTAAAGTGCAAAATGTACCTGTTTATTTAGTTGTTCTTATTAAACTCCATGTCTCCAATTGATTTCTTTTTTTTTTTCTTTTTATCTTTACTATTTCTGGAAACCTTAAAGTTAATGAGGTGATAAAGACACAAAATAAGGGTAAAAGAGCCCACAAATATTTAGCCTGAGGAAAGAGACTACAGTGATTAATGACTGTCCTCAGATTGCAAAGACCTCTGCCCACTCATCATAATAAATTATTCCTTATTATGGATTTAATCAAAGAATGAGAATATAACTACATATAAGGCTGTGTGGGTCCTAGTGTGTGTATGTGCATGGCTCCTACTAAACACGACATTATTTGGGGCCGGTGAGATGGCTCAGTGGCATAAGCGCCTGCCTGGCAAGCGCAAGGTCCTGAGTTCGACTCCCAGTACCCACATACAAAGGAAAAAAGGGCCGGTGATATCGCTCAGCGGCACAAGCTCCTGCTCACAAGCACGAGGTCCTGAGTTTGACCCCTGGCACCCACACACACAAAAAAAACAGGACATTATTTAGTCATATAACCTATATTATGAGGTGGTAGTTTCTCTGCTCTAGACATGTTGGTGTAGTGAAAAAAGTTTTCTAAGGACTTAAGAGGCCTGGGCTATTTTGCCATTTTCATTTACTAGCTGTGCAGCTTGGAAAAGTTGCTTTAGTCCTTTGAACTTCTGTGAATGGAGACAAAATCTGTTTCATAGGATTTTTATGAGTTAGGTGGGAAAATATATGCTTTGTAAACTATGTGAGTAAATAACTTCCATTTGAGTAGATGTTCATCTAGAATAGTCTGAGGAATTTCACGTGAGAGATTGTA
Organism: Erethizon dorsatum; assembly: GCA_028451465.1. Classification (NCBI taxonomy): domain Eukaryota; kingdom Metazoa; phylum Chordata; class Mammalia; order Rodentia; family Erethizontidae; genus Erethizon; species Erethizon dorsatum. Next base: position 54,135,694 of record CM051834.1, read on the forward strand.
CATGTTATTAAGAGCACCTTCTCTCTTGCAGAGAAGATCCCAACATCCGATGTCCTCCCTGATGACATTATCAAGCTCCCCAAGATTGTCTCTCTTACCTGTTGCAGTGACTCTGTGACAGACCATTTTCAGTCACAGCAGCAGAATGAGGTAAGACTTGGTTTCTGCTAATTTGTCCCATATTGTGTACAAACCATGACATACACGATGAGTGCCCAACTGAGGGATAGTAGATTATTTCTAGAGCCAAAATGAACCATGGAGTCAGAATCATTTCCTTATTGTCCCTTGCTACTTGGAGAAGTTTAGGTAGAAATTCTGGCCTCCTTACAGGTTGAGGCAGAAACATGAAGACAAGAGGAAAAATGCACTTTATCCCCAGAAGAACTATTTGCAAATAATAATTTTGCCTATATATTTTCACTTCAGTGTTTACTGGAGCTATTTGTATCTTGTATCTCAAGATCCAGTTGTTAAATTTTCAGGGATTTTGAAAACTATTTTTGAAACATAGCCATTATTTAAAAATTATATCAACTTACAGCTAAATAAGATATAATTAAAAACAAAAGTAATAGATATTCAAAACTCATCATGTGCTAATTTCATCATGACACTTTACTATACTCTCAAGTTTTTTTACATCTATTTTATCTGTATAAGAAAACAATATTATAGTGACCTAATGTGTTTCTCTTCTCAACTAGTGGTGTTACATTAATAGTTTGAAATAGGTCATGGTGGGGGTATTTACAGCAGGAAAATTGGCATATGTTAAAATAAGATGCCCTCCCAGAGCCAGTTGCTAAGCACTTACCAGCACACCACTCTTTTATTTGTCTAGGTGCTTCGACCAGTACTTGTAGGGCATCCAGAAGCCTGAGGCAGTGTGGAGAGGTAGATGACAATGAAAATTCTGGAATCAGACTCCCCAGGTTTGAACTTGAACTTTGTTACTTACTATATGACATTGGGTAAGTTACTGGTCTTTTCTGTGTATCTGTAAAACAAGGGTTAGAAAAAGAAGACCTCTTACCACGTAGGACTGTTGCGAAGCTTAAAAGTTACTACTTATATACAATACATTTAGAACAAATAATACCTAACACATAGTATGTTTTCTAATTATTTTGATTTAGATAAATTTTTAAATTATGAGAAGGAATCATCTTTCTAGTTCTATGTTACTAAGAACTTTAAAAACCCAGCATTAAGGTCATATTTTATCAAATATATTTGTTACGTCTATGTAACTGATGAGTTTTTCATTTTCAATATACTAATGTGGTGAGTTATATTAGTAGAATTCCTATTACTAGAAGAGCCTTAAATCACCACATTGAGTTTCACTTGGTGGAAATGGTGTGCTATTCTTTGAATGTATTGCTGAATTCCAGTCTCTAACAATTTATTTAACCTATCTCACCATAAGTTATCTTTTCTTTTGTTATAAGATTCTTTTTTATACTTTTTTAGATTTTGGTCTTCATACTTTAATGATTTTGTGAAAGTAATCAAAGAGATTTTATTTTTCTATTCTCATAGAGTTTCTGTAGCCTTGGAAAATAGCTGATCGCTACAAGATCAGAAAGAATTTGCCAGTGGAACTATTAAGGTGTGGAGCTATTTTGGGATAGTTCTTTGTCACTTTCCTCAGGTTTGGTTGTACATTTAGAATCTTCTGGAGAGTTTTTAAAAATAACGATGTCTCTGTAAGGTGACAGATATGTTACTAGCTTGACTTAACCATGCCATGGGGTAAATATATATGAAGGCATCCCATTATATGCCATGTATACAACTATTGTCATTTAAATTTTTCAAAATACTGATGACTGAATCTCTCCCAATACCTTCAATTTCAAGGGTCTGGCACAGGCACAGAGACATTTCAACACTCTCTAAGAGACTATAATTTGAAGCCAAAGCAGTAGTTTCAAACTACTGTATTACATTCATTTTACTCAAGACATTAGTTGAATTTTGTCTTTGTCTTTGCTTCAGTGAATTTTAGTAATTTATATTAGCCCAGAAAAATATCTATTTCCAAGGCTTTCAAACTGCTTATCATAGAATTTTGCAAAGTACTATTGCATAATTATTTTATTTTCTTTATAGCCATTATTATTTCTCCATTTAAAAATTGTGTATTTTTGCTTTCTTCTCTACACATCGTTTTTGGTTGCTATTAGATAGTAGTTTGTTTTATTGGTCTTTTCAAAGGGCCAGTTCATGAGTTTATTAAGCCTACTCTTTTTATGTTTTCTTATTTAATAATTTCTGCTTTGATCCTTACAAATTTTCCTTTTCTGGTCTTCCTTAATTTTGCTAAAACATTTCTAACCTCTTTAGCTATTTCATTTTATTTTATTTCACGCAACTTCATTTATACTGTTTTCTGTTCAGTAATAAAAGTATTTCAAGTTATTAAATTTTCTTCTAATAAATAGCTGGGTATAGTACTTAGTAAAATATAATACTTTCAAAATTCATATATTTTCAAGCAGCTGGTATTTGTTTATTTCCTGCTTGATCTGAGAGTTGCTTTCAGGAGGCAATTTTCAAGTAGATGTGGTTATTTTCATAATCATGTCTAGTTTTATTGTTGTCAAAGTATCACTTCTGAATTAGCTGGACACTCCTTCCAAAATAACTCTTTGATCTTACTTAATTGAACAAGCTTAACACCAAGCACTTAACATGAGTAAAACCACAGATACAGTATTGAGTTTAATAAACAGAAAAAGAAGTGACATTAACTGTCCTTCCATCCCAGAGAGATTGATCCCTATTTTGAACTTCTTCTTGGGAAGGAAATAGTTGAGACTGAACAAACCACCTAAAAAGATGGATACCTTCCATCAGGTACAGAATCCCAGGCATTAAGACTAAGGGCCTTTTCATTGCTTTCCTTCCATGTCTACCAGAAACAAGCCCCCTCTAAGGTCATTGTAGTAGGCAAAAGTCAGCAAAGTTGTTCTGTGGAGTGCTAACTTGTAAGTATTTTAGAATTTGTATGCTGAGTTACCAATATCATGTGGGAGATACTTGTAATAAAAGTTTCATTTATTATTATATCACATTTAACTAGTGCATTCTTATTTGCTAAATCTGGTCACCCTACTTGAAAGCCTTATGATCTCTGTGACAATGACTTAGCTTTGCTGTTGTAATGAGGAGACAGCCATAGACAATGTACACAAATGAATGGATGTAGTTGTATACCAATGAAATTTCATTAGTAGGAATAGGCAGTGTTCATATTTGGCCTGAGAGCCATAGTTTGCCCACCCTTACATTAAACCAGTGGTTTTCCAGATTTAATGTGCTTCGGAATCATGTGGAAGGCTTGTTAAAATGCTGATCGATGTGACCAATCCCCAGAGTTTATGTCTCAGTAGATCTGGAGTGCAGGCCAGCAATTTGCATTCCTATCACATTCTGCTGGGGCTGAGCTGGGGTCCACACTGTATCATTGCATTAGAAGAAATGCCTTATTACCTTTTTATTTCTAAAACCCACCCAAAGGAACATAAGCTTATTTATTGTTATTCATTTAAAGACTTCATCTAATTGCTAAAATTTAAATATTGTCATGGCCAGAAATTCCTGACTGGCAGAAATTCTCTAACACACAGTGCCGTAATTATACAAAGTCACTCCTTCTCAGGGATGATTAGAAAAAAAGGCACAGCTTCCCCTGAACTCACACTCTCTAGGATTGTAAAGTGGGATGGAGTGCAATTGGCCCCAGTGCTTCATTCAGATAAAAATGAGTTTTTGTCCTTTTTTGCCTTTCTCCCACCTAGTCTTGTATTAGATTCCCCCATCCTGGAACCAGCTGTAATCACTGCATTTCTTCCTGAAGATACATTTCTTCCCCACCTCTACCCCCACTTCAGTCTCAGTGGCAGGTTCTACTCATGTCTTGTGCTGGTTTCAAAAACTTTTAAAATATAGATACAAAAAAAATGAAAAGATGTGAACTGAAACATTAAAGTGTTTTTCCCTAGGTGGTTATTTTAATCTCCTTGTTTATTTTTGCTTTTCCTTTTTGGAATTTTCCAGATATGGCAAAATAAACAAACATTATGTTTATAGTTAAAATAACGACAATTTTTACTTAGAAAACTCAGCCATTTATTTCTCTGATCCACTCTCTGATTGCAGTCCTACCCATTGTGGTTACATAGAAAAAGTAAATTCTTTCTTCTAGTTGGAAAAGCTATTAACATCTACGTGATCTCTCGGATTCTAAGTCTTCCTTTAAATTTTCTTTCAATGGATAGTTACATCACCATCCTCTTTTTCTCTGAACATAGTTCCACTGATGGATAATCATTTAAAATAGATAGCTGAGAAAAAAATATAGAATCAATAAAAAGATCAGTCAGGACATCAGGAGAGATGACAGAGGAATAGGTAGACACGAAAGACTTTTAGGCCAGTGAAACCGCTTTGGGAACATTTGTCCAAATACTTAGAATATTCAGCACGAAGACTGAACTCTAATGTGACCTGAGGACCTGGCTGATCATGATGTGCTGATGTAAGTTCAGCAGTTGGAGCAAATGTGCTATTCTGTTGGATGCTAACTGTAGTAGAGACAGTGCCTGTGTCGGGACACGGGGATATGGGAACTCTGTGTTTTCTGCTCAGTTTTGCTGTGAACCTAAAACTGCCCCAAAAGCGAATTCTATTAAAAAAAAAATAGCCCAGGACTAAATAAAATATTTCAGGTGAATCCTGTTTGACACAAATTATGATAAACCTTCCCTGGCTTATGATGTGGCTCCCCTATTCTGGCCTACAGTAACAATGGCATTTTCTGTGCCGTTGACACTGCTGACTCGTGCAAGGTTTATTGGAATTGTCATTTACTGTCCTTTGCATTTAATTAAGCCACATCTGTTTTTGTAGAAGTAAGTTAGCCAAGATGGCTACTATGTGCAGCTAACTCCCCTGTGCTTTTCCTGTCCTTCCTCCTCAAGCGGGCTCCAGATGGGAGATCTACGGAACAGCAGCACGGTGACAGAGTTCATCCTTGTGGGCTTTGAGCAGAGCTCCCCTTCCACACGAGCATTGCTCTTCACCCTCTTCCTAGTGCTCTACAGCCTTGCCATGGCCATGAATGGCCTCATCATCTTTATCACGTGCACAGACCCCAGGCTTAACAGCCCCATGTACTTCTTCCTCTGCCACCTTTCTTTCCTTGACATCTGCTTCATCACCACCACCATCCCACAGATGTTGGTCCACCTGGTAGTCAAGAATCACACGGTATATTTTGCTTCCTGTTTGACCCAAATGTATCTGGTTTTTGGTGTGGGTGTGGCTGAGTGCATCCTCTTGGCTTTCATGGCCTATGACCGTTATGTCGCTATCTGCCACCCACTAAGCTATGCCCAGATCATGAGCTGGAAGGTGTGTGTAAGGCTAGTGGGTACTGCCTGGATTTTGGGGATGATCAATGGTATCCTTCTTGATTACATGACATTTAGAGGTCCATTCTGCAGAGACAACCATGTAGAAAACTTCTTCTGTGAGGCTCCCATTGTGATCCACCTCTCCTGTGGGGACCCCCAGTTTAGTCTGAGGGTGATCTTTGTTGATGCCATTGTGGTGCTGCTCAGTCCCATGGTCCTCATTGTCACCTCCTACGCCCACATCCTGGCTTCTATCCTCAGCAGAGACTCCTCCTCAGGTCGGGGTAAGACCTTCTCTACCTGTGCCTCCCACCTGACTGTGGTCATCTTTTTCTACACCTCAGCTATGTTCTCTTACATGAATCCCCGCAGCACACATGGACCTGACAAAGACAAGCCTTTCTCGCTCCTCTACACCATCATCACCCCCATGTGCAACCCCATCATCTACAGTTTACGCAACAAGGAAATGAAGGGAGCCATGGCGAGGGCCCTTAGGAGAACCAACCTGGCCCAGGCAGAGTCTGTGTAGCAGAAGGGCCCCTGGAAAAGCAGCTCCCTCCCCTGGGGCAGGAGATGGTTAGTTCCCCCTTCCCATCCTGGACAGGTGAGCAACTCTCCAATGCTGAAAGATTCAAGGAAGGAGAATTCTTGGCTTCCTTGGCACCAGACCCAGACCTGGAAGTTTATCCTAATATTTAAGGCTCAACTCTTTGACTTCACCTCCAGCAGACCAATCCTCCAAAACTTCTCTTGGTAATACAATTCATGATTGGAGGGAAAAGTGCAATTCAATGCCTGAGAGTAACAATTTCCCCAGATTATAATTGGGGGTTCAAGATACATAATATATAATATAATGTCTTAGAGTCAAGAATATTTGAGTGACATCTGCACTGAAACAGTGTTATACAACACTGAAACAAGAGTAATTTAACATTTTTGCACATTTATTTACCACTTGAAAATATTATCACTGAATGTGTGTTGTAAAATCTAAATTTATCATTTTTGAAGGTTCCTTCTTGTCTCCAGTTTTACTTACAAAACACTCACCTTCCCTGAGATTCTTTATTCACATCTCTAAATTCTTTCTCTCCTGTCCCTAGTCCTTCATCTATGGTCTAAAGCAGTGGCTCTAAAGCAGGGACAGTTTTGCCTCCAAGAAGATATGTAGCAATGTCTCAAGATAGTTTGCTTATCTCTACAGGAGTAGAGAATGTGCTACAGGCATCTAGAGGGTACCAGGCAGGGGAGCTGCTGCACGTCCTAAAATGCACAGGTCAGCCCTTACCCGAACTTGAGGCCTAAGATGCCAGTCATGCTGAGTATGAAAAAAGGTATAAAGGGCAGAAACATGATGGTAATGAGAGGTTTTCAAATGGAAGGAAGGAAACCAAGAAACAATAGAATACAGAATTTGGTGTGCAAAGCCAGCATGCAGTTACCTGTGGGCGGCGTTTCTACTTGGCATCGTCATGGCAATGTTCTGTGTAAGTAGTCGCAATAAAACCTTCTCAAAAACTCTTGCGTTTCTCTCTGAGCCTAAGTCTTTTGCAGTTTTCACACATTATAGGACTTTTCCTACCCAGTCATGTTTTTCTGGCTGCCACTAGCATAGACTCCTACTTAAATTCTGCCCATTTCCTCTGTTACTACAAACCAAATCTTAGCTACCTATTGGTTAACCTTCCCTTGTCCCTACCAATTTCACGTTCCTGTGTGGCTCACTCCCACTCTTTAGCTCCCTTTCTCTTCTGTATTGGGGCCCCAACAAATGCCATTTGGTGCAACCTTTGAAACTGTGTGCCCTCTTCGGGAATACTTGCTGGTATTTCAACATTTTTTTCATTCATTTACAATCTCCCCCACATTACCAGTGCCTGACCCCCAGCACCCTAAACTTAAGTTACATTCTTGTGTTAGCTTCCCTTCTCTTGTTCCCATGTTAGGATGCCAATTGTCTCTTTTGCCAATTATTTCTCCTCTCTTAACACCTCCTGCATGGGAAATATGCTTCGTCCACACAGAAAAGTCTGCTCTACTTTTCCTGTGTCCTGGCTATATTTATTTTGCCCCTCTGTGACCCACTGTCCTTTTTCACTCCTGATCCAGGTCCTGACAGGCCTTTACTGACTGCTCCAGGGAACTTTATTGGCTTTTAGTTCTGATTTGGTTCCACTAATGAGAGTTGATAGCAGGGTCCAAGAACAAAGTGTGGCAGTGCAAGTTTTAAAAATGTATGAGCCTGAAAAATAATGATAAAACTACACACAATGTTGTGGAACATAGGCAGGGCAGTAATTAAAGCAACATTTTGCTCTATTATAGAACAGTTAAAATTTAATAAATTATCCAACTTAATGGAAGAAAAAATGCATGTAATAGACTGGTTCAGCTAAATCCAAAATTGAGTAAAGTGAGAAGAAATTTATTACCTTCACAGACTGAAAAAAACAATATTAAGGTTGAAAAGCATGGAAGGGGAGCCGCACCATGGGCCAGAGAGCGCCATTTGCTGAAGAGGCTCTCTTTTCTCCTGCATGTGTTTTTGGTCCCTTTGTCAAAGATCAGATAGATGAATGTGCCTGGAGTCGTTTCTCCACCCTCTGTTCTGTTTCACTGGCCCACATGTCCTTTGTTTGTTTGAGACAGGGTCTCACTATGTAGTTCAGGCTGGCCTCGAACTTGCAGAACTCCTCCTGCCTCAGCCTCCTGAGTGCTGGGATTACAGGCGTGCACCCCCACGCACGGCCACATCTCTGTTTTCATGCCAGTACTATGCTGTTTTTAATCACCGTAGCTTTGTAGTAAAATTTGAAATTTGGATTGTGATGCTTCCTGCTTTGCTCTTGTTACCCAATTGCTTTTGCTACTCTGCATCTCTTCAGATTCCATATACAATTCTATTTTATTTTATTTTATTTATTAGTACATATTTTCAGCATATGGAGTTTTCATTCATCTTGTTGAGTAGGTACACATACATGTACCTCTTCTTGTACATGTACAGCTTGTTTCTTTTTTTAAAATCCCCTTCCCATTCCCACCCTCTTCCCTCCCTCCACCTTAAAATCCCCTTTCCCCACTTTCATCTTGTTCTTATTCTTAGCTCATGTTTAAAACATATAATGTTATATTCATTGAGGTTATTAGGTTCCTATATATACCATATCTTAGTTCTTACTTCCCTCTTCCCTCCTCCTCTTCCCTTGCCTTCAGTCTCCTAGACTTCTTTGCATTTCCAAGAGGTCCATCCCCTTGTTTCCTTCAACCCATCCTTTATTATGGTCTTTTTTTTAATTTGCCTTACTTAAATGACAGATACCATATGGTATTTAAACTTGTATGCCTGATTTATTTCACTTAATGTTATTGCATTCATTTTCCTGCAAATGTCTTGAATTTATCCTTCTTCATAGCTGAATAGTATTCTATTATGTATAGATACCACATTTTCTTTATCCATTCATCTATTGATGGGCATATAAGGTGCTTCCAGGATTTAGCTATTATGAATTGGGCTGCTATAAACATTGGTTTGCACTTATCACTGTAATATGATGTCTTTAGGTCTTTGGGAAAGATACCTAGAAAGGGAAGAGCTGGGTCATACGGAATTTCTACTTTTAGTTCTTTGAGAAATCTCTCTACTGATTTCCTTAATGTTTGTACTAGTTTACAGTCCCAACAACAATGTAGGAGGGTTCCTTTTCCACCACAGCATTTGTTATTCTTTGCCATTCTTTCTGGAGTAAGATGGAATCTTAATGTTGCTTTAATTTACATTTCTCTAGTAGCCAGAGATGTTGAATATTTTTTCATGCTTGTTGGCCATTTGTACTTCTTCTGAGAAGCAGCTGTTCATTTCACTTGCCCATTTCTTGACTGGGCCTTTTATTTTAGGTGATCTAATTTTTTTTAATTCTTATTTATTCTAGATATTAGTCCTCTCTCTGAGGAATAACTGGGAAAAAAAATCTCCCATTCTGTAGGTTGTCTCTTTCATTCTACTAACTGATTTCTTTACTGTGCAGAAGATTTTTAATTGGATGCGATCCCATTTGTTGATTCTTGCTGTTATTTCTTGTGCAATTGGAATTCTGTTTAGAGAGTCTGGCCTACTCCTACGACTTCAAGTATTTTACCTATTTTATCTTCCAGTAGGTTCAATGTTTCTGTTTTAATGTTTAGATTTTCGATCCATTTTGATTTTAGTTTAGTACATGGTGAGAGATATGGGTCAATCTTCTGCAAATAGATAGCCAGTTTCCCCAGCACCATTTGTTGAATAGGCTGTCTTTCCACCACCATATAAATTCTAAGATTGATTTTTATAGTTCTGTGAAGTGTGTCATTGGTATTTTGATTAGGATTGCATTAAATCTATATATCAGTTTTGGTAATATGGCCTTTTTGACAATATTGGTTCTGCCTGTCCAGGAATAGGGTATATTTCCATTTTCTGATATCCTCTTCAAATGTCTTTTTTCAGAATACTATTGTTTTCATTATAAGGTCTTTCACTTCCTTGGTCAGGTTTATTCCTAACTATTTAAATTTTTGAAGCATTTATGAATAAGATTATGCTCCTGATTTCTTTCTCAGTGGGTTCATTATTGGCACACAGGAACATTATTGATTTTAGTGTATTTATTTGTATCCTGTTAGTTTACTGAATTTGTTTATTAGTTCTAAGAATCTTTTGGTGGTTGTTTTGGGTTCTATATAAAGGGTCATTCCATATGTGAATAAGGATGGTTTGACTTCTTTTCCTGTATGCATCTCTTCCCTTTCTTTCTCTTGCCTCCTTACTCTGGCTAAGGTTTTGAGTACTATAGTGAACAGAAGTGGTGATAGTGGACATCCCTGTCTTGTTCCTGATTTAAGTGGGAATTCTTTCAGGTTTTCCCCATTTAATACTGCTATGGTATTGGCAATGAATTTGTCATAAATGGCTTTTAACAGTTTGAGATAAAGTCTTATTTTTATCTGGAGTTTTCATCATCAATTGTTGAGTTTTATCAAAGGCTTTTTCTCATCTATAGAGATGATCACGTGATTTTTGTCCTTGCTTCTGTTTATATGATGTATTACATTTATTTATTTGTGTATGTTGAACCATACCTGCATCCCTGGGATGAAGCCAACTCAGTCATGATGTCTGAGCTTTTTAATGATTTGTTGCATTCTGTTTGCCAGTATCTTGTTGAGGATTTTTGCATCTATGTTCATTAAGGAGATTAGCCTGTTGTTTTCCTTTCTTAAATCTTTATTTAGTTTTTGTGTTACAGTAATGTTAGCTTCCAGATACGAGTTTGGCAGTGCTCCTTCTCTTTTAATTTCATGAAAGAGTTTGAAAGGCATTAGCATTAGATCTTCCCTGAAATTCTGGTAGAATTCTGCAGTGAATCTGTCAGAAACCTGGGCTTTTATTAATTGATAGTTTTGGTTTGTTTTGTTTTTTTTATGCAGGTACCGGGAGTTGAACTCAGGACCTCACGCTTGCCAGGCAGGTGCTTATGCCACTGAGCTATATCATTGGCCCATTGATAGGCTTTTTATTATTGCTTCTATTTCATTATATTTTATGGGTTTATTCAGGGTTTTTGTATTTCTTGGTTCAGCTTGGAAAATTTATACATGTCTAGGAATTTCTCCTAGGTTCTCTGACTTATTGGAATATAAGTTTTCAAAGTAGTTTCTTATGACCCTCTGGATTTTGGCAGTGTTCATTCTGATTTTACCTTTCGCATTTCTAATTGCATTGATATGATTTTTTTATTTCCTTCTTTTGGTAAGTTTGGCTCAGGATGTATCAATCTTATTTATCTTTTCAAAGAACCAGTTCTTTGATTTGCTGGTGCTTTGTCTTGTTTTTGTCTCAATTTTATTAATATCCTTTCTGATCTTTATAATTTGTTTCCTTCTACTAGTTTCAATTTGGATTGTTCTTGCTTGGAGAAGCATCATCAGATTATCTGTTTCAGCTTGCTCTATTCTTTTTCATGTGTTTATCTATAGCTATAAACTTCCGTCTTAGGGCTGCTGTCATTGTGTCCCATAGGTTTTGGTATATTGTGCTCACACTGTCACTTGGTTCTAGGAACCGTTTAATTTCTCCCTTGATTTCCTTTGTGATCCATTGATTATTCAGTAATGTATTATTTAAACTCCATGCATTTTCAAAGTTTCTATGGTTTCTTTTTGCTATTGATTTTTAGTTTCATTGTACTATGATCCATTATTTGTATTTTTTTGTACTTATTTAAACGTGTTTTATGGCCTAAGATGTGGTCTACTTTAGAAAAAGCTCTATGTGCTGCCAAGAAAAATGTGTGTTCTATTGTAGTTGGATGAAAGGCCATCTGTTAAGTCCATTTGTTCAATGGTGTGGTTTAACTCTGATATTCCTGTGTTTAGTTTTTGTCTAGTTGACCTGTGCATTTATGAGTCAGATGTTGAAATCCCCTGCTATGCTTTTATATCTGTCTTTTATGTCTAATGGTTTTTGTTTTATGAAGTCAGGTGCACCAACATTTGGTGCACATATACTTACAGTTTTCATCTCTCCTTGTCGAATTGTTCCCATTGCCAGTATAAAGTGACCATATTTGTCTCTTCTGACCAGTTTCAGCTTGAAGTCTGCTGTGTCGGAAAATAACAAACCTCCTCATTTTGCATGGAGTATCATTTTCCATCCTTTCACTTTTAATCTATATGCCTCTTTCTGGGTGAAGGATGTGTCTTGGGCCACATATGGTTGGATTTTGTTTCTTGATCCAATCTGTCAGTTTGTATCTTTTGACTGGAAAGTTAAGAAAACTGATACTGAGAGTGATTATTGTAAGGTATTTATTGAACCCTGCATGTCATTATTTTTCCAGTGCTGATTGCTTCCTTTTTTTTCCTTTCTTTTTCTTTCCCTTTCCTTTCTTTTCTTGTCTTTAAGTACTCTTCCAGTTCATTGTATACTTTTCTTTGGGCTCTTTGGTAGTGGTGGCCTCTCTTTTCAGTGTAGGATTTGCTTAAGTATTTTTTGCAATCACCCCCTTCTTATGGAGTCTTCCCGCCTGAGATTTAAAATGGCTCTCCCCACACTCTCCATTGAAAATATTTCCCCAAGACCCTACTGTCTGCTGAGAAGTGCCAAGAAGATATCACTTTTTTATATACAAACTGCTGTGTCCCCAAGCCGCATTCCTGCCTCTTGCTTCCCAGGGCTGCTCCAGTCTCCTGGACCTCACTTTCTCTGTCGCCTACACCTGGATTTGGAGCCATCTTGAAAGGAGTGCTAGGTTCCTCCTCAGGCTGTAATTTGGGAGATGTGAGTGGTAATTGTTCATCCTCTGATCCTGTCTACTCACATATCCATTTATTCACTCAATAGAGATCTGCCAAGTGAAAAAGCTGGGCCCGAGGCTCCAGGTGTATCATAGCCCCCATCTATGCTTTAGGCTCTGTGTGCCCTCAGGTCTTCCCAGAGTCAGATGCCTGGACAAGCTGCAGCTGCCAGCTCATTGCAGGTTCTGACTTCATCACCAGTCTCTGGATGAGGTCCCTGGAGAGGTGGCGGCCATGATAAGGAAGAGGCACCTTCCTGTCTCCACTGCCTGATATGGGAAAGAATGTGCCCAGTTAGTGGGCCAGGTAGGCAGAGGGGCCGTGGGGATCCAGAGGGAGGCAGTGCATCCTCTGCTGCAAGGCCCCTAGGAGAAGGAACCCTGGTGTGGGTGGTAATAACCCTGGGATCAGGTCACCTAATGGGTGTAGCAGGAGATAGGCAACTCCATTGCCCAAACAGGGGCCCCTCCACCAACATTACCCTAAAGATCCAAGGATGCCACAGTGCTCTTCTTGCTGCTGGACTGAAATGTTCCTTTTAGTCCTCAATGTTTTCTATTTTTTCTGTTCTTTTCAAAAAAATCTCAGTTTTAACCAGGGTTGTTAAAGGAATGCCTGAATCTTCTTTTGCCTTTTTGGACTCCAGTTTTGCTGGTCTTCGATTTTGTTTTGACTCCACCTGGGGAAGGACATGGAAGAAATCAGACCTTGTCAGAAGTGGTCTGGAGGAGGGGAAGATGAAGATGTTTGTACTTGAGTGTCTGCTGGCTGGCACTGGCCATGCTTCTGTGGAACTCTGGCTACCTGCTGGTGCCGTGACCCACACAAGTTCTTCTCCATTGCCCTCCTGAGGCTTCCAGACCAGGCATACTGAATGAAAAAGGTACTTGATTCAAAGGTAGGAATTCCCTTTGAGAACCTAAACTTTTGACTCCAGACCTCACAGCATAGATCAGTGTCCTGTCTGGAAGTGCTGGATCCTCTGATTTTGATCCCTTGTTCTGTGGCGGGCTGAGCTTTTGGGTCCCAATCCTGGGCCACAGGAGGGGCCAGGAACTAAAAGGCTAGAAGTGCAAGAGGATGGCGAGGGCTTTTCCTCATGGACCTGGTCCTGGGACTAGGCCTCTGTACACGATCAGGAGCAAGCCACTTAAATCTCCTGTGCAAAGAAGGGCCAATGGTTTCTATCTGTCAGTACTCTCACTGGCAAGTGCTGAGTAAGGGCAAGGTAATATTCCTTTCTCTATGTATCTCTGCATGTGTACATAATATACATGCATTCATGTAAGCACCATTTCTCAATGTCTATTTCAAATTAAGATTTCTGAGCCAGGTTGGAGAAGTGACTACTGGGTAAACCAGCTTGGACCTCTTGGGGCTGATGTATGGGTCTTTGCTCAGCCACATCCCCAGAACCCCTGCATTAAAAGTTTTTTCCCTAGGGTGATGGTATTGGGGGATGATGGGACCTTTAAGAGGGAGCCCTAGTGAGAAGTCTTTAAGTCACTAGGAACATGACCTTCAGGGACAAGCCCTTCAGAACGGCTGTGACACCGAGGCCCCACCTTTGCTTCCTTTGCTTCCTGTCCACGAGATTAGTGTTTTGCTTCACCATGGACTCCCACAATGACATGCTGCTTTGCCACAGCCCCAAAGAAATGCCAGTCAATCATAGAATGAAAGTTCCAAAACTATTATCCAAAACAAAATTTTTCTCTTCATAAATTATCTCACATGTTTAATTATAGTGATGAAAAGCAAAATAATACAGATATATTGGAAAAAAAGAGAAAGACCTCAACTTTATTAATGATATAAATATAACTTTCATGGCAAAACTTTACAAAAACAAAATGAGCTCATGTCATTCATGAACATAGTTGCAAAACTCACAAGCAAATTTTAGCAAATTGTATCCTACAATGTATTAACAGATATAACCAAAATGGAGTTTATACTAGTAATTCAAAATTGCTTTAACATAAGAAATTGAATGACTACAAATCACTACATTAACAGGCAAATGAAGAAAAACCACATGATCATCTCAATAAATGCAGGAAAACTGCCTATTTTCCTTCAAAATTCATACCTGTTTATAATTATTAAAAACTCTTAGTGGGTCAGCAATAGAAAAGAATGTCCTTAAGTTATTGAAGATATTGTATGCAAAATCTTTAGCAAATATAATCTTTAATAGTGAAAATTTTAAAGCATTCTCTTTTGCATAAAAAAGCCAAGGTTAACCATTATCCCTTTTTTCTTTTCAAAATTGTACTGAAAATCCCATAGATTATAATGGCACAAGAGGATAAATAAGTGGTATAAGAACTGGAAATGAAAAGAGAAAACTGTCTTTATTTACAGATGATATGATTGTCTTCATAGAAAAACTAAAAGAATGCACACTATATTAAAATTAACATACTGAGTACAAAAATTATATGGAAAAATCTAATTGCATTTTTGTCATCAAAATATTTGAAAATTTAATTTTTAAAATTCCATTTCATTTACTATATTTTAATTGACACAATAATTGATAGACATATGGGCATATACTCAACTTGTGTATCCATCATTTCTTTGTAATGAGAGCATTCAAAAACTTCTCTTACATGTTAATAGAGTCAAAGACAAAATCACATGATCATCTCAATAGATGCAGAGAAAGCATTTGACAAAGTCCAACACCCATTCATGATAAAAACCCTATAGAAAATCAGAATAGATGGTCTTTACCTCAATCTTTTAAAAGTCATCCATGACAAAACAACAGCTAACATCATATTAATGGTCAAAAACTGAAAGCTTTCACTCTAAAATCAGGAACAAGAGGAGGATGTCCATTATCACCACTCATATCCATTATAGTTCTGGAAACACTAGCCAGAGCAATTAGATAAGAGAGAGAAATGAAAGGAATAAGGATAGGAAAGGAAGAAGTTAAATTATCATTATTCGCAGATGACAGGATACTCTACATAGAAGACCCCAAAAACTCCACCAAAAGACTTCTAGATTTAATAACCAAATTCAGTAGCATAGCTGGATACAAAGTCAACAATCAAAAATCAATAGCATTCCTGTACCAAAGCAACAAACTCACAGAGAGAGAAATTAGGGAAACCACACCCTTCACAATAGCATCCAAAAAAATGAAATACTTAGGAATCAATCTAACAAAGGAAGTAAAAGATCTATACATTGAAAATTACAGTAACTTCAAAAAAGAGATCAAAAAGGATATCAGAAAATGGAAAGATATCCCTTGCTTGTGGATAAGAAGAACCAGTAGTGAAAATGGTCATACTCCCAAAATTGTTATACAGATTTTATGCAATTCTAATCAAAATACCATTAGCATACCTCACAGAATTAGACAAAACATTCTTAAAATTCATTTGGAACCAGAAGAGACCTAGAATAGCAAAAGCAATTCTGGGAAAAAAGGGCATGTCAGGGGACATCACAATTCCTGACTTGAAATTATACTACAAAGCTACTGTGATAAAATCAACATGGTATTGGCAAAAAAAAAAAAAAAAAAAAAAAAGACCTGAAGATCAGGGAAACAGAATAGAAGACGCAGATGCAACTCCAAACACACTCAACCACCTTATCTTTGACAAAGGGGCCAAACACATTCACTGGAAAAAATCCTCTTTAATAAATGGTGCTGGAAAAACTGGCTCTCTACATGTTGAAGACTAAAACCAGACCCATGTCTATCACCATGCACTAAACTAAACTCAAAATGGATCAAAGATCTAAATATTAAAACAGAAACACTAACTCTATTGGAAGAAAAATTAGGTAGAAATCTTGAACACATAGTTGCAGGCAGGCACTTCATGAACAAAACCCAAACTGCATGGTAAACACTTCAAAGAATCAACAACTGGGATCTCATCTTATTAAAAAACTTTTGCACAGCAAAGGAAATCACCAACAGAGTGAAAAGACAACCCACAGAGTGGGAAAAACTTTTAGCCAACTGTCCCTCAGACAAAGGACTTCTATCTAGAACATATAAAGAATTGAAAAAAATCAGGCCTCCTAAATTCAAAGACCCAATCCAAAAATGGGCATCTGAGATGAATAAGCACTTCTCAGATGAAGAAATACAAATAGCAAATAAATGCATGAAAAAAATGTTCAACATCATTGGTCATTCAGGAGATGCAAATTAAAACAACGCTGAGATTCTGTCTCACCCCAGAAAGAATGGCTGTCATCAAGAAATCATGGGGGCTGGTGAGATGGCTCAGCGGCATAAGCGCCTGCCTGGCAAGCGCGAGGGCCCGAGTTCAACTCCTGGAACCCACATACGAAAAAAAGGCCGGTGATATCGCTCAGCGGCATGGTCGCCTGCTGGCGTGTGAGGTCCTGAGGTCGACCCCTGGTACCCACAAAAAAAAAAAAAAAAAAGAAATCAACCAATAGGGCCGGTAAGATAGCTCAGTGGCATAAGCGCCTGCCTGGCAAGCGCGAGGTCCTGAGTTTGACTCCCGTTACCCTTAAAAAGGAAAAAAAGAAATCAACCAATAACAAATGCTGGAGGGGCTGTGGGGAAAAAGGAACATTTCTCCACTCTTGGTGGGAATGTATACTGGTGCAACCACTGTGGAAATCAGTGTGGAGATTCCTCAAAAAGCTAGGATTAGAGGTCCCTTTTGACCCAGCTATTCCCCTTCTGGGTATCTTCCTGGAAGAATTTAAAACTTCACACCACAGCAATATATGTGCACCCATGTTTATAGCAGTACAATTTGTAATAGCTAAATCTTGGAAACAACCCAAATGCCCATCAACTGAGGAATGGATAAAACAGATGTGGTTTTTTATACAATGGAGTACTACTCAGCCATAAAGAAGGATAAACTTGAGACTTTTATAGGTAAATGAATGCAACTTGAGACCATACTCATAAGTGAAATAAATCAGACTCGCATGTGTAAACATCATATTGTCTTCCTAGTATAAGAAGCTGAAAGAGTATATAAGATCCAAAATGTACAATAGATATTGTGAAACAGGAAGAAACTGTTCAAAAGGAAAGAGAAACTGGGATGGGGAAAGGGGAAAAGAAGGAAGGGAAAAGGAAAAAAATATATATATATGCAAGATAGTTAAGACAGTTATACTACTAATTTCTCTTAGTTCGTTGAAAACAAAGGTTTGTGCTTATATTGTTTGATCAATTTGTCATGTCTATATTTTGTAATCTGAGCAACTACTTTGAAGATAACAATATGTAATGTATTAACCATTGTTACTCTCCTATTATCTTGTTTTGAAATTTTGTATCATTGTTTTTATTATTTTTCTCTTTAAAATAAAAAAACTTCTAGCTCTTTGGAATATGCAGTGCATTATTGTTAGCTATACTCATGCTACTGTGCAACAGAGCAAGAACACTCATTCCCGTTATCTCCTTGTAACTTTGTGCCTTTTGACCAACATTTCTCCATCCTTCCTCTTCCCAATCTCTATTAACCACTATTCTACCTTCTACTTTCATGAAGTTGGCTTTTTCAGATTCTGCAAGTGAGTGATATAAGGTACCATTTTAAACATCATCCAAAATACAAAGTGTATTGGAATAATTCTAATGAAAAGAGGAAACCATTCATGGAAAAAGTAGCATACAAAATTAAAGAATCACTGATGAACATCTAAATCAATGGAAATACATACAGACCTCATAAAACATGTTTAAGGTTAATGAATCATCACCACTGTGGCTGCTGAAGTTATACCACTTTTTGGAAAACACTTTTGGTATATATTTTTCATTCAAAAGTGTACTATATGAAGTGGTATTTCAACATGATAATGTCAGGGAAAAACACTAATTTATTCAATATGGTCTAAAAAGATAATATCATTTGGAACAATTTGAGTTGCACATTATATTTGAATTGGAATTTTGTCAGTAAGACACTGTGAGCCAGAAGTTATAGGGAAATGGGCAGTCTAAAGAGTTTTCTACTTAACACATCAATTAATTGACCTTTCAGTGCAAGCAGATATAGAGATAGAAGTTTTATGTCGTTTGAAGAGTTTGCTTTTGAAAAACTGTCCGAAGAATCCTTGGACATCTTCTACTACAAAGGTCTATTTCCTTATTCTAAGTTTTTTGTCTTATATGCAAACTGAGTTATGCTGCAAAAATATCCCAAATACATTAAATTTGGTACAACTCAAGCTTGGGAAATATTGGTGAAAGTATATGATACAATGTGAGGGAAAAGCCATCCTAACTGTTTAGAATGAGTCAAGACACAAGCGTTATAAATTTCAATTTTATAGCAGTCCAAGTTTTTCAGGAGTAGAATTGCTGCTGAGAATTGAGGGAGTGGAGTAATTGCTGAGGTTATGTGGGTTATGCAGAATTTAAATTCAGTACTGGACTGAGTTTTGGAAGCACAGGAAATAGATCAGGAGAAAAAAGAGATTTTCAGATATAAAGAAGAGAAATTTTGAAGACGTAGAGTGTATTGGGGTTAGGAAAGGAGCAGCTCATGGAATATGTATGCTTCATTAGGGAGATCTTTAGTCCCTGCCTACCACCTCATCAGAGCAGTTAATACGGTGCCTGGCACAGACAGGGCACTCAGTCAATGGTCACTGTAGGAGGGACATAATATAATGTTGTGAGGAAACATTTAACTGAGGACACAATAAATGGTATTTAAGTCAGCAGAAAACATCACAACAACTTTAATTAAGACAAAATCAAGAAATAAGTGGATAAGAGTTAATAGGTTTCCCAGACTTGAAGCAAGGGCAGAGGATCACAGTATTTGTCAGGTTCCACCTATCTATAAAGTCATCTGTTACAGGAAACATAAACTTACTAGGAAAACATGGGGCTGTGCTTTGCCTTCCAGGGTCACTTGCCATGGACTCGTCCTCACAAGGGAGCCTTGGAAAGAACTGGTACGAGGCTATCCCCGGGGGACAGTTGGAATGGTCAGGCCCCAAGAATAGATAGTGGGCCTTATGACAGTTGGCTCCCAACTGTAACAAGTGGAGTGCTAGTGCCTGAAAAAAGTGCGTGTGTGTCTGCGTGTGTGTTTGTGTCTGTATGTGTCTGTGTGTACAAGGAGCCCATACACCCAGTCCTAGAAATGAGCTGCTGCTTCATAGCAAAACCACTGCCCCCTCATTCTGCACCTTTGCAGTCCTCTTCTGAGCCTGACCGCACAGCCGATGTCCTCGCCAGCGTGTGCCAAAGCCCTTGGACAAGGTCAGTGGATAAAATTTCTTCTGCGGTGAAAGCTGGCCCTGCCTCTGTGAGGATCCCCGGAGGTGAACACTCCCGGGCTCCTGCAGCGGCTGCCTGCGTTCAAATCAGACAGAGGCTCTGCCCACAGTGGCCGTGGGGGAGATGGCTCAGATTTTTACCCTGTCAGCCTCCCCTTTGCTCGCTGTCTCCCTCTCCAGAAGTCTAGCCCCGTGTCTGTTGTCTTGACTCTCCCTGCTCGGTCACTTCGTCCCCTGTATTTCTCCTCCATGTTTCCATCAGGATCTCTCCCACTTGCCCTGCTGGATCTGGTGGAGGGGCGGGTGGCTCGCATGTGGCTGAGAGGACCAGCCAGACTGCACAGCTCTGTCTCCAAGGCTGGGTGGGGAGAGAACCCAGGCGGATCTCTCGTTCCTTGACCTTGAGGACGCAGCTGACTCCTATACTCTGATTCCGCCTCACCCACAGGCATCCCGTGTGCTGGTCAGCTGCTCGGGTTCTTTTCTGTGTTTGGCATTTTGTCTCCTCATTTTTTTTTCTTGTCTCTAGGTTGGGGCTCTTTGTATTTGTGTCTTGAATGTACTTCTTATATTAACCTATCTTGTATTTTCACATTTTCCTTGTTTCTCTTATCTCTTAATTCTTTCTTTGCCTTTGGCCCTTTTCTTTCTTTTTGGTTTAGTGGGATCTCTTCACTTTCTCTGTAATTAATTTTTCTCACTTTTTTCTTTCTTGGGGCTTCTTTATGTTGTGCATGTCAGTTTTTTCTACTTATCTGGCATTTTTCTTGCTCCTTGGAGAAAGGAATATTAAGTGATGGTCCTCTTAGAGACTGTGATACAGAGAATGAGTTCCATGTTTTGTTGTTGTTATTGTTGTTTGGTTTTTGTGACATTTTCTGCAGTGTTTCTAGGAGCCAGGTTAGGAAAGAGGACTTAAATATATCAGGAAAAGGGTTAATTGGATGTGAAAAACTTCCTGACAGTGAGAAGCAGGAAAAACTTAGGATGGATTTGAAAAGGTGACGAGATCCTTTTGTCCCTAGGTTTCTGCAGGAGCAGTTTGGCTTACAAGGGGGAGACTGGCCAAGTCCTCACCTATTCCTTCCACGTGTGGAGGGAGCCATAAGGAGCCAAGAAGAAATAGAGATCAGAACAACCGTTTATTGTCCAGTCCCTGCTAGCCACTAATTACATTGTTTTAGTTAATTCTCGTGTTATAGGAGAAAGAACTTGAGAATCAGCAAGCTAATGCCACACTAGAATTAGCAACAAAGCTAAGGTTAAATTTCAGATGTAAGTACTGACCCAGAGTCCTTCTCCTCTGTGCTGGGCTCATTGCTTTCTAGAAATGATGAGGTTAAGTGTGTGTGTGTGTGTGTGTGTGTGAGTACATGAGCATTTGTGTATTTTATTTTTAAATTTGTATGTCAGCTTTATACATCATTTTTAAATGGTTAGGTCTGGATGAAAAACATGATTAGTCTTCAACAAAAATAATTACAAAATAATTACAAAATTTTGCTAACAAAATTGTTTCACTTTGTGCCCTAAATATGACTCAAAATAAGCCTGTGAATTCTTTTTATAAATTGACAACTATTACATTTATATGGTATATATGCATGTATGCATGTGTACATTGTGAAATAACTAAACCAAGCTAATTAACATATCCACTGCCTCACATACTTAATCAATTTTTGTAGTGAGAACATTCAAACTCTATTCTTAACAAGATTCAAATATACATTGTTACCATGCTGTGCAATGGATCACTTAAACTAACTCCTCATATCTAAAATTTCTTGTCTTTCGAGCAACATTTCCCCAATCCCTCACCCACAGCCTCTGGCAATTACCTTTTTGCTCTCTGTGCCAATGAGATTGACTTTTTTAGATTCTACATATAAATGAGATCATATGGTATTTGTCTCTCAGCCCACCTGGCTTATTTCACTTAGCATAATGTCCTTTAAGTTCACCCGTTTTGGCTCAAATGAGAGAATTCCCAGCTTTTTAAAGGATGAATAGTACTCCGTTGTGTATATGTACCACGTTTTAAAAGCCTATTCGTGTGTGTAGGCTGGTTCCCGATCTCAGCTACTTGTGAATATCACTGGAGTGAACATGGGAGTGCACGCTTTTCTTCAACACACTGATTTCATTTCCTCTGAGTATACACCTAGAAGTGGGACTTGTGGGTCATATGGTAGTTCCACTTTTAATTTGTTAATTTGTTAAGAAAGCACCATAATGATTAACATAATGGCGGAATTCGTTGACATTCCCACCAACAATGTGAAAGGGCTTCCCTTTCTTCACATCCTTGCCCACACTTTCATCTCATTGATAATAGCCACTCTAACAGGTGTGAGGTGATATCTCGGTGTGGTTTTAATTTGCATTTCCCTGATCATTAGAGATTTTTAAATTTTTATTTTATCTTTTTCATTTATTAGCATGTTTGCAGTACATAATGTTTACATTGCTTGTGGGGAATTGGTACATGTACATAATACATCTTAATTCCTTTATTTTAATCCCTTCCTTCCCTCCAACCCCCACCCATCTCTTGATCCCTCTCATTGTCATTGTGGTTATTGTTATTGTTATTGGAGATTTTGAGATTTTTTTTTCATACACCTCATTGATGGTTATTTCTCTGTCTTCTTTTGAGAAATGTCTATTCAAGTCCCTTGCTTAGTTTTTTGTTTTTGGGGGTTTTTTTAATGTGGGTATTTTTTTTAACCGTGAGTCGAACTCAGGACCTCGCACTTGCCAGCAGGCACCTGTGCTGCTGAGCAATATCACCAGCCCTTTTTTTCCTTTATGTGGTTACTGGGAGTCGAACTCAGGACCTCATGCTTGCCAGGCAGGCGCTTATGCTGCTGAGCCATATCACCGGCCCCCTTACTTAGTTTTTAATCTGGTTATTTGCTTTCTTGCTACTGAGTTAATTTGAGTTTCTGAACCTCATAAATATATAACTTTTCACTTCTTAAAATTATGTATTTCTTACTCTAGGACTGTGTGTTTCAGCTTTTTTTCTTCTATATCCTATATCCTCTTGTGTATTCTATCTCTTCTTTTTTTTTAAGAGTAGGAAAATTTATTGGAGAAAAGGAATGGGGAATAGGATAGCTCCTGAGAGACAAGAGGGGTCCCAAATGGATTGCCCTGTATTCTATCTCTGCTGTATCTCTTCCATATCCAGTTCCCTCTGGTACAGGCTCTCTCTCTCTCTCTCTCTCTCTCTCTCTCTCTTCATCTCTGTCTCTGTCTCTTTCTTCCTTCTTTCCTCCTTCCCTGCCTATCTCACTCTCTTCTCTCTCTTATTCTTCTCTCTCCTTCCCTTCTTTTCTAAGCCACTTAGAGTCATTCTAAACATCTTTCCTGTCTCCTCTACTTCTCCCTTTCTCTCATTATATCTTACTCTCTCTTTTCTTCTTTAACCTACTTAAACTCATTCCAAATTATAATCAGGCATTTTAAATAGCAAAATAGCTCAGATTAATCAAAGCCAAAGAACACCTGGAGTTATTATTCAGTCCACTGATATTCAATAGTTCTCCTTGATTACTAAATTCGTCTCCCCAATTTTTTACTCACCCACACTTGAACATACACACAGGTTCTGAATATTCAAAGGAGCATTATTGGGGATATCTTTGCATATCAATTTCTGTCTTTCCCTTAGTCTCCTAGTTGTTTTACTCCTTGTTTAAATCTCCATATTGAAGATGATTGTGAGAAAGGAGGAAAATAACACGTCTAGTCTGTTTTTATTTTACCTTCTCTAATGGGATAGTAGAGTCACTTTATGACTCAGTTGGATAAGGGATAGCAATGACAGAAGGTAATCAAGTCTTATGAGATGGAGGAGACACAATATGAGTTAGGTGCTTAACTGTAAAATGAGAATGAGGTAATTTTCAGTATTTCAATTAATTACGGTGTCCCTCATTAACACAGATCAACAATAAGGTCCTTCCAGGATAGTTTATTACCAACATCGGCTTTTTGTACCTTCACAGAGATCTGTTCCTAACAGGTCTGGCATACCAAGTACAGCGCATCTGTAAAATTGGCCCTGGGCAGGCCTCTTCATGGGCTGCGGTATTTCAGAAATCTTCAGGTTCAAGGGATGCGGAGAGATTAAAGTGGATTCAGTAGCAAAGAGGCAGAAGAAGTAAACTGAAGATAGAAAAAAGGAGAGAAAAGAAGAGGAGAATTTTGACGCTTCTATGCTTTAACTCAATTTGACAACTCTTTAGTGCAAGCAAACTATTTCCAAGGCAACACAAGGAGCAAAAAGTCTAGTCTGATAATTTTTATGACAGTAAACCTAACAGAAGATGGAAGAAAAGGGAGATGATAATGAGCTTAGAAAAGAAAGGAAATGAGTGGACTCTGGAAAGACTTCTGAAGTGAGTTGGTGAGATTTGGAAAGAGTTGCTAGATTATAAGGGCTGCCAGCAGAGGCCTGCAAGGACTCACACTGAGGATTGTTGCTTTTCCTTGAAAGCCATCGGTGGCTGTCCTCCAAACATTGTCAAATCACAGATCCAAATGCTTTTATCTCTACCACTTTATTGGGAAATATCTGACAAATTTCATGAACTGTTGTCTCTCAGTTTTATTCCTAAATTCCTCAAGGTTCACGTACCTGTGTTAATAAAAATCACAGCATTCCAAAATATCTCTCAAGTTTTAAAATCTTTACAACTGACACACTACCAAGGCCTTCTCAGTATTACGTAAAATCAGATGGGGAAAAATTCAGATGGGGAAGCAATTATTCTTTTCTGGCCGTTTAAGGATGTGGCAAGGCCTGGCCTTGTCTTTCTAAAGCAGGGCGGGCGCGATAAGCTGCAGGCTCAGAGACACCTGGCAGACACAGGCTGTGGTCTTGCAAGGTCTTTCTATGGGCTATGCGTTGTTTATTTCTCTTCTTCTTGCTCCTGGTGAAAGGTGTCACCGTGGTTTCCTCTCTTTCTGACATTTCCGGTGTAAGACACCTACCCAGCCAGATGTAATTACTTGATTCTCTCCCTGCACAAATAGGCAGGAAAGGCTTTAAAACTACACTGTACCTTGTGCCTTCTCCCCCTACCTCTGGTTGTCCAGGGATAACCCAGTCTCACTAATAAGGACCTCTGTGAGATCCTGCTTGCCCTTGTATTTTAAGATACCTGCATTCAAGACTCATTCCTGATTGATTTCTAGGGCACATCACCATGTCTGTATTTTTAAACAAATAATGGCCTTTTTTCTTTTATTAATCTGATTTCTAAATGCTGTCTGTTTTCCATGTAATAAAAATGTGTGTTTGTTGCCACTTTAAGGCCAATTCTGGCTCTCTGGGCTGGAATCAGGAAGGTAGATGCCCTTGGCTTCTTTTGTAGACTGCTTGTGATTCAATCTTATTTGACCAGGAATTTTCAGAGAAGGAAGAGGGAATGCAAGGCTTGTAAATCCTAAGTGCTAACACTTAGCAATTAGCATTAAGTAGCAAAAGAAATCTTTATTCAATTCTCACATAAGCCTCTGTTATGGTTTAGATATATAAGGTCCCCCAAAGCCTCTTGTATTCAGAGCTTGAGCCTTTGTAAGGTGATTGTATCACAGGGGTGCTGTACGCATCAGTGGATTCTCTACTGAAGAGTTTACAGCTAACTGTCCCATTAGGAGGTGAGGTCTAGTTGGGAAGAGGTTAACTGGGAGAGTGACCTGGAAGGGTACGTCCCCTCCCAGGGTCCTTCCATCTTCCTCTGTTTCATGGCCACTGGGATATAAGCAGCTTTCTTCTGCTATGCCTTTCTGCCATGAAGCCAGGTGACTATGGACTGAGCACAAATAAACCTCTCCTCCTTAAACTGTGGGTATTAGTTATTGTGTCTCAGTGACAGGAAAAGTGACTCAGGTCACTCCAATGAATTTACAACTTTTATTTTACATATTACATTTGAAAATTATTATATACTGGCCATTTTGAAATTCGGCTCTTCCAATGTATCCACTCATTGTCATATTTAGGAATAAATAGAGATCTCTGTTTATCATACTTAATAAAGATGGAAGGAAACTTCATCACTGAGACTATACTGTATATGAAAATAATCACATATCTGCTAATAATTCAACTTATTAAAAGAGTGTCTTTTATGTCCTCTTTCTCCCTCCCAAAGTCTTCCATAAAGTTTAGTCCAAATTTATACCTAAACTGAAGATTTTGGGGATTTAACTCTTGTTCTTACTCAGATTGGCCTCTTTTATTTTCTTTTACAAAGATGCCATTTAAGAACAAGTTCTCTGAATACCTCAAGTATTAATATATTTTTCTTACATCTGATTTTTTATTCTTTGAGTACTTTTTCCTATTTTATTGCCTCATTTCTCTTGTGCGTCTTTGGTTCTTTACTGAAGCACTATTTTTTTTTTTGTGGGTACCGGGGGTCGACCTCAGGACCTCGCGTGCCAGCAGGCGCCCATGCCGCTGAGCGATATCACCGGCCCTTTTTTCGTATGTGGGTTCCGGGAGTCAAACTCAGGCCTTCGCGCTTGCCAGGCAGGCGCTTATGCCGCTGAGCCATCTCACCGGCCCCTGAAGCACTATTTAGAGCTCTAAGCACATTGTATGAAGCACTTGTCAAAGACCCCTGTGCTTAGCTGTGCTGTGTGCTCTACCAGGACACAGAATTTACGGCGTTTTACTATGTTTAGCAAATACATTTTCGACTGGTGGATTTTTTTAAAGGCTTCAGGCATCTTGAAATTTACAGACATTTAAAAACATGAATGTGTAATTAATGTTTTTATTTTACCCAATGACCTAGTAAAAGGAAGGATAAATTAGCACTTATCGTAACCTTCCCTATTATAGATATTGTTCCATGTGATGCCTACATGAACACAACACACACACACACCACATGCATTTTTGGTTGAATGAATAAATTCCCTCTTAATCTTCACAATAAATCCATCAGGCAAATGTGTGTTTCTTCATAATACAGATGATAAAAGTATGCTTATGGTAATTTATAAAGTTGGTGTAATTGGCAACATTAAATAGAGAAAATTAGAATTGGAAAGGTCATTTATTCCACAAAATGTATATTGAAAGACTGCTATGTGCTAGGCAATGTGCCAGGAGATAAGGATATAAGGTCTCTATATTAAAGGAACTCATACCCTAAACATTACTGCATATGAAGAATGTGTTCTCTAGTAAATGAAGCAGGAACAAATACAATTTTGCATGGGTTGAGGTGAGCATGAGTTACTGAAGCCTTCAGGGTGGACATAAGCATTGAGGTCAGCAATGTAAAGGCAGGAGTTTGTTGAATGGACAAAATGTTTGGAAAATGAATTCTAGGGAGGTCACATGCAGAGACTTAGACGCAAAGAAAACTATGAAGTGTTGGGGAAAGTTAAGTAGCAGCTGGAGCATGGAGCGTCTGGAAGAGTAGAGGAAGATTAAGAATTCTAACCAGCATTTTATGACAATGTATATCAAGGTTAGAAAGAAGATATCGGAAGGTGTCTTCTTAAGTTCCGCCTTGGTGACTAAGGATTTGTTAATACCATTAACTAAGGAAGGAGATGAGGTGCCATGGAGTCTCATTAGAAGCATTGGTAACTGTGCGGGCTGCCCTCATTTGTGTTGGTACCATCTGAATAAATGTAAACTGAATCTGATATGCTGGATTTTCATTCCAATTGTCTCAAAACCTACAGAGCAGAAAATTATACTTTGTCCAACATTTTAATGTTTAAAAGCCCTTGTAGGATAGTAAGTTCCTCCAGCTATCATCTATTGACTTGAAGGAAATGGAACACTTTACAGGCATCCCACAGGATGAATTTTCTTACAATGCCTTAAAGCTCCCCTTCCTTTTTAAAGTTACTTTTTTTTTCTTCTGCTACCTAGTCCCTTCCCACTCTCATTCAAAAATATTGTATCTCTACATAAGTTCTGTTTACTCTTATGTGCAAAAGCATTGTTTCTGTAATGATTTGTAACCAATATCATTTTCTGAATTTAAATCATACACGTGCTACTAAGTCACTCCACACCACCCCTACTCAGTTTGCTGTGATCCTAGGTCAGTTGCTCTCCTTTTCATTGTGAAGGCAAAACTGGAGCATAGGCTTAGGGGAAGCAACCAACAGGCTTCTAGCTACTTTTAGCAAGAATAGAACTTCATACTATAATGAGATATTTTCCCAGCAGTCTGGTCTACAACAGCGCGCTTTGTTCACTGTGCTCCTGTGGTCATGGAATGCAGATCTCTCTCCCTTAGATCACTGGCGCTGCAATTTCAGAATTCAAAATATGTGTACCAGGAGAGTTCTTTCCCTCCAGAAACTGCCACGCATTATAATGACTTAGAGTTTCTTTGCATTATAACCTAAACTCTGTCATATTTCTTTGTTTATAATTGTATCAGCATGACAATATTAATAATAACAACTGCTTGGGACTTTGAATGAATACAGTAAATATTACTCTTCCAGTCTGGTTCTGGATCAACTGAAAAATAAGATAAGGAGTCCACAGATAGAGGCCAAATATCAGCTTTATCGGTAATGAAACAGACACATTCTTTGTAGTACACAACCCCAGGGATAGACAGACAGACATATTCCCAAGTCAGTAGCAGCCCTGGACAGCAACAAAGCCTCCCCAGACAGGAAAGAGGATGTCCCTGAAAGGCCACTCTTCCTAAGAGGAAGGTGAAAGGAAGAGGAATATATGTGGTGGCTTTCTCTTCCTAACATCACCGATCAAGTAAGCCAATCCATATCCTTTGTAATGGAGCAAAGAAAGAAGGAGTGTAATGTTATGACAATTCCTTTCATGAGGGAGGAAATGCAATAATAGATATTGCATATCTATGTGAAATTAAAACATATCCATTTAAATGTAACTGCAGTCATTAAGACAACCAATAAAAATTAAATTTTAAAGGTTCAGGATTAGTTTTAGATGACATAACAACAAAAGTTCATTTTAGAAGGTTCTTTGCCAGAAATAATATTTGCAAGGACGGGTTTTTATGTTACAGAATGAGGGCTTACAGGAAACTGAAACAGGATAAATATTTTCTTGCGATTTTTCTTCAAACTAATGGGAGGACATACAATTTTCAAATCAAGCTTGGAGACAAAATTAAAGGACCAAGACACAAAATATACAGTATGAAAAAAGGGACAGAATAAGATTATGTCCCTGGTGGCAAACCTATGGCACACACGTCACCGTGGGCTGTTTCTCAACATTGAAAGTTCTAAAAGGTTCGCTATCACTGGATTATGTTTTAACAAATGGTAGTATGGGGCATGTAAGTTTTCATACCTGTGCTATAAAGTGCTATACACATGCAACTCTGTAATATAATTTAAGCAGACATTCATCTGTAATATGAGTAGAGATGTCAAAGAACTAACAAGATCACCAGACACCATTCTCTTCCAGAGTGGCCCACCAGCTCAGACCATCCTACCTGGGCCAGCTCCTCTTCAGACACCATGAGTTCTCCTCTGTTACTTGCCACAGTGATTCGGTGACAAATATCATTGCCAGCAGAGCAACAGAATGAGGTGAGATGTAATTTCCATTATATTACACCATTTATTTAGACAAATGCTTGACTGGTTAGCCCTTAATGGTAGCTTACAGACACTAGATTCTGGGCATCACAGAATATTATTTCTGGCACAGTGAACCACAAATAATCACCTATCTTCTGGTAGTTCCTAGTGACTGACCAGGTCAAACCTCAATTTCTTCTTCGATAAATCCCAGACTTCTCTGGCATATCTTGCCCAAACCCTGACTTCAGTATCAACCTGCACACTAAGTGCAGGCTTCCAAGCCACATTTTAAACAGTGCTCTCTTATCTGGCCCTTCACTTTTGGAATCCACTGGAGAACTCCTGGGTACAAGAATATCCCCAAAATGAATGTTATAGGAATAGGCTACTGTCCTGACACTGCTTTAACCCAACAGGAAATCATACACAGAGGGAATCTAGAACTTCGAGGCATGATAAGGTAGGTAGCTTCTAAAATGCAGATAGGAAATATGAGAACTCGAAAGATGGGTAGGAGAGGAGAGTCCTACAGATTTAGATAAATATCAGGCAACCAATGCCAAAATGAGAGAAGGAAGATGAGAAGAAAATTGTTAGTATTGGAAGTAGGTAGAAAACTAAGGAAAGAAGCAACAGAGAGGGAAGAGTGAGAGTTTGTACAAAGGGGAGTAGAAGAAGGGAAAATGAAGAAGAATGGTGGAAAGAGCTGGAAGATAAGCAGGAATGTACTGACCAGACTTTATAAGCATCTAAAGGTGGAAGGGATCTGATTTATACAAACTCCAAAGCAAGAAGAAAAGTACAAGAGACTTCATGTAACTTTCTAAAAGTTACAATAGTGAGATAGGAGAATGAAAATTGCAAATGCTAGTTCTCCGAAGATGAAAAAAGAAAAAGATTTACTCCTAGAGGCAGAGTTATAGATCGAGTTTCTCTGAAGGTCCATACAAAAGTGGTTGTATTTTTTTATAGAATCCCTTTTTCACAGAGATGGTTGGATTTTATCCAGCCAATGGTGCATAGCCCTAAATTCCAAGCCTGGGGGAAAACTGTCTCCTGCCCAAAAAATATGCCAGAGCTCACAGCCAGGCTCTATCTCCAGCATACATAGCATGGGTTGTTGACGTAGCAGCAGCAGCAAGTGCTTGGAGCATGAGTTGAGAAAAGTGGATCACTGGGAAAAGATAAATACGATGGATTCCAGATATGTGCAAATAACTCTCAGGGACAATCCTGAGAATTAGAATATTTTTCTTTTCCCTTAAACTTCCACCATTTTGTACTCTTAAATAATTTTCAGAAAGAATGAGCATATTTTTCTTGTAGAAACATATACCTTCAACTATCTCTTAACTGCATCTTACGTATGATCTCCTGCAGGCTAATAGCCTCCTCCGCTTCCCCTTAAGCATTCCACTCTTCAACTCCTTAAACAAATCCCTCTTACGCCATGAGTCCCAGCAACAGCTCTTTTATTTTTTTCTCCTCCAAATGCATTCTGGTTAGTAGGTAGTCCTTCAATACTGAGAGCACCGCAACACATGCAATATTTCACGGCAGGCCTGATCAAACCAGAGGAAAATATAGCCATCTCTACCTAAATTATTAATATTATGATTCCATGTACACAGCCTGTGGTGTCCTTGGCATTTTCACTCCTACATTACACTACCAGTTTACTAGACTGTACTGAGTTCCAAAACATTTATTATCACACATCTGCCATGTTTTTTAATTGGGTTTCTATGCCCAACTGAGTAACTTAAATTACCTTACATCTCTCTCTCATGTTTTTCCTGTCCTTCCTCCTCAAGTGGGCTCCAGATGGGAGACCTACGGAACAGCAGCACCGTGACAGAGTTCGTCCTTGTGGGCTTTGAGCAGAGCTCCCCTTCCATGTGAGCATCACTCTTCACCCTCTTCCTAGCACTCTACAGCCTTGCCATGGCCATGAATGGCCTCATCATCTTCATCACGTGCACAGACCCCAGGCTTAACAGCCCCATGTACTTCTTCCTCAGCCACCTTTCTTTCCTGGACATCTGCTTCATCACCACCATCATCCCACAGATGTTGGTCCACCTGGTGGTCCAGAATCACACTGTCTCCTTTGTCTCTTGCATGACACAGATGTACTTGGTCTTCTTTGTGGGTGTGGCTGAGTGCATCCTCTTGGCTTTCATGGCCTATGACCATTATGTTGCTATTTGTTACCTACTAAGCTATGCTCAGATCGTGAGCCAGCAGGTCTGTGTAAGGATGGTGAGTACTGCCTGGATCTTTGGGTTGATCAATGTGTCTTTCTTGAGTGTGTATCATTCTGGAATCCCTTCTGCAGAGACAACCATGTAGAAAACTTCTGTGAGGCCCCTGTAGTGATTGCTCTACACATTGTGGGGACCCCCATTTTAGCATGAAGTTGATCTTTGTTGATGCCACAGTGGTGCTGCTCAGTCCCATGGTCCTCATCATCACCTCCTATGCCCGCATCCTGGCCTCCATCCTCAGCAGAACCTCCTCCTCAGGCCGGGGTAAGACCTTCTCTACCTGTGCCTCCCACCTGACTGTGGTCATCTTTTTCTACACCTCAGCTCTGTTTTCTTACATGAATCCCCGCAGCACACATGGACCTGACAAAGACAAGCCTTTCTCGCTCCTCTACACCATCATCACCCCCATGTGCAACCCCATCATCTACAGTTTTCACAACAAAGAAAGGAAAGGAGCCATGGTGAGGGCCTTTAGGAGAACCAACCTGGCCCAGGCAGAGTCTGTCTAACAGGAGGGCCCCTGGAGAAGAAGCTCCCTCCCTTGGGGTGGGAGAAGGTTAGTTACCCCATTTCCCATCCTGAACAAGTGAGTAACTCTCCAATGCTGAAAAATCTCCAAGAAAGAGAATTCCTGGCTTCCTTGACACAGACTCAGACCTAGATGTTCTTCCTGATGACTAAAACTCATCTCTCTGACTTCACTTCCAGCACACTGATCCTTCCCAATTTTCCTTAGTATGGATATCTTAGGATAGGCGGCACAAGTCCAAAGCAATAAAGTATCACACCTGAGATGAGGCATCTATGTTTCTCAAGACAAAGTCATTGAAGAACCATTCTTTTGAGAACTTTACTTTCTAATGGCAAATCCAATTAGTAGGAGCCTTGGGTTTGGGAAGGGAGTAGACAGAACCATAACAGGGCTTGTAGGTTGTAGTAAATTGAAGAAATATGCTATGAGAATGTGATAACATCCATGCATGGTGATCCTCAAATTCTTCAGTTAAGTTTCCAGAAAAAATAAGAACCAATCAATGGATTGTATTGCTAACCAAAGCCAGCAAGAGGATGCATTGTATATGAAATACATGTGGATTAATAAAGAAAAGAGAGGACAGGAGAAAGAGAAGGCCTGAGGGCAACAAGTTCCTCAGGTTGTAAATTAGGGTTCAAGCTATGTAACAAAATGTCTTAAGTGTCAGGAAATCTTTGAGTTACAACTGCATTGTCCAACACTGAAATAAGAGTACTTTAACTTTTTGTAAGTTTATTTGCTCCCACTTGAAAATATTATCACTTGATATGTGTTTTAAAAATCTAAATTTGTCATTTTTGAAGCATCCCTCTTATCTCTTTTACTTCCATACCATTCATATTCCCTGAGATGTTTTACTCACGTTTCTAAATTCTTTTGCCCCTTACCTAGTTCTCCATCTATGGTCTAAAGCAAGAACTCTAAACCAGGGACAATTTTGTCTCCAAAAGATATTTGGCAATGTCCCAAGACATTCTTTGTTTCTCTACTAGTGGGGCACATACGCTACAGGCATGTAGAGAGTGCCAGCCAGGGGTGCTGCTAAACATCCTAAAATACATAGAACAGCCCCCACCCAAGGATGCAGCCTAAGATGTTAGTTATGTTGAGGTTGACAAGAGGTATTAAGGGGCAGAAATATAATGGTAATGACAGGTATTCATACAAGAATAAAGAAAGCCAAGAAAAACTAGAATACAGAATTCAGTCTGCAAAGCTACCATTCAGTTGCCTGTGGGAAGGATTTCTGTTGGCATTGTCATGGCAATGATCTGTATAAAGAGGTGTAATAAGACATTTCCTTAAAATCTCTGTTCTTCTCTATGTCAGCATTAAGTCTCCTCCTCCAATTTTCACAAATTATAGGACTTTTCCTATCTAGTCATGCTATTCTGTCTATCACAGGCATGGATGCCTATTTAATTCTGCCCATTTTCTCTGTCACTTCAAACCAAATCTTGGCTACCTACAAGTTAACCTTCCCCTGTCCCCATCAGTTTCATTTCCTGCCTGGTTCACTCTCACCCCTCATCCTCCCTACTTTCTACATTTGGTCCCAAAAAGTGTCATTTAATGCAACCTAAAAATCCCTGTGTCCTCCTTGAGAATACTTCCTAAACTTCAACATGTTTTTCTCATTCATTTACAATCTTCTTTCTTTTACCAATGCCTGTCTTTACCCTAGAGAACCCTAATCTTAAGTTATGTTCATGCAGTAGCCTCATTCTCCTACTGCCATGTTAGGATTCCAACTGTTTCTTTTGCTAAGTATTTCTCCTCTTCCTAACACCTTATACAATAAATACGTTCCACCCACTGAGAAGTGTCTTCTCTACTTTTCCTGTTTGCTGAATATTTTCCCTTGGCCCTGTAGGAAAAAATACCCATTTTTTCTCCAGATCTGGGTCTTGATAGGCAGACTTTTATTTACTAGCTCAATGAGTTTTCATTGCCTTTTTTGTTATTTAAGTTCAACTTATGAGCATGACTATCAGGATCCAGTAGGACAGGAAGCAGTGTCTACATTAGTTACTTTGTAATAATGGGACAAAGTACCCAGCATCTATAACTTAAAGAAGAGATTTATTTTGGTTCATGGGTTCATTTAAGTTCAATCCTTGGCTCCAAGGCAGAAACTGCATGGTGGAAGTCATGATGGCCAGAAATCAAAAAAAGAAGGCAGTAGCCAGGGATGAGAATACACTCTCCCAAGTCACACGAGCTGTGACCTGCCCCTTCCAACCAGCCCTACCTCTGAATATAATACTTTTGGGGGATATTTTAAATTTAAATTATAACATTTCACCCCTGGCCCCCTAAAGGCTTGTGTCCTTCTTTTTCTACAAAATGAATTCAGCCCATCTCCAAGAGTTGGTAATGTCTTAACAGTTCCAGCATTGCTGAAAAGTCCAATCCAATGTCTCCTCTGAGAATCAAGGCAAACATCTGTGAGTCCCTATAAAATTTTTTAAAAATTAAATATATGCAACATACAAGGACACAGGGTAAAAAAAGATCATTCCAGAAAAGAGGAAAGGGGGCCTAGGAAGGAATGAGACAAACACAAGATCAAAACCTAGCAGGGCAAACATTAAATCTTATAACTCCATGTCCAGCACCCATGGTAGGTTGAGCTGAGATGTGACCTCTGAAGGGCTCAGAAAACCCCATTCCTATGGTCTTGCTGATTGCAGACCACAAAGCATCTATCTGGGGGTGACTCTGCTCACTACCTGCAGCTTTGCTTAGCATGTTCTACATTTCATCATCTCTAATTTCTAGGGTCTCCACTGTTTCTTGCAGCTTCACACACTTCTCTTTCATGGACTCCTGGTAGGGCCTATAACCTTGTCATACATTTTTTCTTGGCCACCCAGGACTTCTTCTGAAACCTAGGTGGAAGCCCTCATGACCCCGTAACTCTTGTATTCTGCATGCCTAAAAAACCAGCACTACGTGGATGACACCAAGATTTTCCACCAGTTTGAACAGTATACAGGCCCTCCTGGACCATGTCTGAAGTGGTCTGTGAGTGCTTGGATGGCTAAACACAGTGAAATGAATCTCAGGAAACCAAGTTTCCACAAGGCCTTTCTTGAGCTGGTAACCCAGGGAATCTCTTCTCAAATGAAAGGTTTACAGTTTTTCAGCCTTGTGCCTGTCATTAGTGGCATCTTGTTGATTTTTGAGATACCCTCAGCCACCTTGCTGTCCTGATACAAACTTGATAACTATAATCTCTTCAGTGGCTATATCACCTGTGCCATAACTTTTCAGGAGTATCCTTTATGGCAAAAGTGCACACTTTCCAGTCATGCAACTATGTTTTTTGCTCCTGATTTCCACTGTAGATTTAGCAGAAATCAGCCAGCAGTACCCATGCTATAGCCTGAATATGGCACCGCCTTGAAATTTCCTCCACTAGATCAATTAGTCTGCCTCCCATAATCTTAGTATCCCACAAAGTCTCAGGATATGGGCAATATGTAAACAAATTTTCTGTCATAGTATAATACTATATATTGTCCAAATGCCAGTGGAGTCCTTGTTCTTGACTGAAACATCATAAGTCTGGCCTTTATTGACCACATTCCTATCAGCATTCTGGTCCTCTGTGTTCTCCCCAGCATCTCCACTCAATCTCTGCTTACAGCATTCTAAATCTTTTCTAGCTGGCATCACCAAACCTTTCCAGCTCCTCACAATCCAGTTCCAGAGGCTTCTGAACCACATGGTCAGGTACAGTTACAGCAATAACCCCACTCTTGATACCAACTTTCTGTATTCATCATCTTTCCTGTTGCTGAGATATAATACCTGACATCCACAACTTAAAGGAGGAGAGGTTTAATGTGGCTCATGGTTCAGGGGATTCAATCCACAGTTGGATGGCTCCAAGGCAGAAACATAATACTGTAAGGGCATGGCAGAGGAAAGTTGCTCACATCATGGTGGCCATGAAGCAGAGAGAAAAGGAAAGAGCCAGGGACAAGAATACACCTTCTGTGATAGTTAAATGTTGTATCAACTTTAGTAAGAAATGCCTAGCTGATTGGTTTAGTATAGTTCTGAATGATGTACTTACTGAAGAAGAGGGAATACCCACCCTGGATGTGAGTGGCATGAACAAATAGGCTTGTAGACTAAATGAAATAAAAAAGGGAAAGAAGAAAGTCTTGCTTCTGTCTCTTTGGAGGAACTCTGGTCTCCACCATCATCTTTGGATATCTGTCTCCAGGCTTCCATTGCAGACTCTTCATCCTTTCAGCACAGACTCTTCAGCCTTCCAATGTAGACCCTTCAGCTTACTCACATAGACTCCAATGAGACTCTACATTAGAGAGACTCTTTCCAATGAGGTGGAGAGCTCCAGAGCTTCCACCTTTGACTAGATCATCTGACTCTCTGGTGCACATGTGGCCCTTTGCATTCTTCCACACCTGACTGTATAGGTGGCCATTGTAAGCATATAATATAGTTATATTGTATATTATATATTATATTATATATATTCTGTTACTCTGGATATGTATATATTCTATTACTCTAGTGACCTTTCTACATCACACCCCCAGGGACCTACCCCTTCCAACAAGTCTCCACTTCTGAACACAAGATATTGGGGGAACATTTTATATCTAAACCATAACATAGACTGATTCATCCAAATTCAATGACTGACAACATAAAATGAAAAGAAATTAGTAACTTTCACAGGTCCCTAGTAAGACTTATCTTTTAAAAAACAGACATATGGGAGAGACCTCAAGATGGCGGATGAGTAAGAAGCAGGCAGCAAAACTCTCTCTAAAAGTTACCATTGGAACACGGGAATATAGCGACCCAGAAAGCGCAGGAGAGGGGGAGATGCCTCCCCGAAACCCAGAAAAGTTCTGAAGCGCAATCTCGGACCCCCGGCACCAGTGACGGGTGACTTCCAACAAAGAAGAAGGAAAGAAGGAGCAGACCGCGCGCGTGCACCTTCTAATATCCCAGGAGTTGGAGCGCCGGCGGAGGCTCAATTCTACGGACCCACGGTGGCAGCTGGCGCCCAGGGAGCCCCCACGGAGGATCCTGAGACAGCGGCGGGGCAGGGGAGCAGCGGAGAACGGCGCTGACCGGCGGTGAGTGTCTCTCAGCCACAGCTGCCCCACGCCAGAGAGCGACCGGCCGGGCGCCATTGTGGGGGGTGTGGCGAAACTCAGAGCGGCTCGGAAACTGCTCTGGGAACTTGTGCTCCGGACAGGGCAGCATGGGGCCTCTCAATTGAGCCCACGAAAGTGTGCTGAGGTCAGCAGGCGAACGAGACTGGACTCTCAGCCACACCTGTCCCGCGCCAGAGAGCGACTGGCCCGGCGCCATTGTGGGGGGCGTGGCGAAAAATCAGAGCGGCGGGAACCAGTGCAGGGAACCCGCGCTCCGGACAGCACGCTGAGCCTCTCAGGCCCAGGGATCGTGAAAGGGCAGCGAGAGCGGAGGCGAGCTAGACTGGTCTCTGCCTGAAAGTACGCGCCTCTGCTCACCACCCGCCAGAGGGCGCTCCTGGCTTACTGGGACAGACCTGCACAGAACAGGACTTTGTCACAAGGTACCTGCCTACAACAGAGTCAACACCTGGAACTGATTCTTTTTATATTTTTTATTTTTATTTTTATTTTTTATTTTTATTTTTATTTTTATTTTTTTTCTCACTGATTTTTTTTTTTGTTCTGGCGAAGGGTTTTTTTGTTTTTGTTTTGTTTTGTTTTTTGGTGGGGTTTTATTTTTGATCTGTCTGTTTTATTGTTTTTATCTTCGTTTTTGTTTCTGTATGTGTATTTGCTCTTTCCTTCATTATTCTCTCTGGTTTTTTATATGAGTGTAAACAGCGCCTCTAACTTCTTTGTGATTGTGGTTGTGATCTGTTCTTCCTTTTATCCCTTCCTTCTCTTTTTACCACCTGTCCTCTGCACTAGTGTCCCAATTTTAGTGGGATCCCTCTTGGTCCTCTAACCTTACATCTAATTCCTTCCTCTTCTCCCAATACTCTATTTCCTCCTTAACTCATCTTAAATTTAAACTCCTCAAGGAAAAATTGACATACATAGGACTTGTATACTGCATATAATTTTTCTGGTGTGTTTTAGATTTTGTTATATAACCACAACTCTATACAGCTAAAAGTGGTAAATAACTGGTTAGCTCAGTCTGTCATTTTTAGGCTGTGTTTGATGCTTTAGTTAACATTATAGCCAAATGTGAAATAATTGTTCTAAACATCTTTCCTTCCTGATATTTCATGATTGAGATTGACTAAGGGACACAGAAAATACAGTGGCACAGTACCAAAGAATCAAGGACTGGGCCAAACAGGTAGCAACTTCGCATACCCAACGAATTGAAGAGGTAGGATCTGGCAGAAAGCTCAAAACCTAAAAGCAAGCTCCACTTGGAAGATACTGCAGAGAAGTAGTCATCTTCTAAAGATCTTAAACACTAGCAATAAAGTAACCTACTATAGGTAATTTGCAAACATCACCCCAGGAATTAAAGAAAGAAAAAATGAGACGACACTTAAACAAGATGCAACCACACACATCCAATTCACCACAGGCAAACCTAGGGAGCAACGAGGTGGGACAATCCGAAAGCCACCCACCTGGCCTATCTGAAGTGGTAACAACAAAGCAACTGAATGAGGTTCTGGAAAAAATTAAAACAGAAATAATCTCACAGATAACTGCAGAGATAATGTCTACAATGAAGACCATGCTTAAGGACACTATAGCTGATACAGACAAAAAAAATAGATGAACTTAAGAAAACTATAGAAACCATGAATGCTCAGCATAGGAAAGAAATGGAATCTATAAGGCAGATTCAAGCAGATATCCAAGAGATAAAAAATTCCATTGAAAGTATTTGTAGCAGAATAAGCCAATGCGAGGACAGGATCTCAGATATAGAAGACAGGCTTGCAATTAGTGATCATGAAATGGAAAAATTCTTAAAAATAGCAAGGGACCATGAAAAATTAATTCAGCAGCTGCTAGATGACTCAAAGATGAACAACTTAAGAATAATTGGAATAAATGAAAAAGCAGGAGATAGCATCAACGACATTAAAACCTTGTTCAAAGACATAATCAGGGAGAACTTTCCTGGAAGAGAAAAGGAATTTGACACCCCTATAAGTGAAGCTTTTAGAACACCAACTAGACATGATCAAAAAAAAACTTCAGCCAGACATATTATAGTCAAGATCCCAGAAATTCAACAGAAGGGCAGAATCTTAAAAGCTGTTAGGGAGAAGAGACAAATCACCTATGAAGGAAAACCCATCAGAATCACAGCTGACTTTTCAGCACAAACCCTCAATTCAAGAAGAGCTTGGAATGATGTATTGCAAGCTCTAAAGGAAAATAATTTTCAGCCCAGA
Organism: Erethizon dorsatum; assembly: GCA_028451465.1. Lineage (NCBI taxonomy): Eukaryota > Metazoa > Chordata > Mammalia > Rodentia > Erethizontidae > Erethizon > Erethizon dorsatum. The sequence goes on from CM051834.1 coordinate 54,175,540, forward strand.
TTGATGTACCCTGCAAAACTATCTTTCAAAATTGATGGAGAAATAAAATACTTTCATGACAAAGAACATCTGAGAAAATTTATGACCACCAAACCAGCACTCCAAAACGTTCTGAAGGACATTCTAGAAAGAGATAGGAACCCCAACAGAAGGAATCCACCAGGCAGGACAAATAATTAAATAGCCGGAAAGCAGAAAAACAAAGAGTGGGAACCAACAACAGGAAAATATCATGACAAGTCAATACATATCAGTTTTAACCATCAATGTTAACGGTCTCAATTCACCAATCAAAAGACACAGACTGGCGAAATGGATCAAGAAGCAAGATCCAACAATATGCTGTATACAAGAAACACATTTAATTCAGAAAGAAATTCATAGACTGAAAGTCAAAGGATGGAAAACAATACTCCATGCCACAGGAACCCAGAAAAAAGCAGGGGTAGCTATTCTTTTTGCAGACAAAGTGAACTTCAAGCCAAGAAGGATTCAGAGAGATAAAGACGGTCATTACATCCTTGTAAAGGGAACAATCCAAGAGGAAGAGATAACGATCATAAATATATATGCATCAAATACCAATGCACCCAGCTATATAAAACAAGTACTAAAGGACATGAAAAATCAAATAAGCACTAATACAATTATATTGGGAGATCTCAATACTCCACTGTCACAAAAAGATAGATCAACTGGACAGAAAATCAATAATGAAATAGTAGAACTGAACCAAACTTTTGAACAAATGGACTTAGTAGATGTCTACAGAGTGTTCCATCCCACAACATCAGAATACACATTTTTCTCAGCTGCACATGGGACGTTCTCCAAAATAGACCACATACTAGCTCATAAAACCTGCTTAAGTAAATGCAAAGGAATTGAAATTATCCCATGCATATTATCAGACCATAGTGCAATGAAATTGGAAATCAATGGCAAAAGATCCCACAAAAACTCCCTAAACACATGGAAATTAAACAGCATCCTCCTGAACAACCAATGGGTCACAGATGAAATTAAAGAAGAAATTAGTCACTTTCTACAACTGAATGATAATGACAGTACAACATACCGGAACTTATGGGATACAATGAAAGCAGTCCTAAGAGGGAAATTTATAGCATTAAACACTTATATCAGGAAAATAGAGCAAGCGCAAATAAACAACTTAAGGGTGAACCTCGAGCTTCTAGAAAAAGAAGAGCAGGTTAAGCCAAAAGCCCGTACAAGGGAGGAAATTATAAAGATCAGAGCAGAAATTAACGTATTGGAGAATAAAAAAACAATACAAAGAATCAATGAAGCAAAAAGTTGGTTCTTTGAAAGAATAAATAAGATTGACAAACCCTTATCCAACCTTATTAAAAAAAGAAAAGAAAAGACTCAAATCCATGCAATTGAAAATGAAAAGGGTGATATCACGACAGACCCTGCAGAAATCCAGAAGATCATCTATACCTATTTTGAAAAATTTATATTCTACTAAGATGGAAAATGCAGAAGAAATGGACAGATTCCTAGATTCGTATGAATTACCAAAGCTGAATCAAGAAGATTTAAAAATCCTAAATAAACCAATATCAGCCAATGAAATTGAAGATGTAATTAAAAACCTCCCAACAAAGAAAAGCCCAGGCCCTGATGGATTCACTGCCGAATTCTACAAGAAATTTAGAGAAGACCTAACGCCCCTACTTCTCAAACTTTTCAATGAAATTGAAAGGGAAGCAATACTCCCAAATTCATTCCTGGAAGCAAGCATTACCCTGATACCAAAACCAGAGAAGGACCCAACTAAGAAAGAGAACTACAGGCCAATCTCCCTAATGAACATAGATGCAAAAATCCTTAATAAGATACTGGCAAACAGAATCCAACAAATCATCAAGAAGATTATACACCATGACCAAGTTGGATTCATCCCAGGGATGCAGGGATGGTTCAACATACGTAAATCAATAAATGTAATACAGCATATTAACAGAACCAAAGACAAAAATCACATGATCATCTCAATAGATGCAGAAAAAGCTTTTGACAAAGTCCAGCACCTTTTCATGATAAAAACCCTACAGAAAATTGGAATAGAGGGTCTTTATCTCAATCTGGTAAAAGCTATCTATGACAAACCAACAGCCAATATTATACTAAATGGCCAAAAACTGAAAGCCTTCCCTCTAAAATCAGGAACAAGACAAGGATGTCCACTGTCCCCACTCTTATTCAACATAGCTCTGGAAACTTTAGCCAGAGCGATTAGACAAGAGAAAGAAATAAAAGGAATAATGATTGGAAAGGAAGAAGTTAAATTATCATTATTTGCAGATGACATGATACTCTACACAGAAGACCCCAAAAACTCCACTAAAAAACTGCTAGATTTAATAAGCAAATTCAGTAGTGTAGCTGGATACAAAGTCAATACTCAAAAGTCAATAGCCTTCCTGTACACAAATAACAAACTTACTGAAAGAGAAATTAGGGAAACAATACCTTTCACAATAACATCCAAAAAAATGAAATACCTAGGAATCAACCTCACAAAGGATGTAAAAGACCTCTATACTGAAAACTACAGTACTCTGAAAAAGGAGATTGAAGAGGATATCAGAAAATGGAAAGATATCCCTTGCTCCTGGATAGGAAGAACCAATATAGTGAAAATGGCCATACTTCCAAAATTGTTATACAGATTTAATGCAATTCCAATCAAAATTCCAACAGCATATCTCACAGAATTAGAGAAAACAATCCTAAAATTCATTTGGAATCAGAAGAGACCTAGAATAGCAAAGGCAATTCTGGGCAACAAAGGCAAGGCAGGGGGCATCACTATCCCCGACTTGAAATTATACTATAAAGCTACTGTGATAAAAACAGTGTGGTACTGGCAAAAAAACAGACCTGAAGATCAATGGAACAGATTAGAAGATGCTGAAACAACCCCAGACATACTAAGCCACCTTATCTTTGACAAAGGTGCCAAACACATTCGCTGGAAGAAAGATAGCCTCTTTAATAAATGGTGCTGGAAAAACTGGCTCTACACATGCCGAAGATTAAAACTAGATCCATATCTTTCACCATGCACTAAACTAAATTCAAAATGGATCAGAGATCTAAATATTAAAACAGAAACATTAAATCTGCTGGAAGGTAGGATAGGTAAAACCCTTGGAGACATTGGTGTAGGCAAAGACTTTATGAATAAAAACTCAACCGCACGGGAACTATCCCAAAGAATCAATAACTGGGATCTCATCTTATTAAAAAGCTTTTGCACAGCAAGAGAAACCACCAACAGAGTGAAGAGACAACCCACAATGTGGGAAAAAATGTTTGCCAGCTGTTCCTCAGACAAAGGACTACTATCGAGAACATATAAAGAACTCAAAAAAATCAGACCTCCCAAATTTAAAGACCCACTCCAAAAATGGTCATCTGAGATGAATACACATTTCTCAGATGAAGAAATACTAATGGCAAACAAATATACAAAAAAATGTGCAACATCACTAGTCATTCGAGAGATGCAAATTAAAACAACACTGAGATACCATCTCACCCCAGAAAGAATGGCTACTATTAAGAAATCAACTAATAACAAATGCTGGAGGGGCTGTGGGGAAAAAGGAACCCTTCTTCACTGTTGGTGGGAGTGTCGACTGGTACAGCCACTGTGGAAGTCAGTGTGGAGATTCCTCAGAAAACTAGGGTTGGAGGTCCCATTTGACCCAGCTATTCCCCTTCTGGGCATCTTCCCAGAAGAATTAAAAACATCGTACCACAGCGATATATGTGCACCCATGTTTATAGCAGCACAATTTGTAATAGCCAGATCTTGGAAACAACCCAAATGCCCATCAACTGAGGAATGGATAAGAAAGATGTGGTATTTTTATACAATGGAGTACTATTCAGCCATAAAGAAGGATAAACTGGAGACTTTTATAGGTAAATGGATGCAACTCAAGAAAATACTCATAAGTGAAATAAACCAGAAGCACATGTGTAAGCATCGTATTATCTCTCTGGTATGAGAAACTGAAAGAGTAAATAAGATCCAAAATGTACAATAGACATGGTGAATCAAAAAGAAACTGGTCAAAAGGAAAGAGAGACTGGAATAGGGAAAAGAAAGAAGGGAAAGGGAAAAAAATTGTATATATATATATATAAGATGGTTAAGATAGATACACTACCATTTTTACTTAGTTCATTGAAGAGTAAGGTTTGTGCCAATAATGTTTGGACAATTGAATGCTAATGTCTGGTGTCCTGAATAACTAACTTAAAGATAGTAATACGTAATGTATTAACCATTGTTACCCTCCTATTATGTTTGTTTGAAAATTTGTTCTTCTTTTGATTTGTTTTGTTTTTTCTTCTCTTTAAAATAAAAAAAAAAACAGACATATGAACAACATTAAGAATGAAAACAGCAGGCCAGTGAGATAACTCAGCGGCATAAGTGCCTGCCTGGCAAGCACAAGGTCCTGAGTTTGACTCCCAGTACCCACATACGAAAAAAGGGCCAGTGATATCGCTCAGTGGCACAGGTGCCTGCTGGCGCACGAGGTCCTGAGTTCAACCCCCAGTACCCACAAAAACAAAAGAATGAAAAGGGCATAGATATCACAAACTGAATTATAAGATGGGTTTCTGCTTCTAATATTAATTGACTAGGAAATGTGGCTGAATTTTCTCATAAAGAACAACCAAAAGCTTGACAAACATTTTAAGATATCTGAGGCTTTAAAGTGATAAGAAAGTAATGGGCAATTTCAAAGCCAAGATCCAGAATTATTCAATATGCATTTGAGCAGATTGGAAATAGTTAACAAGAGAATTTATATAAAGTGAAAGATAGATTACAAAAAAAGTTGAAAGAAAGAATGAATGATTTCCATGATTAACTAGGGAGTAGCAGCCACAGTGAATGCCTCCAATTTGGTGCTACAGAAAATCAGTTACCCTGAGGTGGGGGCAAAAGATAAAGTCTAATACTGGAGGATAAATAGAAAGAGAATCCAGTGGGACTATTATCCAGTGTTTAGAGGGTGGAAGAGGGGAAACTGCTCCACTCACGGATAATGGCACCCTAACCCTTACCCCAGGCGCACTGTACATGCTATCCTGGGAAAAGACCAATCTGAGAAAAGAAGTAGCACAGTCCTTCAGTGCCAGCATAGTGGACTGAGTAGAGCTATAGTCATGTTATCTTCCCCACTGGGCATGGAGAAGTGAGACATTTCCAGCCCAGGGACTCAGAGGAGCCAAAAACAGGATGGGTTAAAACTTAATTGCCATGCACCTACACACACACCCCTTCAAGGCTGGCTGTTGGTGCTCCAGAACTCACAGGAAGTAAGACACCAGGGAGACAGGAGGTGTTTCCAACACAGACAATAACAACAACAACAATGATAATAATAATAATAACAATAACAATAAGCTGCTTATTCCTTCCACATACAACAGGAGTGCTGTATGTGGAACAATCAAATCAGCACCCTACCCACAACTGTTGGTAGGCTCCCACAGAGGTGGAGGCACCTACATGCCCGAAGGAAGGGAAAATCAATTCTTCAATAATACCTGGAACAAAGTCAGAGTGACCAGTGGCCTGGAATGAAGTGAAGCCATGACAGCACCCTCTTGCTATTTCTGTGGCCAAGGTGAAATAGACATATGTGGTGATCACCACCTGGGGTAGTGACTCTGAGCTTATACTAGGCAAGAAAACCTGTGGAGGGAAGACATGCCGAAGCCTGCAATATTTACTCTCCAAATGGATAAAAATAATTGGATCCATGGAAGTCTTCAAAGGGCACACTCAGAGCTTGAAACCAGGACATGAGTTATGAGGGAGCTGCAGTCCTCAAGCCTTCGGATAGGCAATTTTCTGGTTCACAGGAGGAAAAGACTTGGCTAATGAAACCAGACACTGACACTAGTGTAGAGGAGCTGAGTAGTAGCTCTGGATCAATGCTATAACAACATGTGAAGGTTTTTAATTTTTTTAATTTAAAGAGAAAAAATGATAAAAACGATACAAAATTTCAAAACAAGATAGTAGGGAAGTAACAATGGGTAGTACATTGCCTATTGTTATCTCCAAAGTACTTGCTCAGATTATAAGACATAGGCATGAAAAATTGATCAAAAGATATAAGCACAAATCTTTCTTTTCAATGACTTATAGAAATTAATAGTATAGCTATCTTCACTATCATATACTTTTCCTTTTCCTTTTCCCTTCCTTCTTTTCTCCTTTTCCCCATCCCAGTTTCTCTTTACTTTTGAACAGTTTCTTCCTGTTTCATAATATCTATTGTACATTTTGGATTTTATTTACTCTTTCAGCTTCTTGCACTAAGGAGATGATATGATGTTTACACATGTGAGACTGATTTATTTCACTCATGAGTATGGTCTCAACTTGCATCCATTTACCTATAAAAGTCTCAAGTTTATCCTTCTTTGTAGCTGAGTAGTATTCCATTGTATAAAAATACCACATCTTTTTTATCCATTCCTTGGTTGATGGGCATTTGGGTTCTTTCCAAGATTTAGCTTGTGCAGCTATAAACATGGGTGTGCATATATCACTGTAGTATGATGTTTTAAATTCTTCTGGAAGGATACCCAGAAGGGGAATAGCTGAGTTGAAAGGGACCTCTAATCCTAGTTTTTTAAGGAATCTCCACACTGATTTCCACAGTGGTTGCACCAGACTACACTCCCACCAACAGTGGTGAAGGGCTCCTTTTTCACCATGGCCCCTCCAGCATTTGTGATTGGTTGATTTCTTGATGATAGCCATTCTTTCTGGGGTGAGATGCAATCTCAGTGTTGTTTTAATTTCATCTCTTGAATGACCAATAATGTTGAACATTTCTTCATGTATTTATTTGCTATTTGTATTTCTTCATCTGAGAAGTGCTTATTCATCTCAGAGGCCCATTTTTGGATTGGGTCTTCAATTTTGGGGGTCTGATTTTCTTCAATTCTTAATATGTTCTAGATAAAAGTCATTTGTCTGAGGGACTGTTAGCTAAAATTTTTTCCCACTAGTTTTTTCCCAACTATTTTCACTCTGTTGGTGATTTCTTTTGATGTGCAAAAGCTTTTTAATAACATGAGATCCCAGGTGTTGATTCATTGGAGTATTTCCTGTGGAGTTTGGGTTTTGTTCATGAAGTCTCTGCCTACAACTATGTCTTCAAGATTTCTACCTACTTTCTTCTCCAGTAGGATTCAGTGTTTCTGTTTTAATATTTAGATCTTTGATCCATTTTGACTTTAGTTTAGTGCATGATGAAAGACATGGGTCTGTTTTAGTCTTCAGCATGTGGAAAGCCAGTTTTTCCAGCACCATTTATTAAAGAGGCTGTCTTTCTTCCAGTGAACATGTTTGGCCGCTTTGTCAAAGATAAGGTGGCTGAGTGTGTTTGTAGTTGTGTCTGCATCTTCCATTCTGTTCCACTGGTCCTTAGGTCTGTTTTTTTGTCAGTACCATGCTGATTTCATCACACTAGCTTCGTAGTATAATTTCAAGTCAGAGATTGTGATGCCTCCTGCCTTGCCTTTGTTGCCCAGAATTACTTTTGCTATTCTAGGTCTCTTCTGTTTCCAAATGAATTTTAAGAATATTTTCTCTAGTTCTGTGAGATATGCTAATGGTATTTTGATTGGGATTGCATTAAATCTGTACAACAATTTTGGGAGTATGGCCATTTTCACTATGTTGGTTCTTCCTACCCATGGACAAGGGATATCTTTCCATTTTCCTATATCCTCTTTGATCTCCTTTTTCAGAGTACTGTAATTTTCAATGTATAGATCTTTTACTTCCTTTGTTAGATTGATTCCTAAGTATTTAAATATTTTGTATGCTCTTGTGAAGGGTGTGGTTTCCCTAATTTCTTTCTCAGTGAGTTTGTTGTTTGTGTATGGAATGCTATTGATTTTTGAGTGTTGACTTTATATCCAGCTAAGCTACTGAATTTGCTTACTAAATCTAGAAGCCTTTTGGTGGAGTTTTTGGGGTCTTCTCTGTAGAGTATCATGCTATCTGTGAATAATAATTTAACTTCTTCCTCTCCTATTCTTATTCCTTCTATTTCTCTCTCTTGTCTAATTGCTCTGGCTAATGTTTCCAGAACTATATTGAATAGGAGTGGTGATAGTAGATATCCTTGTCTTGTTCCTGATTTTACAGTGAAAGCTTTCAGTTTTTGTCCATTTAGTATGATGTTAGCTGTTGATTTGTCACAGATGACCTTTATCAGATTGAGGTAATGATTTTCTATTTTGATTTTTCTATTTTGATTTTCTGTAGGGTTTTTATCATGAATGGGTGTTGGACTTTGCCAAAAGCTTTTTCTGCATTTATTGAGATGATCGTGTGATTTTTGTCTTTGGCTCTGTTGATATGGTGTATTACATGTATTGATTTGCATATGTTGAACCACCCCTGCATTCCTAGGATGAATGCCACTTGGTCATAGTGTATAATCTTTCTGATGATTTGCTGCATTCTGTTTGCTAGTATCTTATTGAGGATTTTTGCATCTATGTTCATTAGGGAGATTGGCCTGTAGTTCTCTTTTTTGATTGGGTCTTTCTCTGCTTTTGGTATCAGGGTAATACTTGCCTCTGGGAATGAGTTAGGGAGGATTGCTTCCCTTTCAATTTCATTAAAGAGTTTGAGGAGTATTGGCATTAAATCTTCTCTAAATTTTGTGTAAATTCAGCAGTGAATCCATCAGGACCTGGGCTTTTCTTTGTTGGTATGTTTTTAATTACATTTTTAATCTCATTAACTGATATTGGGTTATTCAGAATTTTTATATCTTCTTGATTCAGCTTTGGTAATTCATACACTTCTAGTAATCTGACTATTTCTTCTGTGTTTTCCATCCTATGAGAGTCAAGATTTTCGAAGTAGGTATTGATGATCTGTTGAATTTCCACAGGATCTGTAGTGATCTCACCCTTTTCATTCCTTAATGCATGAATTTGAGTCTTTTCTTTCCTTTTTTTGATAAGGTTGGCTAAGGGTTTATCAATTTTCTTTATTCTTTCAAAGAACCAACTTTTTGATTCATTAATTATTTGTATTGTTTTCTTAGTCTCCATTGTGTTAACTTCTGCTCTGATCTTTATAATTTCCTCCTTTGTATGGGCTTTGGGCTTGTCTTGCTCTTCTTTTTGTAGAAGCTGGAAGTGCATCATTATGTTGTTTATTTGTGCTTGTTCTGTTTTCCTGATGTGAGAATTCACCGCTATAAATTTTCCCCTTAGGACTGATTTCATCACATCTCATGAGTTCTGGTATGTTGTATCTGCTCTCTCATTTAGTTGTAGATATTGCTTAATTTCTTCTTTGATTTCTTCTGTGACCCATTGGTTGTTCAGGAGGGTATTTTTTAATTTCTATGTATTTATGGAGTTTTTGCAGTTTCTTTTGCCATTAATTTCCAATTTCATTGCACTATGGTCAGATAATATGCATGAGATAATTTCAATTCCTTTGCATTTACTTAAGCATGTTCTGTGAGCTAGTATATGGCCTATTTTAGAGAACATACAGTGTGCAGCTGAGAAGAATGTGCATTTTGATGATGTTGGATGGAACACTCTGAAAACATCTACTAAGTCCATTTGTTCACAGGTTTGGTTCAGTTCTGATATTTCTTTGCTGATTTTTTGTCTTGTTGATCTATCTCTTTGTGACAATCGGGTGTTAAGGTCTCCCATTAAAACTGTGTTATTGGTTATTTGGTTTTTCATTTCTATTAATAATTGTCTTATATAGCTGGGTGCTCCCATATTTGGTGCATGCATATTTATGATTGTTATCTCTTCCTCTTGAAGTTTTCCCCTAACAAATATGTAGTGACTTTCTTTATCTCTTTTGAACATTCTTGGTTTGAAGTTCACATTGTCTGCAAACAGAATAGCTACCCCTGCTTTTTCTCGGTTCCTGTTGCATGGAAGATTGTTTTCCATCCTTTGACTTTCAGTCCATGAATTTCTTCTTGAGTTAAATGTGTTTCTTGTATACAGCATATTGTTAGATCTTGTTTCTTGATGCATTCTGCCAGTGCATTTCTTTTGATTGGTGAATTGAGGCCATTTACACTGATGGTTACGACTGATTTGTATTGGCTTACCTTGTCATGATATTTTCCTGCTGTTCATTCCCTGCTTTTCCCCTCTGTTTAATTGCTTGCCTTGCCTGGTGGTTTCTTTCCATTGTTCTTGGAATTGTGGTCATTTTTATCTCTGTCTAGAATATCTTTCAGTACTCTTTGTAGGATTGGTTTGGTGGTCATGAATCTCTTCAGTTGTTCTTTGTCATAGAAGTATCTTATTTCTCCATTAATTTTTTTTTTTTGTGGGTACCGGGGGGTCGACCTCAGGACCTCGCGTGCCAGCAGGCGCCCGTGCCACTGAGCGATATCACCGGCCCCCTTTTCGTATGTGGGTTCTGGGAGTCGAACTCGGGCCCTCACGCTTGCCGGGCAGGCGCTTAAGCCGCTGAGCCATCTCACCGGCCCTCTCCATTAATTTTGAAGGATAGTTTTGCAGGGTACATCAGTCTGGGTTGGAAGCTGTTTTCTTTCAGGACTTGAAATACTTCTCTTCAAGCTCTTCTTGACTTGAGGGTTTGTGTTGAGAAGTCTTCTGTGATTCTGATGGGCTTTCCTTTATAGGTGATCCATTTCTTTTCTCTAACAGCTTTTAATATTCTGTTCTTGTGCTGAATTTCTGGAATCTTGATTATTTTATGTCTTAGTGTAGTTTTATTTTGGTCATGGCTGTTTGGAGTTCTATATGCTTCATCTATTTGTATGTTAAATTCTTTATCCATGCTTGGGAAGTTTTATGCCATTATTTCTGCGAAGAGTTTTTTTTTTATGGCATTTGTGCTATCTCCAGCCTTCTCATTGACCCCAATCAATCTTATGTTATTCTTCTTTCATCATCTTATAGCTGTTGGATTGATTTTTCATGGTCTCTTGCTATTTTTAAGATATCTGTCTTTTCATAATCACTTGCTGCAATTCTGTCAAGATCTGATGTACTATCCTCTCCTTCATTCAATCTGTTGCATATACTTTCAGTAGAGGTTTTAGTCTCTTGGATTTCTGTTTGGATCTGTTTCATGGATTCTATTTCTTTCCTATGTTGGGCATGTTTTGTTTCCACCATTTTTCTAAGCTCATCTATTCTTTTATCTGTGTTTTCTCTAATATCTTTGATTTTAAGCATCTTTTTTTTTTTTTTTTTGTACCTGAGAGATCATTTTTTCTACAGCTTTTTCCACTTGTTTTTTCACTTCTGTTGCCATCACTTCAGAAAGTTCTGGTGTTTAACCTCCAATTTCATCTATCTCATTGTGTTCTGGGCTTGTCCTGGGTGGGTTGGGGGGCTAGGGTTGCATTTTGCTTCTGCATCTTGTCATTTTCTATTTTCCCTTTTTTATTTTATTTTGTTTTCTATGGTGATGCTTGCCAATTCTTATAATAGATAGCTTTATCACTAGTATTGCCTTCCATAGGAGATGTTTATTCTTTGGGGATGTCCTCTAGATGTACATGGTTCTTTATAGCTATCCCAAGAACCTACCTTCCCAATTTGTAAAGGATGCAAAATTACTATTTGGCCCAGCACCCAATTCTTTTGTACTGGGCTGTGGTGGTGATTATGACCCCATACTATCACAGCATTATCATACAGGGGAGAAAAACTGATTATAGCGGTATGATATCCTGGCTAAAGTAGTACAGTTAGTGATAACAATAGTGTCAAGTACACCTTAACTACTGACAAACTGTGGTAACCATTAACCTGCTACCTCCGACAACAGGAGCAAATTCTAAAGTTATATAACAAAATCAAACAAATACCATGTACTTGTATGCAGTGATTTTCCCCTTATTGGAGTGATTTTACCATTCTGTGGGGGGTGGGGGGTTAAGATGTGTAGGGGACAGGCTAAAGTGGTGAATGAGGTCAAATATAGTAGAGTCAAGACTGGAGGTAAAAGGATGAGCACCCGAGTTTTGGAAAACTGGAGGACACAGGAAGGAAATAATGAAATAGAATGCAAAGGAGTAATCAGAAAGGGAAAAGACAATGTTTACTCACTTGAAAGTTTAAATTCGGGCCGGTGAGATGGTTCAGTGGCATAAGCGCCTGCCTGGCAAGCACGAGGGCCCAAGTTTGACTCCCAGAACCCACATACGAAAAAAGGGCTGGTGATATTGCTCAGCGGCACAGGCGCCTGCTGGCACACTAGGTCCTGAGGTCGACCCCCGGTACCCCCCCTAAAAAAAAGAAAGTTTAAATTCAAAAAGTAGTTGAGGAAGGAGAGAAAGAAGATCTATATAGGAAAATTAAAAAGAAAGGTAAGAATCCTAAACAGTGAATAAAAGAAGAAAGAAAGAGAAGGAGAATGAAAAAGAAAAGAAGAAAAGAAAGGAAAAAAAAGTAGGGCTGGTGAGATAGCTCAGCAGCATAAGTGCCTGCCTGGCAAGCATGAGGTCCTGAGTTTGACTCCTAGTACCCACATACAAAAAAAAGGGCCGGTGATATCACTCAGTGGCACAAGCGCCTGCTGACAAGCACGAGGTCCTGAGTTCGACTCCTGGTACCCACATAAAAAGAAAAAAAGTAGACCTGAGAGAGAGGAAGGAAGAAAGAAGGAAAATAACCCCCCAAAACAAAAATAATCACAAAATACAGAACAAAAGGGGCCGGTGAGATGGCTCAGCGGCTTAAGCGCCTGCCCGGCAAGCGCGAGGGCCCGAGTTCAACTCCCGGAACCCACATATGAAAAAGGGGCTGGTGATATCGCTCAGTGGCACGGGTGCCTGCTGGCGCGCGAGGTCCGGAGGTCGACCCCCCGGTACCCACAAAAAAAAAAATAAAATAAAATACAGAACAAAACAAGATGACTTCCAACCAGACAGGAAAGGGGTAGCCAATCAGACAAACAAGGGAGAACAAAAATAGTAAAATACCTTTGGTGTTTGCACTTCTGTGATAGTGTCCATGTCAGATCCCACAAATGTGCTGTGTACTCCAGCCAAGTTTGTCATGGGAATTGTGCTGGTTATGGAGCTGATCTTGGCCTCTGGATATAGGGGCTGGGACTGGTTTTCTGTTGCTGGAGTTCTCCAGAGCCCAGATGCTGGCTCCGTGCTGCTGCTTCAGACACTTCCACATTGCCAGTCTCACTGATTACTCCATGAACCCAGGGTAACTGTCCTGGGTCTCCGGGTTCTGGTTGGCCCAGCTACCAAAGGTGTGTGTGTGCCCATGCACCTGGGGCCTGTCCTGTCCTGGGTCTCAGGGTTCTCGTGTCAGTCCGGCCACCAAAGGCATGTGTGTTGGTTTTTAATTTTTGATACTTATTTCCATTGTTACTTTTGGTAATTGTAGTTATTGTAACCTTGCTATTTTGTTGGAATTGGGACATCCTGCCTGGTTGGTTTTTTTTTTTGGGGGGGGTATCCATTTCTTCTTTTTTTATTATTTTCTTTCTATTTCCTAGTTTTATTTTTCTTACTCTTCTTTCTTTTGGTTCTTCTTTATTAGTATTGGTTGATTATAATACTTTAAGTTTCAAGAGTATCTCCCTTGACCTAATCCTTCATTTACTCTTTCCCTATCCTATTTAGTTCTTCTTTTCTCATTATCTTGCCTCCTTGCCTTCCTCATCCTCCTCTCTATTTATCTAATGACATAAATGTAACGAGACTGTATAAGTGCATTAGAAAATAAGAACTAACCAATACTATAAACAGTATCATTTAAAGGCATGTGACTGTAACCCTTAATGAAATTGGGCTTAGAGGGACCAAAGTTACCCACAAACATATTAACATGCACTGAAAATCTCACAGTCTCACTCAATTTCTAAATACACTTCCACCCATCCGCATATATCCTCTTGCCTACAAAAATACTCTCTCATACTCCCTCAACACCAGTCCTTTACCCCAGATATAAAATTGGAGTTATTGTGTTGGAGTTACACAATCTGACTTCCTATACATTTTTTAAACTATTGACATTTCTCTTATTTTCCTCTTTTCCATTAACATACCTTCTCTTTACTCTTCCTTTCCATGAACCCCAACCCCTGACATCCTAGTACAATATAGGCTGTAAGTGGTATTGACAAAAGGGTAAAAGTATCAAAACAAATTTTAATGTTTATGACTGATGTATGCTTGGTTCTGTTGAAACTGTTACAAGCAGTAGAAATCCTCTCCCTATAACACAGTGTCTAACCCAATTAAATTGAATAGATTGAAAGGGTAGGCAACATCACTGGACAAATGCCAAGAACATATCACTGAAAAACAGAACCTAACTAAAAAGATCCTCACATCAGCAACAAACTCTATTCACTCTATTTGACTTCAATGCTCATACACACACACACACACACACAGAGAGAGAGAGAGAGAGAGAGAGAGAGAAAACATAAAAACACAAGGCAACAAAATGCCTACACACTCTCCCAACTCTTCCTAAGCAGATCCAAGGGGCACTGATGCAGAGGAAAGTAAACACCAGATAGCTGCGATGTGTAAAAGGATTAAAGAAGAACTAAAGAAACTTGGCAAGTTCAAAGACGACATGATTCAAAAGCAGTGGAACTAGCATACAAAATGACCAATGTGGAAATAGGAGAACAAAAAATGTAGGAAAAGCTGACCAAAATGGTTCAAAACATGAATGATAAATTTTCCAAAGATATAGACTCCATGAAAAAGTGTCAAAAAGAGCCAGGCATGGTGGCACATGCCTGTAATCCCAGCACTTGAGAGGCTGAGGCAGGAGGATCACCACAAGTTTGAGGTTAGCCTGGGCTACATAGTGAGTTTAGGCCAGCCTGAACTACATACCCTATCTCAAAAAAAAGTGTCAAACAGAAATTCCAGAGATTAAAAAATATTCTACAGATTTCATAAACAGCAGAAGTGAGCATTGTGAAAACAGAGTTTCATAAATGAAAGACAAAATGGAAATTCATGACAATTTACTCAGAGCAGCCTTTAAAACAATAACAGACCAAGAAAAATGCATCCAACAGCTTCTAGATAATGCTAAGATGACTAACCTAAGACTAATTCTAGTTAGAGAGAAAATAGAAAACAGCACACATGTTTACAGAAATCATAGCATAAAACTTTCCAAGTAAAAGGAAAGAATCCAACATACAGGAAAGTGAGGCTTACTGACCACTAACT
The DNA here is from genome assembly GCA_028451465.1 of Erethizon dorsatum. Classification (NCBI taxonomy): domain Eukaryota; kingdom Metazoa; phylum Chordata; class Mammalia; order Rodentia; family Erethizontidae; genus Erethizon; species Erethizon dorsatum. The sequence goes on from CM051834.1 coordinate 54,190,824, forward strand.
AGGGTTAAAAAGAAGCTCTACATGACATATCTTAGTCAAAATTTCAGATGTCCAACAAAAAGACATTCTTAAAAGCTGTCAGAAAAATAAAATTTCATGTGTAAAGGTAAACCCTAAGGATTGCAGAAGACTTCTCAACATAAACTTTAAAGGCCAGGAGAGCTTGGAAGGAAGAGTTTCAAACCCTAAAAGAAAACAACTTTCAATCCAACTTTCAATTCCTGTAAAACTGTCAAAATCGATGGAGAAATAAGGACATCTCACAACAAAACAGATAGATGAACACCAAACTACCATTCCAAAAAAATCACTCAAGTATATCCTAGACAGAGACAACAAAACTAACAAAACCAAAAAGTCAGATGGAATGAATACATCAAACCAAGAGAGTAGTTTTTTAAAAAGGAAAAATTAAAAAGTCAACAACATAAAAAGTACAAAATGACAAGAATGAGTCAATACCTTTCAATGATAATGTTCAATGTAAATATAAGTTGCCTCAACTCAGCAATTAACAGACACAGACCAGTAGACTGTATCAAAAAACAGAATCCAACAGTCTGTTGCATTCAAGAAACTCATCTAATCCAAAAAGAAATTCATGAACCAAAAATCAAAATGTGGAAAACAATACTGCATGCACAAGGACCCTAAAAGCCAGCGGGGTAGCTATTTTTATTCTATCAAGCCAAAACTGTTGAGAAGAGGCAAAGAAGGTCACTACATATTACTTAAGAGAACAATTCAACAGGAAGAGATAACAATTGTGAACATATATGCACTCAGTATAGGGGCACTTAACTTCAGAAAACAAATGCTGCTGGACATAAAAAGAAATCAGATAAACACCAACACAATCATAGTGGAAGGACTCAACACCCCACTTTCACACAATGACAGATAAACTAAACAAAAAATTAACAAAGAAACATCAGCAGTCAATCACACCTTTGAACAAATAGATGTAGTAGATGTTTACAAAATGTACTATGTTACTACAACAGAAAACACATTCTTCACAGTAGTACATAGAAGTTTCTCAAAAATAGACTACATACTAGTCCATAAAGCCTGCTTAAGTAAATACAAAATAATTAAACTCATCCCATGTATCATATCAGATCATAGTGCACTGAAACTAGAAATCAAGCAAAATCTGAGCAAAATAAAGCACAGAAATTTTATTAACAATTGGACATTAAATAACTCACTCTTAACACTCAATGGCTCACAGAAGAAATTAAGGAAGAAATTAAACAATTCCTAGAATAAAATGATAGTCCAATATAACACAACATGGGACAAAATGAAAGCAATCCTAAGAAGGAAATTTATTACTGTGAATGATTACATTAGAAAAACAGAGCAAGTTCAAATAAACAATCTAATCATGCACCTCAAGGTCCTAGAGAGACAAGAACAATCCAAATCCAAAGCTAATGAGGAAGGAAATTATAATGATCAGAACAGAAATTAATGAAATCGAAACAAAAAAAAAAAAGAAAATTAATGAGGAACCGCAGAGGCTAGGGTGGCAGTGGCCATGGACCGCTTTGTGTGGACCAGCGGCCTCCTGGAGATCAACGAAACCAGCAGCATCGGGTGAGCTTCTACAACAGTGAGGCAAAGGAAGAACAGACACGAATCATAATTGGAAGCTGTAATGCTTCAAAAATATTGCAGGATTGGATGATACCAAAACCTTCACCAAACTTGGACCTTTGACACCATTCACACCTGGATGTGATGAAATGGAGGAAATGTCAGGTCAGTATTTAACAGATTTCTACTAAAGTCAAAACACTGTGATTGGTGCTTTGCAAGACTCAAAGTTGTATGACATTAACATTGAGATATACATATATATGTATATATATATATTATATATACAATTATATGTGTATATATATTATATATAATAATAAAATATATATAATATATATAATAATATATATATAATCATAAGTCTTGTTTTCTCAAGCAAAAGGGTATGAAAAAGACTATGTCCATAGTATAACTTTTGTTCTTCTTGGGAGAGAGATTTCTCTGAGACTACTTAGCCCATTTTTTGGTTTTGCATTTAATAAACTCAGGTTCAGGTTTGAAAAAAAAAAGAATTAATGAAATGAAGATCTGGTTCTTCAAAGAACAAGGAAATAGACAAATCCTTAGCCAATCTGACCCTCCCCCACAAAAGGAAAAAAAGATTCATATCAATGCACTTAGAAATTTAAAAAGCAATATTACAGTAGACAGTACCCTAATCCATAAGATTATTGGTAACTACTTTGAAAATCTGTACTCCAACAAATTATAGAATGTATTAGAAATGGACAGATTCCTAGATACATATAAATTACCAAAACTGAAACAAGAAGTTATAAAACCCCTGAATAATACAATAACAGGCATAAAATTAAGGTAGTAATAAAAAAATCAGAGCTGGGGATATAGCTCAGTGGCATAGTGCCTGCTTGGCAAGCACAAGATCCTGAGTTTGATTCCCAGTGCCAAAAAAAAAAAAAAAAAAAAAAAATCAACCATTAAAAGCCCAGGACCCAGCGAATTCACCACTGGATTCTACAACTACAGTCTTCTAATCCCAATACTCCTCAAACTCTTTAATGAAAGCGAAAGGGTAGAAGTACTGCCAAACTCATGCCTAGATGCTAGCATTACCTTGATTCAAAAACTAGACAAAGGCTCAACTGAAAAAAAAAAACTACAGGCCAACTTCCTTAATTAACATAGATGCAAAAATCCTCAACAAGATAAAAACAAAATGCAACAAAAAGCAAGGACAAAATCACATGATCATCTCAGTGGATGCAGAAAAATTCTTTGACAACATCCAACATCCATTCATGATAAAAAAAAAAAACAAAATAAGTATGAAAGGATCTTATCTCAATCTGATAAAAGCTATCTATGACAAACCTACTGCCAATATCATATTAAATGAGAAAAAATTAAAAGCTTTTCTTCTATAACTAATAACAAGACAAGGATGTCCACTATCACCAATCTTCTTTAATATAGTACTTGAAACTTTAGCAAGAGCAATCAGGCAAGAGAAAGAAATAAAAGGGATACATGTAACAGAGGAAAAAGTCAAATTATCCTTATTCAGGTGACATGACTCTATACACAGTCATTTTATACACAGTATAAAATGTTCTACCAAAAGACCCTTAGAACTAACAAAAAAAAAAATCAGCAAGGTTGCAGGTTACAAAATCAACACACAAAAATCAATAATATTTCTGGAACCAATAACCCATCAAAAATGAAATTAGGAAAAGAATACCACTCATAATACTTTCAAGAAAAATTAAAATTTGGGGGATTAACCTAATTAAAACCTCTATAATGAAAAAGAAGATTGAACCAGACATCAGAAAAAGGAAAGATATCCCCTGTTTCTGGGTAGTCAGAACCAAGTGTGTCAAAATGACCACACTTCCAAAACTGATATACAGATTTAATGCAATCCCAATCGAAACACAACAACAATCCTCAGAAAAATATAGAAAACAATCCTAAAATTTATATGGAACCAGAAAAGACCTAGAACAGCAAAAGCAATCCTGGACAACTAGAGCAAAACAGGAGGCATCAAAGCCCCAAATTTCAAGTTATATTACAAAGCCACAGTGATTTTAAAAAAGTGTGTTATGGGCACAAAAATAGACATGTGAATCAATAGAATAGAATAGAGGATGCAGCAACAATCCCAGGCATGGTCAGCTATCTGACAAAGGGGCCAAAAACATATGCTGGAGGAAAGATAGCCTCTTAGATAAATGGTGCTGGGAAAACTGGCTATATACATGCGGAAGATTGAATCTATATCCATGTCTTTTACCATGTACTAAACTAAAATCAAAACAGATCAAAGAGGTTTTAAATGTTCAAACAGAAACAATCTGCTGGAGGATAAAATAGGTAAAGCTCATGAATACATAGGCAAGGACTTTCTGAACAGAGCCCCAGTTGCATGAGAAGTAACATGCAACAAATGGAATCATATCAAATTACAAAGCTTCTGAAAAGAGTGAAGAGACAATCTACAGAATCAGAAAAACATTTTGCCAGCTCCTCCACGGAGGACTAGTATCTAGCATATATGAAGAACTCAAAAAATCAGAACCCAGGGCCGGTGAGATGGCTCAGCGGCTTAAGCGCCTGCCCGGCAAGCGCGAGGGCCCGAGTTCGACTCCCGGAACCCATATACGAAAAAGGGGCCGGTGATATTGCTCAGCGGCACGGGCGCCTGAGGGCACGCAAGGTCCTGAGGTTGACCCCCCGGTACCCACAAAAAAAAAAAAAATCAGAACCCATAAAATAAAAGACCCAACAAAATAACAGACAACTGAAATTAATAGATACATCTCAAAAGCACAAATGGCCAATAAACACATTTTTTAAAAAGTTCAACATCACTGGCCTTTAGAGAAATCCAAATTAAAACAACACTGAGATTTCATCTTACTCCAGAAAGAATGGCTATCATGAAGAAATCGAATAGTAAGAAATATTAGTGAGGTTGCGCAGAAAAGAGAACTCTTCTACACTGCTGGTAAAAATGTAAAGTAGTATAACTATCATTGGAATCAATATGAATATTTAAATTTAAATGGACAATGAGAGAGGATACAGGGAGATTGAGTCAAAATTAATGATCTAACCAAAACACTAATTAACCATACCTTAGGAAACAACTGTTCGTGTGAGAGAACCTAATTTAACATGGTAAGATACTATAGAAGTAAGTGCAATAACTAACATGCGTAAGCTCTTGCAAACACATATGCAGCCCACACACACACACATAGCTCTATCAAAAAGAAGCACTGAAACTCAGTATGATATTCCTCTTTATGATGGTAGTTACACTAGAGTCTAAATTAGGGCCAGATTACCCCTCCTCCATTCAGACAGGAGAGATTTTGGAAAGCTGGGAGGGATCCGAGCTACATTCTTCTGTGGTTGTAGCTGGGAACTTGGGCAGGTTGGGCAATGGTTGAAGTAATTCCCAACAACTGACTTAAGGTCTTCCATACCTGGGAGTGAGGGGGCTGGAGAATCCAAACAGTGCATGGAGTCTGCCACTTGTGCCATCTCCTGGTAGGTCCTGAGGGTGGGCCAACACTCAGTAACATTCCAGCCCACACTCCTAGAGGCATGGCTGGCCAGTGACTACGCCACTGTCTGTGCCACTATCTTCACCTCGAGTATCTCCAGGTGGATTGGAGAGGAGATGACCGTACAGGGACTGTGTGTTAGAGGCCACAGGGCCCAGCTTTCTTCTGACCCCTGCAGGAGCGCCTCCAGACTCCGATTCTTCACCTCAGAACTTCCTGTGGCTGCACTTTCCTGTTGCAGTGCTTGAACTCCCACCGTATCGCTCTCAGGTGATGAGAACTTTAAGAGATGGGGCCTGGTGAGAGGTCTTTAGGTCACTGGGGACTTGCCCTTGAAGTAGGTTGTAGGACCTTGGTCCCCTCCTTGCTCTCTTTTGCTTCCTGGGAATGAGATGAAAGGTTTGCTTCACCACAAACTCTCACAATAATGTGCTGCCTCACCACAGGCCCCCCAAAAATGGTATCAATCGATCCGAGACTGAAACCTCCAAAACTGCTCATCAAAGTACAATTTTTCCCTTTGTAAGTTGATTACCTCAAGTATAGCATTGAGAGGCTAACACTGATGTACTAGAAAAAAATGGAAATGACTGAATTTTTTAAATCATGCAGATATAACCTTGATACCATAATCTGACTAAAACAAAATACACTCATCTCGCTCATGATCATAGTTTCAAAATTTCTGAACAAACTCTTAGCAAATTGTATTCCATAATGTGTTAAAAAGATAACTTATATCATGACCAAAATGAAATTTATCCCAATAATTCAAACTTGATTTAACATTAGAAAATTAATAAATGTAAATCACTACATTAAAAGGCAAATGATGCTGGGTGTGGTGGCGCATGCCTGTAATCCCAGCACTCAAGAGGCTGAGGCAGGAGGATCACTGCTAGTGCAAGGCCAGCCTCAGCTACATAGTGAGTCCAGGCCAGCCTGAACTACATAGTGAGACCCTGTCTCAAAAAAATAAATAAGTTAAATTAAAAAATTAAAGACAAATGAGGAAAAAACAAATTATCATTTCAAAAAATGCAGGAAAATCATCTATTTTATTGAAAATTCACACCTGTTTATAAAAACATTCTCAGCAGACCATGAATATAAAAGAACTTCCTTAAGCTACTAAAGCCATTAGATACAAAAACCTTAAAGCAAATGTCCTCTTTAAGAGTGAAAAACTAAAAAGCATTCTCTTTAGCATAAACAAAACTAGGATACCAATATCTCTATTATTTTCATAATCATATTAATGATACTAGGGAGTACAATAGAGCAAGAAGATAAATAAATGGTATAAGAACTGGAAATGAAAACAGAGAAAGGTCTTCACAAATTATGTCTGTCTTCATAGAAAAACCAAAAGACTGCACAGATAGTTTACTAAAATTAATAGCATTTAACCAAAAATTACTGGATACCAAACCAATATGTAGAATCTAAATGCATTTATATCATCAAAAACTCAAAAATTTAACTGTAAGATAACATTTCACTTTTATTTTAGTTGACACATAATTAATAGATGTATGAACATATCGTCACCTTGTGCATCTATCATTTCTTTGTGATGAGACCATTCAAAAACCTCTCCTAGCTATTTTGGAATATACACTACGTTATTGTCAGCTATACTCAGGCTCATATGTAACAGAACAGGAGCAATTATTCCTATCTACTTGTGACTTTGTACCCATTAACCATCCTCTACCCATCCTTCCCTTTTTTCTCCCCCCCAGTTTCTGGAACTACTATTCTATTTACTACTTCCACGCAGTCAGCTTTTTCTTATTCTGCAAATGAGTGAGATGATTCCATTTTAAATAGTATCCAAAATATCAAACTTTCATAGAAAAAAGCACATGAAATTATAGAATAACTAGTGAAAATCTAAATAAATGGAAATACATAGAGAATTACCTCATAAGACATGCATAAAATACTCTTCACACACATGGTTCCTTAAATTATACCACTTTTTGGACAACTTTTATTAATATAATTATTTTACCCAAAAACACATTAAGCAAATGTATGGTAAGAAGTGTTATTTGAACATTACAAGTCAGACAAAAATATACACTAATTTACTCAATACTTTCTAGGAAAAGAATATAATTTGGATCAATTTGAGTTGCATGGCATTTGGATTGGAATTTTGTTAATAAAATTGTATGGACTACAGGTTATAGGGAAGAGAGCAATCCAAAGAGTTTCCTACTTAGCATAACAATAAATTGAGTTTTAGGTGCAAGTAAGTATAGAAATAGGTGCTTTTAAATTGCTTGAAGAGTTTGCTTTTTTTCAGTGGCTTTTGAATGACAGACATCTTGACAGAAAATACACAGTATAATAATATGAGAAAATGTTTAATTGAGTTCACAATAAGTGGTAATTAAGTCAGTAGAAAACATCACAAGAACTTTAATGAAGACAAAATTGAGAAATAAGTGGAAAAGAGTTAAGTTTCCGAAGAGTTAAAAGGAAGTGAGAGCACAGGATCACAATATTTAGTCCTGCTTATCTATAAAGTCATCTGCTACAGGAAACATAAACTTGCTAGGAAAACATGAACTGTGCTTTGCCTTCCAGGGTCACTTGCCATGAACTCGTCCTCACAAGGGAGCCTTGGAAAGAACTGGTACGAGGCTACCCCCGGGGGAGAGTTGGAATGGTCAGGCCCCAAGAATAGATAGTGGGCCTTATGACAGTTGGCTCCCAACTGTAACAAGTGGAGAGCTAGTGCCTGAAAAAAGTGCTTGTGTGTCTGCGTGTGTGTTTGTGTCTGTATGTGTCTGTGTGTACAAGGAGCCCATACACCCAGTCCTAGAAATGAGCTGCTGCTTCATAGCAAAACCACTGCCCCCTCATTCTGCACCTTTGCAGTCCTCTTCTGAGCCTGACCGCACAGCCGATGTCCTCGCCAGCGTGTGCCAAAGCCCTTGGACAAGGTCAGTGGATAAAATTTCTTCTGCGGTGAAAGCTGGCCCTGCCTCTGTGAGGATCCCCAGAGGTGAACACTCCCGGGCTCCTGCAGTGGCTGCCTGTGTTCAAATCAAACAGAGGCTCTGCCCACAGTGGCCATGGGGGAGATGGCTCAGATTTTTCCCCTGTCAGCCTCCCCTTTGCTCGCTGTCTCCCTCTCCAGAAGTCTAGCCCTGTGTCTGTTGTCTTGACTCTCCCTGCTCGGTCACTTCGTCCCCTGTATTTCTCCTCCGTGATTCCATCAGGATCTCTCCCACTTGCCCTGCTGGATCTGGTGGAGGGGCGGGTGGCTCACATGTGGCTGAGAGGACCAGCCAGATTGTACAGCTCTGTCTCCAAGGCTGGGTGGGGAGAGAACCCAGGCGGATCTCTCGTTCCTTGACCTTGAGGACGCAGCTGACTCCTATACTCTGATTCCGCCTCACCCACAGGCATCCCGTGTGCTGGTCAGCTGCTCGGGTTCTTTTCTGTGTTTGGCATTTTGTCTCCTCGTTTTTTTTTTTCTTGTCTCTAGGTTGAGGCTCTTTGTATTTGTGTCTTAAGGGTATTTCTCTGTATTAACCTATCTTGTATTTTCACACTTTTCTTGTTTCTATCTTATCTCTAATTCTTTCTTTGCCTTTGGCCCTTTTCTTTCCTTTTGGTTTAGTGAGATCTCTTCTCTATAATTACTTTTTCTCATTTCTTTCTTTCTTGGGGCTTTTTCTTTATCTTGCATCTCTCGCGTTTTGCTCTTTCTCTGGCACTTTTCTTGTTTCTTGGGGAAAGGGAGGTTAAGAAGTGACTCAGTGATGATCCTCTCCTAGAAATCGTAATGCAGAGAATGGGTTTCACATTTTATTGTTGTTGTTTGTTTTTGTGAGGTTTTTGTGTTTTGGTGTTTTTTGTTTGTTTGGTTTGGTTTGGTTTTTTCGCAGTGTTTCTAAAAGCCAGATTGGAAGGAAAAGGGACTTAAACATAGCAGGGAAAAGGGTGAGTTAGAAGTAAACAACTTCCTGACAGTGAGAAGCAGGAAAACATTTGGATGGATTAGAAAGGGTGGTAAGATCCTTTTGTCCCTAGGTTTTTGCAGGAGCAGTTTGGTCTATGAGGAGGAGGCTGGCCAAGTCTTCACAGTAATTCTCCCACTCGCGAAAGGAGGCCATTAGAAGACGAGAAGAAATATCAATCAGAACTAGTTTACAGCCTTGTCTGTGCCAGTCACTAATTATATTATTTCAGCTAATTCTCATGCTATAGGAGAAATAACTTGAGATTCAGCTAGCCAATGCCACCCTAGAATAATTGACAATGCTAAGATTGAATTTCAGGTGTTCTGACCCCAAAGTCCCTCTACACATGAAGGGCCTCACTGCTCTCTGTAAATGATGCTATTAAGTTTCTGTAGCACTTTGCATCTTCATGGACTGCACGTATTTCAGAGGATCCTCAGTTTCAGAGGGATATGGAGAGATTGAAGTGGATTCAGAATCAAAACGACAGATGAACTGAAGGCAGAAAAAAGAAGGAAGGGGTAGGAAAACAACAGGAGAATTTAGACACTTCCACACTTTAACTGAATTTGGCAAATCTCGAGTGCAAGTTGGCAAGGCAACACAAGGAGCAAAAAGTCTAGTCTGATAATTTTTATGACAGTAAACCTAATAGAAGATGGAAGAAAAGGGAGATGATAATGAGCTTAGAAAAGAAAGGAAATGAGTGGACTCTGGAAAGACTTCTGAAGTGAGTTGGTGAGATTTGGAAAGAGTTGCTAGATTATAAGGGCTGCCAGCAGAGGCCTGCAAGGACTCACACTGAGGATTGTTGCTTTTCCTTGAAAGCCATCGGTGGCTGTCCTCCAAACATTGTCAAATCACAGATCCAAATGCTTTTATCTCTACCACTTTATTGGGAAATATCTGACAAATTTCATGAACTGTTGTCTCTCAGTTTTATTCCTAAATTCCTCAAGGTTCACGTACCTGTGTTAATAAAAATCACAGCATTCCAAAATATCTCTCAATGTTTTAAATCTTTACAACTGACACACTACCAAGGCCTTCTCAGTATTACATAAAATCAGATGGGGAAAAATTCAGATGGGGAAGCAATTATTCTTTTCTGGCCGTTTAAGGATGTGGCAAGGCCTGGCCTTGTCTTTCTAAAGCAGGGCGGGCGCGATAAGTTGCAGGCTCAGAGACACCTGGCAGACACAGGCTGTGGTCTTGCAAGGTCTTTCTATGGGCTATGCGTTGTTTATTTCTCTTCTTCTTGCTCCTGGTGAAAGGTGTCACCATGGTTTCCTCTCTTTCTGACATTTCCAGTGTAAGACACCTACCCAGCCAGATGTAATTACTTGATGCTCTCCCTGCACAAACAGGCAGCAAAGGCTTTAAAACTACACTGTACCTTGTGCCTTCTCCCCCTACTTCTGGTTGTCCAGGGATAACCCAGTCTCGCTAATAAGGAACTCTGTGAGATCCTGCTTGCCCTTGTATTTTAAGAGACCTGCATTCAAGACTCATTCCTGGTTGATTTCCAGGGCACATCACGATATCTGTATATTTAAACAAATAATGCCCTTTTTTCTTTTACTAATCTGATTTCTAAATCCTGTTTGTTTTCCATATAATAAAAATGTGTGTAGCCACTTCAGGACCAGCTATATGTTTTCTGGTCAGGAGTCAGGAAGGTCGATGCCTTTGCCTTCTTTCTGCAGGCTGCCTGTAATTCAGTCATCCCCCCCCTCCCCGGGAATCCAACTGAGGACCTTGCGCCTATGATTCAGTCTTATTCTGCCTGGGAAATTTTCAGCGAAGGAAAAGGGAACACAAGGCTTGTAAATTCTAAATGCTAATAGTAATTAGCATTGAGTAGCAAAGGAAATCTCCATTCAATTCTCACATAAGCCTCGATGAGTTTACATCTTTTATTTTATATATTAGATTTGAAAATTATTAAGTACTGGCTATTATGAAATTTGGTTCTTCCAATGTGTCCACTCATTGCAAATCTGGGGACAGGAATCTCTGTTCATCATCTTTATTTATTTTTTTTGTGGGTACTGGGGGTCGACCTCAGGACCTCGCGCACCAGCAGGCGCCTGTGCCGCTGAGCGATATCACCGGCCCTTTTATCGTATGTGGGTTCCGGGAGTCGAACTCGGGCCCTCACGCTTGCCAGGCAGGCACTTATGCTGCTGAGCCATCTCACCGGCCCCATCACCTTTAATAAAATGGAAGGAAACTTCTTTTCATCACTGAATCTGTCCTTTATACTATAATAATCACATATCTGCTAATAATTCAACTTATTAAAAGAATATATTTTATGGGTACATTCTGACTTTCTGTGTCTTCCACAAAGTTTAAGTATTATTTCAAATTTATACCTAAACTGAGGACTTTTTGAGTTTAATTCTTGTTCTTACTTAGATTGGCCTTTTTTTCTTTTACAAAGATACCTTTTTGTAAGAAAAACTTCTTTGAATATTTCAATCATCAGCAGATTTTTCTTACATCTGATTTTTTATTATTTGTATACATTTTTCCTATTTTATTATCTCATTACTCTTGAGAGCTTTCTGTTCTTTATTGAAGCCTTGTTTAAAGCTCTAAGCACATCGTATGATAGTTTGTCAAATATCCCCGTGTTTAACTGTAATATATGCTGTACCAGGACGCCGGAGCTATAGCACTTTACCATGTTTAAGAAATAAATTTTCAATTTGTAGATACCATTTTTTAAAGTCTTCAGGTGTTTTGAGCACTGTTGACATTTGAAAACATGAATGTCCTAATTAATGTGTTTTTCTTTTATCCAATGAGCTAGAAAAAGGAACAGTAAAGTAAAATTTATTGTACACCTTCCCTATTGAGATACTGTTCTGCGTAATTTACACATTCACACACACATCACATGCGCTTTTGGTTGAATGAAGAAATGCCCTCTTAATCTTCACAATAAACCTATCAGACAAATATATGTTTCTTCCTAGTATAGATGAGAAAAGTACATCTATGGTAGTTTATTTATAAAGTTGATGTAATTGGCAGCATTAAATAGTAGAAAAATTAGAATTGGGATAGTCTTATTCTACCACTCTTTCACAAAATGTATTTTGAAAGACTGCTATGTGCTAGGCAATGTGCCAGGAGATAAGGATATAAGATCTCTATATTAAGGAGCTCATAATCTAGACATTACAGCATATGAAGAATGTTTTCTCTACTGATGGAAGCAGAAACAAGTATAATTTTACATGGATTGAGGTGGGTAGGAGTTATTGGAGGCTTCAATGTGAATGTAAGACTTGAGGTTGGCCTCAATGAAACAGAAGTTTTTCAAATGGAGATAATGTTTATACAGTGAATTCCAAGAAAGGGACACTCACATGCAGAGACTCAGAGGCATAGAAAACTATGAAGTGTTAGGAAAAGTTAAGTAGCAGCTGGAGCATGGAGCATCTACAGAAGAGTAGGGGAAGATAAAGAATACTAACCAGCATTTTATGGCAATAGATATGGGGGTTAGAGAGAAGAGACTGGAAGATGTCTTCTTAATTTCTGCCTTTGGCAAGTAAAGATTTGTTAATACCATTAATTACAAAAAGGAGATGGGGGAAGGAGACATGGATTCTTCTAGAGGCACTGGTAACTGTGTGGGCTGCCATCATTTGTGTTGGTACCATCCTAAATAAATGTACACTGAACCTGCCAGTCTGGAACTTTCATTACAATTCTCTCAAAACTTATGGAGCAGAAAATTTTTCTCCTTTGCCCATTATTTTAATGTTTCAAAGCCCCTGTAAAACATTCAGTTCCTCTGGCTACCATTTCTACTGACCTAAAGGAAATGGAACACTGCTGGTCACCTTACAGGTATCCCACAGGATGAATTTCCCTAAAATGTCTTGAAGCTCCCCTCCCTTTTAGTGTTTCTTTTTCTTCTGCCACCTATTCCCTTCCTACTCTCATTCAGAAATGAGATCTCTATGAAAGACCTGTTTACTCTTATGGGCAAAAGCATTGTTTCTGTGGTGATTTATAACCAATATCATTTTCTCAACTTAAATCATACGGATGCTACTAAATCACTCCACACAACCCCTACTCAGTTCTTTGTTTCTAGGTCCATTGCTCTCCTTTTCATGGTGAAGGCAAAAATGGAGCATAAGCCTAGGGGAAGCAACCAAGAGGCTTCTAGCTACTTTTAGCATTGTAGGTCTTCAGCTACTGAGTAGTCCAAGAAAAAGAGCTTACCATGATGTGACCCACCCACTCACAAGAGCCACGATTTCTCCCACACAACAGTTGGGAGCCAGTTCCCAGGCTGGTAGTAATTTGTCTTCCTCGAATTCTCCTTTGAGACTTCTCAGGCCTGGGTATAGTCTCAGGAAGCTACTGGTGGCGGGATTGGATGCTCAACCTTCTTTTGGTCACTCTCCGTAGGAGACACTTTTGAGCAAACAATTCAGTAAGACAAAGAGTACTTTAATGTGCAGTCTAAAGCAGAGAAGTCTATGGGAACTTAATGACTTCAAATCTCCAATTCAGAAGTTTTTAAACACTTGTGGGTTCCAGCTGCCTTTAGAAGTCAGGAAATTGTGGAGTCTCCAGGAAAAAATCCTCTAACAAGTATTCCCACAATATTTCAGAGATCCATGAACACTGAAACAGGTGTATAGGGGTTCCCCTGTTAACTCTACCACATAGTTTTTTCACCCAGAAAATCGATGATTCTGTATCATAAAATGATATAGTTAATTCCAAAAGATTGAGGTATGCGTAAGAGAAACTAGATTTTGAGTAGTTTGAAATTTGAAATTATAAGAGGCACATTTATTTAAAGTAGTTCCATAAGACACACAAACCTCCCAGAGACCGAAGCTTTCTGGGAGAACAATCTACATGATTTAAACAAGGCTAGTGAGTATATATACAATTCAAGTGAATAAACCCCATTCCTGAAACAAACAGCTTCTTCAGAAGTAGTAAATAACGAAAAGCTGTGTTATATTTATTTCCTGTGGTCACAGCATGCTTGAACAACAGAAATACTGTGACTATTGAATGTGTCCTGCTGCTCTTCAGTAAGTGTGACAAGAATTGGAGCCTCACATTTTAACAAGACATTTTCTACCTGGTGTGGTCTACAATAGCACACTTTGTTCATTGTGCTCCTGTGGTCATGGAATGTAGAACTCTTTCCCTTAGCTCACCAGCACTGCAGTTGGAGAATTCAAAATATGTGTTATCAGGAAAATTCTTTCATCACAGAAACAGCCACATGTTATAATGACAGCGTTTCTTTTCATTATAACCACAATTCTATCATATTCTTTGTTTATAATATTATTTGCATATGTATGATAATATTACTAATAATAATTGCTTAGCATTTTGAGTTAGTAAATATTACACTTCTGATCTGTTTCTGAATCAATTGAAAAATAAAACATAGAGTCAATATAGGACAAACTATTAGCTTTATCAAAACACAAAGCAGACACAGACTTCCTAATACAGAAGACCAGATAAATAGAGATATATTCCCCATAACTGGCAGCACTGGACAACAACAGAGCCTCTCCAAACAAGGCAGAGTGTGCCCCAGAGAGGCCACTTGCCCCTAAGAGGAAGGTGAGAAGAAAGGGATGGAACCCTTATAATGGCTTTCTAACATCACCACTTAGATAGGACATGTCATTTCCCCTGTAATGGAGTAAAGGAGGAAGGCAAAAACCAGGAGTGTTATAACAACTGCCTTCATGTGGAAGGAAACATCAGAAATATTGCAAAGTTCTTTCCCACCCACTCCAACCCTAAACCAGCAGTTTATTCTCTTGCCCCATGAAGTCTGGGATTAATCGGGGGTGTAGCAATCAAGATGATCCTGCTTCCACCCTCTAGTGGCCGTTAAAATGCAAATGTGTAATTTACTCATTCAGACCCAAAAAATGGACTTCAGAGGCAGGAAGAACAGCAAAAGCCAAGCCTGGATGCAGATTCAGTCTTGCAAGCCTGGGTGTCAGATGGACAGGCACATGTAAAGTGGTCGCATCAAGCTATTTAAACCCCAGCACACAGGCAGTCTCTTCCCTGTTCCTTATTAGCTGAGCACTAGGGGAGGTGCAATCTTTCCCCAGATGTCACCTAATATTTCATCACTTCATTTTAAGGTAGTTCCCCAGTCCCCTCCCAAATTTTCCCCCACCCAATTTGTGTTTGGATTTCTTCACGATACTGTCTGTTCTTTACGACTTTCTGAGCAATAGATGTTCCTGTGCAGTGATTTCATGGGATCTTGCAACTACATTGTTATGTTTCTACTTAACTTTAGCTAGAAGAGTCCACCTTTCTTCTCCCTTCCCTATTCATGCCTACATTCTACAAAGGCTCTCTTACTACTTTTACCTTTCCCTCAAGATCCCATCTTCCAGAGACTCTCCAAATGCATGAACTTTGTCAGGCAGTGAGAAAACTGCCAGTAATTTTCCACTCAGATTGTAACTATTTCATCTTGAAAATGGACCACTTTTGGTTTCTTTTTCTCTTACACAAATCACTGTTCTATTGAGAGGTTCTTGGAACTTCTGGAGAGTCTCTATTTTGCTCACAAATGGCTCTAAAATGGGTCAGAACAGTACATTAATTAAATCAACTATGACAACACTCTAAACTCACAGCTGAAAATTCTTTCTCTATTCTTTTCTCCTTAGCAAACTATGTTCAGCTACAGAACCAACCTAACTTCTCAGTGGTTCTTCAATGAGATTAAATCGCATCATTAAGGGACATTTATAAAATGGAGCCTCAAAAGTCATGACATATATAAACTATTTTGTAAATTATTGTTAATTTAAATAAGATTATAGACCCTAAACCCTTGGGTTTAAATAGGAAACCCAAGGAATCATTGATGGTTTTTAAATTTATCTCTATGCAGTTGGCTGAATAAAATATCATAACTCTCTTCTAGTTTAACCAAAAAAATCACAAATATATATATATATATATATATATATATATATATAAAGCTATATAAAACTGTCTTATAGTTTAACCCAAAAAATCACAAATATATATATATTTTTTTCCTGATATTATTTTTTCAACTTACAGAAAGACATGTAATTTTTAAGTCAGTCATGAAGACAAAAATCTTAAAGCCCTGAGATTAAACATAAAATATAAAAAGAAGAGAAAGAATAAGATTACTGTTAACAAATGGTAATACCTATACTGGGCACGTAAGTTTTCATACCTGTGCTATGAAGTGCTATACACGTGTGACTCTGTAATATAATTTAAGCAGGCATTCATCTGTAATATGAGTAGAGATGTCAAAGAACTAACAAGATCACCAGACACCATTCTCTTCCAGAGTGGCCCACCAGGTCAGACCGTCCTCCCTGGGCCAGCTCCTCTTCAGACACCATGAGTTCTCCTCTGTTACTTGCCACAGTGATTCGGTGACAAATATCATTGCCAGCAGAGCAACAGAATGAGGTGAGATGTAATTTCCATTATATTACACCATTTATTTAGACAAATACTTGACTGTTTAACCCTTAATGGTAGCTCACAGACACTACATGCTGGGCATCACAGAATATTATTTCTGGCAATGAACCACAAGTAACTACCTATCCTCTGGTAGTTCCTAGTGACTGACGAGGTCAAACCTCAATTTCTTCTTGGATAAATCCTAGATTTCTCTGGAGTCTAGTTTGCCGACTTATCTTGCCCACGTCTCAACCAGTCCACTAAGTGCAGGCTTCCAAGCCACATCCTAAACAATACTTTCTTATTTTCCCTTCCATTTCTAGGTCCCCAAGAGAAGTCCTGAATGTAAGAATATACTGAAATGAAGGTTATAGAAATATAATACCACCCAGACACTGCTTTGACCTACCAAGATTCATATATAGAGGGCATCTAGGCCTTCAAGGTATGATAGTATGGGAAGCTTCTAAAATAGAGGTAGTAAATATTAGAACTTAAAACATGGATAAGAGAGAGGAGTTCAAAGATTTAGATAAATGTCAAGCAACCAACACCAAAAGTGAAAAAGGGAAGGAGAGAAGAAATAGTGAGGATCAGAACTAGGTAGAAAAAGAAGAAAAGAAGCAACAAAGAGAGAAGAGTGAGAGTTAGTACAAAGGGGAGGAGAAGAAAGGGAAAATGAAAAAGAATGGTAGAAAGAGCTGGAAGTTAAGCAGGAATATACTAGGCAGATTTGATAAGTATCTGAAGGTGGAAAGGATCTGATACATAAGAAAAATACAATAAAGACTAAACATGAACATAATTTCTCCCTACAAGTTAGAGTGGTAAGATAGGAGCATGATAATTATAAATGTTCCTTCTCTGAAGATGAAAGGAGAAAAAGATTTACCCCCCAGAAGCAAAGGAGCGGATCAAAGTTCTCTGAAAGTCTATTCCAGAAAGCCTGGATTTGGTCCTGCTCGCAGACTCCCTTTCTAACAGAGACGGTTGGATTATTTTCCACCCAGTGTGCACATCCCTCCATTCCAATCCTGGAGGGAAAACTGTCTCCTGTTAAGAAAGCGCACGAGAACTACAGCCACGCCCGGTCTCCAGCATGCACACCGTGGGTGGTTAGCGCAGCAGCAACAACTGCTGAAAGGGGGAGTCCGGGAAAACGTGGATGACCGGGAAGAGTTAGACATGATGGTCTCCAGAAATGTGCAAACTACTCTCAGTGAGGCACAATCCTGAGAATTAGAATGTTTTTATTTATTCCGAAACTTCAACATTCGTCAAAAAGAAGGTATACAAAGACTGAGCACATTTTTCTTCTAGAAAAATAAACCTTCAAATACCTCTCAGGTGTACCATTAGTATGATCTTCTACAAGCTAATACCTTCTATAAGATTATTGCTCTTAAACACTCCATTCCTGGATTTCTTTTTCTTTTCTTTTCTTTTTCTTTTACTGTTTTTTCTTTTGTTTTGTTTGTTTCTTTGCTTGCTTGAGACACGGTTTTGCTATGCAGTTCAGTTCAGGTTGCCCATGAACTCACTTTGCAGCCCAGGCTGGCCTCAAACTCACAGCGATCCTCCTGCCTCCACCTTTTGAGTGTTAGGATTACAGGCATGTGCCACTATGCCCAGCCCATTTCTGAATTTCTTAAACCTTTCTTCATTTAATAAGGCCCTCATTTACAGCTATATAATTTTTTCATCTTTGAATGCATTCTGGTTATTGGTTAGTCCTTTGGCATTCAGGGCACTGGAACAGATGTAATTCTTCACTGAAGGTTTGATCAAACCAGAGGAAAATGTAACTATCACTTCCTTAATTTTTAATATTGTGATTCTATGTACATGGCCTGTGGTGTCCATGGCATTTTCACTCCTACATTACACTACCAGTTTACTAGACTGTACTGAGTTCCAAAACATTTATTATCACACATCTACCATGTTTTATAATTGGGTTTCTATGCCCAACTGAGTAACTTGAATTACCTTTTATATCTCTCTCTCTCTCTCTCGTGTTTTTCCTGTCCTTCCTCCTCAAGCGGGCCCCAGATGGGAGACCTTCGGAACAGCAGCACCGTGACAGAGTTCATCCTTGTGGGCTTTGAGCAGAGCTCCCCTTCCACACGAGCATTGCTCTTCACCCTCTTCCTAGCACTCTACAGCCTTGCCATGGCCATGAATGGCCTCATCATCTTCATCGCGTGCACAGACCCCAGGCTTAACAGCCCCATGTACTTCTTCCTCGGCCACCTTTCTTTCCTGGACATCTGCTTCATCACCACCACCATCCCACAGATGTTGGTCCACCTGGTAGTCCAGAATCACACTGTCTCCTTTGTCTCTTGCATGACACAGATGTACTTGGTCTTCTTTGTGGGTGTGTCTGAGTGCATCCTCTTGGCTTTCATGGCCTATGACCATTATGTTGCTATCTGTTACCCACTAAGCTATGCCCAGATCATGAGCCGGCAGGTCTGTGTAAGGCTGATGGGTACTGCCTAGATCTTTGGGTTGATCAATGGTGTCTTTCTTGAGTGTGTATCATTCTGGAATCCCTTCTGCAGAGACAACCATGTAGAAAACTTCTGTGAGGCCCCCATAGTGATCGCCCTGTCCTGTGGGGACCCCCAGTTTAGCACGAAGTTGATCTTTGTTGATGCCACTGTGGTGCTGCTCAGTCCCGTGGTCCTCATTGTCACCTCCTACACCCACATCCTGGCTTCTATCCTCAGCAGAGACTCCTCCTCAGGTCGGGGTAAGACCTTCTCTACCTGTGCCTCCCACCTGACTGTGGTCATCTTTTTCTACACCTCAGCTATGTTCTCTTACATGAATCCCCGCAGCACACATGGACCTGACAAAAACAAGCCTTTCTCGCTCCTCTACACCATCATCACCCCCATGTGCAACCCCATCATCTACAGTTTACGCAACAAGGAAATGAAGGGAGCCATGGCGAGGGCCCTTAGGAGAACCAACCTGGCCCAGGCAGAGTCTGTGTAGCAGGAGGGCCCCTGGACAAGCAGCTCCCTCCCCTAGGATGGAAGAAATTTACCCCTTGCCAATCCTTGACAAGTAACTCTCCAATGCTTAAAACCTCCACGAAAAAAGCGTTCATGGCTTTCTTGACACAGGACTCAGACTTGGGTGCTTCTCCCGATTTCTAAAGCACATCCCTCTGACTCATTTCCAAGGCTGCTTTGTCTTAGACCTTCCTTCTTCCTGAATTTTTCCAAGTTTCAAAACAGGAGTCAATAAATAAGTGTGCTTATTATATTTTATTTGTTTAATATTTACCATTCCCTGGCTTGAATTTTGTATATACATTTAGGAGTATATTCTCTCTCTCCCTCTCCCTCCCCCTCTCTCTCTGTCTGACACCTAGTGTCAATTCATAAATCTGCTCTCATCCACTCTACTGTTACATGGAAAGAGTATCTGAAGAAGTAACAAGAAGGAACTAGGGACCAGGGAATAGTATTGCATCCAATCACAGAAAAGAAGAAAAGGATCAGCAACTTGAATGTTTCAGACCCATCAGTCAGTGATGGAAAATTTGCTGTGTCCCTAAATACCAAAACTGCACTCAATGTGTCTGTGCTTATGTGTTGTAGGAGAGGTCACTGTGTTCAACTTCTCCTAAATCCTCTAGTTTTCTTTAGTAAGATGACTAATATTTCCCTTCCCAAGTAGTAAGTGCACCTAGAAAGCTTCTAAAGCTACAAGTTTCCTGTAGCTTTAATCAAGTATGCCCCCTTCCCCTCACTGCCTTTCTTTCTTCCACTTTTCATTTCATTCCTATGCAAAACTGCTCTACCTTACCTCCTCATGTTAACAATATCCATTTCATTTCCTGTCCTTTAAGGAACCCTTCTCCACACTCTCTCCACCATTACAGAAGTCTTTCTATTTTCAACCTTATATCCTCTCTGTTGTCCTCTAGCTTCTTTTATCAAACCCGGCTGTCTTTGAGAGAGTTGTACATTCTCAGTGTAAGGAACAGCATGAGACAGAGACCAGCCAAGGCCACCAGGCTTGTGTAAAGGCAACATGGCATGGAATTGACTGCACCTGGGTGCAGGCAGACAGAAGGCAAAAAGGCCGTCTGTAGAGAATAAAGAGAAGCGTGTTTTTGTTTTGTTTTGTTTTGTTTTTTAGTAGGGCTTCAAAGAAGGTAAGGGACATTAGGTGGGAAGACCTTAGTAAACATCAGTGGTCAAAGTTTTCTGGATGTCTTATGCCTCAGCAGGCAAAGTCCTTGAGGCATCCGGTGTAAATGTTTGGGTGTCTTTAGATGTTTGGGTGTTTAGATGATTCCATGCTCGATCTTATCTCTTTTGTGACATCCTGCGTTTGCTGAGGGCAGCCCCATTGCTGAGCTGAGAATAATGCCTCTGCTGGCAGAAGGTTGGGTACTGGGAGAGTCCTGTCCAAATCAAGCCTTACACTCAGCAGTTCCCTTTCTTTAGAAACTACTTTTTTTCATGATTGTTTCATAACAAATAGGGAAGAGAGGGGAATGGGCTGTTCTTTGTTTTCCAGTGCCACTTTCAGAACATCAACACTAAAGAGAAAAGCCAATGGACATTTTCCCTTGAGTTGTGACCTTTACTCATATACTTCTGTGCCCCATAATTATGAAGCCCATTAAATCCATTTACTGTACAAAACATTCCTGATCAAGGGGCATTCACCCTCTTGAATGGAAAATTTTGCACAAACATGAAATGAACCAGTGACCACAGACTCAAAGACCCAATCCTGAGAATAACAGGCCCTTGATTTCCTCATTCTCTTTAACCCCTTATAACCCTCATTCTGTAAGAAAGAGTTGTTTTGGGCACTTTGGACCCAATGGCTCCTCTCAGGTCTTTATCTTGAATGAAGCTTGCCTTTGCTGCAAGTTTTTCTTCCTCTATCCTTTTATTTCTTATAAACATATTTTGAGAGACCCTTAAATAGATGTACTACCCTTTCTACAAGTTGCACGTTGCATATTACCCTGTACAATGACTTAAAGCAGTAGCTTTACTCCACAAAACTCTTATTAATCTTTTGAATAAAAATTGGTGAATCTCTAGAAATCAGAGAATGTGAGAAACTTTTCTTAGCAAAGAGGAAGAAATGAGACACCACTGCTATGAAGAAAAAACAATAAACACAGAACTTAAAAGTTTCCATTGTCTTGATACTCTACACAGAAGACCCCAAAAGCTCCACTAAAAAACTGCTAGATTTAATAAGCAAATTCAGTAGTGTAGCTGGATACAAAGTCAATACTCAAAAGTCAATAGCCTTCCTGTACACAAATAACAAACTTACTGAAAGAGAAATTAGGGAAACAATACCTTTCACAATAACATCCAAAAAAATGAAATACCTAGGAATCAACCTCACAAAGGATGTAAAAGACCTCTACACTGAAAACTACAGTACTCTGAAAAAGGAGATTGAAGAGGATATCAGAAAATGGAAAGATATCCCTTGCTCCTGGATAGGAAGAACCAATATAGTGAAAATGGCCATACTTCCAAAATTGTTATACAGATTTAATGCAATTCCAATCAAAATTCCAACAGCATATCTCACAGAAATAGAGAAAACAATCCTAAAATTCATTTGGAATCAGAAGAGACCTAGGATAGCAAAGGCAATTCTGGGCAACAAAGGCAAGGCAGGGGGCATCACAATCCCCGACTTGAAATTATACTATAAAGCTACTGTGATAAAAACAGTGTGGTACTGGCAAAAAAAAAACAGACCTGAAGATCAATGGAACAGATTAGAAGATGCCAAAACAACCCCAGACATACTAAGCCACCTTATCTTTGACAAAGGTGCCAAACACATTCGCTGGAAGAAAGATAGCCTCTTTAATAAATGGTGCTGGAAAAACTGGCTCTACACATGCCGAAGATTAAAACTAGACCCATATCTTTCACCATGCACTAAACTAAATTCAAAATGGATCAGAGATCTAAATATTAAAACAGAAACATTAAATCTCCTGGAAGGTAGGATAGGTAAAACCCTTGAAGACATTGGTGTAGGCAAAGACTTTATGAATAAAAACTCAACCGCACGGGAACTATCCCAAAGAATCAATAACTGGGATCTCATCTTATTAAAAAGCTTTTGCACAGCAAGAGAAACCACCAACAGAGTGAAAAGACAACCCACAACGTGGGAAAAAATGTTTACCAGCTGTTCCTCAGACAAAGGATTACTATCGAGGACATATAAAGAACTCAAAAAAATCAGACCTCCCAAGTTTAAAGACCCACTCCAAAAATGGGCATCTGAGATGAATACACATTTCTCAGATGAAGAAATACTAGTGGCAAATAAATATACAAAAAAATGTGCAACATCACTAGTCATTCGAGAGATGCAAATTAAAACAACACTGAGACACCGTCTCACCCCAGAAAGAATGGCTACTATAAAGAAATCAACTAATAACAAATGCTGGAGGGGCTGTGGGGAAAAAGGAACCCTTCTACACTGTTGGTGGGAGTGTCGACTGGTACAGCCACTGTGGAAGTCAGTGTGGAGATTCCTCAAAAAACTAGGGTTGGAGGTCCCATTTGACCCAGCTATTCCCCTTCTGGGCATCTTCCCAGAAGAATTAAAAACATCGTACCACAGCGATATATGTGCACCCATGTATATAGCAGCACAATTTGTAATAGCCAGATCTTGGAAACAACCCAAATGCCCATCAACTGAGGAATGGATAAGAAAGATGTGGTATTTTTATACAATGGAGTACTATTCAGCCATAAAGAAGGATAAACTGGAGACTTTTATAGGTAAATGGATGCAACTCGAGAAAATACTCATAAGTGAAATAAACTGGATGCACATGTGTAAGCACCGTATTGTCTCTCTAGTATGAGAAACTGGAAGAGTAAATAAGATCCAAAATGTACAATAGACATGGTGAATCAAAAAAAAAAAAAAACTGGTCAAAAGGAAAGAGAGACTGGAATAGGGAAAAGAAAGAAGGGAAAGGGAAAAAAATTGTATATATATATATATATATATATATATATATATATATATATATATATATATATGATGGTTAAGATAGATACACTACCAATTTTACTTAGTTCATTGAAGAGTAAGGTTTGTGCCAATAATGTTTGGACAATTGAATGCTAATGTCTGGTATCCTGAATAACTAACTTAAAGATAATAATACGTAATGCATTAACCATTGTTACCCTCATATTATGGTGTTTTGAAAATTTGTTCTTTTTTTGATTTGTTTTGTTTTTTCTTCTCTTTAAAATAAAAAAAAAAGTTTCCATTGTCCAAAAAATATTGTACCAAAGTTAAGCAGGCAAGAAAGTCTTTAAGACTACTGTAATAAGAGCTAGAACTCAATTCCCCTGAAGTAAGGGGCTGAGAGATTTTCAAGAGCTGCCTTGTGTTTGCTACTCGGTCTTACCTAATGGAAAAGTAAACTTTCTTGTCTCTTCAAAATAAGCAATGGTTTTACAATTTGCAACCAGAGGCCCAGCAAAGTCAGGCATCTACCCCATCCCCAGAGATTGAGAGATGGGGAATTAGGCAAGTAGACATTAGTAGGACTCACAGACAAAGAGGGTGCAGGTCCAAAGTAGCATGCATTGCCAGTTAATTAAAGAAAAACTTCAATGTATAATACATTTATAACCATTTATAAGGTCTCAGACCCAAAGTGATCCCACAGAGCACAATGACATTTTAAGGTTGCACACTGTGCACATTTCTTCTGATACCTGGCCACTTGGCCCTCTAGCTCTAGAACAAGGAATACTGCACTGAGTGCCATAGCCTATAACCCAATTATACTAGGAAAGGAAATGTTCTTTAAAGATCCTCCTGCTTTGGGCTAGGACCTGGTTTAAATTAAAAGCTTATCTTTTTTAAGTTTCTCACATGATCAAAGACCTTGAGGAAATACTGACCATCTAAAAAGGACAGAAAGGCATTTTGCAATTCCAAACTTCTAAGTAAAATGCTGGTAAGAATCATAATTATACTAGTTCCACTGACATCATCAGTAACTTTTGGGTCCATAACCATGTGCTCAAGTTCACATTCAATGCAGATGCCTTCCTGGCACTGCCTGCCTTCTTGCTTGAAGGAGTAATTCTGTATCTACTTTACAATAAAGTCTACCTACATTTCTGCACAGTCCATTTTTTCTTACTGAAATTTTCTTATCAAGGTTGCAAAGAACAAAGTACCAAGGAAAGGAAGGACCTGGCTTCAGAGTGACAGAGGCACTATCTTCCTTGATGATCACATTTCAAAGGGGTAGTTCCAAGTCCTCAGAAAGATCATTCCCTGAGTGGTGAAACTAGCAGTGGGCTTCTAATATCAAAGGGACAGGGAGAGAATTAGTAATTACAAGTTTTCTAAAGTAAATATCTAAGAAAAGTGAACCTATAGTCAAGTAGAAACCTGTCTAAAGTTTGTCCAGCAGAGAGAAATTTTAAGACCCTCTTGATCACCGTGGAGAACATGGGTTCAGCTTCTCTAGTTTGAAAATTAGGATCTCGAAGAGTCTTTAAAAGTGAAAATTAAAAAAAAAATGGAGAGGGAGAGAAAGAAGGGTCCTTTCAAAACAGTTTTCTGAGAAATAATTTCTTAGCTTTACATTTGCACAGCTGTTAGTTGCTGGCTGACACTAACATTTTAAAGACCATTCCAGCTTTTAAGTATCACCAAATCTAGTAAGGAAGATAAGAACAAATAACGATAACACCAAAGACAAGCATTATAAGAAAGAGGCCTTTACTATAAAAGTGGTACAGGGATGATATCCGAACCTCCAAGTATGATACAAGGAAAATATTATAACTCCCAACCTACTAGTTGTCTGATACACCTAGTTTGTGTTCTCTAAAAATTGAAGAATGAATTCTAGGAACAACACAGGTTAAGAGTAGAAAGATATTTACTGAGAGAAAGCCCCTGCCAGAGGAACATGAAGGGTCCCAAATGGGTAGCTGATGACCGGGTTACAGGTATGATCAACCAATAAGATTATAAGTGTAGTTGCTTAGGTAATATTGATCCAATGGGGAAGCAAGTCACTTGGGCATGGAAAGATCAAAGAACTCAAGTAGGTGAGGGATCTGGGGACTTGGTTGCCCACTGGGGTGACTGATGCCTATCTAGCCTTTGTTAGACCAGTTATTATCACTTATCTCACGCCTCGGGGAGTACATAGGTCTGGTCCTTTGTTGGTTTCTTGAGGCCTGGCCTCCAACTGATGCCTCTCTGGTCAGGGCTGTAGTGGGTTTTCACCTTTTGTCTTGACTCCCTTGAGGGCCCAGCCCTGTCTGACTTCCTATAATATTTCTATTCAACTTAGCTGTCTATAATAAAAGCACTTTAGCAGCACAGATGCTAACAGCACCTCACAAGTACTAACGTTCTAAGAGCTTTACATTGAATCCTCACAAAACCTTGTGAGATACTGGTACCACCCTCATTTGATACAAAAACTGAGACACACAGAGACCAAATAACTTGCTGAAAACAACCGCGAATACTAATTCTAGAACGCGGGTTCCAGGGGCTGTGCACCTAAGGCTGGAAGAATGGTGCAGGATTTATATTGAGGTTATATTTGCTGAGCCATTAGAAACACGCAGGACTTGTACGGTGAAACACTGGAGCAGGGGAGTCGGATGCTAGGGAGGAATATAATTTTACAAGAGCAATTTTGCAGGAGCAATCGCCCGACTTCTGCCGGTTCAGTACAGATGGCAGGTGAGTTCGGACCGAAACGTCGGAAAAACAGGACCCAAGCGACCTAGCACTGCCTTCTCAAGGGCGAGCTCTTTCTCCTTCAGAGCTCCGGGCTCCGGGCTCCGGGAAACGGATGCGAGAGGGACTCCCAAGAGAAGCTACAGCCCCAGGGGCGTCCCCCCCGTGACACAGCCTCGGATCTGGTCCCAGGAAGGACACCAAGAGCCCCCCAGGGTCAGGGAAAAACGAAAATGCAACTAGGGCTACCCGGAAAGCGAGCGTCCTTTCCATCCCCTTTCGTTTTCGGATGCAACTCCGGAGGGCGAGCGATCAAGGTTTAAGAGTTACCACAGCCCGGCCCTGGGTCCGAAAGTGTAGGAAAGCCAGAGATTCTCGCCATCTTGCCTTGGCCTGACCCTGGACTCCTTCAATTCAAAACCCGAGCCCACGCCATGTTGCCCCGCCCGTCTCCAGGACTCACGCCCAAATTACCCAGGAGGCCATGGGTCCCTGACCCTATTAGAACCGCGGAGGCGGTGCGTGTGGCCAATCAGCTCTGGGATCGCTGCTGGGGTAGCCAATGAGCTCCTTCTACCTGGCTGCCCCGCTCCCGCCAGATTGAGCTAATTTGTCTACCTCCCGGGAACAAGATCTATTTTGGGAAATTGCGGCTGCGGCAGTCCCCAGCAGCTGGAGATGCAGAGCTTGGGGCTTGGGATACCCTCCCAGCCCTGTGGAATTGCGGAGATGCCGCGCCCCTTTGGCGGTGGGTGGGTCGTGAGCAGAGCCCTCTGCCAATCGCATCCAGCTTCCACAGCTCCCACTTCGGCCCACCCATCCAAGTGCCTGGTGCTTTCCAAGCGATGGCCCACTTTCAGCGAATTGTGTAATGCTAGGCTCCTCTTCTTACCTGTGAACAACCGCAGTGTCCTCTGAGCTGCCTTTTCACTTACCCGTTTCAGGAAACCTCCCCTAACCCCATCTTCTGGGTTTACTGGGCTTTCTTTGCGTTCCCATAAGTGCCTTTTCCCACCGCAGTACTCCTTGTTGTTTTAGTACTTGTTTACATTTCTGTCTTCCCCACTAGTGTGTGGTTCATTTTGAAATCTTTGGCAGAGTACCTGGCCTCAGAAATGCTGTAGCGCTTTTTCTTCAGTGAAACTTTAAGCAGAATTCTGAGGTATTAACAAAAAAAAAAAAACAAAAAAAGGAAAACTGTTCTGAAAGAAGTGGGAAGGGAATGTCCAGAGCCCTGAACCTCTAAAGAGAGCCGTTAGGCACCTGTTAGAATATTTCCTCTGAAATACTCAGTTTTACAGACATATGGTTTATTCAAGACATGAAAACCAAACACATTTAGAGCCTCTGGAAGCACTCTTTATATCTCACCTTTTTGGGTTTCCAGTATGATTATACATATTTGATTTTATTTTTCCAGGCTATCTTCTGCTTGCTTCTTCAGCTCAATCCTGACCTTCTTTACCCAGCTCTGGACTTGGGTGACCTGAGTGGGCTGTGTCGACAGGTTCCCTTACCTCTGGTTTCTACTCGGCTCAGCCAGTGAGGAGCAAGGGCAAATCAGAGGGAAGCAGGAACGTGAGGTTGGGGTATCACAGTAAGCCTCTGGCGCGCTCTCTGTGGGGATTATGGCAAGCCCATTTGAGTCCTTCTCCCTAAAATCCTATCTCCTTTTGCATAGCGTTCTCCAAGTTCTAGAACCAAACCCTCGCATTTCCTCTTCATGTATAGCTGCTTTGACAGTAGAATGCTTATATTTTCCCCATACCCCATCAGCACCTTTGTAATCAGTTATTAAATTATTCAAATCATCCTAATTTGGGTATGTCAGTTGTTTCCTGAGAATACCCTGATGTGAGACCATTCCCCGTTACTGAGCAACAGAATATCTCAGATGGAAACATTTAGAAGCTGTAGGATACAGTAGAAAGAGCATGGGCTCTGGAAATACACAAAATTGGGTTTTCTGTCATTTATTTATTCATTTGTTTGATGAGTATCTGGTATGCCATGCAGCCTATTCTCTAAAAACCCTCTTCTTCTCCCACGGGAGTGGGCTCTGGTAACCAGTAGCATGAGATATTCATCCACCTCCCATCACTGCAATTGACACAGCCAAGCAAGCTGGCTTAATTAAGACATCTTTCCTAAGAACTAGAATTGGTGTGCAGCGGATAAGGCCATTTTTAATTAGAATAGGCAGAGACTACGAAGCGCTTGTCTTCTGCCATGTACATGAAGAAGCAGAAAAAGTTGACATGTAAAGAGAATAATTTAGAGTCAGAGAACAGAGGGGAGCAGAGATAAAAGACTATGTCCACAGAGAAAAAGCCTGAGATAATGGCTGCCCTAATTTTGTCAGCCTTAGAGACTCAGCTGCATTCTTGATCTTAAATTTGGTAAAATAACCTTACATCCTTATAATAAACTCCATTTTTTGCTTAAAGCTATTTTAAATGGATTTCTATTTCTTGAAATTGAAGAGTCTTAAGACAATGATGTCCCAGTATAATTGTAAGGACTAAGTATTTCAAGCATCTCCATTAGCACCTCCAGAAATATTAGACCCCCTCTTTCAACTGTTAGCAGTGCCCCATGTACCCAGAGCATCAGAGTTAACCCTTCTTTTTATTCAGAATAGCAAGCCCATTTTGCTGTCAGCTTTGGTGGTGGTGGTGGTGGTGGTGGTGGTGGTGGTAGCTTGGTTTAGTTTGGTTTTTATTTGTTTTTTGCAAGTTTCTCTGCATTCCACCCCTCATCTTCCAAGTGCTATCCTATTTGTGTTTTGTTGGTGATTTTGTTCCTCAAAGGACTGAGTTAATAATCATACTCCAGTTCATTGCACACCATCATTGGTGCCTACAAATAAAGACACTCTTGTTTTATTTATTTGTATCTTTCATCTCCACTTCCATTTTCCTCCTTATGGTAGGCAATTTTGTAGTGTGTTTAATGTGTATATTGCTTATGTGTTTTCTCAATATAGTTATTGTCTTGTAGCCATGTATTTTTAAATGTACTTCAAAGCTACTGGTTCTATATCTCATTCTATGTTTTAGTTTTTTTTCACTAAGTACAGCTTTTTCAGCTTCATCCACTTTGCTAGGTATTAACATTTATAATCAGTTTTTCACATTGATGCTTGGTAGGAATTATGTTGTACCTATCCACTCTTCCAGTGATAAACTCCCCTTGTTGTCCTCAAACCCACCCACTATTTTGTAACCCTGCACTGAATACATTTATTTTAGTCCCCTTCTGGATTTAGGAATTTCTGGGCTACTGGATGTGACTCTAATGTACCTAAGTAACTCCAGATTGCTTTCCAAAAGTGGAAAGTGTAGCAGTGTAAGTTACTGTATTTCTACATGCTACAACACTTGTAATTTTCTAGACTTCTAATTTTTGCTGGCTTCATAGGAATACAGTGATATCTCACTGTTGGCTTAATTTGCATTTTATTACTAGCGGTTTTAATCAAATTTCCATATATTTATAAGCTTTTGTCCTCATCAGTAAATTGCCTGTTTATGGCCTTTGTTCCTTTTTTTCTTAGTGGGTTTCTGTCTGGTTCCCATTCATTTGCAGGACTTGCTTATATATTCTGGAAATATAGTATTCCTTTGTTTTATCCAAAGTAAATA
The DNA here is from genome assembly GCA_028451465.1 of Erethizon dorsatum. Classification (NCBI taxonomy): domain Eukaryota; kingdom Metazoa; phylum Chordata; class Mammalia; order Rodentia; family Erethizontidae; genus Erethizon; species Erethizon dorsatum. The sequence continues at coordinate 54,220,863 of CM051834.1, forward strand.
TTTTCTCCATTCTTCCTTCTGTGTGTTAACTTTGTCCATGTTGCCCTTTATGGAACAGAAATCCTTAAATTTTTTTGTAATCAGACTCCTCAGTGTTTGCCTTATGGTGCTCTTTTTTTTTTTTTTTTTTTTTTTTTTTTTTTTTGGTGGGTACCGGGGGTCGAACTCAGGACCTTGCGCTTGCTAGCAGGCGCTTGTGCCACTGAGTGATATCACCAGCCCTTTTTTCCTTTGTATGTGGGTACTGGGAGTCAAACTCAGGACCTTGTGCTTGCCAGGCAGGCGCTTATGCTGCTGAGCTATCTCACTGGCCCCTTTATGGTGCTTTTGAAAGCACTGTGATATGGGTACCTCTCTCTTGGTCATGCCTGACATCTCCGAATCTGAGTTCATAGATCACATCCCTTTGGCCATTCCACCCACCCCTCTTCATTGAACTCCAAAGTAATTTTATTGACTAAATTTTATCTTGAGACTTTCCCACATAGAGTTTCAAGCTATAAAAATCATATATTTTAACTATTTGAAGGCAGTTTCTTATACCCTTGGACATACATATTACCTTGTCTCCTTAACTGTCAGGAATTCAATGGCATGGATACTTTCTCTCAAGATTTTCCTCTCTCCCATTTCATTAATCAATTCCATCTGTGTGGGACAGGATTAGATTCAATCTCTGCTGTGTCAGCTTCTTCTGAGGGATGACATTTTCATTAAATTAACTTTCCCCGCCCTCTCTGGAACTTGATTTTTATCTCAATTTCATTATTTTTTCTTGAGATTTGTAATCCAGTTTACCTGTTTTGATAGCTTGTGGCACATTTTTACAATGATATCACTTCTTTTCCTCTCTTTTATCTTTATCTAAATGATTCCTTTCTTGTTTCTACTGTGAAGGATATAAAAATACCATAAAAAACTATCTTCAAAATGTAAGGTGTTATTTTTCCCTTCTATTACTGCCTTTTGTTTTTATTTTACTTCTCTCACTTGTTTTCTTTTGTCTCTTTCCTCTATTCCTTCCTCCCCTCCTTACCCCTTTTCTCCCTTCTTTCCTTCCTGAATTTTACAAATGGCAGAGGCAAGGGCTAACTTTTTATAGATCATATCAAAGAAACTGCTTCTGTCTAAAAGTAGGTTCCCCACAAATATGTGATATGTGTTCCATGACCAGAAACCTCTTGCCAGCTGCTCATCAGAACTTAGTTCTGCTCTTTAGAACAATGTAATTGGTCTGTTTTCACTGTCGTGTTCCAAGCATGAGTCCCATCCTACTGTGTGTCTTTATATCAGTGAGATTTTACTTTCGTCATTGTATAAAATCTCAAAATCTATTTTTATATTACCTGCACTTTGTACACTGGTGTAGAAGCCATATGTGGTTAGTTTATCTGGGGTTTTGTTTGTTTGTTGTTTTCAGACAACACTTTTTACTTACGTTTCCAGTGAATTATGAGATGTTGCTTCTGCTATTGCTTTTCTTCCAGTGTCATACTGGATATCATCTGTAGTATAAAATTTTATGGTTTTTCTGAACACTTCTTAAAATTTCCATCTCGATTTTACCATTTCCTACCAGCATACACACCTACTCTCCCACATACACCAGGCCCATTTAAAAATTGTGATGTTCTCAATTCAGGTGGTAAGGCTCATAGAAAACAGATTTTCCCTTCAGTCTTCTGCCCCAGTTCAAGAACATATCGTTCTCTCACTGGTAGACTGTAAGCCCTTTAAATGCAGGGACCACAACTTCTCCGAGTCTGCTCCAATGCCATCTATGAGACGTAGCAGGCAGTTGGTAAGAACTGCCAACAGCTCATTCAGGCATCTCTTCTTTGACGTCTTTTTCCAGCAGGCTCATAAGAATTGTTACCCCTTGTGAAAGGAAATTTGACTCTTACTTCTGAGTATATTGTAATCATTTATAGCATAGTGCAGTGCAGTGCCATTCAATGGAAGAAAAGGTACACATAGATAATTTAGGTAACAAGGTTCTGTTCCCAACACTGTCATTAACTATGCAACCTTGAGCATATTACTCATCTATTTCCTTAATTATGTCCAATGACGTAATATTTATTCATTGGCAGTACTCTTTGTAATAGACTATAATTTTAAATCAAATTGTTGGGGTAAAAATAAAATAAATTATCCCACCTAAGAGGCTAAATGGGAGAGGAACTGTTTTTCTCAAGATGTGAGAAGGAATTGCTTGATATTCTGGAATAAGCAGGGAAGAGGAAAAGCTTAATGGAACAATAGGGTAGAGGAGCCTGTGGGACTTTCCTGGTGACTGCTGTTCCCTTCCCCCACTGCACCCCACCCCATTTTCTTATTCAAGTCTACAATAAAAAAATTTAAGTAATAATAGGATTATATTTCTTGTTAAAACCAGTGAAAAGACTGTTTTGACTATTTTAGAGATGTTAAAGAGTCAAACCAGGGCAGCCTGCACAGGTTTAGGGATATGGATACAGATAAAGCACAAGGAAATAAACCATAGGATAAGGCAGAAATCATATGGAATGCTGTAGGTGTCTCAGATTTGGGAATTGGAATTTGGATCAAATGTAATCAGATCTCTAACAGACCTGGGAAATCCTTTCACACATCTGAGTTACATATAAAATAGTTATATGATCATCACTAAGTTTTCTTTTGGCAATAAAACTTTTAAAAATTCTAAAAGATGACTACTTTTTTAATTCTCAACTCTAAGATTTAAAATTATTAATAACCTTAATAAGTGATTAAACACATTTCTGCTCATTATTGGAAAGGTCTTTTACTACTGATTTCATAGGTTACAGATACAAATTTCCACCACGTGTTAACATCTTTGAAATGTAATTCATCTTGTAACTGATAGCAGGTTACAATGTGTGGGTGAGCAGCAGTCAGGACATAATTGCCGAGAATACACCTGTCTGAACATAGCTGTTACTCTAAATGCCTTGACTACAAATCTACAATTCCTGATGTTTCAGTTTATCAACCATTTTAAGGACCCTTTTAAAGGAATAGTAGTTCTGGTTGTTGTCTGAACAGCTTTCCTGAACAGTTTCTGGCACCATCAAAAAAAAAAAAAAAAAAAGCCAGTGTTAAATCTTGCAGTCTAGATATTGTATCCTGGAAGAAATTCCCAGAGATGGTAGCAGAGAACTCAGGTTTTTTCTTTGTAAGAAATGTTGCTCCACAAATACTCAACATGGCCCAGAGCATAGAAATGCACGGAAAAATACAAACAACACCAAAGTCAATAAGTGATTCTAAAGTGTCACTGTCAATGTGAAGAAATTATAATAATACTACAATGACTTTCAGTTACATCTGAAAAGTAGTGATCCTAAAAGTTCTATTTCTAAAAATGTCTGAAAGAGCTCTGTAAATAAGAAAGAAACTTTAAAATGTGTGATAAGAAATTATATTATCATTTAGTTGTTAGTTTTTCCTTTCTTAGTGGAACCTAAAGTAGCGATATGCCATACAATCTATGGTGCCTTAATGTCAGCAAAATAAGGGAGACACTTCAGAGACTATAAACAGGATAAATCTGTTCCAGCTCTCAAAATACTCATTTGGAAAAGGGAGGAAAAAACACACATAAAGAATAATAGCAGTAAGGCAAAGCAGAGTTACTGTACCCAAAATAGTTACAGAAAAAAAGTTTTGGACACTGAGTGGAGGAAGAAAATCCATGAGGAAAACCTCCATGAAGGAAAAGCGCTGAAAAGCCTTGAAGAATGGGTAGGATTCCAGCGGTGACAGAGACAGGACGGATAAACAGTAAAGAAAATGACCAAAGAACCAAACACAGAAAATGAGGGACATTTTGGGGAAACAGCAGCTAGCATATTTTGACTACAGGCTCTACTACCCTTTTTGGCTTTACAGACCCTTTAAGAACTTGATGAAGCCAGGCATAGTGGTGCACGGCTATAATCCCAGCACTTGGGGGTGGTGGTGCTGAAGCAGGAGTATTGCTGCGAGTTCAAGGCCAGCCTGGGCTACACAGTGAGTTCAAGGCCAGCCTGAACCACACAACAAGACACTGTCTCAAAAAAAAAAAAAGAATTTGATGAAAATCATGAACACTGTTCCTAGAAATTAAAAATGCAAATTCATAATAAAAATGCTTTGCACACTATTTCTGTTCACAGGTAGTATGAGAGAGGAGAAAGAGACCAGGGAAGTAGAGGAACAAGTAGCCTTTCTAGACCTCACATGAGAGGCTGGTGAATGTGATCAAGGCTGCAGAAGTCCCTTTCTAAAGGAGAGATTTGTACCTGACGGCACGTAGGAAGAATGACTAAGAGAAATGGGTCCAAGGTCAGGAGGACTCATTCAGACTGCTCACCCAGGAATTAAAGGCCCAGGTATAACCTTCAAAATCATTCCTGGATCTGATTGGATCATATGGGCCTCCGACCTGGTGAAATGACATCTAGAAAATGTAGATGAGGAACAAAATATACAGGGACAAAAGGATGCCAGGGCCTTATTAGAGATGACCTTGATTGCCCCCCCACATGCACCAGATTTTATACTTAATTCAGGGCATACCAAAACATGATGCAGGCTGTTGAAAGAAATGGCTGTTCAGAGCTCTGGTTTAGAAAGATTAATCTTTGCATTAGAGGTGTGTGAGAAAGGCTGGGAGAAACCAGTTAGGAGTTTATTGCAATTGCTTTTTATATTCTTCAATACATTCTTTTTATTCAGTTTCTCCAGCTCTCTGCATTACCCACCATTTGGCACAGAGCCAGGCCTTTAGTAGGCGTTTAGTAGGTAGTGCTTGCTGAAGTGAAAATCACAAATCCACTTTGACGCTCCCCTTGTAATGTCTCTATTCTTCGACAGGTGGCACCATTACTGCATTATTTACAGAGCAGGGTTCCTTCCATAAGTACAGCACTTCCAAGCAGAAAAGCTATTTTTCTGAGGGAACTCATCTTCTGGGGACAATTTAGAAGTGAAAAAGAAAAGTAGCTAGAATAAAGCATTTAAGAACACTTCTTTTGTGTTTTTATCACGTCTAACCATTTCTTATCATTCAGTAGTATCCTGCCTGAATTTCTATTTCTAAGCATGTAAATAAGGAAAAGTGCTTCTGAAAACCTGCCTTTTCAAAGCTAACAACTGTATGACTTTCAAGAAGTATAGACACAAATATATTTGGGGAAGAACTGCTGCTTTGTTCTGGGGAAGCTTCTACCTGACCCATTTCATTATACTAATCAAGGAGAGACCATAATCTATCGTGGTACTAAGATGATACAAAACCACATGTTTATGTTGGAGACTAGTGTGCATCTTAGGAAAATAGCTAATTCTCTAAGGACAGATTGTGGTTGTGCCAGGCAAAAGTTGTATCTAATTTCTATGAAGTCATGTGTGTTTTCATTTTGAGATTAACTGCTAAACCCTGAAATATGCCTTAAGGGGATGTCCAGTGAGAGAGGGCAGTGCCAGAAAAGTGAGTGGTGATGCGATACAGGTAGTGCTGCGTTGGGCATAAGCGCAGTGCAAAGACATGGAAGGGGTCTCTTCCCTGCCTCTCACACATCAGCAGTGGTCTGGCAAACTTTTGATAGTAGCAGACTTGGAATCAGTGGGAGACAGGATTTTTAGCACATGATGTAGGTCAAGAGAATTTGAATTTTTTGAAATCAGATTTATATGTAAATTTGAATTCAGTGTAGAAAATACTGTGGAGGCTCTTGGAGGTAAGGATACTAGAAGCATCAGGTTCAAGCCTGGTCATTTCTTCTTTGGTATTTTTCAAGTTAAAAAGTGTCATTGCCCTTTAGCTCAGTGGTTCTTACTCTTACTTATTTCTTACATTGTAAGGATTAAGTAGAAACAATGGACTTTCTCTCTAGAAAGTGTATATACTTGTACACTTTTGCATTTAATTTCAAAGGGCTGTGGCCCCCTGAATTTCAGTAGTGACCCTTGCTCTTGAGTCCCTGGTTAGAAATTGCAGCTGAAACTCACTTGTCAGGAGCAGTCCAAACAGGAAACAGAAGAGGCTAGTAAGGGAAAGGGAGGGCGGATGTCCAGAGGAACGTGGGCTGGGCCCCTGTGAGATGCTGGTGTGGGAGACTGGAGAAGGTGACGAATTGCTCTTTCTAGGAAGGTTTTTCTCTCTGGACCTGGGGGGATAGTCAGAGAACCTCTAAGAGACCTTGCATTAAGGAACTAGGGCACATTTAGAACAGTGGGTGTAGAAAGAGGAACTGAAATGGAGTCAAGGGTTAAAGAACTCAACTAGAACTTTATAAAGGACTAAGCTACCTTGAGATTCACATCAGATAATAATCCGAGCTACAGGGAGCTGGCAAGGACAATGAGGACAGAGCTGTGTCAGGGAATACCTGGGAGCGTCGGGTTTTTCTCTCATGGAACATGTTGGGGCAGCCATCTTCTTGGTGTTATTAGTGTATTATTACCCACTGGACTCCAAGAAAGGTCACTAACCAAAATCTGAACTGCAATTTTTTGCCCAAACTGAGAAGATAAAAAGTAAATTGAGATTATTTCTTTTTTACTGGATTGAGGATTATTTTAGGTTCTTGATTGAGGAAACTGAGATCTCTTCTGAAGATCCAAAAGGGACAATTAGCAGAGTGTTTCATACGGAGAGCTCTCTAAATCAGACAGACTCAGGTCTGAGTCCTAGCTTTGCCAAGTACCAGTCTGTGACCTTGAGCAAGCCTTGGGTCTATTTCTGAACTGTTGTGTGAAAATAATAATAGTGCCTACAGATAAAATTAGGCATATAGTAAATACTCAATAATAAATGAGGGCCGGGGATATAGCTCAGCAGTACAAGTGCCTGCCTTGCGAGCAGAAGGTCCTGAGTTCGATTTCCAGTACCAAAAATAATAATAATAATAAATGACCACTATCATTGTTCCTATGAGTGCCGAATGCTGGAACTGCAACAAGAACTTTTCATCTCCCAGTCCTCAGGTTCACTTCTCAGGTTCTGTATTCTGGCTGTCCTCCCTAGGGTACCAGAACACATTCCCAGCCACTGTATAGCTCAAAGCTTTCCCTGGCCATACTATCCATATAGGGCTGGTCCCCAAGACCTTTTGGTCCATAAGCTATATGACATTTAAGACAAAAAGACTTGTGCTAAGCTTGGAAATCTCACCATTCCCCTTTCCTTATCCTGAAAGATAAGGGCTCTTCAGATAGGAAAAGAGTATATTAAAGGAGAGTTTCTAGAACGTTCCCAGAGGTTTGGTTTTTTTTCCCCAGAGGATCCAGTCACCAACAACTCCACCCCAGCCCACTAATATTTGAACAATCTTTCCTAGGGGGTCCTACATATTTTTCTCCACAAAAACTTTTTAACCCTATTTTATACATCAATTAAGTGTTGGAACTGAAATTCAAACCCAGATCTGTGCCTCCAGTGCTGTTTCTACCTCTCTGCAATAAGCAACAGCAAGTGCACACACATATACACACACACACACATGCACACACACACACCCCATCCTAGCTTGTTCTGCTTTCAAATTTTGTTCTGGGGAAACCTCAGGCAAATCCCTGTTGCCCAAGGGAGCAGCCTAGAGCTGATGTCAGTCTCCGCTCTCTGGGGAACACCTTACCGGCATCCTCCACTAGAGGCCTTAGGCAGTTATTGCGGTTCCCTTTATGATGTGTCACTCCCAGAAATCCTGGGCAATCCCTCCAGAACAATACCCCCCACTCACCCCTTCCGTGAACAGGTGTCTCGCCTGCCATTCCAGGACTTGGACTTAGAAATCATCTCCCAGGGAGCAGATACTTCACTGAAAAGAAATCTCTTGCACGTGTGGAGTGCCGGCTATTGTTAGCCTGGGAATCTCAACACATACCCTCTCCTTCCCCCATCCAGCTTGAGATCAAGGTCCAGGGCAGAAGTGAAAGCAGGCGGTTTGCAGTGTCTGTCCCAGCCACAGCAGGGACAGTCAGCTCCTTGGAACTGGAGGCAAGTAGACAGGAGAGAAGGCACAGTCCCTACCTTTCCCACTAAAACCTGGTCCATGCAATGGGCCCAGAAGCCCCTCTGACATCCCCTTAGTACCAGTCAGCAAGGAGGGGAGATGACGCCTTTTTATTAAGGTTAACACCAAGAAAAGCATTGGGAAGGAATACACAAAAGAGGGGGAAGGGCACGCGAAGTCACCGCTTCAGAAGATAGGAGGGAGGCACATTAGTTAAGGAACCTCAGGACAGCCACATGCTCCATGCCCTGGTTGGGAAGGAGGAAAAGGGAGAGGAGAGAGGAAAGCGCCATTATAGCTTGGAGTTCTCAGAAGAGTCTGGAGCCCCCTGAACCTAACACCAGAGCCACAAGTCCTGCCCCTCAGGGCTCACACACTACTACACAATTGGACACACAACACACACAAGACATTATGGAGGCAACACTGAGAGGCAGCGGGCAGGGACATATTGACAGAAAAAGGAACTGAAGTTAAACAGGTGTAGCCAGGAGAGACAGTTTTTGGCTGAAGCTCCCAAGAGTCCCTCAAATGTCCCCTAAATCTGGGTCACTGCTGAGCACCCTGAGTCTCTGCCTGTGGACTGGGCTCTTTGTTCTCTAAGCCCCAGTGAGTGGAAAAGCAATCCCAGATGAAGTCAGTGACAAGGCAGGGTCTGCTCTGCATGCAAAATTCTAGAGGTTGAGCTACTTTGTCTTCATGCACATTCATAGCCAGCTCCTCCCAGCCCTGGGACCCTCAGAACTCCATTCACCCAGATTCCTGTGGCTGCAGTTCCCTCCTCAAGCTTCCTTTACCAATCAGCAGCCGCAGAGATCTGTGAGGGGGAGAGGCTTCTGCAGAGCACTGAATATCTTGGATTTCAGCAGAAGGATAAATTTCCTGTTGCCAGAACAGAATACCCCCAGTTCCTTAATTTTTAGGTAAATCGTTAGAGATTATTTGCCATAGTCCTAGATAAGTCCTTTTTCAGAATAGAAAAAGCAGATTTTATTTACATAATTCAGGGGTTCTCCTGTTGCCTGGGGAGAGGGAAAGGGCAGGGTAAGGGGATGGGTGGGAGTCCGGAGATGGGCACTTCCTTTCCCGGAACCTCACCTTTCTCCAGTTTGCTATCACGCTTGGTTGGACAAAAAGAATTCTTGATGCTCCCAAAGTCCTTCGCCCCACAGATGCTTCCTGGAGGGAGTCTCCACCCTTACACAGGGGCAGCTGTAGGAGCGAAGCATGCTGCACCGCGCCGTTCAGTCCCCTCGCGTCATGCACTTGGAAGCCCCAAACCAGCCCGGGAAGTTAGTGCCCCCCCCGCAGAGTCCCCTCACAGGGAGGCCTCGCCCTCCAGTTGCAGCAGGGTAATGTCAGGCAGGTCGAGGGGCTCCACAAGTGGCCCTTCCCCCCCAAGGAGACCAGCAGAGGGGCTCTTGGAGCGCTCACAGTGACTGGTTGGTGTGGCAGGGCTGGGCATCTCTTTTTCCGCTTCGTCGTCCTTCTCGTCCTCTGGATCGCGACCCAGCAAGTCACTGTCCTCGATTCCAGGCGAAGGGGTCTCCGGCTGTTGGGGGGCACCGGGGAAACTCCCCTTGCCGCCGACCACGCCCAGGCCTCCTTGGCGGGGCGCCGTGGTCATAATCCGGCACATGGAGACGATGGCCCTCTGATTGGCACACACGTCGTCTGAGAGCACCTGGATGTGCGAGGCCTGCTCGTCCAGGGCCCCTCGCATGGCCCTCACGTCCTCGAACAGGGCCTGCAGCTGGGCCTTCAGGTGCTCCATCAGTTCCTTCATGCCGCCGTTGTACTCCCCGGAGATCACGTCCCCCACGGCTGGCACGGTGGACACCTCCAGAGGCGCCGGCACGTCGCCGCCGTCCTTGGTCCTGATCTCCAGCAGCCCGTCCTCCATTGAGTGGCAAAGAGGGCGGTGGCGGCTCTGGGTCGCGTCCAGCCGGGCCTCCGCGGTGGGGGAAGGGGTGTGGAGGGGGACAGGTCCCCGAGGGGCGGGGACGAGCCGAGGAAAGAGAAGGTTGCCCAGAGGGGCGAGGAGCCGACGGGAGGAGCCGAGTCCCTGGCAGAGGGCGAGGGCAGGATCGAGGGAGGCCGGGAAGACGCGGTGGGACGAGGACCCGGCGCGGGTCCCAGGGCCAAGTCTTCGGGCTCGCCCCGGGGCGAGAGCGCCCTTCCCCGCCTCGCCTCCCGGACTGCGCCCGCGTCCGCGCCGCCCTCCCGGCACCACGAGCGGAAAGTGCCCGCCGGGGGGTGGCCTGGGTCACAGAAGGCACTCGCCGAGGAGCCCGGGTAGAGGCTGAGGGTGCCGCGCGTCAGAGCCGGGACTCCCCCCCGGCCGCGAACGGCAGCGCCCGCGAGTGTGGCTGGAGCGGCCGGGGCGGGTCTTCCCGCGGCGCCGCGGATGCTCCTCTGTTTCCAAGGCGACGCACCGCACGTAAGTGACGTGTGTCTCCATGGTAACCAGGAAGTGGAGAAGAAAAAGAGGAGGATGGTGAGGAAGCTGCAGTGGGGCTCTGTCGTCTGGGCTAGCGGGTGGGGCGGCGACGCTGCAGTGGCTTCCGCCGAGGGTGAAAAGCGCGTGTGGCTGCAGTGTGTCTTAGGAAAGCGTGAGAGAGCAGTTTGCAGCAAAACCTCCCAAGCCCAGGGGAGAACATCCCTTTCCCAGTCTGAGTATCAGATGCTGAGAGCGACTGTCTCCGAAGAATTTTCACCAGCACCCAGCATTCTTCTCACGAGGATGGCGCTAAGGCGGGGTCCTGCTTCCTTGTCCTCCAGGTGTCCGCAGAAAAGCGGAGAGGGTGGAGAGGCCGAGGCTACTCGTCTCAGACTTGAGCTGGGGCTCTGTGGCGCCCTGGAGCCGCCCCGCCAGGTCAGGCGGTGCAGAGGCAGGGAAGGGCAGGTTCTGCCTCTCCCTTAGGCTTCTGCAGTAACCCAGCCCTCTCGCTACTGAAAACATCGGAACTGGGAAAGAATAGGACTCTCTCCCATGGGGGACCCAGCAGCTCCTAACCAGGTCACTGGGAGTTTGTCCAGGATGGTGAGGCCAAGCACTCAACTTTTGAGAATGAAAGCTTCATACAGCTAGAGAATTTTGTCTCTCCAGCACCCTCCATCACGGAATCCCCAGCACCTAAAATTGTGGCTGGCACAGAGTAGTAAGTAGATGCTTAGTGTATTCGTTGAATGAATACTTTTAACAAGTACCAAGTTCCATTTCGTCATTCAGAACTCTCCATCCCACATGTAGTGGATTTTGGAAGACCTGGATTCAATTTCATTTCTGCCACTTACTAATTCAGAGACCTCGGCTAAATCATTTTCCTGAACCTTAGGGATTGGAGTAGATAGTTTATAGTGTTATTTCTAACCTGAATAGCACATTACATCACCTCACAATTGAAAGGGTAAACTGTTGACAATCGAGAGGAGAGAACAGACAGTGTGTGAGGGCCCCACGCTCATTCACTGAGTGTCCCCAACCTTTGTGACTTCCACTTTCCTTGTTTGAAGGGTAGAGCAGGGGACACAGAGGACACAGAGGAAGCAGTCATCCTGCGGGCAGTAGCATACTAATTTATAACCACCTTAGTAAGTCAGAAAAGCCAAGTGATTGGAAACCAAAATTAAAGTTCACAAGAAAAAATAAATCACTTAAAAATAGAAGCGAACTAAATATCATTGAGTGTCTTTTTGTAATATTTATGATTCAGCAATTGCAGATGTGTTGCCTTGGGCTTCCCTGGTTGTGTGCTCTTGTGCCAGAGCATGACTGGCCCAGGGAAAATTCTGTCACCAAAGAACTGTTCGGCTTATGCCTGTCTTACTGCTATTAAAATAAAAGCAAGTTGGGAATATCCTAAGTGTCCAACGGCAGAATGTTTAAGTAAATAATGTTATGGCATTATGCACATATTAGAAATTCAAGATAAAATTTAAAACAAATTTAAAATTAATGACTCCGTCCTGTCCCCTTGCTCGTTCTTTCCTTTATTCTATAAACTTGTGGCACGCTCTTCTTGGTTACCACTCCTACCTCTGCCATGTGCCCCATACATGGTTAATAAGCTTCAGACTCTTCCTAAAGCTCTAGCTCAGAAGACAGATTTTTTTTTGTATCCAGCCAAAATGGGCTGGTATTTATAAACACTTTAAAATATTGGAAAACTGGAATCAGAAGCAGGGAACATAAAAAGAGCTGAGCTTGCATGGCATAAATTTCTGATCACACTACAGCAAAGACATTCTCAGGACTTACAGATTCAACCCTCCTGCCTATTCTTCCCAAGAGAGCCCTGCTATGGCCAGAAAAGACTGGCATGATTTTCAGGCTTCCTGCCTGAGTTCATTTCTTCACATCTCTTGACCAACACTTCGCATGGAATATTTTGTCCTGCCAGTTCTCTTACCCTTCAGGTGGGTTCCTGCCTTCTGTCTTCAAAGTGTGATCCTGTGTAAGGCCTCCCATCCTCATAGTCCCATAAGCTTACATTAAACACAGCCCTCATAGAGTAGGAGCTGGGTTATGCCATCACACAAGGCCCTTTGCCACTATTGTTAAGGATACCATGTGTCAAGGCTTTCCACATCAGATTACATCACGCCACCCAGAGGTGCTGGCATGCAGTCCACAGAGAGTACAGGGGGTCTGAGCTCAGAGGGAGGGGAAATTATTGGAGGAGGACCAAAGACCATGGGAAACAGGTACAGAGATCCAGGGGTGTGGCTGATCCATTCAAGTTCCAGGTCAGACATTTGAGGGGGTAGGTGGGAACTGAGGGAGTGATCTTGAAAATACAGGGAGGGGACATATAGTGCATCAGATTTAGAATCAAATAATTTCCAAAATTCTATGTAAAAATTAGACAAGGAAAAATAGACAATTCTAGTTTAAGGAAAATAAGGGGAACTGGTGTAGAGAACAAAGCTGAGCCTTGGCCAGATGGCTGGGTTGCAGGACCAGGTTTCCTGGATGCCAAGGCCTTGATGTGTAGATCTAGTCCCAAGCAAAGGGAGGCTGGACAGTACGTACCCCAGCCATCCTACTAGAGGATTCAGAGGAACTGCCTCACAGAGAAAATGATCCCTGCACAATCTTCTGCTTCCTCTCTTATCCTCTGAGAATCAACTTTCTGTTCCTTCATGTAGCTATCATTGGCCCAGAAGGAGAAGAGACCCCCATGATGCATGGACACAGATCTCCTTCAGATATACCTAATCCCAAGTATCCTGTTCTCACCAAAATTGACATTCTGAATAGACCCTGCCATTTTCTTCTCTCTGGTGTCTAGTTAGCTTGTCTCTATTTTTTTACAGCTGGTGTATTTTTTGCACACCAAATCTGAAGAAGTTGCTCACTTGACTCAGGTCTAGAACAAAGAACTAATTCAAACTAGAATAGTGACTGCTTCACCTTAGTCTAAAGTCCCAGATAATACCTCCAAAATGTGCCTTATGAAGCTGCATTGCCTTGTGACCCATCTCAGCACAATTTCACATTCAAAAGAAACATATCCAGTAGCCGAAAAAGAATTAAAAAACAATTCAGATTTTATTAACAGGAAAATTGTAAAGGGGATTACATTCCTAGTGCAAAGCAAAGCATCTTAAGCTTCTCTCGCCTTCTCTTCTACTTATTTCACACATCATGGTGTAGCCATTGCTGCTGGTCTCTTTCCCTTCTCCCCTAACACCCCCAAGCTGTCTCTCAAGCCCAGCCCTTGCCTCCTTGCTCCCTTGCCCCCCTCATCTCTTCCATGTATTATTTTTCTCTCCTGCAAGAAGGAACTGTAATGTAAATGTGTCAGTCTAATGTAAATCAGGCCAAGCTTGTCTCGGCTCTTTTGATTCTGTCCCTCATTCCCCTGGTTTGCAAAGGGACAAGGAGCCCCAGCTGTCAATTACTGGGACTTCTCAGACAATGAGAAAAGATTGGAAGGCTGAGAACACTCATACTGCGTGGTTTGTCTGTCACAGAGACTAGATTGTCTCTGTACCAGGCGGTGTTTTTCCTGATGTAACGGCCGACATGCTTTGCTCATCTTATGTGCTCAGAGAAATTGGCACGGTGGTCTGCCCTGGGCCCTTACGAGACTCTGACTAGACTGGAGGAATCCAACTCCCCACACCCTCAAGAGTCTTTAGTCTCACACACATGACATGAGGTGCCCACCCATACCTCACTTAAGGCCTGCGTCCACTTGCTCGCTCCGTCACCTCACACTATCTTCAGGGCCACTCTCGTGCCCTTCTTTCTCCATGATAACTTTACTCAGAGCAGAAATTCAAGGGAACTTTCAACTTCTCATGTAGTCTGAATTTCCACTGAAAATAATCCTTCATTCCAATTAAACCTGTTTTGCCTATGTCCACCCTTCCTCCCCTTTGTTCCCACTGCAACAACTTCTCCTATACACACTTGAAGAGACATTTTCTCCACTCAGTGCATGTCCAAACTAGTATCCTGTGCCACTGTGACATGGAGGGCTCCAATCCAAGTGTTGCCGGGGATTTGGACACAGACTCAGGAGTGTTAGGGAGCTTGGGAGTCACTGACGATCCCTAATATGGGGCCCCATGTGCACTTCCCAACCTCTCCATGTTTTCTGCCCCCAGGAAGTTATCATTCTTGCAACAGCTCAGACCTTACTTTGCCCAAACCAGAATCCTTATCAAGGACTGGTAGTGCTATGTTACCTGAGAACACCCAAACTTTATAGTTAAATAGGTACAACTTTGCTTGACGAATTTCTTCTCACACATTATCAATCCAAATTGGGATAATTGTGCCCTAGTTATCTAGTATAAGCTAGGAACTATGGTATATGTGTCACAACTTCAATTAAAGAAAATTTTACGTGTTAACTGTTCCTCAGTGCTGACTTATGCCAACTTCCTGGCCCCTTCTCACTTGTCATATCTTAAGGAAGTCTGCAGTTTTCTATCTTTAGCAATTCATACAAAATTGTACCAGTCTCAGTCTTACTAACACATGTGGTCATGCTCTGTCTATCTTTCTCAGAGGCCCTAAAAATAGTAGTTGCCTTTTTCTGTGTGGTAGTGACCCAAGGGACGGCAAGGCATTGCGACTGCAGTTTAGCAACCACTGCAAAGGTGCACTTTGTTTCTATTCCACAGACACAAAGGGAGACTACGCTAATATTTGTGATGATGTGAACAGGGATCCCAAATCTAATTCATGCTGGGGGTGGTGGGGCATGCTTGTAAGCCGATCACTGAGGAGGCTGAGGCAGGAGGATTGCCATGAGTTCGAGGCCAGCCTGGGCTGCATAGAGAGTTCACATCCAGCCTGAACTACATAGCAAGATCTTGTCTCAAAAAACAAACAAAAAAGAAAACCAACAAAAAAATGTAATTCATGTCTTCAAAGAACTGCAGAAGCCCTGGATCTTAGGCAGAAGTGAGAAAGGGCCTTCTTCCAACTTTCCCACTCAGACCCTGAAGCCCCTGTTTTAAGAAGTGTTGTATGAAAACAGCTTTGTCTTCTACAGTCAGCCACATTTTCACAGTTTATAGGTATTATGCCTGCTTTTCTGGGTTTTTTTTTAAGGCAAAATGACCCCCTTCACACCAAAATTCTCTAATCTGTTCACTTTATTTTTTCCACGTACGTTATCATCTTCCTTTATACTATATTTCTCTTATTAACTGTCTTTCAACCCCAGCTGGAGTGTCAGATCCACTAGGGCAGAATTTTGCTTTGCTCCTACCCATACCTCCAGAACCTAGAATGTTATGATTTGGACCTAAAATGTCCCCCAAAAGTCTCAGGTTTGGAGGTGGAGCCTTGAAAGAGGGGGTGGGTCACTCAGTGTGTGACTTGGAAGGGTGTATTCTTGTTCTTGGCCCCTCTTTTCTCAATGTGTTTCCTGGATACCATGGGTTGAGCAGCTTTCCTCTGCCAGGCCCTTCTGCCATGCTATTTCTGCCTTGGAGCCACCCAACCATAGACTGAAACTTCTGAAACTGTAAGCCAAAATAAACATCTCCTTTAAGTTGCAGGTGCCAGGTATTTTTGTCCCAGCAATGGGAAAGTGACTAATACAATGGTCAACCACATGTTCACAGTTTATAAGATAATGCCTGCACATCTGTTCTTTTTTTTAAAGGCATAATGATCCCCTTCACACCAAGATTCTCTACTTATTTTACTTTATTCTTCTGCACTTCAGGTAATAATTTTTATTATACTATTTTTTAATTTGTTAACAGTTTTTCAACCCCAGCTGGCCTGTCTGATCTATTAGGGAGGAGGTTTTGCTTTGCTGATTCAACTAGCACCTAGAATAGTGCCTGGTACATGATAAATATTTGTTGAATAGATGAATAAGTGAAGTCTAAATCCATACATAGAAAGAGTAACATTTCCCTTAAGAACACATACTGCACCCTGCAGAGGCCCTACTCTGCTATATTTTTTGTAATGCTGGGGATCAAATCCAGGGCCTCATTTATAGTAGGCAAGTGTTCTATCTCTGAGCTATATTCCCTAGCCCACAGTTCAGCTTCCTTAATTTCAACCATTTTGGTGATCCATGGCATATTCACACAATTAAGTGATGTTTTAGTGGCCTTTCTTGATCAAACAAATACTTCCTTTAGAGACACTTACAAAACAGCCAGGTGCTGTTTTAAATTGAGAGCTATACCTTCCCACATACTCTAATGCTCATGGGTGTATTTCACCACTATCCTCATCAAAGTGTCAGATATACTGGGGTCAGATTTTGTCAGAAATCTGAGTCAAAGGACTGCAAGCTTTCTGCTCTCCCCAGTGTTGCAAATAGGATGATGTCAAGCCTCTGTCCTTGAATTTTGTGTTAAGGAGAACTCCTGATTTATCCTCTTATTCTGCTGGAGACAGTCTCAGAAAAAGCATCCTGCCACTGGTTATAAGATGGGTAGCTACCTGAAAAAAGGGATATCATGAAAGTAAAGGTTACTGTGCTTTAAAGAGAATGTTCCTCTTCCCTCTGTGTTCCTGAACTGGTACACTGTAGTAATATAGGGCAGTTTTAGCCCAGGGCACTTCTGACTGTAACAAAATTGAGGCCTTTGTGTCCTTTGCTTGAGCTTTTCCCTGCTTCTGTTATAAAAGTAAACCCAAAAAAACTCTCTGCATTGACCAAAGATAATAAAGGATATACAAAGATCAATCTTCCCAGGATAGTAAAACTAAATAAAAATCAAACACCAACCATGAATCAGAAAAGCAATATTCGGGGAAGTGAGGCTAGTCTCTGAACGACCTAAGTGTAGTAATTTCAATAAGCCTCCGTTATTCTTCACAACGTTGTCCAGATCTCTAGGACGCAGAGGGAAACGTATGGAAGCTCACTAGTGATTACCTGGATGGTGTGAATTAAGCTGGGACTAGAGTCTTCTCAGAGGGTGATCCCAAGTACCCTTCTTATATTATCAAAGATCAATTTCCTCTTACCAATGGCCTTAGTTGCTAATGCCACTCCGTAGAGCCATACTTGGGTAGTATCATCCAAGACATCTCCAATGAAGTGGGTAATAAGCTGCCCACAATTTCACATAATTCACACAGAAGCCACTGATTTTTTAAATTGCAGCGATATCTGTGGGACATAAAGTCTCTCCCTTTCATACTTGGGGACTTTTACTAGTGTGTAGGGGAACATTCTCTCTGTAAAAAAGAGTGATTATGGAGAAAGGTTCTGAGAGATGGAGACGGAGCACAGAGATAATGCAGTTTGAATCTTAAGGCTATAATTTGGGACCCAAAATCTAAGGAAGAAAAGAAATAATCAACAGAGATGTGAGAGAAGGAAGGGCTTTGCAGTAGATATTTAACTCTGAGATAAACTAGCATTATCCCACGTTTGTCTCACTTGTGTTAGCTTGGGAAGAAATAGATTTATTTATCCAGCTCTGTGATATTTTAGCAACCTGCATTTTAACCACAAAACAAAAGCTGAAAGAGTCCTGAACTAATTGAATGTTTTTCAAAATAGGAAGATTACCACAGTCTGCATTACCCACCAACACTAAACTATTTCCTCCTTCCCCTTTCCATAAGCAATACTGTATTTTCAGTCCTTGGTGTCTGCTGCCTGGAGAGCGCTTCCTTTTTCACCTTTTCTTACCATTTCCTTCTCTTCACTGTGCATCCATCTCCTCCCAGCAATCAGAAGAAACGACCTAAATTTCAAGTTTGAGCCTCTCTACACCTCGATTAACATCTCCTTCAGGTGTCCCATAGCCTTCTTTTACCACTTTGTGCCTCTGTTTCTCCTTTAGTTATTCAAAACTACTTTGTAGCTCCTACATACCAACCACACTATTTCATGACTCTATCACTTTATTCATGCTGGTCTCTATGCTTAAAGTGACTTTCTCGCCTTTTTCTTTTGCTTTCCTTCCCTTTTGGATTTTTATTAACTGTGAAATACAACACAAATATGTAAAAGTCAATAACATATGTATACTTTAATGAATAAAGCCAATACTTTTTGCTCTGATCATTTCTTTTTTATCTGTATGTCCTCAAAGTTTCTAATCTTGTCTTTCATAATCTATAATTTGCTATCATTCTCCCTATGAAAATTTTAAATTTTATTCAAGTTTGATAATCTTGATTTTATTCAGTATTAAATTTTAAAATTTGTGCCACATTATCAAAGTATTACTTTGATCCCCAATAATGTCATACATACTTAAACTCAACAGAATTACAAAATACACAAAACATTTTACTTAAAATAATTCTTTCCTTAGAAAAGTAGCTTTATATAAAAGGCTTGGCTTCAAACTGTTATTTGTCACTGAATGAATTTTTCTTTTTGGCCTCCACTGTGCAGAAATAAGCACATTTTAGCTCACTTTTAAATGAGTAGTTTGCAATAAATTCCTACAGTTTTCCACATTTGTGAAATTCTTCCAAATGCATTAAACAATTACACTGTTTCTTGTCTGGTTAGATGTAATTCCTGACTGTCTAGCATATTTACTGTCAATTTCTCTGAAAACATGATGTTCAGAGCAACGTCCAAACTCTCTGAAGCTTTACCCAGAGTTGACATTTAAACCATCCTAATCCATACCTTTTGAGAGGTTGTTTGGAGGTTCTAGCAGGGAAGCGCAGCTACCCTCTTGATAGAGGAAATGGTCTTCCTCTATGAGGGGTGGTCATCCTCTTCCACAGAGCTCGAGAGGGAAGAAGGGGACACCTGCCTGGCCAGCCAGACCAGCCAAGTCAGCCCTGGCGATCAATGGGGTGACAGTGTAACAAGATCATCCTCACATCCACAATCCACACCTTTTGAAACATTTCTTTAATGCAGCCTAAAATCTTCCATTAGTTACTTTGCTTCCTTTTCCGTCCTACACACACACACACACACACACACACACACACACACACGTTTCATCAAAATGCTATAGAAATTATTTGACTTTACAAAATATTTGCAGAAGTGACTTTTTCTTTTCTGAATCTTGACCTTCATTTCCAGTGAATAGTTGAAAATCTGGGTGCTCAGAAAATGGCTGAATTTTAGATAAATGTCCCAGTTCTATTAAGTAGAAAAAATATAAATAAGTCCTTGAGTCTGCTTGGACTTTCCCTTTCAGTCAAAATGTCATCAAACCACTGATAAAATTCAGTACATGGATTATCATTTCTTTTCTAAACAAGCACTTGTAAAGATTTGCTTTCTTTCAAATACACACTCATCCTTGCATATAGTCCAGATATATATCCATAAATACTCTTTTTTATATACAGAGAACTTTTGGCCAGCTGTGAAAAGTATTCTTTCACATTTCCCTTGGCAGAGACCAAACTATTTAAAAGTCTTTTAATTGTCTGTGACTTGATAGTTTTCTTGGAATGATAATAATCCTCATCTTCCAATTACTATATCTGGTGCTTTATCACCGGTGTGATGCTCAGGGTGAAGGAGCAATCTCTACAATCAGCATCAGGGGTACCATACAGCATCAGCTTCACAGTTGTCTGAGGAATCATCCTGCTTTGTCCTCTGAAGAACGGTCTTCTGCATTTCCCCCTTTAGAGATTTATCCATAGCTACAAGTTGCTCAGTTCCTTCACATTCTTCAGTGAGATTATCAGCATCTTCACAGTACTAGGTGTGATCAAAATATACAATGAATGTTTCGATTAAAGACTTTTTTACGGTAAAAGATACATTTTCATTAATCTTCCTCAAAATACTCCCCCTTGCTTCAAGCACACTTATCCCAGTGTTCTTGCCACTGTTGGGAGCAATTCTGGAAGTCCTCTTTTGTGAGTGTCTTTAAGAGTTATCACCAAAAATGTAGTGAATGCTGCTGCCCAGTGCCATTCAACAGAAAGGCAGGTTTGTAAAAAAGCATTACAGCACACCCTCATCCACCTTATTCACCAGATCTGGTACCATGTAACTTCTGGCTTTTCCCCAAAATAAAAAATAACCAACAAAGGCAAACGTTTTTAATCAGTTCGGGACATGGAAGTAGCCACAACAGTGAAACTAAAGACATGAAAGAGGATTTCCAGAAATGGTTCAGAAAGTGCAAGAATGGTGGAACAAGTATGATTGAAGGGAGGAGGGATATTTGAGGGGAATTAGTGGCAATGCATCTTTTCCTGTAATACATTTTTAAAATTTAAACATTACTTGTATTTTTATCACACTTCATACTTATTGCCTATAGGTTTAAACATTAAATTTTTTTTTGAGATACGGTCTCACTATGTAGTTCAGGCTGGCCTGGACCTACTTTGTAACCCAGCCTGGCCTCAAACTAGTGGCGATCCTCCTGCCTCAGCCTCCCAAGTGCTGGGATTACAGGTGTGCACCACAATGCACAGCTAAACATTAAATTTTTAACTTATTTGATTTTACACTTTATTCTCACATTGAGCTTTATCCTATAAAATATATAAAATAGTTTCATAATATTACTATTAGTACCAACAGTAAAATTACAGGAGGAAATTTGGAGTTCTTTGCAGTTTGTTTTGTTCTTAGAATACATTTCACTAAAAGAAAGACACAACATTGTGTTCAGAAGTCATTTGAAATACACTTTTTGTTTTATTACAAATCTCATATGTATTTAGGTTTATTTATTTCATTTGTTTTCAAATTTAGGGATTCTCTTTCTTCTTTTCTTTTTTGTTTCATTCACTTTTTTGAATATATAAAGTGATTACATGATTATAAAGTCAAAACTGCATAAAAAGATAGATACTCAGAGATGTCTTCCTGCCATTCCTTCCCTATCCTCTAAGAGTTCCCCCGCCCCACACACCATTTTATTAGTTTCTGGACTGTCTTCTCAATGCTTCATTTGCACAAAAGGTAGCTATTGTACACAGTGTTGTATACCCTGCTTCATCTACTACTTCATCTGCTACAGTCGTTCCATAGCAGCCCATATAAATATTCCTCACTATGTTTATAGCATCATACTACTCCACAATATACCACTATACCAATATACTAATCAACTCCCCCTTCTGTTGATGGATATTTGAGGCATTCCTAGTCTTTTGCCATTAAAAATCCCATAATAGTATTGCCTTTTGCATATATTATGTCAAATTTGTGTGTATATACTATTAGTATAGGTACTTAGAAAATGTGATTACCGAGTGAAAGGATAAATTCATCCACTTCTACCTCTGCTGGATAGTACCAAATTCCCCTGCACAGAGACCGTTTCACATTACACTTTACCAGCCCCATATCCGTGTGTCTCTTTCCCCCAGAGCTTTCGCAACAAAGTGTGTTCTCAGACTTTTCAATACTTGCCAACAAAATACAACGTGCTGTTTCAATGCAAATTTTACCATTTCAAGGTCCATCTGCATGAATTTTAAACTATCTGTACGTATTTTGCACTCATTTTTCTATTAGATTTATGTATTTTTTATTTCTAGAACCTCTTCATAGCATAAGGTGCAAATATTCTGTCCAGGTAATCATTTCCTTTGGCCTTTCTTATGATATTTTAGCCAAGCAATGTTTTAAAATTATGTAATAGAATTTAGCAGTCTTTTATTGATCTCTGGATTTTAAGTCACAAAAATGCTTTGCCTGCTACCTCTATGGATAGCTTATGCCAAAATCTACACACTTCCTTAGCTTGTAAAAATTTCATTTTTGTTATGCTGTTTGAACTGATCCATGTAGAATGTATCTTGGCTTATGTACAAACTATGGGTTCAATTTTCCTTTTTCCAAAATTGTTCCCAATTGTCCCAATAGCATTTATTTTAAAAGTCAGTTTTTCTTCTATATACGACATTTTTAGGTGTTTTTAGATTGATACCAAACCTATCTATCCATGTGAACCATTTCTATACTGGTTTAATTATGGCAGATTTAGAATATTTTAAACACAGGTAAGACAAGTTCCTCCTCACTGCTTTTCTTCTCAGGGCTTTCCTAGATGTCCTTGTTTATTTTTTCTTTCTATATGAATTAATAATCAATTTGTGTAACTAAAAATCAAAATAAACCCAGAAATATTTATTTGCATTTTTATTGGAATTATGTTAAACTTACGAATTCACCTAAGGTGTGTCCTTCATTTTTTTATGTCTACTTTTGTGTCTTTGGGGAATAGTATACAGTTTTCCTCAAAGGTTTTACATATTTCCCTCTAACTTTATACCTAGGAATTTTATAATTATATTTGCTATTACAAATTGGATCTTGATGTCCTTTTCCATATTATCTTCTAACTGGTTCTGCATTGTATCTACAGAGCCTATTATCTTCTGCGTATGCTTTTTATATCCTACTAGTATACTCAACCATCTTTGTTTGCAGTAGTTTTTCCACTGGTTTGCTGCCCTTTTCTAGATACACAATTGTAACATCTACAATTCTCATATATCTAATTGTTTTCTCTTGTAAAATGCCTTGGCAAATACCTCCAATACTGTGTTAAGTGTTACAGTGATGGCGATCATCCTTCTCTTGTTTCAAACATTAGCAGGAATGCACCCAGTGTTTTCCCATGAAAAAGAACAAGTAAGATGTGGGGGAAAAAGACACATTAACATGTAATAAAAATGCTCTTCTATTTCTTTTTTGAAAATTATTTTTATTTAGAATACATCTTGATTTTTTTCAAATGTGTTTCTAGTGTCTATGGAAATAATTATAAGACTTTTTTTTTAGACAGAGTAATATTATTTATATTAATGAATTGCCAGACATTGAACCATCTTTGCATTCCTGAAACAATTTTACATAGTTGTGATATATTGGACTGTTTGATTCCATTTGCTAATATTTTATTTGGTACTTTTGCCTTGATATACACAAAGGTAATTTATTGGTAGTTTTTTTGTATAATGTTCATCAGATTTGAGTTTCAATATTATATTTTTGCACTAAAAATTTTGAAATGCTCCTTTTCTATACTTCAGGATAGAGTTGGGATTAGAGGCCTTTAAAGTCCCATTTTAAGCCATCTTGGGCAACTTTACAAAGTTTTTAAAAAAAATATGTACTACTCAGTATTTTCCTTGCTTTCATAATGATGGCAGAACTAAATAAGCCACTTAATACTACTGAGGATAAAAAACTTCCACCTTTCTTTACTCAATTTATTCTTCTAATCTTTCAAGACCTTTCTCACTTGTCATCTGTAAAATTTCTTCTCTGAAGTAAAAAATGGCTCCTACAGTACCTCATCTCCAGCTTGTAATCATCTCCAAGCCCTAATAATTTTGACATTATAAATCCATCCATATCTCTTCCTTCCTGTGGCCACCATCTTAGTCCAAGCCCAAATCATTTATTGTCTATGTCATTTAGGCTGCCCTGCCCCTTTGTAATACATTCTTTCTTGGAAGTCAAAGTGACCCTTTAGAAAACACAGATGTGATTATTCACTTGAAAAAGCCTGTAAGTAGGTTCCCATTCTTTTGTGATATCTTTTAGAATCCTTAACATGTTTCCAAAAAGCCCTGCCCATTCTGGAGCTTTCCTACCTGTCAACTTGTGCCTCTCATCCCCTTTCCATTCTGGCCTCTTTTTCTTCTTCCAACTTCCTAAGCTTTTTTTCCTCTCAGGGTCTTTGTACAACCTGTCCCATTTGCTGGAAGGCCACTTCCTTCACCTCCTCCATACCTTCCATCTGATTTTTTTCCACTCATTTTCCAGTTCTATGCTCAGGGAAGATTTTCCTAAACTCCTAGCCTTCGTAAGTTCTTTTATTGAATAGTCATATCATGCTACATACTTTCTGTGTTAGTTCATTAGGGCTGCTATAACAAATACCAAACATTGTGCGGCTTATAAACAACAAAATTTTATGTCTCAGTTCTGCAGGCTGGAAGTCCAAGATCCAGGTGCTGATTCAGTGTCTGGCGAGGGCCCACTTCCTTATATGTCATCATGTTCTTACTGTAACCTCACATTGCAGGAAAAAGTGAAGAATCTCTTTCTATAAAACACTAATCCCAGTCATGAATCTTTGTGGTCTACTCATGTCTCAGAGGCCCCATCTCCTAATAACCATCATGTTGGGGGTTAGAATTTCAATATGTGATGAATGGAGGGTATAAATATTCAGCCATTGCTCTTTTCCTTCATAGAACTTTTCACTATTGTGATTACTTAGATATTCAGGTGAGTTTTCTCCTAATATTTGTCACACTAAACTGTAATTTATCTGGAGGAAGGGACCATGTTTATCTTGTTCGCAGCTGGATTTTCAGCATCTATCAAAATTGAAAGCACGGTAATAGAATTTAATAAGTATCTGTTGGACGGATGGGTGGATGGATGGATGAATCAAAAATCAAATAATCAATGAATGAACAAAAGACTAATTTCTAAACTTTGGGAAAGAACCCTGAAGGAGAAAATGCTCTATTTTCCCTGCAAGGGGAGACATACTCCTATTAGAAATAGCATGGGTAGCAGGAGAGCAGAAAATAAGATCTATTATAATTTATTTCTCAGGCTCCTGAAACTGATTCAGACTATCTGATCATTTCTTTGCTAGCAGAGCTTTCCAGATCTGTCTGGATCACCCAGTGGTACCAGGCAAGTGAGCATTTCCTCTGTTCATCTCCTCCCATGGACAATCTAAAAATTCTGCTAGCTTTGTCCACTTCAGTCTTGGTTTGTTAGGTAATTAAGCTGTAAATGCCTACTCTCTTGGAAAAATACTGTACTTTATCTGTCATTTCAATATTACCATTAGCATTATTATTTGTGTTTTCCTGTAATTTTTTCAAAATCCCTTGGGCAATCTTTATGAAGTTTCAAAATGTTTTAAAATTATTCTGATAGTAGAAAATACTGGGATTCTGTAGAACAAAAAAGTAATAAAATATTGATGAAAGTGAACTTAGAAAAAATACTAATTCACAGATTTCCCTAAGCCATGGGGAAAGTTAAAAGGGGAGAGAAACAGTAGAGTTTGAATATGGAGAGCATGTCTGCCTTGGAGCAGTTCCTGAAAGAAACCCTTGTTTAATCCTGACGGCATATTCCGGGAGGCTATCCCTGCTGCACATCAATAGTATTCTGTTCTTCACTGAATTATTTTTTCCAATTCAGGCTTAAGCATATGAAAAGTTGCATGAGGCTTACATTATATTGCTTTTGAATTTTCTTTTTCTTCATTCTACTTCTAAAGCTTCCTTTTCAGTTTTTCTTTCAATTTTTCTCTGCCTTAGCCCCCAAGACTGAAAAAGAGACAGGCTTGAGGACCAGGACATAGCAGCATTCCCCTGCTCCTGTCTTTGCGAGATCAGTTTACTTTAGTTCAATTCAGTTTGCATTTAACAAATGCCTACTGTGTGTTTGGGACTGTGCAGTGGGGGGGGATGAGTTCAGGAAATCTAAGTCTTTGCTTTATTGATGTTTACCATGCAACTAGGAAGACAAGGCATTTGGTAACCTCTTTGAACATATATAAATTAATACAAAGATGGTATAGATAATATTTATCTTATTCACTTATATGATTCCTTTTCACAAATGTTCTAGGTTTTGTGACATTAGCTCTCAGGGTACTGTTGTCCTCTCATCTCAATGTACCCCAGTAAACTGAGACTTAGGTAATGTAACTTGCTTAGATGGGTAAAGAAACTAGTGAAACTATTAGAACTGAAGCCTTGGTCCCTATAGAGTTTGTATGATATTATATGTTCTAGATATAAAGAACATGTTATACATGATAACACTAAAAATTGAAGAACTTCAATGTAAAGAAAAATACACTATTCTATTAATGAGGGAAAACTATTTTTCCCAAATAGCCAATAAATCTGACATTTGGATTTTATATTTCTACCCTATTCTGTTAATTTTGAGTGATCCCTTCTCTTTCCTTCACTCTTAAGAGTAGCTGAAACTCTACTTTGGCTCTTTTCTTTTTCTTTGGTGATAGAAGAACTTATTTGGAAAGAGTCCTGCCTTATGTAAGTCACCTTTCTCTAGGAAAGGGGTCAAGGAAACTTCCATTGACATTAGCCAGGTGGCCCTTGAAGAAGAAGGTTTGAAACCAGAGAGTATTTGATGAGTTCTGGCCATTGGCCAGAAAACTGTTGTGAAAGGCTTCATGTTACCACTGAGAAGCCTACCAGGCAGAATTCCTCTCCTCTAGCACACTGTCACTCAAGAGGATCCACCCAAAATCTGGAAAGTATTTGGAGCCAGCAGGGAAAGAAAGGAGATTTTCACTCCAAAAAGGATTACACACGTGGCTCAAAGGTCAGGACACCAGATCTGTTACCTGGGATACTGCGTGGCATTTACCTACCGTGTCTGGGTACTAATTCATGTTTAGCAGCAATAGCAACATAATTACAACCATAACATCATTATCAAATTTCTAGTTCAAATTTATGCCAAGGTCTGAAAATAGGAACATTAGTTGTACTGTCAATCAACACTGTCTAGTAGACACTTCTTGAGTGCAGAACTGGAATCAGCAGAGGACACAAGAAAACAATAATGACCTAAAAGTTTTATGGGAGACACAGCATAAAAAAAAACTCGTGGAATCACTTGTAATCAAAACATAAAGAACAGAAATAAACAGCTAAAATATATAGAGATGGAATCCAGATATGGAATGCAAGATTCATGGAATGTGATTTAAAAAACATAATTTTATTTTTGGGGTTTTAGCATCTTTTAAAAATTTTTTATTGGGGGGAGGGGATAATCCTCACTTTCCCTGAATGGAAAATTGTGCAGATCCCTGACTTTTTGGTTCACTCTTTGATAATATGACAATCCTTTAAGTGATGGCCACTTTAAATAAACAAGACAGTCTAGATTTAGTAATTAGAATGTATCCAGTTCAAAATGGTAACCAAATACTTCAGTCTTCATTTTAAACTGTCAATCTAATACAGCACCCCCCACCCACCATATAAGGCCTGGGGCTGGTGGCCATCTGCCTTCACCTTTCTCCTAAACTTACCCCTCCTGCACTAGCTAACTGCCACTTGATCTGCTTGCGTAAAAGCGGGAGGAGGCGTATAGCTGAGTGGAAGGGCAGTTCTTTTGTAGGATAGGTCTATATCTGACTGATAGTTAAAACTGACTTTTTCCTTAAAAGGGGCTTTTAAAGGTTCTTTAGAGATTCTTGTTGTTATAGTACAGATCTGGGATGTTCCCCTAAAGGCTCATGTGTTGAATATTTGGTCCCCAAAGCAGCTGTGCTCAGACATGGGGCTTTTGGAAGGTGATTGGATCATGAGGACTCTAACTTCATTGGTGGATTAATCCATTAATGGATTCACGATTTGATGGCATTATTGGGAGGTGATGGAAACTTGGGAGGTAGGATCTAGTTGAAGGGAGCAGCTCATAAGGGTGTGCCCATGAGGGACTATATCTTATCCCTGGCCTCTTCCTCTTTGGCTCTCTTGCCAGAAACAATGGAGCCAGCAGATCATGGACTGAAACCTCTGAAACCAGAAGCCAAAATAAATCTTTGCTCATTCTAGTTGTTTTTTCTCAAATATTTTGTCACAGTGACAGAAAGCTAACTAATACATCTATCATCAGTGATCCCTCACATGAGTCTCTTTGGCCCAGACAAGACAGATGCAAGTGGTGGCCTGTGATAAACTCTGGATTCTAAGATTACTGTGTTCATCTCTAGCTTCTGTCCACTGGGTCCCTTCATGTTCCTAGATATACCTTTTGAATAGACCAAAGGCAACCCCATGTTGTCTGCCTCCTCTGTGGCCCACATTTAGTGCAGGGAAATATTCATACATCCATTGATCCTGCTGATCTGGGAGTACAGGTGGATTTCACATCTACTCTGTGGCTAGAGCCTTCTCTAATCCGTAGGAAAGAGCTAGTGTGGTTCTCTATTTTATAAATCTCCCTCCTTACACTCTCTTGATATCATAAGGTAAAACTGTTCTTCAACAATAGCTTTGTACTTAGAAGCCTTTTTGAGTAACCATCTTTAATTGCAATTGACAAAGTTCCTATGCGCCTCCCAAACCTTGATAATAAGGAGCTGTGTGTCTCCACCTCTGTCTTCCATATACAGCTGAGCACAGAGCCTGGAACAAGGTAGGTACTCAGGAAATGTTTGGTGAATGGATGGATCTGAGGCAACTTTTGCTGTGCAGTGAATTCTCAAGATGCTTTAAAATAACCTGTATGGGTAGCTTATTTTACTACTCCCTGGCAGACTCCAATCAATCATTCTTACATTGGTTAAATGCTGATAACTTCCCAGAACTTGTATACCTTAGCATTTCTTGGCTGGTAAATGTGAGAAATGAAAAAATACAGTAGGGAAATGCATTTTTTTCAAGGAAGAAATGGATAAATTCACATTAGCTATTTCAGGTTTTGGGAAAAGTTATGAGATGCCAAATTAAGCCTTCACAGAAAAAAAATCCTCTAAAACTGCAGGAATTGTTCATACTGTTTGAGTAGTGGGTTTAGAAAACCTAAAATGACCAAATAACAAGGAAAAAAATTAGATTTTAAACATTTGGCAAAAATGTGTTAAATACAGGTAGTAGATATGAGGACTTTATTACACTATGCTTTCTCATTTTTCTGTATGTTTAAACATTTTTGTAATAAAAACAAGATTAAAAAATGAATCTCAGAAGCATCCCAGTCTTTTCCCTGCTCTAAAAAGTAGGCATGGCCAGTCATGGTGGCACCCACCTGTAATCCCAGCACTCAGGAGGCTGAGGCAGGAGGATAGCCATGAGTTTGAGGCCAGCCTCGGCTACATAGTGAGTTCAAGAACAGCCTGAACTACACAGCGAGACACTGTCTCAAAAAAAAAAAAAACTATGTAGACTTCGCCATCGTATAACTAAACATTCATAGTACCTATTAACCCATCAATACAGGACAGTAGTATGATGATAATCATGAAGCTGTTTGTATTTGAATTACAGACTAAATGCTTTGGAAGCAAGATTTGTGACTGTGGAATTAGATTAAATCAGAATTTATTGAAACAGAAGAATATTTATAGATCATTTTAGCCAACCACTCTTACTTTACAAATGAAAAAATTAGTACCCAGAGAAATGAAATGAAATAACTAATCAATTAATCTCTGAGCTGATACTCTAGTGTCATACTCTTTCTACCACCCTGGTTGACACAAGACATTAAACAAGAGCTTCCAAGACACAGAACCTGGGCTGGGGGTGGGAGGGTGGAGACCACCCTTCAGGTACAGTACTTACAGTTGCTGGATGCTTTGATTGTATCATCTCTGCTGCATCCATGTGGGGAGCTCCTTTTCTACAGTGGATTCTCAGACACTGAGCAGTGGCCTCACCAAGACTTAATTAAGCTAGACTTAATAGGGTGAAGGCCAGAGAAGAAGTCAAAAGGTCAGTTGTGTGAAGCTGGTCCTCCACTCTGAGAGAGTGATGGGTGGTACCAAGCAGAGCATCACTTTACTGAATCTGGAAAAATGGTGATTTGGCAGGTATGGGCCAGTGGCCCATCAGAATGGAATTATTATTCCACTTCCAGCCAACTAGGATGCAAGGAGGATCAGGAGAAAATACACCCTTGGGCTATTCCTGTGGGTCATACAGTTCTAAACACAGAGATGGGGATTTGAGAGATACTGGCTGAAATGAGAGGCCTGGATAAGACATGGAAGTGGCTTAATTTTTTCTGTGACTTTCTCTGCTGGTGGTCAGGAAGGACCTAAATTTTCAGAATATATTCCCTCATTTTGGATCAGGATCAACTCAGGTATATCTAGTTCCTCTATTTGGAAGTTTAATATTCTTTAGGATGCTAATATAGATTTCTAGTTTGGATGCAAGAAGCACAGAATCAAACTGCTACCATAGATTGAATGTGAACAAATGCCTTAGAATGATTGAGAGGATGGGGTGGGGATTTCTAATCTCCATGTAATCTCAGTTGGATTTCTTCAAATTTTCTCAAGCAAATCTATGAATTAAATAAACAATATAGTTAAATGTAATTGCAGCTTCAAGTCTACCCTCCAGATCCCTCTCAACCAGAGGGCTGCCTTAAATCCTTCACCCTCAGAGCTGCCAATGACCAAAATAGGCTTTAATCCAGAGTCTGGTAGAGGTGATTTGCAGGCTGAATGTTACTTGCTTTAAAAAATAATTTTAAAATTGCCAACATATGCAATTTGGGAGAATTTATTTTTCTTTTTTAAAATCTGGATTTCAACTTCGTTTGAAAACTTGGACAATCTCACCATGGTATGGTGGCAGGAGGTGGACACACATTCCTGCTTGGCAAAATTCCTGCGTTTGAAACCTCAGAGACTCAGAGAAGGCTCACTCTTGAGACAGGTCCAGAGCTGTCAGTTCCCATCCCCTCACTGATGCACATGCACTACCTGCAGCCTCCTTTGATCTCAACTGGTTCGATTTTGGTTTTATGGAGCAGGTTATGGGGAGCAGATGCTGGGGCACCGTTGGTTAAACAGGCAGCAAGTTAGACCACAGCATTAACAGTCCGCCTGTGTGGGCTGCTTCACTCTTTTCATGCACCACCACGTGCTGACGACTTTGAAGTGTTTATGCTTTGTACTGGAAGGTGCATTACTTATAAATGTCAACATTTACATCTCTTTTTAGCCCTCAACATTTTTAATTCTACCCTTCTGGGGTAGTAGAGATTGTCTTGGCTATCGTTCACTTTGAAAGAGGGTGGACAATATCCATGAGGGTTCTATGGGGTATAGATTCATTCTGACATCATAAATAATGTTGCTAGTTCTTTTCTTTGCCAAAGACACTCCTTACTAACAGTTTAATCTCCTAAGCAACTGAACCAGTGCGGAGTTGGTGCACAAAAGCGGTGTTTAGTGTAGCGAGTTTGGGACCACTGTGGGAATGAGGTGCGCGGGTCCATCTCCGATGCAGACAACCGGTAGCAGAAGAGTGGTGGGATGGACCCACTGCTGGCTCGGGCCACGCCGGCGCGGCCATACAGAACTGGCCTGACAGCCAGGGTTCGTGAGCTTCTTTCCTACCGCAGAACCAGGCCCCGAGACCCAAGCCTGTGGCCGACAGCGCGAAACCGCTCTTAGCTTTTGGGCTAGGGGAGAAAGAAAGCCGCTAACCAGAGCCGAGCGGAGAGTATGCTGCCCGTGTCTGCGCAGGCGCGCCCGGCCTTTTGCGACTGGTCAGCGCGCAGGCGCCCCTCCTACTCGGCCTTGCCGTCCTGTAAACGAATGCGCCCGCTGCCGCCAGCTTCTGCTTCCGGGTCACACTTTGACAGCGGCTTTCCAGACCCAGCTCAGCCGGAGGTTTGGTGAGTGCGGTCCTCTGTGCGCGAAGGTCTGCAGCCAGGGCCGCGAGCCCGGCGCACCACGCCCAGTTACGCTTCCTCCACTGCACTCGAGGTCTGCGAGCTCTCGAGGCCAAGACATCGTTCCGGGTCTTGGGGGAGATCGGGGAGGGGGTTGGGCCGCGCCTGGGGCTCCCGGGAAACAGACTGCACAACTCCTGTTTATTGCCGGCACCAGGAGACCTGCCGGGATTGCTGCGATGTACTGGGAGCCTGTGCAGAAAGTGACATTACACGACCTTGCATTTCGTACCCTTGCCCTCCGCGCCCGGGCCTTGGCAAGACGACGCTGCCGCGAGCCCTCCCGCTGCAGGTGCGATGGGGTCGGGGCGCCTCTGGCTCGCCCAAGGGGCGGAGGCCCAGGCCCTCCTAGCATCAGAATTGTTGAGGCTGTTGAGTGCCGTCTCTCTTCCGCTTGGATTTTAGCTTCGCAAAAACAAACAAAAAAACCCTTTAATATTTTCTGTAGATCCCGTAGCGAAAGAAAACGGGGTGTGGCGGAGGGAGCTTTCAGTCCCAGCAGAGCAAAGGGCCCATTACAAGTCAAACCGTGCACAGGCTACTGTTGGAGGATGGATTTAGATTTCCTTGGTCCTTCCTGACAGTGAATGTTGTCCATCTGCCCCAGGGTTTCACCCTCACCTGGAGCTTCGAGACAGCAGGAGAGAGCCACTGGTCATACTCTTACCAGTAGTTCTTAGCCTGGAGGCCAAGAGCACCCTGAAAATGAATGCCGCATTTAGTTTCTTCAAATTATCGTGGCCCAGAAACTGTTAACAGAAGCACTCTGTCCAAGCCCACTTTAGGTGCTTTTTTTTGGCCCCATTCCTGGAATCTCTGACTCAAAAGGACCTTTGCCCCTCCCCCACAAAGAAGTCTTTCAGGAATTTGAGATACGTGTGTGTGGGGGGGGGTGTTTATACACACACCAAAGAGTTATGGTTGGCATTTACATACACATAGGTGTTGGGGATTGAACCCACAACCTTGTAAATGCTAAGCATATGTTCTATCACTGAGCTGTATCACCAGATCTGTGTATATTTTAAATAAATATAAATGGCTACTGATTAGCAAAAAGAAACTAGTAGAGTTTATAATATGTCATAAAGTGTATAAAGAGTTACCCTATCACAAAAAGCAAATTTCTTTTTTTTTTTTTTTTTTTTAATGTGCGTACCGGGAGTCGACCTCAGGACCTTGCACTTGCCAGGAAGCGCTTGTGCCGCTGAGCGATATCACCGGCCCTTTTTTTCTTTATGTGGATTTGGGGAGTCAAACTCAGGACCTCGCGCTTGCCAGGCAGGCGCTTATGCCGCTGAGCTATCTCACCGGCCCCAAAATTTTTATATGTTATGAAATGACAAATAATTTTTAGATTTTCCCTTAGTAGTCATCATATGCATGACGTGCTTACTACTTACTGTAAGTTTTGAATTTATTAGAATTTAAAATAATAAGCTTTATATTGGTTCAACAACTATTGAGGACCTATCATGTGGCAGGTACTACTGAAAAAAATCTTTAGTACTAAGAAACTTATATTTTAGTAAGAATATGGGTTCCTAAGCAGTTACAAATAAAGAGTTACTACCTATTATATTTTCTCTGTTTATTTTATTTATTTATGGTTTTTTTGAGACAGAGTCTCACTGTATAGTTCAGGCTGGCCTCAAACTCAGAGGGATCCTCTTGCCTCAGCCTCCCACGTGCTGAGATTATAGGTGTGAGCCACCATGCCTGGCTCTCTCTACAGTTTTTGATATGTACTTTTTCACAGAAATGAACCATTTTACTGGTCATAACTTTAAATGTTCCCTAACTAGCAGCTTGTATAGCCCAAATTTTTATCATAGTTGAATTCAAGTATATTGCATTACAGTATTTTGTTTTGTTATCCTAGAATTCAGCCATACTGTGGTTTAAACATATTTACCCAAATCTATTTCTCAGTTGTTATGAATTGCCAATGTTAAACATTCTAAATGCATTTTTAAGCCAAGCATAGTGGCACACGTCTATAATCCCAGCACTCAAGAAGCAGAGACAGGAGGATTGCTGTGAGTTCAAGGCCAGACTGAACTGCATAGCAAGACTCTGTCCCAAAAAACAAACAAAAAATTTTCATTTTCAATCTGCTTATTTTCCTAAAACTGGAAAGTGTTTGTTGGTGTGAACTGCAGTTTGTTTTTCTAGTTTTAAGTAAATGACTCCATAATAGTTGCACTTTTGCTTTCTTCCTTTTTTTAGAGTATTACCTCAAATATTTCCTGTTTTTCTCTGAACACGTTTGAAAATCTTTCACAGATGCCTTATCATTAAGATAGGTATATTTGTTTCATAACTTTTCCCTCTCTTTTCACAGGTAACAATCACTTCCATACCTTTTATTCAGTCAACCAACCAATATTTGTTGATTACCTATATTTACATGAATAAAAAAGTAGAGAACAAAGATCTTCCCTTCCAGTTAATTACAGTTTAGATGGAGGAACATATATGTACATAACTGTACTGTAAGGCAAATATAATAAATAACTTAAAGGTGAAGTTGATAAGTAACAACAAAAATTCAGAGGAGGAAAAGAGTGTTTTAGGGTTATATTCAGCCTTGAAAAAAATCCCGTTCCTTAACTAGTCTTATAAACCACACAGAGTTTCGTGGATGTCTTAGTATCATAACTAAGTAAATGCTAGCCTAGAGCGTTTGCATCCAGGTTTACTCAGCACTCTAGAAACTATTATAAACTAGCTTCTTATGATTACAGAAATGAAGTTTATGACTGATCTCCTTGACATCTGCTTTTAATATCGGGAAGGCCTCAGAGAATGCTTAAGCCTAAGGACAGATGTGCTCAGTGATGTGGTATATGCCTAAAACTTCTTTGTTTCAGGCAGTTTGGAGCATGTGAATACACTTTGAGCCTTGATGAGTTCCAGTATGTGGTATATTATGCAGAGCATTCAGAGCAAATACTCTCTCTCAGAACGCTTAATTCGAACAATCGCTGCCATCCGTTCCTTTCCTCATGATAATGTAGAGGACCTCATCAGAGGGGTGAGTGTGCTGTGTCCTTGCAGAGGGGAAATGGGAAAATTGCTGGTAAATCCTAATAGATTACAGATTTGCAACTTTGACTTAGCACAAGATCACAGTCTTAACAGTCTTCTTAAATATGTTAACTTGACCATTAAAATATATTTTCCCCTACATTTTGCTTTGCTTGCTTTCTCTCTTTCACTCTGTGTATCTGATAGTTTTCTTCATGAAATATGTTCTAGATAACCTTAGTCTCATGTTCTTTGTAAAATCACTCTGGATATGGTGCATATGGAAGCATCGAGCTCAAAGTCTTGTAAACATGTCTTACTAAGGGTGGTAGAAGGTGAGCAAAGCAGAGGTGTTTTTCAGGGCCTTGTGAGCTTTTCTCCATACCTGGCTATGATAACTATGTGGAGAGAGTTCATTTTCCTTCTGTCTTACAACAGCTGCCAGTTCTAGTTGGTAGAAAACACCCACCTCTAAAATGCATGGTAATTGTAGTTGAGGACAACACTTTATCTGGTATTTTGCCACTACTGTTCAATAGTTCTGTTATATGACTAGTATCCTGGAAGGTCTTTGATGCCCTATTCTGTTTTTCCTGTTGAAGAGAAGTTACAGAGATTTTTTTTTCCACTAGAAAATGTAACCATCTTTAACGTTGGGATTCTGGTTTAAATTGCCCAGCTCTGTAGCTGCTTCACAGTTCTGTGGCACAGCTGCAGGAGGGCATACAATGTGAGCTTATTCTCAGCAAAAGTGGGATCAGAAGATTCAGC
This sequence comes from Erethizon dorsatum, assembly GCA_028451465.1. NCBI lineage: Eukaryota > Metazoa > Chordata > Mammalia > Rodentia > Erethizontidae > Erethizon > Erethizon dorsatum. The sequence goes on from CM051834.1 coordinate 54,256,519, forward strand.
AGTAACGACTTTGTCACGTTCTAATTCTAGCTCTGCTGCTGAGTCACTTGGTCTTTGGTCTGACTGGTATCTCCATCGCCTTCATGTTAGGAATACAAGCACCTGATTTGGAATAGGTGGCAGAGAATGCTGAGACTAGTAGATGACCTTGTTGATGTTTATAAGCAAAAATAATGTTAAGATCTCCCTGTGCTAGGGACCATCAGGTCATTTGTTGAATGGCAAAAAGAGCATGCAGGCCAGTTCTGACAGTGTGACAGACTCATGACTTTTTCAGAACATGGTGGCCACAGAAAGTAGATCACTGGTCCAGTTTCCCTGCCTGATGATAAGGTTCTCATGGCTTTTACACATAAGGTTATGTCCTCAGTGATGTACAAGTGACCATCTTGGCAGGCTAATTTGTGGAGAAACGTAATAACTTGATCTAAGGAACTGATGGTTCCTTTCCTTCCTCTTCAGTGTATTCCTCTGCTTTAGACAATAGCATTATAATATTATTTAATGGAAATAATACCAAAATACCAAAAATGGAAACCAGGAAACAGTAGTACGTTTACAGCCTAGTCAAGGTTAGGACTCTTCCCCCAAATCTGAATCTGTCTTGCTGGGTGACCCAGAGGTGAGCACCCTGATTGAAGTTTCCTTCTTCCTGTAGGGAGCAGATGTGAACTGCACCCATGGCACCCTGAAGCCCCTGCACTGTGCCTGTATGGTATCAGATGCTGACTGTGTGGAGTTACTCCTCGAAAAAGGAGCTGAGGTAATGTTCTCAACACTGTCACATTAACAATTCATGGAAATCTGAGCTTCATATTTTCTTAGAATTTCTCTTTGCACTTCCAGTCTGACCTAACTCATGTTAACATTGGCATAGCTTTGCTGGGCGTGGTGACACATGCCTATAATCCCAGCACTCAGGAGGCTGAGGCAGGAGGATCAATGAAAATTCAAGGCCAGCCTGGGCTACACAGTGAGTTCAAGGCCAGCCTGAACTACATAGCGAGACCCTGTCTCAAAACAACAACAACAACAAAATTGACAGCTGCTATTAAAGGGAGAACGTAACGGTAAATCTATAAAATAATCCTAAGGATTTCGTTCCTTTTCTTTTCTTTATTCTGTCCATGGCTCCAAGAAGGCTTTATATCTCCACTTCTCTTACCTCCCAGCTTAACTCCTGGGGTTGTTTCTCTTTCCATTCCATCCTGTCCTTGCCTGTTGATTGTCCAGGAGCTGTAAGTACAGAAGGCCCTCAACCCTGATTAAATCTAAACCATTTGAAACCTACTGTCAGACAGGTGCAATTGGGGAGGTAATTATCATAAGGCAACCCCTTCATCAGGATTGGGCTATTTAAGCCAACTAGTTATTTTGTTTTAATGTATCTTTTTGGCTTACTTTTAATCTATCTTAAGATAAATACCAAAAATTAATTTTTGGAAGTAGACACAAAACAGCATAATATAATGAATAATTAAAGCAATAGGCTCTGCAGTCATATTCATGGGATTCATATTCCAGTTCTGTCCCTTCCAGCTGTGTGACCTTGAATACATTCCTTTAGCCTTCTTTGCCTCAGTTTTCCCATCTATTAAAAAAAAAGGATGATAATGATATCTTTTTTCATAGGTTATAAAGTATTTGGAACACAGCATGTAGTAATTGCGAAGTAAATGTGTATGAAATGAATAAACTAGCAGTTTTGGGTATTTATGAGCAGCCTTGAAGATGTGTAAGCTGAGGTGCTAACTGAATCGGACAAACCATGAAGCCAGGGTGCAGTCCCAACACATGGGCCAGTAAGCCCCGGGGCCAGGCCCTACCATCCTTATCTCCGCACAGCCATGCTGCTCTTTCCTTGTCACTAACTATCCCATGACTTTAGCGGTGAATGACCCTGAAGTGAAAATTGATTGGACCCTGAAGTGATTAAAACCAGTGATCAAAGTGAAATATCAGGGGAGGGGGGAAGATTTAGCAAATAAAAATTGGACTCACTTAAATGTTTCAGTTTTGCTGTATTGCATTTTATGGGCAGAGATAATACACTGTTATAAATTTGGAGATCTGAAATAAACAATTACAGGGGATACTGATTTTAAGCAAACCGGCTGCTTTTCCATGTTGGAAGATTTGTGCTCTTCCCTCCACATGCTTTCTGCTGGGTTCTCTTGTTAAGCCACAGCACATTATTGCAAAGGGATGACTTAACATTTTAAACATGGTTAAAGAACATAGCAAAAGTGTATGGGCAGAGCTTTGGCCTCATTATTTTTCATTTTGGTTGCCATTAGGAGCAGGATGCAAAGTCAGGAAAGATAAAATTATACAGAAAACTTTTAACTATTCAAGCAGCTCCCTAGTGACTTTTTTCAGAGCAGTTTCAAAGTCTTGGACTTCATCTTTTCCTACTGGACCCCTTACTCTGTGGTAGAGATTCTAATGAAAAGAGAAGTGAGTGATATACTGCAACACCCTAAATAACACGGACCTGCTGGTCAGTGCACATAGAAGTGTTAATGTCTTGGGACAGTGGTTTTCCACTTGCTCTTAGCTCCTGTCACGTCTGTATCTTGATCACCAAGATTCGCTGGGAATTGCTTTTGGATTGTCTTGCCCAGAGCATTGCATAGCAAAGGTTCCTTGTTGCACTCCCTTTTTCCTGTCCGTAGTTTTATCTACTGTTAATCTAGTTCCTCCTTTCTTCCAGGTGAATGCCCTGGATGGTTACAACCGAACAGCCCTCCACTATGCAGCAGAGAAAGATGAGGCTTGTGTGGAGGTGCTGTTGGAGTATGGTGCAAACCCCAACGCACTGGATGGCAACAGAGACACCCCCCTTCACTGGGCTGCCTTCAAGAACAATGCTGAGTGTGTGCGGGCTCTCCTAGAGAGCGGGGCCTCTGTCAATGCCCTGGATTACAACAACGATACACCACTCAGCTGGGCTGCCATGAAGGGAAATCTTGAGAGCGTCAGCATCCTTCTGGATTATGGTGCAGAGGTCAGAGTCATCAACTTAAAAGGCCAAACACCCATCTCCCGCCTGGTGGCTCTGCTAGTCAGGGGACTTGGAACAGAGAAAGAGGACTCCTGCTTTGAGCTTCTCCACAGAGCTGTTGGACATTTTGAATTAAGGAAAAATGGCACCATGCCACGAGAGGTAGCCAAAGACCAGCAGCTGTGTGAAAAACTGACTGTGCTGTGCTCAGCCCCAGGAACTCTAAAAACACTTTCACGCTATGCTGTGCGCCGTAGCCTGGGACTCCAGTATCTGCCAGATGCAGTGAAGGGTCTGCCCCTGCCAGCTTCTTTGAAGGAATATCTGTTACTTGTAGAATAGCCCAGAGGAGACACTTGCACCACCATGGCAGGCAATTCTGGGTGAGGTTTTCCCTTGCCGTACCATCTTTTTTTCATGGAAAACAGAAAAGCATTTGTTCTGGTAGTGTGGTTCATAAACTTCAAGGCAATATGTCACAATAGTAACCTTCACACCACCTCCCCTCCCTATATCAAGCAACCAAACCAAAACATCCCTCACTTTTGTGTGCTCTTTATTGCTTACTTGGCTTTTTTTTATATTGCATTCTGCAAAAGAAGAGGTCTTCCCCCTCCACTGCTCCTTTAGGGAGTCAAGAGTGCAACTAAATTTCTCTAGGCAAGTGAAATGTGTTTAAAAAATATGTGTGTGGTTTTCCTGGGTGGTGGGGGGGGAGGCATGATTTAACATTTCAAAGGAATCCTTTCTAAGCTTTTTAATCGATGTGTGAAGAAGAAAATGACAGTTCCAGCTAACAATAACTGTGTCCCAAGGAGGAAGTTACTCCAACTCCTGTTGGTGTTCAGATTCAAAACTGGGCTTTCAGAAGGGGTCAGGGTTGCTCAGCAGTGTTATTTCACGAAGGTATCTTGCTGCTTTCCACAGTGAAGGGATCAGATTCTAAGCTCTCCTAAGAACCGAAGGCCTGAGCCACTCTGAAATGGCTTTCTCTTCCTCTGAAAGCCAGTTTGCAGACATTTTCTGCCCCGCGGTTGAAGTCGCGGGAGGATAGGCTGGGCTACATTTTCTCATGGGTCTTCTTCATTCCCTATGGGAAACTCCCTCTGCTAAGAGATTAGAGCTATTTTTTCTTTCCATTGTCTTGGAAACTTTGATTTTGAATAAAAGGCAATTTGGGGGTAAGGATTGGGAAAGGAATGGGCAAAGAACATATAAAAGCTTCTCTTGAGATGGCCCACCAAGATCTGTGTTAGTGAATAATACGCAACAACACTCTTCATTTGCCTAAAGTAGATCAAGTTGTTACTGATCCTCGATAACCTACATGCAAATTTGACCATTTTTTAAAAAGCTGGTTGGGAACTACAAACAAATGAATGGGATCTCCTGCTAATTGAAAAACTATGTCTGCTTTTGTCTTTTGCCCATTTAAACAAACAAACAAAAAAAGAAATTAAAGTTCTAAAAAGAAGTTTGGCAATTTCTACTGTTTCTACTTTTCTCCATTCTCTCCTCCTGCTGTTTATAAAAAGTTCTTTATTCCCTGGGTTTTGAGCATATCTTTTTATTTCAGCTTCTCTGCCATCAACACTAGGCACTGCCAGCGTGGATGGAAAGTCCTGGGCAGAGTATTTGAAAAGCCTCCCCTTCTTTTATACCTCCTGCTACACACCCCCAAATTTAGAATTATTGCTCATTTTCAACCCCAGCGGCACATAAGGCCACCAATGAAGTTTTTAAAAGACACTTGCAGAGATTTCACCCCATACCAATTGTTTAGAATCTCCTGGGTGTGACTGGGTTATTAAGTTTCTTCCGATGTTTCTAGTGCATAGCCAGAGATGAGATCCACTGCTTTAGGTAGTGGTGTTCTGGCTTAGTTATTAAAGCCACCTAGGGAAATTTTTAAAATACTTTACTGAGGTCTGGGCTCCACCTCCAGAGACTAACTTAATTGGTCCAAAGTAGGCCTGAGCATCAGTATTTTAAAAGGTGACCCAGATGATTCTACTTCCAGTCTGGATTTATGAACCCCTGCTTTAGATGCTATTTCATTTCTCATCATAGACACTGGTTGTCTGGAAAGGAGAATATTCTGTCCGTGTGGGAAAAGATTTTACCTTTTTCCTGATACTTCATAATTGCTCGTTGATGGCTAATAAATTGTGTGCTTCAACCCCACTTAGCTTAAAGTTTCACCTTTCTTGTTTGCTCTGGGGAATGGCATGTACTTAATTGGGTTTTGTTTCTAAGTGGTCTTCACTATTTTTTTCCTTCAGATCCTATTATGATCCTAAATCTTTTTAGTGTTTACACAGTGACATTTTTCTTCTGTGATTAGCTTTTCACCTAGCTATCCATTCCCTCATCACTTTCTCAAGGAAACTGCTCTAGGATTAAAGATAGAAAAGAGAACCTATAAATTAATGGCAGTTAACACTTGAAATGCTTGAAGTCAGGCATGGTGGTGCACACCTATAATTCTAGTACTCTGGGAGGCTGAGGCAATGAGGATCTTAAATTTGAGCCCATCCTGGACAATTTAGTGACTTTGCAAGTCCTGTCTCAAAAAAAAAACATAAAAAGGGCTGGAGATAAAGCTGTAAAAGCCCTGGGCTCAATCCTTTGTACCATAAATAAATAAGTAAAATGCTTGAGCTTTCCCTTTATCCTCATTGTCTTTATGGTGTTTTGGATTTGAGGTAGCATGAAGGGAACTGGGATGGACTTTGAAATCAGAATTGTATGGTTCCCAATTTTATTAGACTATGAGACCTGGGAGACGTTACGTCATCACCCTAAGCCTGTGTCCTTGTCTCTGAAGTGACAGCACTCTCCGCATAAAGCTATTTTTAGGATTCAATGATAACACATAAGATGCCTAACAAAGCACTTGATGTTTACTGTTAATTTTTCTTCCCCATAAAGAATTGTAAAGAGAATTTGGCTGCTTTAATTTCAGACTCTGGCAACAAGCCTTCTCTGACTACTTAGAATTGTTTTAATGGTTTAAAACCCTGGATGTTTTTCCTGCTTCATCAGGCAAGTGAGGAAACTTGGGAGGAAGGTGCATGCCTGTGCTGAGAGCCACAGTCTGGTTACTGGAGGCTAATCTTAACCTGGCATTAAGACAAGAAGCCTCCTATCAACCTAAGGTACAGTCTGTAGCCCCAACCCTGAGGACCAGCTGCCTTCCACGGGCACTTCACTAATGAGGAGGAAGAAGTAGCTTCTATGGAATGGAAGACAGTGTGCTACTGAGTAAAAAGTGAGATCTTTCCAACCAACCCACCAAGCCAGGTACAGGATTGGTTGTCTGTATTTTCCAGGATTTCAAAATATACATGTTTCCCGCAAAGGTTCTGTCAGATGGAGTCTGGCTTTCATCCAGGAAGGAATATAGGGGAAAAGTTGAGAAGGAAAAACTTGGGGTGGGGGGTTAAAAGAGAAGAGATTGTGGGATGGCTGGAAAAACAAAACCCTGAGCAATGGGTATAGGAGAAGAGGGGAAACGTTACGCGTAAGGGAGACAGGAGGGTCCTCTTGGCTGTAAGGGTTGCAGGAAGGATCGTGAGGGATGAGGACAAGGGCCAGTATACTGTGTCCTGAAACACTATGTGAACAGCCAAGAGATAATGCAGAAAAACAATCCAACGGGCAGAGAAAAGTGCACAGGATAATCTTGTGGGTTGTTTTCCCAGGGGTTCCATCTGGGGAGGTGTGGCACAGAGGGCGACAGGGTTACATTTCCCTTGAGAAGATAACAGCAGAACCAAAAGCACAGTGACCAGTTGGCCTTTATTAGTGTAGTTACAGTTTGTCCTTGTGGTAAAAGTAGTAGAGGAACTAAGACTCTCTGTTATCACAAAGAAATAAATAAAGCTTATTTTTAGGAATATTCTGAGTAGCTGACATCTAGCAGTAGCAGTAGAGGAACACAGCCTGTGTAACAGGTGAAGCTGGGGTGGAAGTAACGGTAAATTCTTTCTAGGAGACTCCATTCACTGCCCCCTCCCCCAGCTCCTGGCTAGAGCCGATCATGGTGGCAGGATAAAAGGAAACCTAATGAAAAAAGAGCTAAAACACTAAGAAAACGTGGACTTGGATCTAGCAGGGGGTGAGCTGACCATAATCAGATAATCTGTTCCCCTCACCCCTCACTGCTAGACAGCAGCTTCCCCAGACCGCTTCCGAGAGATGTGCTCAAGGTGGGCGTGTTCGGAAGTGTCCAAGTCAATCTCGTACTTGGCTAGGATTTTGAGGATGGGCCTCAGCTTCAGCCACCACTGTTCCTTGGGAATTCGGTGCCTACAAAGAAATGAGGCAGATGATGATACCATCTTTTAGCACCCCCGTCGACTTCTACCAAAGACTCATGGGAAGAAACTAGGCAGAAGAAGCTGGATTCAGGTCATGGTCCTCAGACCTGAAGTGGGTAGGTTGACAGGTATTAGTCCTAAAAGAAAAGCAGTGAAGACAGGTAGAAGAAAATAGAGCTTGAACTACCAGGGAGAGGACCATCCTAGAAAGCAGACAGAAGTACTCACTCAAAATCTGTCTGTTCCTGTAGCTCAATCACTGGTTGAAAGACCAGGGCCCTCTTACGCATCCCCAGGACACAACCTGAGTCTGGAGTATTGGCAAAGATCCGCCCTGCAATAAAGGATGGTCAGTCAGCTTCTATACTGGGGAGCCAGCCTCTCTAGAGGGGGTACACCCTCTCACCCCACTTACCATTACGGTAACTCTCTTTGATTTTCCCAGACATCCAGTTCATAGCCTTAGCACCCATCTTAGTGGCAAAATTCCTGTCAAAGGGAGTTGGGCTCCCACCCTGGAAAAAGAATTATAAAAATCAGGAAGGTTTACAAGAATCCAGAAGTCTATGCACAGATATCCTACAACAGTATAGGGATCCATGGTAAACTGGCCACTTACCAAGAATAAGAGTAAGTAGTAATGATTAAACCCACAACTCTCTTTTAGCGCCATAGCTGCCAGATTCCATTAGTCCCACTGGGCCACCCGGTCAGTTCCCCACCCCTCTTCAGCCTAGGAGCTTTTGCCTGTCACATTATTGATATAGAAGGTGTTCTTTGTGGCCCAATCTAGCTGCCCTTGGTAGAATCTCAGAATAATATGAAACATCATACAGATTTTCTCTGAACTAAGAGAAAGTAGGAAGGAAGGAAAACAAAAAACAGGGCTTCCTAATTATCCAATAATATCTCATTCCTGCAGGTGCTCACCGGCAAGTTCATCCAAACTGAGATACATGTATTAGGAATTCATTGGTCAGTGCTGAAGGGGCACCAGCTGAGGGCATTGGGATGGGGCAGGGCCTCAGACCCCAAGTACCACCTGTGAGTGAGGCCTACAAGACTGAGTGTTCATGGTAGAAAAGAAGTTCTTTCCCCCAAAATCCCAGCCAGTGGAAATGAAGCTCAACACCAACAAGTGTCTGTACTCATCCAATGGGTTCCTCATGAAAGGCCACAAGGTGATGGAAAAAGCATCAGACCAGCTTCATTCTAGCTCCAATCCAAGCTTGAGGAGTGGCCCTGAAAAAATTACTTTTCCTCCCTGAACCTCATTTTCCTTATCTGAATAAGTAGCTCTCAAATAGAGAAAGTGTTGCTCCTCAGAGGGCATTCGGCAATATTTGGGGACATATTTTTGTTAAAACTGGGGAAGGGGAAAAGTGCTATTGGCATCTAGTGAGTAGAGTCCAGGGATGCTAAACCATCCTACAATGCACAGGACAGCCACCCACAATAATGAATTTTCCTGCCCCAAAGTGCAACAATGCCAAGGTTGAGGAACCCTCCTGAAATGAAGAGGGTGAACCATATGACCTCTAAAGTCATTTCTAGTAATGTTCTGGGTCTCTGACTGTAAGAGACTGCAGGCCCCTGCTTCATGGTGGTGGGGAACCTCCAGCAGACTGGAGGCCAGCAGGAGCCTCTACAGCTGCCGGGAATGTGGCTGTCTGGTGCAGGCGTGATGGGTGTCTTCCCTACCTGCTGCATGTGGCCAAGCACATTCTTCCTGCTGTCGAAGATGCCCTTCCCCTCCTCAGAGTACAGGTTGAAGATGAAGTCGGTAGTATAGTTCTCACTGCACTTCTCATTCCTGCCAGGCAGAAACCAAAAGCCTGTGACTCTGGTTGTCTTCTAAGCCCCTCTTTCTGCCTTGATAGGTTCTGTTCCTCCTTTTTTTTTTTTTTACCTCCTCCCAGGGTTCAGGGAATAGGCTGTCACCTCCCTTTGCATCTACAGATTCCTCTGGGTATCCCAACTATGGATCTATTCTGTGGGTTAAGGCCAAAACCTTTTTTTTTTTTTTTTTTCCTTTACTTAGGAACAAACTGGGGATGAGATACCTTAACACCAAGCCTCTTTTCACAGTTGTTCTCATCTTTTGCACCAGATGTTCAACATTCGCCTGAAAATCAAACGGTAAATCCTAAGTCTGGCCAGGAGTGGATAAGCTTGAGCAACAGCATTAATCCTCTTCTTCCATAGGGGAAGGGACTCAGAAGAGAGCTGCTTACAATCTTGGCTTGAGCTGTGCCTAAGTCCTTTAAGAAGTTTAGTATGAGCCAGGCATGGCAATGCACACCTGTAATCCTAGAACTCTGGGAAGCTGAGGCAGGAGGATCACAAGTTCAAGCCCAGCCTGGGTAACTAGTGACTTAACGAGACCCTGTCTCAAAATTTTTAAAAAGGGATGGGGATGTAGCTCAGTGCAAAAGCCCTGGGTTAAATCCCCAGTACCTAAAACAGAAGAAAACGGTTATTTAATGTGGAATAAAAAGGACCAAAAGACAGAACTTGAAGAGGAACCAAGAGACAGCCACAGTAACTGTCAGTGTCCAGCCCTCAGCTTCTCTGATCCCCCTGTCCAGGGGCCTCGCATTCCCTTTCACTCAGAGAGCTGACTCTACTGGGGCTGCCCGTCTTTACCTGGGTTGCTTGTATGTAAAGCAGTGATTCATCTGCACAGAACATGTTCCTTCATTTGCACTTTGAGCTGGGTGTGAATAAGGCAGACTCCCACCCTCCACTCCAGGCAGGGGCTAGCTGGGATCCCGGATGAGGGCTGTACCTCAGCCTACTGCTAAACCTCCACTTTGTGGCTCTCTTCTCCCCCAGTGAACTGGAATCAGAGGGAGAGTAAGAGCACTCATCCCCTCTGCGCAACACAAGTCAGAGTCCTACCCCAGAGGTGAAAGGGCATCTCCCTCAAAAATGGATTGGAAGGGAGGGAAATCTGGAGGGATAGCATGATGTGACAGGCCACTGACTTTCTCAAGCAGTTGAACCACCTGCTCATTTAGGAGTTTATAAAACTTTTTAACCTCTCTAAACACTTCTCATCTGCAATTTGGAGATGCTATCTTCTTTGCATGTAGTGACGATAAAATAAAACTTGCACATAGGAACCATCTGCTCCATCCTCGTCCTGAGCTCTCATAGCTTTGGTGACTGCAGGGACAGCTGGGGGTCAGACTGGGGCAGGGGACAACCTACTTAGCAGGCGTTGGGTGGCCATCTACCTGAAGGTCTCGAATGGTGAAGGGCTCCTCAAAAATGTAAGCAGCATCGGCCCCAGCTGCGAGTCCTGCCATGGTGGCCAGGTAACCACAATAGCCACCCATAGTCTCAATGATAAACACCCGGCGCTTGGTGCCCGCTGCAGACTGCTTGATGCGATCACACGTCTGCAAAGACAACAGGGCATAATTAGAAAGACAGGGTCAGGGGTCTGATTTGTGCCACTTCTTCAGCCCTTGCCATTAACTCTAGAACTATATTCTCCCAGGCAGCAGGTCCCTGAGACCTCATGAAGTTCTTATACTGGTATGGGGTGGGGAGTATTCACCAACCATACTGTGGAAGGAAGAAAGCTACACCTCTCCTTAACATTGCTCAAAGTAGGGAAATAATGGCCTCAGAAGAGGAAAAAAATGATAACATTCGATGTATTTCTAGGTGTAGAGAATGAATGTTATTAACATTTGTATGAATGCCTGGGCTTGAAGAGCCATTTTTCAAATATTGCCACTTGTTTGGTACCCCAAAAAAGTGGCTCACTTTCCACACTTGATCCTGGCCAATGGGATGGGAAGTGGTGGTGGGCTCTCACCGTGCAGATGGTATTGAGTGCTGTGTCAGCTCCAATGCTGAAGTCGGAGCCAGGGACATTATTGGATACTGTGGCAGGAATGACCACAAATGGGATGCAGAGCTCATCAAACTGCTTCCTGCCCTCCATCAGCTCCAGGCCCCCTGTGTATGCCTAAGAAGAAGAGAGCAGTGGGAGTAGGCACGGGGAAGTGGGGGAGGTGTGAGGGAAAGGGGAAGCAATAGTGGGGGAACTCACCTCAAAGCCTCCAATGATGACAAGGCCCTGAATGTTAAACTTAGTTATGTTGGCACTGATCCGCTCAAAGTTCTTCCTGGGTAGTGTCCTGGTGTTACCAGTGGAAGGAGGAGTGGGAATTTGGGGGAAAGATAGCAAGATTGGGAGAGAAAACAGAGTTAGAAGATGTTTTATAATTTCTTTACTTGCACCCTCTGCTCTCTCCCACCCACTCATCCATATCTACGGATACACACTGGGGATGCCAATGTCGGAGCTACTATAAGATGTGTGCACAAGCCCGTCTCCCCTCACTGAAGCCACTGTGAGCTGGAGGGGGCAGCACCCAGACCACAGGGGTGTTGGAAGCAGGCCTTGACCTAATGAGTTGATGCTCACATTCAAGGGACATCTTGGAGGGGTGTCTGGGAGAAGATGCTCCTACAGTGCCACTTACCTTTTAGTCCCAAGTTTGGAACCACCTTGACCAGTCCAGCCCCCAACATAGCTCCAGCCAGCTTCCTCGATCTGCAGGGAAAGGCCACACAGTTCACACTGCAGCTAGGGCACCAGAGCTCGTGTGGGACTGATACCACTTCTTGAGCTCTGACTCCACCCTCTAGGGTCCCCCTTCAAAAGGTATTGGCTTTTCCTCACACTGAACTTCTTCCACCTCTATTGTTCATTCAGAAATATTAAGTACCTACTTATGCCAGGGGCTGTGCTGAGCTTTGGGATAGGGAATTAAGACATGATGTTTGCAAAAGGTTTGTTTCAGCAGCTCCTGCCTGTTCTTAGGCTCTTAAAATTAAATATTTACTTCTGTTTCAACTCTGGGAGAGAAGAGAGAGGTAATGTGGGACAGGAAAGAAAAGAAAATGGACTAGTCACCCCCGCTACACTGATCTTCCCCAGGACTGCCCCATGTCCCCACAGTATGCACCCTTGGAATCCCCATACCTGACCCTTGGCCAGGCCCTCAAAGCCATCGTGTACAACCAGCACTCGATTGCCTTGGATCAGGCCAATCCTCACGGTGGAGCGAACAGCAGCATTCATGCCTGCAGCTGGGGCCCCTACATTCATCACAGCCACTGTGAACGAACCACTCTACACAGGAAAAAACAGAAACCCCCATTGGGAGGAGGAGGTCAGTAAGAGAGGCAGAACCCTGAACCCATTCTGTCCTACGATCAGGACATCTGCCTATGACAGTGCACATTCCTTTCCCAGGGGATGCTAGTACAGCTGCTACCCCATACTACAGAAGCAAAATTCTTCACAACAATTCCGTAAATAAAAGCTGCTCTCTCTGATCTAAGATATCACCACATAACAAATAAGGGACCCCCCAGAGCAACATTTCTCAAAGTATGATCTTGGGCCACTGCATCACACTCCATGTGGGGAGCTTGTTAAACCTGCCTATCCTTATCCTCTGCCCCAGACCTGGATCCCCTCTGAGGGGAATCTACATGTTTAAGAAGCAACCCAGGTAATTTTGACATATAGTAAATATTAAGAACCACTACTCGAATGGAAAAGGTGACTCAGACAGACTTAGATGTGATTATTCCTAGAGGGTAACATATATAAGCCCTCATTCCTGTTCTTTACATGCTATTTTTCCAGTCCTGAGCTGGGTATAAGTTTTGGGTTAGAGACATCCAGGACACTAACAATTAAGGGCTGGTATCTGGAGTAGTTAAGAGAAAGTTATCATAGTACAGCCAGGAACCCAAAACTGAGGATTGTAGAGTGGGGGGAAAGAGACTGGCAAGGCTTGGGTTGCATGAATTCAGGGTAGCACTTTATAAAGAAACTGAGGAAGGCAGAAGGCCAAGGGGAAAGGGGAAAATTATAGTACCTTAGAGACTGGGGGTCTCACATGTGCTAGAAGCTTGTATACTTCCCAGTTGTTCATGAAGCTCCTGTAAAAAGTATAAAGAGAGAGGAGGGTCTCCAGGCCATTCCTCACAGCCAGCAGCCTTGGAGATCCTGGTCCAAAGATTTGGTCCCAGACTGAAGTTCCATAGGACAAACCTCTAAGGATATAACTGGGGGACAGTAGGGACTGGACAGGGGCTGTAAAGTGGCCATTCATCCATCAAACACTCCCTGGGCACTCTTCTCCTCAGCACCACAAGCAACTGTCCCTTGCCTAGAGAAACTTAAGATCTAGCTGGAGTCCACAACTGGAAATAACATTGTGAAAGGCTGATCCTGAGATGAACTGCACCTCCTGGTCACCTCTCAACTAATTTTCTTGAGGAAGAAGTTGTTGCAGAGACAATAAAAGCAGAAGCAGAAGCTCATATTTGGGGTCTGGGATTATGGATTTTTGCCTTCATTCTGGTATCTGATTTCTGTAGCTAGCAAGCTTCTTGTCATTTCCTCACCGGCCTCTCAGCTTCATGGCTTCATCAAATCTCTTGTCATCCATGGCCTTGGTCACATCTTTGGTCTGAGGGAGAAGCATAGCAACAGTTATGACTTAGGGCAGGATTCTGGACAGCTGGATTTCCATCCTCAGTCAGACTGCCCATATCTGGGCCTTGCCTGGATTCTGCCTACTGTGCATCCCCTTTTTCTATTCCCACAAACTCTTGTATTATTATCTTTATTGCTCTTTACTTTTCTGAGTAATGAACAGAAAAAAAGGGAGGCAAAATCAAAGCTATATTTATTAGAATTATGGGCAGAGTGGGGGTGGGTTCACAGATTAACAGCATCTTCCTCCACTCCACATGCAGGTCTCTAAACAACTCTAAACAACTGAGTAAATGAAGAAAATCCCAAGGTAACCTAGTAGGAAGAAAGAGACTCCTGCTGTGTGCTTCTCAAGCACAGATTCCCGCTCTCTGATTAGAGCTTCACATTTGAGTTTAGAGATGCAGTTCTAAGAAGGCTGCAGGTCACTGGGACTCCTGTTTCAAAGAGAAGTGAGCCAAAACATGGGGAGCATTGAGACAAGCTTCAGTGGCCCAGCTCCCAGCCACAGTGTTCACTCTGCGGTGTCAAACAAGGATTCCTTTAAAGTACGATTTGCCATTTCCTGAGCATGACATTTTCCAGGTACAGCACTGGACGCTTCACACACGTTCTCTCTAATCCCCATAAGCACACTCAGAGTGATTACTCATAACCCCGTGTTTAGAGAAACACATTCACAGTGGATATATAGAGACAAAAGTCACCTAGCCAGAACTTAGTAACAGTCTCCTGCTTTTAATAATGTCAGGAGGGATACTGCATTTCTCTTCCAATAAAGACATAAAGAGAGGGTTTGAGGTTGGATATTATGAAATAATGGGTTGCATTACTAGGAAGGATATAATCTCCCATCTTCCTTAGGAACATTTTACATATGGGGAAACTGAGGCTTAGAGAGGTTACAGGTCCTACAGTTAGAAGGTTTACAGCCCACTGTATTCTTTCCCCATGTGTCTCTTACTACACCATTCTGACTTTCCATCTGGTCCTATACCAGTGGCTTTAGAACTTGGTCTCATTTCCTGTGAGTTCCCAGCCAGACGCTTCAGACTGTTAAGAAGGGGGTTGGGATCAGTACTTACCACTTGGACACACTCCATGAGGGGCAGGCGCACAGCCTGGTTCCCAGAGAGGCTCACCACACAGGCTGGGGTGTCTGGGGTCCCCTCCAAAAGTGCCATCACTGCTTCCACACCCATCCTGCTGCCCTGGAGGAAGCCAGAGAACAAAGACAGTCTGGATCAAGCTTTCCCATTTTGGCTCGGCCTGGAGAGCCAGGATATTCAACATCCTTTCCAAATCATGGGGTTGAGTTCCGCATTCAAGGTCTTCAACCAAGAACTTACTGGGTTTGACCTCCACTCCCAGGTTTCATCCAAAGCTTCATGACTCTGTCCTCTTGCCATTAGAACCCCAAGGATTCTGACTGGTTCCGGAGGAACAAGTCCGCTAATCAGTAAGACTACCGGAACTTAAGAATACTCCCTTCATATTGATAAAACCAGGAAGTGGGTTGCAACTCTTCCAATGAAAGTAGGATAAGAAGGTTCAAACTGTCTAAGATCAGATCTCAATAATTTCACTGATGTTTAGAGCTCTAAGATGTTGGTCCCCACTATTAGGGAAGCTATGTCTCCCATCATTTTTGTAACAGAGGAGCCCTCTCAAATGTATGAAAATGGGATAAGGGACTGCAATCTGGAGGCTGGTGGAGGGCAGCATGGCCAGGGTCAGGAGATGGGCAGAACAGCAAGTTTGGGGGTTCTAAGGCATGAAGGCCAAAGCCTTGTCGACTTACCAGGATTCGGTCAAAGGCTGATGGTGTTCCACCTCGCTGCACATGCCCTAAAACAGTGACCCGGGTGTCATATCCCAGACGCTTTACCACCAGCTGAAAGGACCAAGAAAGGGACACACAGAGTCACAAAGAGAAAACAAGCAGCCACTGAGATAAACCATGGAGGGCTTAGCCTTTTGTCTTATACTGGCTTCTAGTGGGAGGGAAACAGGGGCAGGGACATGCAGAGCATGTAGAAGGACCAAGGGGAAATGCAGTGCCAGGAGCCTGAGAATCCAGAAGGAGCCAGGGAGGCTTTGGTGCTAAGTCCCCTCTGGTTTCATGCATACTAACATTCTTGATTTCCTCTGAGGTGATTGGTTTTCCATTCTTGTCAATTGCACCCTCAGCCACAATGATGATGTTGAGACGAGAACCCCGGGTCCTTGTCTGGTCAAGAATAAAATGAAAAGTAGTCAGAGGAATGAAACTGATAGATGGATGGATGATTAGTGGAAAAGGGTGAGGAACCTTCAGAGCAAAATGAAGTACCTCACTAAGCCGGCGACAAAGGTGTTCCTCCCAGTCATCATCCGGTGGACATTCAGGAATAAAAACCCAGTCAGCCCCACAGGACAGAGAGGTGACGAGGGCCAGGTATCTAAGGGTCAGAAGCATGGCATTGGGAATTACACTCCACAAACAAAGACTCTTCATCCTGCAGCCTGTGAAAGGTCCGGGGATCCTGCTTTCTTTCTTTGGTGAATTCAGAGCACTGGGCCTGTCTATGAGACACCGCCCCTGAAGAGCACCTTCTATTCATGTCCACCTGTCCCAGTGGCTTCTTATCCTTTAATGCTGCACGTGTGCCTCAGCGTGCACACCTAGGCACACGTAGGTAAGTAAGGGAGGTGGACAGGAAGCAGGGAAGGGGCCGAATCATACAGAGCAGGTACACTTCCAGGTGTGCTTCCACTGAGAGGCCTGCTGGTCTCTAGGAAGAGTAAAGGGATGTTCTGGGTGCATAGTGAGTCAGGATGGGAATCTTACCCACAGTGGCGGCCCATCACTTCTAACACAAACGTCCGCTGGTGGCTGCAAGAGACAGACGTAGGACTTGCGCTGTCCACGTGTCCCTATTGCCAGCATCAATCCACCGCCCACGTCTAGGCTAGTTAACCTCTAACAGATATACTTATGTTGACTAGGAGGACCTAGGGGATACATGTTAGCACAAGGCGTCCTTTGTAGGCCTGAGAAAATCCAGCACTAACAGATGCCGGTAGAGAGGCTCTGCTCCAGAAGGGACGGGAAACAAAAGGGAAGGGGAGAAAGAGAAAGGAAGAAAAGAGGAGACTGGACTAAATCGAGGTCCTGCAGGATTATCCTGGTATGAATTTACTCTTCTGTCCTCTCATCTCCCACGTGGCATCCCCTGGCCCCTCCCTACATATCCCTGGGCAGTGGCACTCATGGCATCTACTGCCTCCAGGATACAGTTGGAAGGGGTAACTCAGGCTTTGGGCTCCCTGGATCTGACTCAGTCTGTATACAGTGGTATACAGTATATTCAGTTCACGAACATAATTCATCCCACAGTTCTGCAAAACATGGCCACATTCATGTCCATGCAGGAAAGATGGTCACGGTCATGTTTGTCACCCGACGTAGAGTTTGCAAACAAAAACAAAATTTTGCCAAATGCTTCTGTTTGCAAACCAAATTGTTAGCAAACAAAAGGGTTCATGAACCAAGGTACCACAGTACTAACAATTCAGGAGACCCCACAGGTATTCAAGACCTCAGAGCTACATATCTAAACAGTGAGCCAGACAGCAGGAAAAGGCAAATCTTGCAGCATTTAGGGAAAAGTGCAATGTCAGTGCTCTGTGGTAGTTCTCAGTTAAAAATACAGGTTTTAACCCCAGAAAGCTAGTCACTGCAGCTCAAATGCTTTGATTTTTCAACAGCCCCTCACCCTCATCCTGTTCCCTCTGCCACACTCATCCATTGTCTACCTCCTAAGCCCCCTTACCTCTGAGCAGTAGTGGTGATGGCATCTACAATCTCTATGATCCGGTGCAGGGCAGAGTCAGTGCCAATGGTCATATCAGTGCCACAGAAGTCATTGTCAATGGAGCCAACCAGCCCCACGATGTTTAAGAAGCTGGATTTTGTAGCCTCCTCAGCTGTGATCTTACCTAAAATGGAAAACAAACCATGAGCCACAGGGTGAGGTCCCCAGCATGCCTATCGAGTGGATCACTTGAGAAAGAAGAAGCCGAACCCATTGGAATTGTTCATGATGGTAGAAAAAAGGGAGAGCAAAGACCACCTATGTTTTGTCTGGTTAACAAAACATATCTCCAATGGGAGATTTAGTGTAAATACACATACACCAAACACACACACACACACACACAAAATAAAATATGAATGTAAATAATATCTCACCAGCCTTCTGAAGGTCACTCAACAAGTCACTCCACTCGGAACGGAAAGTATCAGCCCCAGTGAGGCTGCCATCACCCCCAATGACACACAGATTGGTGATTCCAAGCTTCACCAGATTGTGAGCAGCTCGGAGTCGTCCTTCTCGCTCCCGAAAGTCTTTGCACCGGGCACTTCCAATCACCGTGCCACCCTTTAGGGGAGAGGTAGAAGTCAGCTCCCCAGACAATATCACCAAATTTACACTCAGCATTCTAAGATTTCCCCCATCCCAACACTGTGATGGGCTGACATACCATGTGACTCCCTAGGAAGGACCCTGATGTCCCTCAGTCATTTGTTCCTTCCAAAGGAAGGAAAATGATGCTGGCTGAAACATCATCGGGTCATCTGCATATCCTGTTTTACATGTTACAACACTGCTAAGATCATCCTGTTTCACCAAAGACTTCATCATCAAAGTGACTATCTCTGAAGAATGGTGCTCATGGCAGGAACCATAACACCTAACTATTCACAAGAAAACCAGCTCTAGGTGTAGAAAGCCTTACATTCCCAGGGCCTCACTGATACCCCAAGAGAGGTAAGTAGACTTAGGGTTCTCATTAAATCATTTAAGCTCCTGGGCATCTATGACTTTGGCATATTGGTGAAGAATTCTGGCACATCCTCAGGCCTATTTATGGCATGTGTCATTCCCTGTACAGAGCCTTCACTAGAAGCTACACATTAAATTTCTTCCACTGGGTTTTTAGGGATACAGATATAATCATAATTTGTCAGTTTTTAGTAAATCAGCAAATAGTTGTATTTCTACAGGTTACCCCACA
Organism: Erethizon dorsatum; assembly: GCA_028451465.1. Taxonomy (NCBI): domain Eukaryota; kingdom Metazoa; phylum Chordata; class Mammalia; order Rodentia; family Erethizontidae; genus Erethizon; species Erethizon dorsatum. Next base: position 54,275,441 of record CM051834.1, read on the forward strand.
GCTGATACCCATTAGAAGGGACCTAGAAAAATATAAAGTAGCATAAAGGGTTGCAAATTTTTTTTTAAAAAAATCAGAAAATTTCCTGGATTTTTTGAGACTCTGAAAGGCTCACAGCTCCTTGCTTCTCTAAATGGTCTGGTTTCAGATCACCTCATCTCCATCACAAGAGGAATGACAGATTCAGCTCTGCTTCTGGCTCTGTTCCTCCACTAAGGTTATTTTCAGGGCCAGACCTTCCCCGTGACCCCAGATTAGGACTTGCTTATGTGCCGGTTCCAAAAGTCTTGCCTGTGACCTTTCTATAAAGAGCAAACAGTTCCGTGATCATTCTCCCACCCCCTTCCCCAGCCCAGGAGACCAGCATGATGTTTTCAAATGCAAAGAGTAAAGGGCAAATATAAGCCCTTCTCTTGTCACTGAATCCCTTCACATCAAAACACATGGCAGGGAAACAAGACCATGAGCCCAAACCAGAGTGAGATGAGACAAGGACAGGACAAATATGGGACAGCAGTTCTCTGGAACATACCAGCTGAAGCATCATGGAAACGCTCTCCCAGGTGGCCTCCCTGATGTGATCACCACCATCCACCAGTCCTTGGTAACCCTGTGGGACACATTATACCCATTCAGCCTCTGATTGACTTTACCCTAAATTTCCGGCACTGAGACAGGGTACTCGAGAGGACATTCTCTGAGAATCAAGGCATCTCCTGCCATTAGTGATCCCTGGATGTTCATCAGATGATCTATTTAACATGGTCCTCAGAAGGAGGTGTCAGCTTTTTCAACACACTGTTTTAGTTACTCTCGTTATTGAAACATCAGAATATCATTCCTGATGTTTAAATCCTAGTTCCTTTTATTTTTGGCTTATCTTATTTCCTCCAATCTGCTTTCCAGGAGGACTAGATAACAGATAGCTTTGATAACAATAAGGGAAAAGAAGAAGTGGGAAGGAAAGAAATGTGACTTATTACAAGACTATAAAATTTGAGACAAGAAAGGAAGATAGCCTTTACAGAAAGAATGGTGGGGGCCGGTGAGATGGCTCAATGGCGTATGCGCCTGCCTGGCAAGCGCGAGGGCCCGAGTTCGACTCCCGGAACCCACATACGAAAAAAGGGCCGGTGATATCACTCAGCGGCACGGGCGCCTGCTGGCGCGCGAGGTCCTGAGGTCGACCCCCGGTACCCACAAAAAAAAAAAAAAAAAAAAGAAAAGAATTGTGGGGAAAGCATGAAAGGAACTGAGAGAAGAAAGCCAAGGAGGAGCTAGACCCTCAGTAAGTTAGGCAAACTCAAAAAACATAGTGTGACTCATCCTTGCTGCAGCTCCACCCCCGGATAAAGTGAATTTACTGCAAAGACTGTCCATTTCAGTTTCTCTCGGTGTTTGGGAGAAGGCGGAAGGAGAAGAGAATGATTCTTCTTCCTTTAACATGAATAGGCAACATGAAGACCCAGGAAGCAGAAATCATAATGGGTCCCTGCATCATTATTGTAGCCGAGAGTAGGAGTGACTCATGGTGATGAAGACCCAAGGAAAAGCAAACAGAAATGTAACTGGGAGGTAAAGGAAGGGGAAATGGGAAGGAGGTGGGAGCAGAAGCGGAGACTAGAGAAAGAATGATAGACAACTAAGTAGGGGACCAACCTCATGGACAAAGAAGACACGGGCACCAGTAAAGATACCAACTCGAACCACAGCCCTCACGGCAGCATTCATACCTGCAAGGAGGGAAGAAAAAAGTCAGGGAAAGGTTACGACCCAGACTTCACCGCCGTTACATCTGTCTAAAGATGGCAGTCAGGCCTTTTCTTAGGCTTTTCTCTGAAGCTAGAATACTCCCTCATCCAAGTCCCTGGTCTCCTTACTCCCAGTTAATGTATTCAATGTCAGTGGAGCTCCAGAGACCCCATCATTCCCCGTCTCCCCGTCCTCCCTTCGTCAAGACCTTTTCTTGCCAGGACAACCTGAAGAACGGCAACAACAGCAATAAAAGCAAGCATTGAAGAAAAGCAAGCATTTTCTTCAATGTGTGCTATACACTGCTAAGAACTTGTCACAGAGCATCTCATTTACCTTATCCATAACCCTGCTATTACCTACACTTTACGGACTTATAAACCGAAGCTCAAAGAGAATAAGATCACACAGCTAGTACTGTTAGAAAGTTGAGATTTCAATGCAAGTTTTAAATGCCTAAGTTAACACCACTAAGGTGCCATGCCCACACAAACCTCAATGGCTACACTAGGTTTTTCCTGGTTTTCTGCATTGAATCTAGACATCCAGGTTCAGGAGTTTTTTGGGGGGGAAAAATAAAAAACATGACTCCGTAGTTTGATGATATGATGTGTCATAGTTTATGCCCAAGTACAATATGTACATTATTGGAGGGCAAATTCTCTCAGTCAAGACACACACACACACACGCACACACACACACGAAGCCTTTTAGTGTCATCTGAGTGGTCTTCGTTCCAATGTGTGCAACACAATTGTGAGTCTTTGGCTCCCACGTTGCCAGAAGAGGCTGTGACCAAGGGTACAGAAAGGTGGAGAACCTATTCTCCCTGGATCTTCTCCTGGCACTCACTCAATTAGTCAGCAAAGACCTGCGGGCCCTCTCCTCCAGTGCTGCATATTAAGATGTGTCTGGGAATTTAACAATATGCTGTAAATTGTGCTCTCTCTGCTTCCACTGGGAGGAAAAATTAGGACTAAAATGGAGAGCAGGGGTTTTCCATTTTTTCACAGGTGAATATCAATCTCTTTCCTAGTAGCTGGTCAATGACAAGAACTCTCTTTTCGCAGCACTGTGGAGCAGCCAACATATCCCAACATACAGTGTGAAATGGGTGTCTCGCACGTGTGTTCCACATTAGGAACAATGCTGATACTGCACTAAGGACTACAAACACCAGGAACTGACACTGCAGTAAGCACTGCTTCATTGGTGAGATCTGGGAGACATTCCTGTACTACCTTGTAATGAGAAGAACAGGGTGGATCTTAGAGACATGACGGGTCTAGTATCTTATTTGCCTGTTTGTTTGTTTGTTTGTTTTGTTTTGTTTGGGACAGGGTCTCACTATGTAGCCCAGGGTAGTCCAGGCTAGCCTCAAACTCACTGCGATCCTCCTGCCTCAGCCTCCTGAGTGCTGGGATTACAGGTTTGCACCACCATGCCTGGCTGGATCTAGTACTTTAGAGACATAATGGATCAGCTTCTTACGTACCACTGTAGCCATCCTCTCTCAGATATCACAGTACATGTTTTTGCTTCGATCTAAAATCAATTCACATGGTCCTTAAACCCTGCCTAGAGTAATACCATAGACTAGCAAGCACTAGGGAAGCTAGTAATTAGAAAAATCTTCAGCACCAGACTAAAAGTCATTATAAACTATTAAATAAGCCAACACTAGCTTGAATGGAATAGAATAAAAGAAAAACAGAATGTCTTTTTTTTTTTTCCTTTTTCTTTTTCCAGCTGACATAGTATTACATGGCTATTAGTTCCAAATCAAATTCAAGGGCCAATCACTCACTGAACAAATATTGACTGAACACCTGTCATGCTCCTGGCACTGTGCTGGCACTGGGAATACAGTGATGAGCAATACAGAATCTGGAAACACAAAGACAAAAGACTTGATAACGACCTCAAGACACATAGAGAATTACAATATGGTATATTGACGCCTAAAAAAGAGGTATGTACAAAGATCAGCAGGAACAACAATAAGAGCATCTAAGCCTGGCAGGAGGAAGTCAGAAAAGACAGCATCACCCTGAGACCTAAAGGACATATTCCCTTTAGATCTTTTTGTCAGGTAGAAAATTTGGGGAAGGGTGTTCCAGGCAGGAGAAATAGCACAAAGGTAAGGGTCAAGAAATAACCTTAGACAATTCAGTACTATAAAGAGCAAAATGAGCCAGGCGTGGTGGTGCATGCCTGTAATCCCAGCACTGAGGAGGCTGAGGCAGGAGGATCTCCACAAGTTCAAGGCCAGTCTGGACTACGTAGTGAGTTCAAGGCCAGCCTGGACTAAACAGTGAGAACTTGTCTCAAAAAAATAAATAAATAAATAAAGAGTAAAGAGTAAAATGTAAGATAGCAAGTAGTAAGAGGTTAAGCTACACAGGTAGTAGGCATCTACATGGGATATGAAGAAGTTCGGCTTTATTCTGTAGGACAGGGTTTATCTGGGGCTCCATGGAGGATGGACTCAGGGAATCCATGAACGTTGCAAAACTATACAGTATGAGGTTGCATATAATGAAGAATCTCGAATTTTGAATGCTGAGAGACATGATGAGATCTGTGTATCAGAAAGATAACTCTGGTAGTGTGTGACAGGCAGCTTGAGGGAGGTCACTAGGATTAGGAGGCTTTCTGGCATCTGAGATAAGACGCGAGGGCCTGAACTGGAAGGGTGCCATTGGGACAAAATAGATATGAAGGAAGATATCTAGGAAATAGAAACGACAGGACACAACTAATCAGCAATGTGATTAGCTTTCAGGATGTTAGAGAAGAAAGAAATGCTCTAAGTTGACTTGGGCAAAGGGTTAAACCATGGTGGGCAGAGAATATCCAAATCTGTTAGGCAGAAAAAAAAATCTCACAAATAAGGAGATTCTCCTCTCTTCTCCTTTTATCTTCTCACTTCAACTCTACCACCTCCAGAGATCATCATGCCTCTAAGTGGAAGGAGTGACTCCTAAGAAATCAAATTTCAAGACCCACTTTGTGCTCTTCTACCTGTGCCTCAAACTGTATATCCCTAAAAAACACAGGGTAAGCTATATAGATGGTTTATGTTAAGGAGTCCCAGTAATTCTCTAGACTATCCTATCCAACCTCACTGGCCTAGTGTGGTTACAAGCCAGTCCTGGCCAGGCTCTTCTTGGCTGTTCCATGTTACCCTAAATAACCTATGAGCAGCTGCCTGACTTATTAGAAGCAAGACGAAGGATAAGATTACAGGCACCACACAGGAGGTATTCTGGGTACACACAGGAGGGGCTCTAGAGAACTTTTATAAACACATAGTTTGGAGTCTCCAGTTACAGCACATTGCATTGGGAGGAGGTTTGGGGGAGAAAAATTGTGTGTGATGAGTCTCTTTGAGACTATATGGGAAAAAATGACTTCGTACAACTTTTTTAAAACTTCATGTTGGGCCGGTGGTATGGCTCAGCGGCATAACCGCCTGCCTGGCAAGCACGACGTCCTGAGTTTGACTCCCGGTACTCACATAAAGGAAAAAAAGGGCCAGTAATATCGCTCAGTGGCACAAGCGCCAGCCTGCAAGTTTGAGGTCCTGAGTTCGACTCCCGGTACTATTTGAGCTTTAACATCTTTTTAATTATGAGGAATAAGCACTTGTTAGAAATGAATTATACTTTCATATATATATATATACTTAAAAATTATAAACTCTAGAATAGCAATCCAGAGAGGTAAAGGAATCCCTGTTCCTATAAACCTTTAAAAATAGGATATGCATGCATTTGGAATGATTGCCTGTCTGGAGACAGAGGGCCAGAACAGATGAATGAAGTCCTTACCAGGGGCAGGATACACCGATGACATTAGACTAAATGTGGCATAGTTTGGGGGCCTGGGGCCTTTGCTGGGTTGGAAAGGGAATTAGAATTTAGTATTTAATCACCCAGCATCTCAGAGTTCTTGGCTTTCTAGCTCAGGTTGATTCCTGGCCATTTTTATATTTCAAGAAATAAGTTTTGCTGAATTCAGGGAATGAAAAAGGGGCAATTTCTATGAATTTTATAAAATTCAATCTCACTTTCTCATGTGGTCCACAGCACCTAGGGAAAAAACACTTCTGTGTTTTCTCCCTGCGAGAACTGTAGACCATCAAACTTATCTTTTGGAAGGCCACTTCTGTACTGGAGCTGTTCCTTCAGTTGAGACCTCTCAGCCCTATTTTGAGTTTTCTATCTTGTCTCCATGGCCTCCTTAGAAATTAATTTCCTACCTGCCTCGGTCCCTACTGACCAGTGCCTGCAATGTCATGAGGTTTACAGGTGAGCTACTGTATTTCTCCAGTACTCTGCACCTAGGCCTTGGTTCAGCTAGCTCCTCCAGAATTTAGCTTATCTAGAGCACCTGCTCCATGAAAGATGACTCTTCCCCCACAGCAGCCAGGTCACCCCTAGACAGAAAGGCTCTCATTGCCTGGGGTCAGAAGCTGGAAGGGCACTGCTGCTCTTAGAACCAAGTTAAATCCTAGGCATCTGCTCTTGTTTCATTTTATTTTTTTTCTTTCATCTTTCCCTCTCCAAAAAGCTTTCTTCCTTCATCATTTCATACTCTGTGCGTCTCACGTGGATTTTTTAGCAGGTTCCTTCCCCTCATTTGATGATCTAAGTCCACAGACCATTTTTCCGAGGTCCAGGATCAACGTACACAAGTTTGTGTTGAAAATCTCAGTACTGGCTAGGATTCTGCCAGCAGAGAAGGTGAAAGTGATAAAACCCAGACCAGGACTCTCTCTAGTCTTCACCAGGGCTCTGCATTGCTATTCTGGTCACTTCCTAAATTCAAGCCTCTCTACCCTCCTCTAGTTTCTTCATCCTAAAATTCTCAGATTTATAATACATGTCACAATTATATTTAAACAAACATTAAATATATAAAATCTAGTTCTACTAATATACTAATAAATATTATAAGAGCAAAGATTGTCTTTTTCATTAATGCACTCTTGGCACCTTTCATCCTGCTTGACACAGTCAATTATTAAGCTTGATAATTCATTTTAATTATTAATAAAATTCACTGAGTTTTTACTATTTGCCAGAAGCCAGGCTTCTAAGCACAAAAATACTTGAATAATGGGACTGGCTTCTTGAAAACTTATCTTCTCTGTGAAGTTTGGTTAATCCAGCCAGGGTCTATCATTTCATTATGTAAGTGGATTTCACTTGACTAATGTTTGACTTTAGTTATGTGCCTTACACAAGAATCCCAGTGATACACAGTATGTTTCCCCATTAAACTGTAAGTTCTCAAAGGAAATCAACATCTTCACTACAAAGTGGGTGTTTGGTGCCAAGTCAAGGAAAGTGGGGGACAGCGGCACATAGGAGAGGGGGACTAGCTGAAAGCTCTTTCTTCCTTTCTTTCTTCCTTCCATCCCTGTAATCCATGTCCTGGTAACCCTTTCAAAGAGATTCTGGTCCTCTTCAACATATTATGAATTAGAATATACAAGAAAATCAAAGTAGAAAAGATGCTTTTTAAAAAGAAAAATCGATTCCTACCCCCTCACTTCATTTTTCCTATATATCTGGTTTTTAGGACTCCTAGGTTTCTTAGACTTCACCCAGACAAGGCTGTTTTCTGCCCCTGTAGCCCTAATGGATCTGTATTCATTAACTGCTGCTGCTCCTGTTTTTCAGGGGTAAATGAATAGAAAGGGCGGAAAATCCAGGGAAATCAGAGCACTGCCTAGCTCTGGTCAGTACAGGAACTCTTTTCGTGTGTGTGTGTGTGTGTGTGTGTGTGTGTGTGTGGGTACTGGGGGTCGACCTCAGGACCTCGCGCGCCAGCAGGCGCCCGTGCCGCTGAGCGATATCACCGGCCCTTTTTTCGTATGTGGGTTCCGGGAGTCGAACTCGGGCCCTCGTGCTTGCCAGGCAGGCGCTTATGCCACTGAGCCATCTCACCGGCCCAGTACAGGAACTCTTTAGACTCAAAGAGTTAATACCTAAAGCTCTAGCTGGGCTCACCAAATACCAACTCTGGGTCTCCTCCCTTTCCCACTATTTTCCAAGTTCTTGAAGTAAATCTACCTATTGCCTTCTCAACAATTTTATTTCTGTAGTTTCTTTCCAATACTCCTTGAGAAGACACTACTCTTTTAGGTAACAGAGGTCCAAAATGGTCCCAAATCTTCATAGAAACTTGGAAATAGGTTTTATGAAGACTTGGGTAAATAAAGGTAGAGTAAATAAAATTCAAAACACTTGAGGACTTAGATCTGAGAGAGATTTTTAGGAAAGCCTCAGATTCCAGTGTGCACCTACAGGAGTCTAGTCCTAATCTACAGCCCAAAGGAGTTAAGAAACTCCAGGGGAAACTCAAGTTTTCTGCCCCTTCCCCCTTACCTTGGGCATCTCCACCAGAGGTTAACACGGCAATGGCTTTGCCGATCCCCAGGGTTTTGGCTGCATGGTGCTCTTCATGGGTCATGATCCACTCTAGAATTTAAAATGACAGTCAGGTAAGAAGCAGCTGGTTCAAGGAGCTACTTGCTCAAGAAATGTCTGTTAGACCGGCTAGAGCCACCCCAGCGGACTCTCCCACTACATTAAGGCTGCACTATGAAGCCTGGGAGCTTTGGACTTCCTCCAGAGTAAAGCCACACCCTTCACAGAGTGACAAGCTGAAATGTCGCAGTAATCAAGCCCCAAACTGCAGAAGTCCTGGCTAACCTCTCCCTGTTCCCTCCTACCCAACTGCAACCTATATGGGGAAAAAGCTAAGATCAGGGAGAAGGGCAATTGACTGAACAGAAATGAGAAAGAAAGGCGGAAAGCTGAGTTAGCCTCAGGGATTCTTCCCTTTGTGAAGGAAGGGTTGTCATGGAGGGTAAGAATCAATGAGGTTTGAGACACTGAGAACCAGTAATGTAGAAGCAGAAAAGCAAAGGTAGGGTGGGTTATGGTGACGATTAGACTTGAGTCTTACGGAATTGAGTGATTTGAGTAGGGCTGAGTGATACGGAATTGAAATTGGAGTTTGAAGCTTGGGAAGATTAATGGCGTCCATCTTAGGAATGGCTAGGGTATTTGCATGGCTCTTCCCATCCTTTTCAAGCCCTCAGCCTAGGAGTATCTCTTGATCGTTTGTCCTTAGGCCTTGCCCTTCACACCACATATTATCAAATGGGAAGAGTAACACAAAATCACTGCCACATATACAATGATACATACACATGTCATGGAAACACCTTCATATGTTTGCTTCTAGGGATTACATCTTTCAAAGGAACACATAGGCATACTCTTACATCTAAGAAATGCCAACAGTATCATTGCTCTCCCATTTACTCAGTCTAAAACCTACTATTTTAATATTTATCTCCTCTCTTCCCCTAAGAATCAAGAATCACCAAATCCTACATTCTCTCTATCTTCCTTATACATCCTGTCTTTTCTATCCTCATTGCCTCTTCTCACCTGAATTGCTTGCTCTAGTAGCTGTTTATGTCTCCCCTCACTCTACCACAGACACAAAGCTTCACGGGAAGCTCACAAGCCCTGGTGGCTCTACTGGAGATGGGAATCATGTACAGGAACAGGAACTTTAAGGGTGGCTCACATTTCTGCGCTGCATCTGGGGACGTCAGGACAGCTGCTGATAGAGACATTGGCCACATAAACACACAAACTCACAGATGCCAATAAAATGCATGGAGTGAGACACATATGAAGACAGATATACATAAACACACATAATTTTATACAGATAGAGATACACTGAGAGCCAGATACAGTGGCACATGTCTATAATTGCAGGCATCTGTGAGGCTAAGGCAAGAGGATTACAAGTTTGAGACCAGCCTGGGCAACTTAGCAAAACCCTATCTCAAAACAATTTTTACAAAGAGCTGAGGGTGTAGCTCAGTGTTAGAGTATTTGCCTAGCATGTGTGAGGCCTTGGTTTCAACCTTCAGCACTGCAAATAAATAAAAAACCATGTGAGAGAGGGTTTGTGAGGTACTGCAGTGGTAGAGAGCTTGCCTAAAAAGTGCAAGGCCCAGGGTTTGATCCCAAGCACCGTTAAAAAATACAGAGAGAGAGAGAGAGAGGAGAAGGAGAGGAAGAGGAAGGAGGAGGAGAGGAAGGGGAAGGAGGAGGAGAAGGAGAAGAAGGGGAAAAGGAAGAGGAAGGAGGAGAAGAGGAAGGGGAAGGAGGAGGAGAAGGAGAAGGAGGAGGAAGAGGAGAAAAAGAAGGAGAAGGAGGAGGAGAAAAAGAAGGAGGAAGAGGAGAAGAAGGGGAAGAGGAAAAGGAAGGAGGAGAGGAAGGGGAGGAGGAAAAGGAGGAGAAGGAGAGGAAGAGGAAAAGAAAGAGGAAGGAGAAGGAGGAGAAGAAGAAGGGGGGAGAGAAGAAGATTATTGCTAGGCCTACTACATCATCAGCACTGACAGGTCAAGTCTAAACTCCTGGAGTTGGCATCCAAAGCTTCAGTCTTGACCCAGGGATTCCCTGCTTAGTCCCTGTCTGAACAGTACATTAATCATCTCCACTTCTGTCACTGGGCACTCTGCATCCCTTATCCAGGATACCGCACTCCATCAAACTCCAGTCCTAGTCACACCCTCACTATTAAACTTTTACTGATCAACAAAGACTTCTTTTTGGGCATCTAAATAACACATTGTCCATAACCAGATCACTCATTTAGCATTCCAATATCACTTTAGTGTTTTTTTTGTTTTGTTTTGTTTTTAGTGGCATTTTAATTGCTTCCTCTGCTCTAAAAAGAGGCTTGGACTAGATCAAGGATCAGCAAACTGCAACCCATTTGCCAAATCCAGTCGTTCTCATGTTTTTGTATGGCAGCAAACTAAGAAAGGTTTTTACACTTTTTAAATGGTTGTAAGCCGAGTGTGGTGGTGCATGCCTATTATCCCAGTATTTAGGAGGCTGAGGCAGGAAGATCATTTGGAGTTCAAGGCCAGCCAGGGCTACACAGTGAGTTCAAGGCCAGCCTGAACTACACAGAGACCCTGTCTCAAAATAACAAACAAAAATGGTTGTAAAAAATATCTCATAACATGTGAAAAATACATGAAATTCAAATTTCAGTGTTGCTAGGTGTGGTGGCACATGGTTGTAGTCCTGGCTACTCTAGAGGGTAAGGCAGAAAGATGGCCTGGACCCAAGATTTCAAGGCCAGCTTGAGCAGCATAGTGAAACCCCATCGTCTTTTTTTTTTTTTTTTTTGAGACAGGGTCTTGCTATGTAGTTCAGGCTGGCCTCGAACTGACTATGTAGTCCTGGCTGGCCTTGAACTCCAGATAATATTCCTGCCTCAGCCTCCTGAGTACTGGGATCATAGGTGTGCACCACTACATCCAGCCTTGAGACCCCATTAAAAAAAAAAAAAAAAATCAGTGTCCCAGTGTCCATGCTACTCTCAGTCCGTCACATATTAACCACAGCAGAGCTGATAATACAGCACAGACGTACCAGTCCACAGAGCCTAAAATACTTACTATGTGGCCTTTTACACAAAAAAGCTTGCTGACCACTGGACTAGATGACTGCTAAAGTCATATTTCCTAACTAGTCTGAAAAGACCCACAGCCTACCAAAGCCTAATGAAGTCAGTGCATATAACATGAGCTCAATACTTTTTGAAACCATTAATGAACTGATGATGCACACTACAAAAATACAAATATATAAAAATTAAAAATAGGCTTGGATACAGATACAGCTCTATATTCTCTCTACTTCTTAAAACATACTGGGACACAACCAGGGTTAAGAGACCATACAATTGCACGTAGTGAAAGGAACAGAAATATACATGCGTAGAGATCACTCTTATTTAACTAGAACGTTAGCATCCAAAGTCCTGTCATTCTTGAAAAAGACTAAGCGGCTGGAGCCAATAGAAATGCAAACACTTGGAAAGGAAGGGAAAGAAACAGACATCAGTATGCTGATCTCTTTCTGCCTGGTTTGTTTCTTCACATTCCCTCCTGCAGTACATCACAGGGATAGAAGATTCATCTTTCATCCCTGGGGCTCCAGTGGGGGAGAGAATTCACCTCAAAAAACTGGTGTCAGGAGTGCTGACCTGTAAACAACAGCTCTCGTTCCTCTCCGGAATCTCTTTAAGACAGTTATTGAGGCACAGGACACAGAAATACACGCAGACTCATACATAAGCATCCCGTATAGACCCACGGGGACACGCATGTAGCGACGCATGTGTGTACGCGAACACGAGGGAGGCAGGATTCCAGCATCATACGGACACTGATGTGAACTGGGTGAGTGCCAAGGAAGGGGTCAGGCAGCCAAGGGCAACGCTGCCCGAGCCTCCACCCACGCATCCGAGATTCCCAGGAAACAGAGCCGCTAGTGCAAGTGCTGGGAGATGAACCGAGGGGCTGGGGTTCTTCGGCCCATCCCCCTCTGGGCTCCGGCTCCTGATGCCATTATCACCTCTGCTCGTCCCTCAGCTCTTTCAGTTCTCCCCGCATTCTCCTCCCAGCACGTTAACTCCCACCTCACTCTCGGATTCCCCCCGCTCTCTGCCCCCAAGGCCTCCTTCTTGCCTTTCAGTCTTAGCTCTCCTCGGTCGCAGCTTTCCCGCAGATTGTCCTTGGGGAAAGGGGGAGGGGAGCTTGGCGACGTCGGGGAGGAGCCAGGTGGAGGGAGCGGGCAGGGGAGGAGGGCAGGATTCCCAGCCTCCACTAACAGATGCTGGCAAGGAGGCTCCGCCTCCCGCGCTTGCCTTTCTCCTCCTTTTCCTCCTCCCCCTAAGAACTCTGCTCAGATATGGCAGCGTCTTATTTTGCAGAGGATACATCTTGGGAGCCATCAGCTCCTGCACGTTATAGGAATCAGAAATTGGTTGCTTCTCTTGTTTTCAACAGAGACAACTTTTTCCTACCCGGACTGCCTGAGACTGCATTCAAACATCTTCAGCAGTTAATAAAACCACCCCGCTCTGGCCCTATCCCACCTTCATCACTCGCTCAACAAACATTTATTCAGAGCCTGTGAGCCAGGTTTTGTAGAAGGTGCTGAGAAATGATAAATGAGACGGAGTCCCTGCCTTTCAGAAACACCGCGCGCACTGATACATAATAATTCAAAAACTTCTTTTGCATTTGTATTACCTTTCTGAGAGGAAATACAGAAAAGCTAGTTTATTTGAAGAGAAATACCAAGAGGAAGAGCACTGCAGCCCCGTCTCAAGCCCGCAGTAGGTGGAGTGCAGGATTCTGGTAATAAGCAAACCCGTCTATGGACTTCACAGCAAACAGAATCCGTCCTGGGAAAATGGGTCAGCTGCTTCCAGAGCAAGAGCTGAATCCCTTATTCAGATCTTATTCTCGGAGCCCCAGGGGCGCAATCGGTTCGCGCGCGGTACTTTTACAGATTTTATTCTCTCCTTCCCTTGCTCCACCCTATCCCTTAACTTCAGTGCCTCTCCGGAGCCAGCTCAGTTCTTGCTTTTTCTACTGCCCTTCCTCTTGCTTACTTTTGGTTCTGCCTCTGCAAATCTTAGCTGCAAGCAATTAAAATACCAGTGAGGGGCCGGTGAGATAGCTCAGCTGCATAAGCGCCTGCCTGGCAAGCGCGAGGTCCTGAGTTCCACTCCCCGAACCCACATACGAAAAAGGGGCCGGTGATATCGCTCAGCGGCACGGGCGCCAGCTGGCGCGCGAGGTCCTGAGGTCGACCCCCGGTACCCACACACACACACACAAAAAAAAAAAAAACAGTGAGGAGGAGATAAAATCATTTGACTGCACAAAATTAAAACCTTGTGTTGCAAATGATACCATCAAGATAGTGAAGACAATCCACAGAATGGAAGAAAATATTTGCAAATCATATATCTAGCAAAGGACTGTATCCAGAATCTATAAAGAACTCTTGCAATTCAATAATAAAAAGACAATAAGCCAATTATAAAACGGGCAAAAGATCTCAACAGATCTTCTGACCAAAAGAGATATATACAGGCAGCAAATAAGCATATGAAAAGATGTTTAACATCATATGTCATTAGAGAACTGCAAAGTAAAAGGGAGATGCTATTACACACCTTTATGGAATAGCTAAAATAAAAATCTTACAGTACCAAATGTTAATGAAAATGCAGTGCAACAGAGACTCTCAATGCTGGCAGAATGAGCAGATACAGTCACTGTAGAGTACAGTTTGACTCCTTCTTACAAAGCTAAACATAGGCTTACCACATGATCCAGCAACTGTATTCTTATTTACCCAAATAAGTTGAAAATGAGGTCTATACAAAAACCTGCACGTGAATGTATATTCATAATTGCCCAAAACTGGAAGCAACCAAAACATCCCTCAAAGATGAATGAATAAAGAAACTATGGTACATCTATACCATTAAGTATTACTCAACAATAAAAAGAAGTGACTTACGAAGCCATGAAAAGACAGGGTGGAATCTTAACTGCATATTGTTTAGTAAAACAATGCAGCCTGAAAAGGATTCATGCTGTATAATTCCAACTATCTGACATTCTGGAAAAACAACTGTAGAAACAGTAAAAAGATCAGTGGTTACTTGGGGCTTGAGAGAGAAAAGAAGGGCAGAACACGGGAGATTTTTAGGGTATTAAAACTTTTGGATGATGCTATAATGGTGGACACATGAATTTGTCATAACTCTTAGAACCACAAAACACAAAGTGAAATCTAATATTAAATATGGACCTAGTTAATAATAATGTATCAATATTGGTTCATCACAAATTTATCACACCAACGCAAGAGATGAGTAATAGAGGAAACTGAACAGGGTAGAGACAGGGTATATGGGAACTCTCTATTCCATAGGATAACTTTCTATATGCCTAAAACTGCTCTCAAAAATAAAACCTATTAAGTTAAAAAAAAAAGGATATGTTATATTCAGCAAAATATCAAATAAAATTGTGGTATTAAAAAATTTAAAAATGGGCAAAGTTTGAATAGACATTTTTCTAAAGAAGGTATACAATGGCTAATAAGCACATGAAAAAATGTTCAACACTATTTCACAAATCAAAAGAGGACAAATCAAAACCACTTCATTTGAGGAGAGGGGAAGGAGAAGTAAAAAGGTTTAAGATGGATATGTGTCTGTACCCACTCCTCACCATGAATGTATTCATTATGTATTGCTAATGTGTACTAATTTTTAAAATATTAAAAAGATACCTTTTCATATCCATTAAGATGACTATTATTTTTTTAAAGTGTTAGTTGGGGTGGGGTCCTAGAAAAGGATAACTTTTCAGAAGTACTCAGGCCTTGTCTCTGGTCATCTCAGTGGAATATCCAAACTTTAGGATTTTACTTTATGAGAGTTAAATTAGTTTTTTAAAAAGTAATATAAAAGAGTAGTTGGCAGAAGAAACATTTCATATTAAGAAGTGACTGTAAAAGTCTTTCTGATAAGAATCCTGAAAAACTTTTATTTATTATAATTCATTTATACATTCAACATGTATTTATTGAGGTTATATGCCTGCCACTGTGCCAGGTACTGAGCTATAATAAGCTGTCATTGAGTTTATGATCTAGATGGCGCATAAGAACTGTTTCCAGGAAGTTTACAATTCACTGGACCTGGACTATAACTGAAGAAATCAATAACCCTACTAACATCTGTAATGTATCAAAGTCCCATGACATGAACATATTATTTGAGGGTAAATAAAATAACAAGAAAAAAAAAACAAAATATCTGAGTAGCAGAATTTGGTGATATTTATTCAACACTGTTTAAGGAAAACATATCAGTGGATACAAATATTCCAGTTGTCTTACGCTTCTCTTGTTGCTGAGACAAAATACCCAACACCCAAAGTTAAGGTGGAAAGGTTTATTTAGCTCACAGTTTGTAGAGGTTTCAGTCCACAGTTGGCTGGCTCCAAGGCAGGGTGGCATGGCAGAGGGGCATCGCAGAGGAGAACAGTTCATGGTGTCCACAAGGAAGCAAAAGCAATAAGGGACCTTAACAGCTTCTTTCTGCCCTTTTATCTTATCCAGACTACTTAGGGTGAGTGCCACTCACACCCTTAATCCTAGTGCCCTTGAGTCTAGCACTGCACCATGAATCAATTCCAGTGTCATACACTCTAGATCCAGCCATTTCTGGAAAAGCCCCAGCTATGACTGCATGAGGCTTTGGGGAGACATCTAAACATAAGCCATATCACCAGCATTAGAAATATGCATAATACAATGAAAGAATAGCCTACTAAAAATAGATTTTTCTCCTTTTAATACTAAACTCCAAGACCATGCATTTTCCTTTTTCCTAATTATCTGTCCATCAAACAACTTTCAAATTTCAAATACAATTTTATAGGAATCTTCACAACTTGAAAGAGGTATTTTAGCTACCTATGGTTGACTTACATTATGAATCAAAATTTGAACTCATAATTTAATGGTGGACCAATGATGGAGAGAATGAGATCTGACTACAAATGAACACAGTGTGATGAGTAAGGAAGAGTGTGCTGAGAAAGGGGTCTAAACATTGTCATAAAACCTAGGATGCTGTGCCAGGCATCAAGAAGGCTTAGAAGATCATAGAACACAAGAACAAAGCAGCAAGTTATATATGCAAACAAAAGGTGATGCAATATATTCTTGAGGCAACCAGAGTAAGCCAATAGCAGGAGTAATCTCATCCTAAGATTATTTTCATTGCTGGTGTGATTTAATAGAGCTAGAAAAGGATGCCCTAGATCCTTCCTCCAGATAAGAAAACTGAAAGGTTCTGGGTTTGCATTGGAGAAGAATCTGGGGCTCTCTGCTAGGCTTTTCAAGAGGTTGGTGTCTGTTGCAATGACTCACATATAGAGCTTAGTCACAGGGCTGCTAGAAAGCTAGGACTTGGTCCAAAATATACCCAGTTTTCAATTGTTGAGGTTCATAGTTAGAATTCAGGGTTTAGGGTAGCTGGACCTGGTAGGGAGTGTGTGTGTGGGGGGGTGACTGATCATGAAGACTGAATATATAAGAAAGTGGTCAAATGGAGCCAGGAGATCATAAGACTAAAGTCTATCATTCTCTCTGTCTTTCATTACCTGGGGATAGTCTTATTTTTAGCATGCCAAGTAAAGCTAATGTGTACAAGAGAGCCAAATGTTATCTCACCTTATGCCATACCCCAGTACAGAGCAATGAAAGGCATATTCTTTATGCTGATCTGCAGTGTACAGGAAAATATGTAGAGGGTCCTGTTAGACTTCCCAGAGCTCGCCAGGTTTCTGCCAGCTATTAGGGTGTGAAGTCAGGTAAGTAATAGGTAAAAAGTTATGCTTATTATGAAAGAAGACATGTTGTGGGAGAGAAGTACATTTAAAGAGAATTCCCTAGCAGCTAGGTAAGTAGAGCATTTGAGTGAAGAAGCTGAGATGCTCTGAACTAGAGGTCCTCAACATTTTTGGCACCAGGAACCAATTTTGTAGAAAACAATTTTTCCACATGCTGAGGGGAAGAAGGTTTTGGGATGACTCAAGCACATCACATTTATTGTGCACTTTATTTCTATTATTATTACATTTTATATACATAATACAATTATTATGCTATTCACCATAATATAGAATCAGAGCCCTGAGATTATTTCCCTGCAATTAGATGGTACCATCTGGGAGTGATGGGAGACAGTGACACCCAAAGTAATCTCATTTTGGTTGCTATCACTGCAGAAAATCCTGCCTCATATGTACAGATGTTAGAAATGGAAGCAAGCTTTCCAGTGCTTTTGTGGCAATCTCAGAATATTCCACTTTGATTTTACCCAGAAAGTATGGAGATAAGAAGTTATCTTAAACATATGTTTAAGGCCACTGTCATTTGTGATCTCAAACAGTTGTTCCTCTTCTAGCATGGACAAAGTCAATTCATCTGGCTATTCACAAATGGGTCCTGGATCCATTTCTTCCTAGTTTGGGGAACTTTTGTGGTTGGAAAGTAATGCAAAAACACTTTTGAAAGCTGAAATTTGTGATTACGTACCAGCTGGGAGAAGGAAAGCTCTGGGTGTTTCAAAATTTCTGCTAATGTGTGAAACATTTCACAAATCCTGAAGTTTACTCACCATCACCCCCACCCTGTAATTCCAGTTTAGGTTTGAATGTAGCCACTTTATCTGCCAGCCTGAATACAGTTGTCATTCTCCCCTGAAGTAACAAATTGAGTTTGTGGAGCAGGTTGAAAATGGCACATGAGTAAGTGAGTTTTGTGACCCATTCTGTGCCACTGAATGTGCTGCCAGTGGGGACTGTTTTTCTAAAAGAAATCTCTGGAGCAGCTCTCATAACTCAAAAACTGGCCAGTGATCTACCTTTAGAAAGCCATCTCACTTCTGTGTATAAGAGAAGACAAGCGTGCTTTATGTCCAACTCCTCATGAAGCAGCACAGACACACGTGTTAAGGGCACGTACTTCAATGTGGTTGATAATTTTAATCACATCCTGTAAAACATTGTTAAGTTCAGGTGACATTTTTCTGCTCGCCAGCATTTCTCTGTGGATGACACATTCTCTCAGAAGCAACCTCTTTGACCTGAGTAGTGAAACCAGAAATCCATCCAGCTAGGGCAGCTTCTCCATCTATGCCTATGCTGACACAAAATGACCAATTCAGTTCTCCTAATATGTAATCACTCAAAGACTTGGAATAGTTCTGCAGCTGTGGTGTTGGTTGGCAACAAAAGTGCACATAACACATCCTCCTGTACATCATCCTGAAAAATATCTCATACAAAAACAAGCATTGCTGCCTTGTTGTCAACTCTGATAGATTCGTCAACCTAGATTGTGTATCATTGTTACACATTAATTCTTTCTAACAATTGTGCCTCAATATCTTTTGCTATTTCATCAACTCATTTAGCTATGGTGCTAGCAGATAGAGGAAAACATGGCAACTTTTGTACTGCAGCCTCTCCTAAAAGTTCGTGACGAATGTCCTTAGCAGCAGGCAGGATCAACTCTTCATCAACAGTAAAGGGCTTCTTAGTTTAACAATGCATTTAGCCACGAAGAATGCTGTTCTCAGTGCAGATACACTTGATGAGGTGATGGTCTTCAATAATTGCTTTGTTCTTCATGTTCACTTTTCTCCTTTGAAAAACTCCAAAGGCTTGTCTTTTAATACAGAGTGCTTAGTTTCCATGTGGCAAAGCAGTTTTGAAGGTTTCATGGCTTTGTTGGGTGGTCACTACATATTCTAAAAGGTTCACTGGCGAATGTTGCAATGAACCCATAATTTAAGGACTCATTGTATTTTCCTTTAAGTGCAGCTTTCTTTTTTTGGCAGTCATAGAATCTTCTGTAGTCTCATCATTGAATCTTTCCCCCTTTTCATAGAAAGTCTCCAGTGACATTTGTTTGGCTAGGGTTACTTTGTGGGCTTAACAAAACTGTGATTGAGACAAGTGTGCAGTGCAGGAAAGAGGCATGCATGGAAGTATTAAATAAAATAATGGATGAGCCATGAATGGCCTAAAATAAGTATCAGATTCTGACTTAAATCCTGCCACCAGATATATCTGTATAGTTGAAGAACATCAACTATAAAGCCTGCCACCAGATGCAGCTCAATTGTCCCTTTACACTCACAGATAAGGTTTTGGTATGAGTCGGCAGGCAACTGATTATTTATGGTCTCCACGCAGTCAAACCTCTCTGCCAATGTTAAACTGTATTTGCAGTCACTCCCTGTGTTAGTATCACTGCTTGAGCTCCACCTAATATCATCAAGCATTAGATTCTCATAAGGAGCACACAACCTAGATCCCTTGCATGTGCAGTTCACAGTAGGGCTCTCCCCTATGAGAATCTAATGCCATCACTGTTCTGACAGGAGATGGAGCTCAGGTGGTAATCTGGGCTATGGGGGACAGCTGTGAATACAGGTTAAGCTTTGTTCACTCACCCACTGCTCACCTCCTGCTGTGCAGCCCAGTTCCTACCAGGTCATGGACCAGTACTGGTCTGACTCCTGCTCTAACCTCCCTGAGTCCTATGCTCTGTCTGACTATTACCTCTGTATGTCCTAGACAGGAAAAGGAAGATGTGGAGAGCTTTGGACAATATCCTCCAAACCAGGATACAATTAGATATCACTACTGGGTTTTTGAACAGTTCATGTATACAAGAGGTCTTTTTTGTTGTTGTTGTTACAATGAATGCCAGAGCCTGACATAGATGGGGGCAATAAAGATATGTTTTGTGTCATGTCCATGAATCCATATACTACTGCCATGACATGGAATGAGTAAAGATCTATAGTAAACCCACTGTAATGAAAAGACAAAGAATCTGATGATCATGTTAGTAATGGTGTGCCAGGGTATTTTAGAATGAGAAGTAGGTATGATGGTTATTCAGGTGTGGCCCAAGAGAAAAATAAATAACGTATTACAGGTTTCATGTTTCCATGCAACGAACACTGAACACCTGTTATATATTAGGAACTATTCTAGGCTCAGGGGGACCCGAAATGGAAAAACGAAAAAGCTCTGGCTGTTCTCATGGAACTTAGGTGCTAGCAAGCAAAGCACATAAAGTAGTGACAAGTGCTATAAAGAACAGGCAAAGAAGTACAGGAACAAGGGTGTTATCTTAACCTGAGTGAGCCAGAAAAATCTAAAGATACGACATTTAGAAGCTTTCAGGGAGAAAAGGAAAAATCTGAGGCAGTAACAAGTTAGTATTCTCATATCAAAGGAACATGAAAATTTCCTTTGGGTTAGAATTAGAATTATAAATGGACTACAATGATTTGATGGATTAATGATGTAAAACACTCAAGCAGTTAGGTATGGGTTTGCTGAAACAATGTGCTGAAACAAATATCTATCCAGCTCTTTCACTTCAATACAACCTCTGGTTCTCATCTAGTCACTACCTGCTAATAGGCTATGTATTACCTGTTTTTCCCCCACTAGACTGTAAGATCCAGAAGGCAGACCCTGGCCACAGGCATGAAACTACTATATACACTGGGGAGTCAACTTTAGCTTTAGGTGGGAGGGGGTGATCCCTGGAGACAGAACAGCCTCCACCAGTCACTTAAATGAAAGATTCTGTCAGGGGACCTGTCTGGATATTTCACCTCACTTGCCATAGGCAGGCTCAGTTTCTCTGCATATCTTGGTCAGTTTAAGTAATGGTTGACATAAGTTAAAGTTTAAAAACCATTGTTCTAAAATATGGCAGTCCGGAGCCAGTGAGATAGCTCAGCGGCATAAGCGCCTGCCTGGCAAGCGCAAGGTCCTGAGTTGAACTCCCGGTACCCACATAAAAAATAAAAATAAAAATAAATAAATAAAATATTGCAGTCCAAGAATACCATTACTTAAAGAATGAATCCGTATGCCTCCAATACCAGATTGCTCCTTCGGAATCATTTATGACAACTGGGATTAACTTGGAAAAGACAGTTTGAGGAAGAGGCAATGAGATGACTCCTAAGGTCAGAGGAAGGTACCATTTTCAACTCTTACTGAAGGCACAGGTAGACAAATTCATCAGCTGAGATATACAACCTGAACCTTGGACCAGATACATTTTTCTTTCCTTAAAGAAGTAAGCTTTTGGGAATGTCAGGTAGAGAACACAAATAATCTATTGTATAGGACAATACCAGAAGTCTTCCACTTCAGGTCTGGTAATACCTCATCAAGAAAAATGCAGAAGCCTAAGTTGTTTAGTACATATGTGGCCAAGAAATACACCTCTAGGTTCTCTAGGTTTTCCTGGGTGACTGAGAGGTAGTGTGATTTGGGACTACCCAGGGTAGGGTGATCCAAGAGGATATATAATCATATGTCACTAAATAACAGGGATATGTTCTGAGAAGTGCACTGTTAGGAGATTTTGTCACTGTGTGAACATAACAGAGTGTACTCATATAAACCTAGGTGGCACAGTGTATTACATACCTAGGCTATACAGTACAGCCTATTGTTCCTAGACTATATACAAACCAATATAGCATGTTACTGTACTAAATACTGTAGGCAATTGTAATACAATGGTTAAGTATTTGTGGATCTAAATATATCCAAACATAGAAAAGATACAGTAAAAATATTATGTGAGGGCCAGTGAGATGGCTCAGCGGCATAAGCGCCTGCCTGGCAAGCATGAGGTCCTGAGTTCGACTCCCGGAACCCACATACGAGAAAAGGGCCGGTACCCACAAAAAAAAAAATATTATGTGATAGAAATTTCTCAGCTCCATTATACTCTTATTGACCACTGTGTTATATGCAGTCTCTCACTGACCAAAATGTCATTATGCATATATAAGGCATATCTAATCATCTGTATTAATCATGGGTATATTTGCCTGGAAGAAGAACATCTGTAAGGCTATTTTTGCCACTCAATGAACTTTCCAATTCAGTTGCTACTTTAAAAGCCCTAAGAGTTTTGCTCTCTGAAGAGTCAATTTTGTGGAACTCATCCTGGAAGTCTGGGATGAAGACATCAATGTTAAATGGTGGCTATGTTGAGATTAAGACACTCTTCACAGAGGCAGAACTCCACTGATTTTTCTTCAGCAAGAATCCAGATATTTGGAGGTCTACAAGATAGCATATATGTGGAAAATCTGGTCCTTGATGTAGAAAGCAAGTGTACCTACTTGGAAGGAATCTGAGCCAGATAGCAATTATAATCTCTACATATCAGTCGCACTCACAGTGTTAGGATAACTTTGGATATCTTGGTCTGCGTAAACCATCTGGGTATTAGTGTACTTGTCAAAAGATCAGAAGGGCAGCAGGGGAGTGGGTGATTCTGGTGGCAGATGGCCTAGATGAAGGGAAAAACAAGATACCAGTAAGATCTTACCTTCCAGAAAGGAGCTGTAGTTAGCGCTACTCCTTTGGAATGCTCTACCATTTGCAACTCAATAAAAAGTAGCATATAAGTCACTGGCTATGTAGGCAGGGTGTCCATTATTGAAATCTTTATGTACAGGGGAAGCTTTATATCTAGTGGGCAGTTGGATCTGCTGAACTAGAGCCTGGCCCACAAAGCTACTTCCTGCCTCTGAGCTTTTATCCTAGAAGTAGTTGTCCCACACTCTCAGCTATTTTGTTTTCACTTTTATTTTATGTATTTTGGCTTTTTGTTTGTTTTGGTTTTTGCAGTTAAAACCAATGATCAGTAGGCTGGGCATGGTGGTGCGCACCTGTATTCCCAGCCCTCAGGAGGCTGAGGCAGGAGGATTGCCTGAAGTTTGAAGCCAACCTGGGCTACATAGTGAGTTCAAGGCCAGCCTGACTACAATAGTGAGACCCTGTCTCAAAAAAACAAAAATAACCAACTAAACAAAACCCCCCAATAATCAGTTTTATTTTTTAGTCATGTATAATCTGGAAGTAACAAATCCAGGACTAGTTGCAGTTACCCAGAAAGCCACAGGGGAGGCTAGGATCATTATGACTTTTCTATGGTATCCTCCTTAGACTATAGCTTTCACCCTCATGCTCACAAGATGGATCTTTTAACACTTACTAGGTAGTGGATCTCATCTTACAAGGTGAGAAGCAGAGCAAAGCGCAACCAATAAAATATGAAGAGAAGAATGTAGGTAAGGAGCACTCTATTTCAACAGAGTCAAGAGGGTTTTCTAAGAAACCTATGTAATGACATGTGGTTATTTGTCAACAGCCAGGGTTATGGAACATGGACTGTACTAGTTTCAACAAAACCTGTAAGAGGTTTTAAAAAATAGCACATCTTACTAATCTGACAGAAACTGGATTCTTTTGATATGGGAAAAGATGAGAATGGATACTGGGCAGGCAACTAGAAGTGTATGCCACACGTGGCTGGACAGCAGATCACAAACATACAAAAAATCTATACAAAAGAAGACAACACATTCTGATCATAATGCATTTGAATTAGTTGCTAGTAACACACAGATACTAAGAAATACCATACCACCCAGTACATAACACAATTCTAAATATGCCTTCAGTCAAGTAAGTTATCCAGAAGGAAATATCAAGAATGAAGCTATAGTAAAAATACTATGTACAAACCCTTTATGATGAAGCACAAGGGTTATTTATAGAAGCATAATCTTGAAAATAAAGACTAAAAATTAATGAGCTGGGACCACTTTTCATGATGAAAGACTGCTAAATATAATCCCATCTTCACTGGAAAATCCTATTGGAGTTTCATTCTCAGTGAGGATTCCCATATACACAAGCAAGGGAACTGTATAGGGATTATCAGCAATGTAACTTCTCACATGTTTTCTGAAAGAACTATATTGAAAACATTTTCTCCTAATGTGAGTGCTCACAAGAATTACAAAAGCTGTGGGAAATAATTGAGGAATAACACATTATTCTCAACCTCATCAATACTGACATTTTGGGGTACATAATTCTTTGTCATAGGGGACTCCTGAGCATTATAGTATATTTAGCAGCATCTCGGGTATCTTGGAATGCTAATCACTTTTCTTTACAAAGACTTGAGGCCAGGACACAGGGGTCAAGGGTGAAGTTTGGATGACCCACTTCCTTGTTATGCCCTAGTTCAGGACCAGCTGACTTCTGTTGGCTAGAACACACACACATACACAGGGCTGCTTGTACTAATGGCCAATGAGTTGGAGAAAATAACAGCTACAGCATGAAACCAGAAACAACATATATCCTATTTTTCGTGAGGGCTGGGGCTCAGCATCTCTACGTGCGGCTGCACTTAGAGTAAGGAGGGAGTCCGCATGGATTTTTCAGGAGGGCAGAAGAAACAGAGGCTCATTAGCTCGGGTTTTGCAGCTTATAGTATTAGTAGCTCTGTGCTCACCTTTGCTATCCATGTTATTTGATGACATGAGTTCTTCAAGGGTGCCTTGTGGGGCTGCACTGTCTGGAAGCAAGGAACACAGCGAGGCAGTGGCAGCCACCTCACCAGGCAGGTAACCACTCTTGCCCCCCTCTAATCTATCCTCTACCCAAGAGCCAGAAAGATCATTTTAAGATACAGATATGATCCTGTCACTCTTCTGAGACTTCCCATAGCACAAAGGTGTTAACAAGACCTAGAAGGCACCACAAAATCTGGTTCTTGCACTCTTTAAAGCACATCCTCCAGCTGTTCTTCACAGCATCAAGTCTTACTGGCCCATTTCACTCTTCCCATTAGCTAAATTCCTTCCTATTTCAGGGCCTACTCTTCCTTTTTTCTGAAAAGCTCTTCTTCCCTCTTCGCCTGGCTGGTGCATACTCATCGTGTAGAGCTTCCTGAGAGCTTTCTTTCTCTCTCTTCCTCTTTCTTTCTTTCTTTCTTTCTTTCTTTCTTCTTTTCCAATCAGATTTTATTGGTACATTTCAGATACACATAATGATCACATTCCTCATAGAGAATCTGTACCTGTAATGATGTAATTTGTTTCTTTTCTTTCCATTCTCCTACTTCCTTCTCCTTCCTCCCTTCCTTCCTTCCTCCCTTCCTCCCTTCCTTCCTTCCTTCCTTTCTCTTCCCAGGTCATTTTAAACAGTGATAACATGATATTTTCCTTCATTGCACTAACATCATTCTAATTATATAACTGTACATGACTATGTATTTACTGTCTTACTCCCATGACACTGTAAACTTCATGAGAACAATTTATCTGCTTTACTATTTATTTGCAGTGCTAAGTACAGTGACCAACATTGTACATACACAACTAATTTTCTCTCAATTGAGGTGAGGGAAAGAGACAGAGAGAGAAGGGAGGGAGAAAGGAAGGAAAGTAAGGGGAAGGAAGGATGGAGGCATGTAGGAAAGGAGGAATGGAGGCCCCACTAGGGCTGGGAAGTTATTTCATTCCTTTTCTCTAGTGGGAAAGCTGGACAGGTTAAGAGTGGCTTTTACCTGAGGAACTATTATTTTTTTTAAAGACAACAAGTAAACATTCTCATTTATTAACAAACTCAAGCATTAGAGAATGTACAAATACCTTTTGGAGAAAAATATTACTCAGTATAAGACTAAGCCATGTAAAAGCTAGGTAAAAATAGAAGACTACGGAATATAATAGTCACAGTGAAATTGCATTTTCATACTAGGGAGACAGTACAATGTTTACAAATGTGCGTCCGGTTTATTTCGCTTGTGAGTATTTTCTCGAGTTGCATCCATTTACCTATAAAAGTTTCCAGTTTATCTCTCTTTATGGCTGAATAGTACTCCATTGTATAAAAATACATCTTTTTTATCCATTCCTTGGTTAATGGGCATTTGGGTTGTTTCCACAATCTAGCTATTACAAATTGTGTTGCTATAAACATGGGTGCACATATATCGCTGTGGTATGACGTTTTTCATTCTTCTGGGAAGATACCCAGAAGGGGAATAGCTGGGTCAAATGGGACCTCCAACACTAGTTTTTTGAGGAATCTCCACACTGATTTCCACAGTGGCTGCACCAGTCGACACTCCCACCAAGAGTGGAGAAGTGGTCCTTTTTCCCCACAGCCCCTCCAGCATTTGTTATTAGTTGATTTCTTGATAATAGCCATTCTTTCTGGGATGAGATGGAATCTCAGTGTTGTTTTCATTTGCATCTCTCGAATGACTAGTGATGTTGAACATTTTTTCATATATTTATTTGCCATTTGTATTTCTTCATCTGAGAAGTGTTTATTCATCTCAGATGCCCATTTTTGGATTGGGTCTTTAAATTTGGGAGGTCTGATTTTTTTGAGTTCTTTGTATGTTCTCGATAGTAATCCTTTGTCTGAGGAATAGCTGGAAAACATTTTTTCCCATGTTGTGGGTTGTCTCTTGACTCTGTTGGTGGTTTCTCTTGCTGTGCAAAAGCTTTTTAATAAGATGACATCCCAGTTGTTGATTCTTTGTGATACTGCCTGTGCCATTGGGGTTTTATTCATAAAGTCTTTGCCGACACCAATGTCTTCAACAGTTTTACCTATTCTATTTTCCAGGAGATTTAATGTTTCTGTTTTAATATTGAGATCTTTGATCCATTTTGAATTTAGTTTAGTGCACGGTGAAAGATATGGGTCTAATTTTAATCTTTGGCATGTGTAGAGCCAATTTTCCCAGCACCATTTATTAAAGAGGCTATCTTTCTCCCAGTGAATGTGTTTGGCACCTTTGTCAAAGATAAGGTGGCTTAGTATGTCTGGAGTTGTTTCTGCATCTTCTAATCTATTCCATTAATTTCAGGTCTGTTTTTTTGCCAATACCACGCTGTTTTTATCACAGTAGCTTAATAGTATAATTTCAAATCAGGGATTGTGATGCCCCCTGACTTGCGTTTGTTGCCCAGAACTGCCTTTGCTATTCTAGGTCTCTTCTGGTTCCAGATGAATTTTAGGATTGTTTTCTCTAATTCTGTGATATGCTGCTGGAATTTTGATCGGAATTGCATTAAATCTGTATAACAATTTTGGAAGTATGGCCATTTTCACTATATTGGTTCTTCCAACCCAAGAGCAAGGGATATCTTTCCATTTTCTGATATCCTCTTCAATCTCCTTTTTCAGAGTACTGTAGTTTTCAGTGTAGAAGTCCTTTACTTCCTTTGTGAGATTGATTCCTACGTATTTCATTTTTTTGGATGTTATTGTGAAAGGTGTTGCTTCCCTAATTTCTCTCTCAGTGAGTTTGTTATTGGTGTACAGGAAGGCTATTGATTTTTGAGTGTTGACTTTGTATCCAGCTACACTACTGAATTTGCTTATTAAATCTAGCAATTTTTTAGTGGAGTTTTGGGGTCTTCTACGTAGAGTATCATGTCATCTGCAAATAATGATAATTTAACTTCTTCCTTTCCAATCATTATTCCTTTTATTTCTTTCTCTTGTCTAATTGCTCTGGCTAAAGTTTCCAGGACTATGTTGAATAAGAGTGGGGACAGTGGACATCCTTGTCTTGTTCCTGATTTTAAAGTGAAAGCTTCAGTTTTTATTCATGCAATGTGATACTGGCTGTTAGTTTGTCATAGATGGCTTTCATCAGATTGAGATAAAGACCATCTATTCCAATTTTCTGTAGGGTTTTTATCATGAATAGGTGCTGGACTTTGTCAAAAGCTTTTTCTGCATCTATTGAGATGATCATATGATTTTTGTCCTTGGTTCTGTTAATATGGTGTATTACATTTATTGATTTATGTATGTTGAACCATCCCTGCATCCCTGGGATGAATCCAACTTGGTCATGGTGTATAATCTTCTTGATGATTTGCTGCATTCTGTTTGCCAGTATCTTATTGAGGATTTTTACATCTATGTTCATTAGGGAGATTGGTCTGTAGTTCTCTTTCTTAGTTGGGTCCTTCTCTGGTTTTGGTATCAGGGTAATGCTTGCTTCCAGGAATGAATTTGGGAGTATTGCTTCCCTTTCAATTTCATTAAAGAGTTTGAGAAGTAGTGGTGTTAGGTCTTCTCTAAATTTCTTGTAGAACTCAGCAGTGAATCCATCGGGGCCTGGGCTTTTTTTTTTGTTGGGAGGTTTTTAATTACATCTTCAATTTCATTGAGTGTTATTGGTTTATTTAGGATTTTTATATCTTCTTGGTTGAGCTTTGGTAATTCATATGTATCTAGGAATCTGTCCATTTCTTCTGCATTTTCCATCTTAGTAGAATATAAGTTTTCAAAGTAGGTGTAGGTGATCTTCTGGATTTCTGCAGGGTCCATTGTGATATCACCCTTTTCATTCTTAATTGCGTGGATTTGAGTACTTTCTTTCCTTTTTTAATAAGGTTGGATAAGGGTTTGTCAATTTTATTTAATCTTTCAAAGAATCAACTCTTTGATTCATTGATTCTTTGTATCTTTTTTTAGTCTCCAATACATTTATTTCTGCTCTGATCTTTATAATTTCCTCCCTTGTACGAGCTTTTGGCTTAGCCTGCTCTTCTTTTTCTAGAAGTTTGAGGTTCACCATTAGGTTGTTTATTTGTGCTTGCTCTGTTTTCCTGACATAGGTATTTAATGCTATAAATTTCCCCTTAGGACTGCTTTCATTGTATCCCATAAGTTCCGGTATGTTGTACTATTGTTATCATTCAGTTGCAGAAACTGTCTAATTTCTTCTTTAATTTCATGTGTGACCCATTGGTTGTTCAGTAGGGTGCTATTTAATTTCCATGTGTTTAGGAAGTTCTTGTGGTTCCTTTTGCCATTGATTTCCAATTTCATTGCACTATGGTCTGATAATATACATGGGATAATTTCAATTCCTTTGCATTTACTTAAGCAGGTTCTATGAGCTAGTATGCGATCTATTTTGGAGAACGTCCCATGTGCAGCTGAGAAGAATGTGTATTCTGATGTTGTGGGGTGGAACACTCTGTAGACATCTACTAAGTCCATTTGTTCCAAAGTTTGGTTCAGTTCTAACATTTCATTGTTGATTTTTTGTCTAGTTGATCTGTCTTTTTGTGACAGTAGAGTATTGAGATCCCCCAATACAATTGTATTAGTGCATGATTTTTCATGTCCATTAATATTTGTTTTATATAGCTGGGTGCACTGGTATTTGTTGCATTTATATTTATGATTGTTATCTCTTCCTCTTGGATTATTCCCTTTATAAGGATGTAGTGACCTTCTTTATCTCTCTGAATCATTCTTGGCTTGAAATTCACTTTGCCTGTGAAAAGAATAGCTACCCCTGCTTTTTTTCCTGGGTTCTTGTCGCATGGAGTATTGTTTTCCATCCTTTGACTTTCAGTCTCTGAATTTCTTTTTGAATTAAATGTGTTTCTTGTATACAGCATATTGTTGGATCTTGCTTCTTGATCCAATTTGCCAGTCTGTGCCTTTTGACTGGTGCATTCAGACCATTAACATTGATGGTTAAAATTGATATGTGTTGACTTATCCTTGTCATGTTATTTTCCTGTTGTTGGTGCCCCCTCTTTTTATTTTCTTTCCCTCCCTCTCTTTAATTGTTTGCCCTGCCTGGTGGATTCCTTCTGTTGGGGTTCCTGGAGTTGTAGTCCTTGTTATCCCTTTCTAGAATGCCCTTCAAAACATTTTGGAGTGCTGGTTTTGTGGTTATAAATTTTCTCAGATGTTCTTTGTCATGGAAGTATTTTATTTCTCTGTCAGTTTTGAAAGATAGTTTTGCGGGGTACATCAATCTGGGTCGAAGGTTATTTTCATTTAGAACTTGAAATACATCATTCCAAGCTCTTCTTGACTTGAGGGTTTGTGCTGAAAAGTCTGCTGTAATTCTGATGGGCTTTCCTTTATAGGTGATTTGTTTCTTTTCTCTAACAGCTTTTAAGATTCTACTCTTATGTTGAATTTCTGGAATCTTGACTATGATATGCCTGGCTGAAGTTTTTTTTGATCGTGGCTAATTGGAGTTCTATAAGCCTCACTTATGTGAACATCAACTTCTCTTTCTCTACCAGGGAAATTTTCTGTTATAATGTCTGTGAACAGTGTTCTGATGTCATTTGTGCTATCTCCTGCTTTTTCATTGACTCCAATCAATGTTAAGTTATTCTTCTTTGCATCATCTAGCAGCTGCTGAATTGATTTTTCATTGTCTCTTGCTATTTTTTAAGAATTCTTTCTTTTCATGATCACTAATTGCAAGCCTGTCTTCTATATCTGAGATCCTGTCCTCATATTGGCTTAACCTGCTACAAATACTTTCAATGGAATTTTTGTTCTCCTGGATATCTGCTTGAATCTGCTTTATGGATTCCATTTCTTTCCTATGCTGAGCATTCATGGCTTCCATCATTTTCTTAAGCTCATCTATTTTTTTGTCTGTGTCTGCTCTAGTGTTCTTAAGCATGGTCTTCATTGTGGACATTATCTCTGCAGTTATCTGAGAAATTATTTCTGATTTAAATTTTTCCAGAGCCTCATTCAACTGCTTTGTTGTTACCATTTCAGAGATGTCAGGTGGGTGGCTTTCAGTTTGTCCCACCTCAGTGCCCCCTGGGTTTGCCTTTGGTGAACTGGATGTGTGGGGTTGCATCTTATTTAAGTGTTGTCTCATTTTCTTTTCTTTCTTTAGTTTAATCCCTGGTGTGATGTTTGTAAATTGCCTATCGTAGGTTGCTTTATTGCTAGTATTTCCTAGTATTAGGAGATGGCTACTTCTCTGAGGTATCTTCCAGGTGTAGCTTATTTTTGGGTTTTGAGCCTGCTGCAAGATCCTACCTCTTCAATTTGTTGGAGATAAGTTGCTGCCTGTTTGGCCCAGTCCTTAATTCTTTGGTATTGTGCCACAGTATTTTCTGTGATCCTTAGACAATCTCAGTCTTGGAATACCAGGAAGAAAAGCGCCAGTCAGTGTGTCCTTCACGGCCGGTGCTTCTCTGTACCGCGGTGTCTCGCATTCCCGCTGGAGCCATGGCTAGAGTGGAGGCTGCCCTGAGTTCTGAGTTCAGCTGCTGCCTCCCCCACACACAATGGTGCCTGGCTAGTCGCTCTCTCATGGGCAGGACGGCTGGGCATCAGCACTCACTGCCAGTCAGTATGTCCTTCATGGACACTGCTTCTCTGTACTGCAGCGTCTCGCGTTCCTCCGCGGAGGTCCCCGCTGGAGCCGTGGATGGAGTGGCAGCCGCCCTGAGTTTCAAGTTCAGCTGCTGCCCCCCCCCACAATGCCACCCGGCTAGTCGCTCTCTCACGCGGGATGGCCAGGAGTCAGCACTCACCGCCGGTCAGTGTGTCCTTCACAGCTGCTGCTTCTCTGCACCACAGCTTCTCGCGGTCCTCCGAGGAGGCCCCCGGGGGCGCTGGCAGTCACCACGTGTCCGCAGATTTGAACAGCTTCTGTCGCATCAGGATTCCTGACACAGGGAAAAGGTGCTGGTGGCCACCTCCTTCTTCTTTGTTGGAGTTTCTCTCTTCACTTTCTCCGTGGGCCCCGAACTGCACTTCAGATCTTTCCTGGGTCCAGGGGAGCCACTTCCCTCTTTCTTGTCCTCCTCCAGTCACTATATTCCAGTGTCCAGATGGCGACTTTTTGAGAGGTTCACTGCCTGCTTCTTACAGATCCGCCATCTTTTTCCAGAAGCCCAGGAACTATTTTTTAAAGCAGAACCTGAACATTAAAATTTTGTCCATGGGAAAATGATGACTTCAAATTATAGAATGGGTCCAAATGGGTCATCAGGGCAAGGGGGGTCTGAGGCAAGTATTAAAAATAGAGCAAAATGAGAATGGGAAAAGAAGGAAAGGTGAGAGAAAATTCAAGAAACAGCAGGACAAAGCTACCAGCTGGGATTGGTACTAGCTGCTCTCTATGCATGGACAAAGCAAGTCTGACTGAAAAGACATAAACCACACAAAGCTGCCAGATATAGATATGGCCCAAGTATGTGAATAAATTAGTGTTATTTTATATAAGCCATTTTCTTCTGAGTGTGGATAAATTCTGAGTATTCTAAGACAACTGCATTAAGTTAGATTATGTGGAACCACGTGGCCTGCCCCCAATTGCAGCTGTGAAGCTCTGCCCAAGCAGTCTCCTGGCTCCTCCCATCTCTAAATCTCTATGGCATCTTCTTTTGAAATTCAACATTCTGGGACACAATTATCAAGCTCTTAACTTTTACACATTATCTCATATTATATCTACTCCTAGATCATGAGCTCATGGGAAATAGGGAAAGTGTCTAGTTCTTTTTCTCATCTCCTACTGAGTCTAGTACAATGATTCCAAATAGTGAGTGCTCAAAAAAGCATGAATAAATACTGCTATATATTTCATAGGTGTTAACTTCTTGAGGAAGACCTTTCAGTCCTGAATTAATTATAAAATATAAGGTAGTTGGGCTAATCTCTAAGATACTTACAAACTGTAACTATTAGAATAATGATAAGGATATGTCTTATGATGTATGTATGTTTTCTAACCTTTCTATCATTTCTAGTATATTATTGGGCACATAGAACTCAAGCAGTGTTTTTAGTGAACTGACTTCAATATAAATGTATTTGTGTGGAGAAAAAACATATAGCTGTATTTCTGAAACTTCATATAAATTTATAATAAATTGAACATTATTTAAAATATACAAGAGAAATTTGTTATTAAATGGATTTCTAAGGTACAGTTTTACAGTATTTAGAATCATTTCATAACATAATTCCTTAATTTAATCATTTGCTCAAGTATCACCTTTTTCTAAGTCAAGGTTGCTGACTATTGGATAAAACCTTACAGTAATAAGGGAGCCAATTGATTTAATACTGCTATAGTTTGGATGCGGTTTGTCCCCAAAAGTCTCATGTGTTGGAAGCACAGTCCTCAGTGTTAAGACATGATGTAATCTTTAAGAGGTAGAGACTAATGAAAGGTGAGTAGGTCATTAGAGGCACTGCCTGGGGAAGGAATTAGTTTCTGTGGGACCCCCATTAGTTACCCTTGTTATAAAATAGCCAGATGGGCCCCTCCCCGCTCTCTGGCTTCCTGTTTCACCAGTGATGTTTCTCTCTCACACAGGCTCTTGTCATGATGATATCTGCCACAGTGTGACTTGACCAAGGCAGCCCTCACTAAAGGCTGAACAAATGGAGCTGCTCAATCTTGAGCTTCCAGTGTCTCAAGCTTTGAACTAAATAATAAATAAACCTCTTCTCCTTATACATTACTTAGCCTTAGGTACTTTGTAATAGCAACAGAATAACTAATATAAATATTGAGTAAATCAAGCTATTCTTCACAGAGAGGTGCTTCTCTTTCTTCAGTTTCCCAGATGTTCTCTCCCTCTCTATGTCTCTGTCTGTCTCTCATACGCCATGTGCACATTGACATACAAACCATTTTCTTCCTTGTGCCTTAACTCACATTTCAACTTTCGTAGTCTACTCTGATTTATAATATTATTATGTATAAACCTTTTAATTTCCAATACTCTTTTCCACCCACACCCCTTGTTTACCCACATGCCTCACCAGTCTTGCAAATAGGTATGCCTTCCATGGTATCTGGATCATCCACAGTATCTATACTCTTCAAGGTATCTGTCCTTGGTCGTAGCTTTGGTATAAGCATGCTGGAAGTTGAAGCTTCCCCAGCTGAGAAGCAATAGTTGCAGGTCACCCTCAAGGTGAGATTCAGGGGAAGAACTACTCCTTATACCTTTTAACTTCCCCTATAATTCTCAGCTGTCCAGGGTGTTTTTTCCATAAATGTAAATAAGAGAAGTGATGACTATTCTCAACAATTATCTTACTTCAAAAAGATTCTATTCCTTTGACATAAACAGAGGCTAGGCAGAACACATTTCTATGTATTTTGAGGTTAAGGTGGAAAAGAAGGCAAGTTTTCTTTAGGATTTGATTTATCTTACAGGTTTGGGGATATCAATTACAGTGGAAAGTAGGATTTCCATAGATGACCCTAGACAAGTTGGAGAATTCAAGGACAGTGAAATCAATGACCACTTCATGAGCTACAAATCTCGTTCACTCTCAACTCTTGCTTATCTGTTAAGGGACTATCCCAAATACTAGGCCAACATCTCATCTATACTTGTACAAAGAAAAGATATGACTTAGTGAAAAATATTTTATCATAGTGGGAATAGAATAACCCCTAAGTCAATAATTACGCTGGAAAGTTCACACCCTATATTGAGGTTTTCTGTGACAGAACCCATTTACTGATACTGTACTATGATCAGGACAAAATTGTACCTGTTCTCTGAGGAATCCTGACTAACCAGCGAGACTGAATCACACACATGAAAAATTTCAGATGAAATTCTTCTTTATGCATGGCTATTTCCTAGAAATAAAGACTGAGCTTAATCCAAGTAAACAGATCAGTGGAGTAATTTAAGGTGTCAAGGACTGACATGGACCATGTATGCTCAGTACTACTAGGTCTTAGGACTTGAGAGTATAAAAATATCAACATATGAGGTGATACACAATTTACTTTTATGTATTGAATCCTCTGAAATTAGCAAATACCCCCCCCCTTCCTAGCTGCTGAGAGATTGGAAAAGGCTGGGGCTTCCAGAGGCTTTCTTCAAGACTGTAATCAGACTATGGTTGTCATCTGGGTCTCTGATGGCAACCGGGAAGCATTTCTCTAAGATTTAAGCACAGGGCTTGCACCAGAGGTCAGCCAAATTGAGGGGTTTGGTAAACAGCCTAAATGAACTATCATATGTCTTGCTATTATTCTTTTGAAAAATCTGACATAGAGTACAGGTTAATCACATGGTCCCAAGAACAACGAAAGGGACCCTTCAAGGGTCAACCTCCTTTCCTATCTCTACCCAGAAAAGTGTATCTGTTAGGCCCCACAGGAGAACGCTGCCTATGTTTCAGACTCCTCCAGTTTTGGAAGCTTGCATATTTTGTCACAGTCTAATCTAAACTGTTCCTAGATTGCCTTTTCTTTTTTAGAATGGTCAGTCAAGCATGACGTTGTGCAGAGCATTGGACTGCAAGTTAAGATACCTGTCCCCTAGTTGTAGATCTGCTATGCACTTCGTAACTTTGAGAAATTACTTCATTCACCAGAATTGTTAAGACCAAGGAATTTCCAGTAACCTCTACAAGTACTAACGTTCTGTGATTCACAGTAAGACACGATATAGCTGGAGATCAACTTGAATCTCAGGTGGTCATTTGTCAGGGAGATCACAGGTTCCCAAAGATCTACCGCCACAGCGAAAAGCTGCCATGGAAACCAGAGCGGAAGCAAAAATCGCCTGCGGAACCAGAAGGCGGCGGGTAAAGTGTCCGAGGGAACAGAGAAAAGCAAAGGAGGAAGAGCACACTAACAGAGAAAGGGGGTTAAGCCCACACTGAAGAGGAAACAGGGAAATTATGACTACAGCTTTAGACGCTCCCTGAGCTACTGAGGCGTAGCCATATCGCTCAGGCTTTCCGCGGGTCCTTAACTCTGCTCTTTGACCTCCTGCCCCACCCCCACCTCGGCAGCCACCGAGCGTTCTTCCGGTATTGTGAGGCAGTTCCGGTTCGCGGCGGTTCCCGGGTTTTGCGTTCCGCGCCCGGCCGGAAACACCTTTGCCTAGCAGCCGGTTCCGGTTCGGTGAGTGGCGGCGGGAAGATGGGGGAGGGGTGAGGATGGAGGGAGCCTGGGCCGGGAGACAGCGACTGACTGAGCCCACCGGCCTAGGCTGGGCTGTGAGGGAGCACGGACCGCTGCGGGGACTGCGCTTTTCCCGCTGCCCCGCCCCCTGGGACCACCTCCCCTCTCCCCTGCTGTCCGGCGGCCGCGGTCAGCCCAGTGGCCGTTAGTTAGGCTTCCCGCGGTCGCTCTTCGGGCCGCCTCCTCCGGAGCCGCGGAGAGGCCGTCTCTCCGCGGTCTCAACAGGCCGCATCCCAGCGCCGCCCAGCTCCACGGGACGGGAAGAGGCCAGTTGGGATTTCGGGACTTTCCCGCCAGAGCAGGGTCTTCTCTCGAGCGAGAGCTGTTTTCTCCAGAAGCTCAGCTCTCAGTCACACCTGCTTCACCTGTCGCCCAGACCTGAATGGTATTTCTCGGCTATTTCTGCGTCCCACGTAAACAGTTTTCCAACTCTTAACTCCGGTATCTCCCTGAGGTGTGATATCGCTAGTGCCACGACCAGAAAGAAACGCTCGGACCCTCCCGCCCAGGTTATGAGAACCCTCTTACCTGCCACAGTGCGCTTCCCCGGCTCATCGCCTCTTGGTAATTCCCTTGAACCGTCTCGTTCTCGGTGTACCCTAACGTGATCTCTGTCGTTGTATGCCCAGTTTCTCTTGTCTTGAGCTTGGTGATTTGTGTTTATCAGTGCCTCTGCAGTATTTCTGCTATCTTGTTGTCTATAACTTACCCCTTTATCACTTTCAAGTCAGACTTGTTAAAGTTATTTCAGTTCACGTTTGTTGCACTTTACTGTATTTGGAGTGGTGGTGATTCTTGTGAAGTTTACAGAGAGCCTTTTATAGGCTGCCAGCTATTTGTCTTGGGGTCCTTGTTGCAGTTGGATATTCTGGATGGAGTAGATCACATCATCTCCTAAGTCTTTATTCTTCATGAAGATAATTAGTGTTAAGGACTTGTTTTGAACTATAGATCACACTGACTTTGGAATTACAGTTGCAGCGAAGTCTTAAGCGTCTTCTTAACCTTTCAGTTTAGAGACCCTCTCCTTCCCCAAGTCTCCAGTCCCTTTTAGGAAGCTTCATTCATTTTTACGTGACTGCAGTTAATTATCTGAACTGCAAATATGGTTTGCATATTGCACATTTGGTGAGTTAAGTCTGGAGGGAGTGGATGGATACAAAAACAGGTTCTGCTACTTCTGGCTAAGGTGACATAACTCTTAACTACAGTTTTGGAAGTCTTTTCCTTTCACAGACTTCCGCATCTCCTACCAATTGTACTAGCTTTACTGTTTTACTGTATCTGTTTATGGATCCAGCTTCCCTTATTAGACACCTTCTAAGGGGCAAGGACCAGTTCTTGGATCTTTGTATCGCCAATACCCCACATTTAATCAATGCTTAATAAATATGTGTATATGAAAGAAGTTAAATATACTTACTTTTTAAAGCTGTAGAATATTAAGATGCTTGAGGTATTAGAGTCTAAGTGGGACAGATCACACGTAGAAATACTAAGGGAGAAAAAAAACACAAGTACATGATACAGTACCAACTGTATCATCTACATAATTTTTTCCAGAGTTCAGTAGGCTGATTCACGGGCTCACTTCCACAGCTGTCTCATATCTTAAATCGTTCTAACCACATCTTGGTCTTGGATACAACTCATTGCACAGTGCCTCTCCTCAATAGATGTATATGTGTACATCTTTTAGTAACTTCATTATGGCCCCAAACATTCTCTTTTATAATCACTTTTTTGCAAATACATGAGCTTAGAAGTGTTTTACTACATTTGTTACATTCAGGACTTTGTTGTCCTTTTTTTCCTTCAAATTTCTTGTTACCTGTGTCCTGCTACTAACTTGATTCACCTGAATAATTGTAACTGCTTGTGTTCTTTAATAAATTAATCAGTGTATACTAGGAATTAATTATTAGAATGACTTTCTTAAGAGAAAAAATTGTTATCTTTGCAAAATTTTGGTGGCAGTAAATAAGGTTCCTGATGCAGCATTTCAAGCAGAATCTTCGGGTAAAATATCTCTTCTTCCAGTGTGACCGCAAAGTGACTTAAAATACTGTAAGCACAGGAGAGAAGCTAGATGCATTTGTATTAAAATGTAAATGTGGGGCTTTAACCATTTAAAATTATAAATCAGTAAGTATTCCTCAGAACTAGGTAGAGATTATTTTTTAATTGCAACGTAAATCTTTGAGTGAGGATATGTTAATTAATGTGCACTTGTGTTATGTTAGAAATGTGCATTTGCTGGGGAGTCAGGATACCTCAGTTGTCTTCCCTTTGATTTCAGCGAAGTCATTTAACCTGTCTGGACATAATCTCTAAAATTCTTTGAGTTTTTAGCTTTTTTCCCTCTTCTATCTCAGCAAAGAGCAAAGGAAATTTACATGGGATTATCCTTTGGATCAGCAGATTATTTCCTTTTCTTTCTTGCTTTCCTTTCTTTCTCATTCTCTTTTCTTTTCTTTCTTTCTTCCTTCCTCTGTCTTTCTGTCTTTCTGTGTCTGTCTGTCTTTCTTTCTTTCTGTCTTTCTTTCTTTCTGTCTGTCTGTCTGTCTGTCTGTCTTTTTCTACTGGGGATTAAACCCAGAACTATTTACATGCTAGACAAGTGCTTTGCTAGGGGGCAGCATTTCACCCATTTGTTTTTTTGAGAAAGGATCTCATGAAGTTGACCAGGCATCTTATACGTATGATCTCCCTGCCTCAGCCTCCTAAGTAGCAGGGATTATGGGTTTATGTCACCTCACATGGCTGGCATCAGACTTTTCAATTGGCATCTCCTTAATAAAACAATAAATAAATAAAGGCTAGTTATGACAATGACAGGAAGTGACCTTAAAGAGTGAAATGTGAAAAAGCACTGCTAAGTTATTTGTTGATTTTTTTTCCCCATAATCTGGAATCCATGTAATTCTGCTCTATTAAAGGAGATGGGTAAGAATAATGAAGAGAATTTCCAGGCAGGAGCCTTGTGTAACTTGAGCACTTAGAAATACAGTTGAAACCTAAATCTGAGGCCTAAGCTCTATGGGGATCCTCCCTGGAAAGTGTAGGTAAATTGATGATCATTCTGCTTAGTCTATAACTAAGATGAGGAAAACGCAAGCAGCTTTCCTTTGTGTATGCACTTTTGTTAGTGTGGCCACAAAAAAATGCTTATTATTATCATGGGAGTCTCTTGAATATATTGAAACTCTAGTATTGTTATGTATCTGACGAAGTGCTCAATCAAAAAAGAAATGCTAAGATTCTGAAGAAATGTAAGTATGATTATTACCACCCCTAGTTTCCTCCTGGAAGTCTGCCAAAGAGCATTACTATGTGCCAAGTATATGTTTATTAATCTAGTTCCAAGCAGTTAGGCTTTTAAGAAGAAAGTAAGGAAAGTCTACTCTTATCTGTGATTTTGGTTTCTGTAGTTGGAGTTACTACTTAACAATCAGCTGTGGTTTCAAAATAATTAATGGAAATTCCCTATTTTGAGAGATAACTACAGAGATTACATCTGCATAACTTTTATTGTAATTTTCCTGTTTTATTGTTAATCTCTTATATCTAATTTATAAGTTAAACTTTATCTTAGGTATTTATGTATGTAAAAAAACAGTATATACGGGGTTCATTACTATTTGCAATTTCAGGCATCCAGTGGGGGTCTTGGAACATATCCCCCACAGATGAGACCAGTGTATAGATTAAGGTATTCTGGTGGTTAGTGGTATTTTATTTTTGTTGTTTTGTGGTACTGCGGATGAAACCTAGGGTTTTACATAAGTTGAAAAACTACTGTGCCACTACTATTTAACACTACTGTGTTAAATTCCCAACTTTGGTTTTTAGCAACTTGATGGGTGATGTGAGGAAGAAAGAGTAGTTTGTAGAACATATTCCTTGATTGTCCTCAACAAATCAGTAGCTTTGTATTTGGCCATTGAGTAAGATAGTATATGGAAGAGAAGTCTCAATCATCACAAGGTCTGTCACTTGTTTATAAAATGATTTAGCATGAAGTAATAGAAAAGGCAATGGATTGGGAATAATTTCTAGGTTATAATTTCAGTGCAGTCACTAACTTTATGCGAAGTAATCTCCTGAGGGTTGGCTGTCCCAACTTGCTTCTTGCTTTAATATTCTATGATTCTTTGAGTTTGTAATTGCTGTTTAGTGTTGCGCAGTTTGCAG
Organism: Erethizon dorsatum; assembly: GCA_028451465.1. Lineage (NCBI taxonomy): Eukaryota > Metazoa > Chordata > Mammalia > Rodentia > Erethizontidae > Erethizon > Erethizon dorsatum. The sequence continues at coordinate 54,315,524 of CM051834.1, forward strand.
AGATGTTTGGAAGCGCCTCAGGCCAATTTTATTTTCCATTCATTTCCCATCAAGTCAATTCTTTTACCAATTTAGATTTTTTCCCCAGTAAGAAAACACGAATGTTACTTCTGAGTGACTTCCTGTTCTATAATATGTGACAGAAATTGCACTATGTAATGTTTCTGTTTTGTATCTTCTTTTATAGGACTTTGTATCTTTGCTAAAGTCAGTGATGTGAAAAGACCTGACATGGGTAAGACTAATATAAGGTAGTTATTCAATCCTTTTAGTAACTCAGATTTCCTGACATTTTCAGTATTTTTATCTTGGTGCATAATAATTTTAAGAACAATCTTAATCTTTTCCTTTTGGTTTTTGAGACAAGGATCTCGCCATGTAGTTCAGACTGACCTTGAACTCACTATGTAGTCAAGGCTGGCCTCGAATTCATGTCAATCCTCCTGCCTCAGCCTCCCAAGTGCTGGGATTACAGGTGTGCACCACCACACCTGGCCAAACTTAATCTTATATACCAAACATAATTTTCTTTTGGTTAAGTAGGACATTGTTTACAGAGTCATTTAGGAGCATTTTCTCATTCATTGTATTGAAAAAGCCAAATATACACTAGCTAACATTTACTGTGCTTACTGTTTAACTATCTTAACTACTTAAAATATATTAATCCATTTAATTTTTTTGGTTACCTTATAAGGATACTTAATAGTACCTGAAAGTAGGTATTGCTGTTGTCCCTGTTATATCAACAAGGAAAGTGAAACAGAGGAAACCTGCTTAGGAGCCAGGCGTGGTGGCACACATCTGAACTCCTAGCCCTCTGTAATCCCAGCACTTGGGAGGCTGGAGCTACATAGTGAATCTCTGTCTCAAAAACAAAAAAACAAACAAAAAAAACCTTAAGGTTACATATACTGTACCCAGCACAGCCTGAATTTAAATCACTCTGGTTCCAGAGTTCCTGTCTTTACTAGGATGTTACACTGCCTTCTGTGTGGTAATTTGAATAAGGTAGATCTTATATTTCATTTACCTAGTAATACTGAGAATTCATTATGATCGGAACATTTTCCACTGTTTTATTCATGGTACTTTGTTAAGGGGATCAATGTAAGATCAGGAGTAGAAGTCAATTTAGCCATAAATTGAAAAATCTATACAGTAAGATCTTATAACACTCCACATACTCCTTTTAAATTCCCATCAACTCTCTTTGTTTTCCCTTTGATTAGTCTGCCTTCTCCCGCCCCCCATCTTTTTTTTTCCATTTTCTTTCCTTGCTGATATCAGGGTCAGTTTTTGAGATCCTTTCTCATTTATTCTTATTTTAGCTCTTTTATAGTAACAAAGGTCTCAAAAATATTTCTAAAGTAAGATTCTGCCACGGTATTATATTGCACTGACATCTATTAAGAACTTTCTGGGGGCCGGTGAGATGGCTTAGCGGCATAAGCACCTGCCTGACAAGTGCGAGGTCTGGAGTTCAACTCCCAGTACCCACATTAAAAAAAAAAAAAAAGAACTTTCTGAATAAATTATACTTTTTACAGAAAAATTTCAAGTGAATTGTTTTAAATTACCTTCTTTTGAATCAAAACAAAAAATAAACCAGTGTGAACCATGTTTGTTTCTGAATGGTGAAACTGCCTCTACCCCAGTGTTTGTTTTTTTCTTTTTTTTTTTTTTAAGACACAGAGTTTTGCTATGTTGCCCAGTTTCTATTCCTGTATAAATTTCGAACTATTCGATAGGTAATCTCAATTCCAAGTGAGCCAGTTTCTGTGTGTGGGCCTCTTTTGACAGCGACAATTTGAGATTTCTTGCTGGTGGTTAGCTGTGAAGGAAGGGCTTTAAATAGTTATTTGGAAACCATTTTTATTAGGTGAAAAGACTGGTTCATAGGAAAAGAGTTAAGAATTAAGCGACTTGAACTAATCTAAACTCTTTCTCCCAGATGATATTGCTGATAGGGTGAGGATGGACGCTGGAGAAGTGACTTTAGTGAACCACAACTCCATCTTCAAAACCCACCTCCTGCCGCAGTCAGGGTTTCCAGAGGACCAGCTTTCAATTCCTGACCAGCAGGTTAAGAATCATTTTCTTCCTTTAGTTAACTGTTCATTGTAGGTTTTCATCTGATGTGGTTTAAATGTTGACACTCAAAAATACAAGCATACATGTGAATTTTTTTTTTAGAGTCAGTAATCTTAGTGTTTGGAATCTGCTTGGTGTATTAAAGTTAAGACAAAATAGGCAGTGTTATTTCAGAATAGTGCCTTTTACAAAACTCATTGTTCATCTGAGTATTACAGCTGTTAATACATGGGTCTGTGGTCTTTTAAACTAGTGTCTTAAAATTACTGAGCGCTAATTTGGGTGGGTCTAAATACACAGCCATTGTAAGATGTGTCTGTGTGAGGAAGTTCAGGGTTAAAATGTGAGGTGCACTATTAATAAAACAGTTTTTCTTAATGGGAAGCCATTAGTACGTAGATGAGATAGTTCTCTTCTGTGCGAATGTGTCCTAAGCATAGTAGGACAGACACTGAATACCTGTAGCATCCACCCTTCCATAATTATTTAGATGATGAGTATGTATTTAAATATTTCAGATTTGTACTAGGAGTGCAATATTGCCCCTATGTAAGAACTATCTAAAGTTTTCAAAGATTCAAAACCAAGTTGGTTTTCTTAGTCTCTCGGTAGTCCATGTTACAACTGGATTTCAGACAGGATATACTAATGCATGTTTACCTTCCAATGAAGATCCTTTGAATAAAATTATATAGCAGATTTTTACCCATTTTCCCCTTGGAACCTGAAATATTTCATCAAAATGTATTTTCCTTATGAGTATGTAGTTTCTGTATAATATATGTGTAAGCATGCTGTAATTATATTGAAATGCAAAATATGCCACGGTCTGTTTAATAATATGGTTTTCTTAATATAAATTTTTATTGTCAAAAATATGATTTAAGAAAAATTTTCTCCTTTGTTTAGATTTTACCTTCCAGGCCAGGAAATTTGGATCGATCTTTTACATGTTCCACAAGAAGTGCAGCTTACAGTCCAAATTACTACTCAGGTAGGATACTTTACTTGTAATCAAGGCACTTTCAGATTTCTCCCTGGTAAATCATTTTTGCATACTATCTTTAACGTTAAAAACATTGTTAAAAATAAAATGGCATTTTCTCCACTAAAGCATCATTTTAATAAGCTTTTCACGTGTATATATGTCATTGCTCTAATACTTTATGGATCTAGTCTCAACCAAATATTAATTTTTTAGTGGGAAACTATTTAGTAGAAACTGTTTTCCTATTTGTCTGTTATGCCATTACAGAAAACAGTACAGCTTTGTTTCTGTTTGTTGTTTACTTTTTTGGGATATGTGTATGTTGTGTAAAGGGTATTTGTTTTGTATTGATTTAAACCGCAGCTAGTTTATTCTGCTTGAAACAGTGAAACCTGAAAATTTATTTCTACCCAAGCTTGTCCCTCTATCAGGGCAGGAACTGTTCACTATGTGTTTCTGTCTAGCACCTGCCACAGCCATATGCTTGCATATTCAAGGACTTGCCTGTTCAGCTTGTGATCCATGACAGAAGTCACCATTCTCTAGGCTAGTCCTATCCCTGGTTTATACTTTCTGCTGGCTTGGGAAACTAAGAATTTTGTTCTAGCATTTAGGCACTGTGACTCAGGAAGATAATGGTGGTCTTCCCAGGTCTTTTCCCTCATCTCATTTTACCATAAATATGGGAATACTACAAATAACTTTGAACCTGCCTAGATGAGATTTTTATAAGGATAAATTGAGATGATAAATATGAAATGCAAATAATAATTATTGTTATTTGGCTTCCTCAGGATTCTTTGTCAGCAAGATGAGATCTCCTCCCCTAAAAAGACGTTAGTATGATACTCTTACAGATTTGTATTTAAGTGTACATTAAGTGGGTGGTACTTTAGGTACCCTGGGTTTCGTCTCTTGGGATGGGCATTGACCTCCACACAGTATATGTATAATTTTTATAAAGAAGTAACTCAGAAAGTAACTCTACTATCATTACTATTGAAAAGGCCTTTTTGATGCACAGAGAGCCTGAAATCTGGTTTGATAGCTCATTATTAATCCTAGGGAAGAGATAGTTGAGTTGTTAACAAAATCAGATCATTTTTATTTCCATTTGAATTCAAGCTGCATTTGCTTGTAATTTCACATACTGATTTACCATTAGAATCTTTGCTTTAGATTGAAGGTAATTGCTTAATAATAAACTGTTGTATAGAAAATTGTACTCAAAGTACTCTGACTATAACTCAGTTCTTTTTTTTTTTTTTATGTAAGCTAGTATACCACTATGAAAATCAGTATGAAGATTCCTCAAAAAACTAAAACTAGAAATTACATTTGACCCAAGTATTCCCCGTCAAGGAATAGCTTCTGATTTCTATCTGTGTGTACATTTATGCTACACATTGTATGATTTCACACATAAAATCTTTTTTTAAACTCTAATTTTATAGTTTTAGTTTTCTATCAGTTCATATGTTCTTCCTTGTACTTGTCTTTTTCTTTTCTAATCTATGGAATCGATATGCACATCCACAGTATTGGAATTTATGTCCAATTCCAAACTAAGCTCTGAAACCCAAAATTTTTTCATTACTTGACATCTAAATCTGACCTGATTTGACCTGAAATTTGTTCCTTGGCAAAACCTACATGAACTGACATGACGCTGTTTGTATTTTGTCTTTATTTATCTCTGTAAATACGAATATTCACACGTTTTGCACCATATGTAGCAGTATATTTGTTTATAGGGTGCTCCTATAGTTTATAGTTGGAAGTGTTATCTTCCTAAACATTCCAAAAATTTAAATTCAGAAATAGAACTGGACCCCAGGGATTTATGATTTGGGATGATAGCCCTGTGCCTTCACTATTTTTCCTATGGTTTAGATCCACTTCACCCTTGCCATTTTCAGCTATTATTAGTAACATGATTTAAAAGCATTTGTAAAAATACCTTTCTTTTAAATTACAGTAAGCCCTTGATATTTAGGATATCTCCAAGACTACCTCAGATCTTCATATTCTTGATTGTGGCAGTATTTGACTAGATTCTGAGTCAGTTACATGATTGATGAGAGTTAGTTTTTCTATAATTATCTTTTTGCTGCAAGTTGATCCCCATATCAAACACATTAAAGTGTATCTCTCATTTGAACTTAGGAAATTTTTAGGAAAAAAAAAACCTTCGTAACAGTTATTATATACCTGACAATGAATAGAGAAAAACATAATAAACCATACTGAAATGGGAGCGCAGTAGTATTAAATGCACTCTCTGAAACTGGGTGAGGTGATGTACACCTGTAATCATAGCACTCTGGGAGGCTGAGGCAGGAGAGTCCCAAGTCCCAGCCCAGCCTGGGCAATTTAGCAAGATCCTGTCTCAAAGTAGAAACAAGGGCTGGGGATGTAGCTCCGTGCAAAGGCTTTGGTTTCAGTGTCCAGAACTGCTAAATCAGTCAGGCAGTCAGTCAATCAATCACAGCTTGAAGCTCAGGATTCAGTTTTTTTCTCCACCAAATTTATTTAGTCCATGTTCAAACAAGCTTATTTCATGTCACAGACTCCAAGGTTGCTCACTAACAATTACAATTTTAAATCCACGAATGCCAGTCATTTATATACTTTTTTTAAAATAATAAAGTCTTGAATTAAAAGCTACTTTGGGCACCAGGGGTATAGATTGGTGGTAGACTGCACGCTAGGATATATAAGGCCCTGGATTTAATCCCCAGTGCCAAATAATAGGTACTTTTTTTACCATGTACAGTACATTTAAAAATTTCTTTTGTTTGCAATACCTGTTCTAATTCATTGCAAATCCTGAAGAACTTTGTCTGTACTACCTCTTTTGTATAGTCTTCTAATTAATCCTTGCATTGATTCCTGTGGTCAGTCACCTTGAGCCTAACCTCATGGTTGGGCTACACATGAATCCCCAGTATACCTGCCTTAATCTTCTGATCTGACTCACTTTGTGTTTATCTCCTGTCTTATCTTACTGTCTCCTTTCCCAAGATGAGAATGAGCAGGAAAGCTGAAATTTTAGAATCATTTATTTTTTTTTTATTGGATCTACCTCTCTAGATCAAGCCTTTAAAATTTGCTTCTCAGTGCACTCAGGCTTAGAGTAAACCAGGCATGGTGGTGCATGCCTATAATCCCAGCACTCTGGGAGGCTGAGGCAAGAGGACTGTGAGTTTGAGCCTAGCCTGGGCAGTTTAAAAACTTACTGAGACCTTGTCTCAAAATAAAAAAGGACTGGGAATATAGCTCAGTCAGAAGCCTTGGGTGCAAAAAAAAAGAGAGAAAGAAAAGAAAGGAATTAATTTAAAATATTTTTAAGAAAACAAAATGCAGCATTGTTTCATGTTAATAACAGTAATGGTCAGGCTTCAAGATCCCCAGTTTTATTAAAAGCAATATGAAAAGAAAATTTTAAAAAATTTTGAACCCTAAAAAAATGAAAATGAAATTGTTTTTGCTAGTGTTTAGAATCATTATCAATATCTTATCTGTTGAAAATATGTTAAATTAGGTTACCTAACAAGTGCCCTGTTACTATGGTAACTGTATCCTAAAGTTAACAGGAACAATTTAATGGTTATAGTCATAGTAAGTGATTGACTGTACTCTTATTTTTTAATGTAACATTTAATATAAGGTTTATTTTATTATTTCCATAAAAGTATTGCCTGGCCCTGCAGAAAATTTGTTAAGAAAAGTAGAAAATTAACCAGCATTCTATCACTAGAACATAATGATTAAATTTTCAGTGTATTTTCTCCTAGTGTTATGTATATGTGTGCAGTGATCTTAATTCTGGCATTTGTAACTCTGATTCTTAGTGATGACAGAATATCAGGTTAAATATTCACTTAAAAAAAAAAAGAGTACCTTCGGCATCTTGGTCCCTCTCTAGCTTGGTCCCTCTCTAGACTTCTTCAGCAATAGAAGAGTACTCAGTGATATTGTTAAGTGGGGACGGAACCACTTTATTCTGGTTAATAAGTCTGCCTGATTTTGTGCTTTGTCTTTTGTATTTTATTTGTGTGTTTTTATTTTTTTGGTTTTTTGAGACAGGCTCTTGCTATGTAGTTTAGGCTGGCCTTGAACTTACTGTGTAGCCCAGGCTGGCCTTGAACTCATGTAGCCCTCCTGCCTGAGTCTCCTATAATCCTGGGATTATAGGCGTGAGCCACCATGCCTGGCCTTTCCTTTGTAGCTATTCTGTCTGGTCCTTGGTCTCAAATTTTACATCTGTCAGTATAGTTTGCATCTTTGACTGACTTCTTCCTCAAATAGACATCTTTAGTTAAATCATTTCCTAATCAAATTTCAGCCAAAATGTGAGACAGAAAAATTTGCATTTAAAGACAATCATTTTGTGGTTTTTCTCCCTCCACTTCCTTTTTCACATCCCCAGCCCATTTTTATTTATTTTTTTTATTTTGAGACAGGGTCATGCTGAATTGCTAAGTTGCCCAGGCTGGGCTTGAACTTGGAATCCTCCTGGCTCAGCCTCCCAGAGTGCTGGGATTACAGATGTATACCACTATGCCTGGTGAATTTTGTGTTTCTTTGTAAGACTCATTTTTAATAGCTTCATATTTCTGTCATTAATAGTTATAGATGTTAAGCATAAATACTAATTACAAAGGAAAAAGTTATAATTCATTTTTAAAGTAAGTGTAACTTATTTTAATTATGAGACTTATGTTCACAAAGTGGTAAATCAGTAGGTAAAAACACCACCTCTGATTGCCTTTTCCCCCTATTTATCGCAAATCCTGTTATCTTAATTAACTTAAGAAAACACAAAATTTTACTTTTGAAGCCTGCCTTAACTTCTTGGATAGAATATCAAAAGATACATTAATATTTTAAATAGCATAAATATACAATATTGTACAAAATTCTGTGGTAATATGCTTTGAAAGAGGATCTTCAAATAATGTCAACATTAAACAGAAATTCTGGAAATAGGTAATAATCATTCTTGGTTTTGTTTGTTTTGAGACAGGGTCTCACTATGTAGCCCAGGCTGGCCTCAAACTTGTGGCAATCCTCCTGCCTCAGCCTTGCATATGCTGGGACTACAGGTGTGTACCACCACACCCAGCCATTCTTGTTTTTTGGAGTTTTTTTTTCCTTCTTTTCTCTCTTTTTTTTTTTTACTTTTCCCCCTCCCCTCTCCCATTAAAACGTTTTCTCCCTTTTTCACAGTACCTATTATACATTGTGGTCCTTATTTACACTTCCAGTTTCTTACACCAGAGAAACAATGCAGTATTTACACATGTGTGTTTCAAGGTGCATCCATTCACCTAGAAATGTCTCAAGCTTAGCCTTTATGGCAGGGTAGTACTCCATTGTATAAAAAAACCACATCTGCTTTATCCATTCACCAATTGATGGACATTTGGGCTGTTTCCAAGATTTAGCTATTACAAACTGTGCCGCTATAAACATGGGTGTGCATGTATCACTGTGGTATGATGCTTTTAATTCTTTGGGGAAGTGCCTTATTCCCCAAGAAGGGGAATAGCTGGGTTGAATGGAACCTCTAGTCCTAGTTTTTTGAGGAATCTCCACACTGATTTCCACAGTGGTTGCACCAGTCTTCACTCCCACCAACAGTGGAGAAGGGTTCCTTTTTCCCCATTCTTTTTTTTTACTGAAGCTCCTCAGTTCTGTAACCTAATGTGTGAAGTTATTTTGTAGAAACTATTTTAAATTGTCTAGTCCTGCTTATAGAGGAGGGTATAGAAATTATTCTACAACTCCTGGATGGAACTAAGATTTTTGTAACCCAGGGTATACTCCAGAAGTCATAAAATTCAAATAACAACAAACAATCCTCAAGTCTGATTGTAGTAGCGAGCATTGACGTATTGATATATCTGATAATTGTGGCATTAAGTGACTGAAGATTATCCTGTCAGAACCAGGTGCATAAGATGGGTTATTCCTCCCATAAGCCGGCCAGTATAAGCAGCACTTAGGTTAATTGTGCTCTTTTGAGAGAGTTCCTGAGTCTCAATCATGGTAATTAAAAAGAAGAAAGTGACACCAGCTGCTTAGTAAACAATAATTGTTGTTCATTTGAATTACAATTCTCCTTGGCCCTCCACCTGCTTTCTTACTGGTCTGGCCTACCTTCTTTCAGGCCCAGGCCTGGGAGTGCTTGCAAGATATAGTTGGGGTAAAATGTTGACTTTTGGTGGACACCACGGAGTCACATTGATGCAGATAAGGCACATGGCTGTGGCAGGATTCAGCTCCTTCATCAATTTTCAGGTTAGTATGGCTGAATCAATTATAGTTTGTAGAAGTTTCCTGACTGCAGACTTTGCTGGCAGTTGAGACTGGGATCTTTCTTCCATGAGAGACATGGTGATATGCTGCATTACTTTGGAATACAGTGATGGTCATGGTTGCAGTCATAAAGAGAACCAGCTGTAGTTATTTGTTTTATATATTCAAACTTTTGTTTGTTTGTTTGTTTGTTTGTTTTTTTAGACAACCCTTCCTCAGACAGTTTTCTTGGCTCAGGCGATGTAAGGACTTTTGGCCAGAGTGCAAATGGCCAGTGGAGAAATTCCACTCCAGTACCGAGCTCAACTTTACAAAAATCAAGAAACAGCCGAAGTCTTTACCTTGAAACCCGAAAGACCTCAAGGTTGGTGTTTGCCTAGTTTTTAAGCCCTTCCTCAGATATTAGGGAAGATGGCTGTAAGATAGTTGTTACATTGGTATTTTAAAAGAGTCATACCACTTTTGGACTTTATAGACATATAAATAAATCAATTTTAAGCTTCCAATGTTTAAGTTATATGATTTTTTTTTTTTTTTGTACCGGGGGTCGAACTCAGGACCTCGCGTGCCAGTAGGTGCCCGTGCCGCTGAGCGATACCACTGGCCCTTTTTTTCATATGTGGGTACTGGGAGTCGAACTCAGGACCTCGCGCTTGTCAGGCAGGCGCTTATGCTGCTGAGCTATCTCACCAGCCCTATATGATGAATTTTAATGATAGCCAAATCTTACCATTAGAAGAGAGTTCTGAGGGAAATCTTGGTAGATGTGAGTATATTGGGCCCTTCAGGAGAAATATGGCTATCACAGATTTTAAAGTGAAAATCAGTGCAACTTGAGTAGCAAAGGAACCAGCATGTCTAGTAGGCTTTCACATGAGCAGAGAACATATGTAAACCAAAGCAGCTCTGTGCCTCACACATTAGTCAGCTACCTTAAGCTACTTCTGTGAGAAATTAGAAAGCACAGAGAACTTTATTTTAGTTTATAAGCCCCACCTGTTCCCTCACCAGACTTACACTGATTATTAAAGGCAGATGAAATTTGACTTAGAAACTTTGCCTCAGGTATTTTATTAGTAAATTACTGTGTTGGTTTTTTTTTTTTTTTGTGGGTACCAGGGGGTCGACCTCAGGACCTCGCGCGCCAGCAGGCGCCCGCGCCGCTGAGCGATAGCACCGGCCCCTTTTTCGTATGTGGGATCCGGGAGTCAAACTCGGGCCCTCGCGCTTGCCAGACAGGCGCTTACACCGCTGAGCCATCTCACCGGCCCAGTACTGTGTTTTTTTAAAACAATGTTTATGACTTAAAATCTCTGCTAATGTGTTCAAGGAATGTGAGATCATTTCTTGTTTAGTCAAGCCCTTCTGATGTTGGACAAAACTAACAAGATGGCTTTTTTACTTTATGATTATTAGCACCTGGACTCTGGGAACATGTGTCCTTGCTCTCAGGGATCATCTTCACCACTTCTGAATATTTAAATTATATAAGAATTAATACATTTATATTACAAAAATTAAACATTACCAATAAAGATCCCTTGGCCACTGCACAATTTCATTCCTCTCCCATTGGTATTTCCTTCCAAAACTTCCTCTGCTTGTTTCTCTCGCTCATACGTAGCATAAAAATATATATGAAATACTATATAATTTTTGTCTTCATTAGAGATTTTCTGTATGCTTGCTTTTTTACTCAATGCTATTTTTAAAAATAAAGTTACAGAAACAATACATATGCTTAGTGAAAAATTACAAAATGTAGATAAGCCCAAAAATAAAACAGAAGCATCACTTTCCCATCAGCGTGAAAGCAATGTTATGGTATCTTAGTACATATCTTTCCAGATAATTTTCTATGCTTCTACATATATTATGTTTTTCAAAAGTGAGTTCATACAATTTTAATGACATGACTTTTTTCTGTACAGAGTTCCACTTTTTGGACTTGACAGGTTGCTTCTTCATGGTATCATTATTTTGTCCTCTATTCCTTATATTTTTGTAACTAAATTTTTGGCTTGAAGAAGAGATGATGCTGTGTTATATCACATTAGAAAGCAAACAGGCCAGACATGATGGTGCACGCCTGTAATCCCAGTACTTGGGAGGCTGAGGCAGGAGGATTGCTGCAAATTCAAAGCCAGCCTGGGCTACAAAGTGAGTCCAAGGCCAGCCTGAACAACGTAGCGAGACCCTGTCTCAAAAAAACAAAAACAAAGCAAAAAAAGCAAACAGTATCTTGTTCTGGTTCTCTTGTCGTTAGTGATGCCAGATTGACCTGGATTAGGCAGTTGACAGTCTGGTCCCTAATTGTACAGTCAAGGTTTCCCCCTTGTGACTTGAATTTAATCTGAATGATGTTACTTTGGCATTGTATGAATGAGCAATTTCACATCAGCCATTCACCTAATAGTTACTAATATCAGTTGATAATCCTTAACTGATAATACTTATTAGAGTTAATAAAGTGATACTTTTGTAATTTTGTCATTTCTTCCTTACTTTTTATTGGCACTCTTATATTTTCATTAGCTGGGGCCATTTGGTTACCCTGAAACATATTACCTATGGGACAGGCTGGGTAAATTAGATTTTTTTTTTTTGAGACAGGGTCTCACTGTGTAGCTCAGGCTGGCCTTGAACTTGCAGTGATCTTCCTTTCTCAGCCTCCCAAGTGCTGGGATTACAGGTGTGCACCACCAGGCCCAGCAAATTAGAATTTTTTTAAAACTTTTTTTAAATTAGAAATTTTTATTACCAATTTTTACAATATTTTTAGTGGCCACTTATAGTTAGATGAATTTTTTTTTCTGTTGTCTTTTATGTATCATTAGGGATTCAGTGTGTTTTAATTCACTGTAATTGTTATTCTTTTAATGCTCATGTTCTCAAAACTCTGGCCAGTGGGATTCCCTATCAAATTTGCCTCAGTGTCTGCTTGGCCCAACCTCATTAATTTTTTTAATTTTAGCATCCCTATTTTCTGGCATTGCAAAAAGCCTCATTTTTTTTTTATATAAAAGACTTTTTACATTAAAAATACACAAATGTACACTCTAGGAGGTTAAAATACAAAAGACATTGTGAAGAATACATGAAATTTCTTCCGAACAATTATAGTAACCTAGATCGTTACTCTTTTTAGCTATAGCTACTCAGCCTAAGAAAAGTAAACTGTTCATGAAATTCTAAGTCTTTGCTCCTTTCCTCACTCTAAAAACTAGTAGAATTTGGAAACTTAAGAGAGTGTATATGCATTTTAATTTTCCTTAAGTTTAGTCAGTTCTTTTGGATCAGACCACATGTAGTAATTTGAAGAGTTGATTTCATCAAATCTGGATTACTCAGCTGTATAACTCTGTTCTGAGCACTCAGCAGGGAACAAAAGGAAAGTTCAGTATGGTAAGAGTAAGCACCTCAGACTTGGTGGGTAATGATAGATGAAAAAGATCACAGGAGAAAACTTAAAATGAGTTAGCCTTAGAGATGGTATTTTTGAGTTCACAAAAATGTTTTTCTCATTAGATAAGGCACAGATAGTATAAAGAAACAAAAACAAAATTCTTGAGAGAATACTGAGGCCAAAGGAGGATTCATAAAGTGATGTGGCCCAATGGGATTCCTTCTGGAAGTTTTTAAAAAAAAGGATGGGAGCCTTCTGTTGGTTTTTCAGGAAATGTTAAGATTCAGTTTAAAAGTTAATTGTGGGGCCGGTGAGATGGCTCAGTGGCATAAGCGCCTGCTTTGCAAGCGCGAGGGCCCGAGTTCGACTCCCGGATCCCACATATGGAAAAGGGGCCGGTGATATCGCTCAGCGGCACGGGCGCCTGTTGGCACGCGAGGTCCTGAGGTCGACCCCCCGGTACCCACAAAAAAAAAAAAAAAAGTTAATTGTGATGCTTCAGCTTTATCCATGTGTGTACATACTTAAAGTAATTCCCTCCAAAGGGCTTGGGGGCAGAGCTGGGGTAATAGAAAAAAAATTATATATATATATCTTAGCCTACCTGAAAGCAAGGTTTTCCAAAGAATTCTAGTCTCTTTGCTTTCTGTCATACCACATGGTTATATGGTTCCTGATGAAAGAAAATTCTAGATTGTAGATCCAAGAAATATGTCTTTAAGTACTGTATTTGATAACTGTCTGATTTGGCACTCTGCCCAGCTTAACACAAACTTTTAAGTGGCAGAACCTGATACTAAAACCCTATGTATCTTATCTATATAATTGTATAATTAATAAAATATAAATGTATAATTCTCCCACAAATGGTATACCTATCAATTTTTTGTTTATTTTGTTATTTCTTGAAATAGACTTAACCATTTTTATCTTTCTTACAATTTTTTTTTTTTTTAGTGGATTATCAAACCCATTTACAGGAAAGTCAAACCATCACTGCCATATGTCTGCATATGAAAAATCTTTTCCTATTAAGCCTGTTGCAAGTCCATCTTGGAGTGGTTCTTGTCGTCGAAGCCTTTTAAGCCCTAAGAAAACTCAGCGACGACATGTTAGTACAGCAGAAGAGGTAAGAAAACCTGCATCAGAGACTACTAAAAGTTAGAAACTTTCCCCACATTGAACCATTTGCTATCTCTGATACAGATGTTTATAACGATTCTATTTACTTAATCCTTTCTGGGCTTTTTCTTTCTTAATTACTCTTTGAATTCTGTCATCTGTTCTAAAGGATTCAAGAGCTGTTTTAGCAGGACTTCTTTTTCTTACCATCTTCCATTCCTGTTGTATGGCTGACTTTACTGAATCTTCAGAGTTGCCTGAATGACTTTTCCATACATCCAACTCTTTGTTTTTTAAAAAAAACCTTTCTAAACTATTGCTTCCTGTACCAAAACTATTAACCTTGCTAAACAGTTTTGTTGTGATAAAATTTGCTTTGATAGAGTACCTACCCTTCTCATTAGGAATAATGTTCCCCAATATAAAAGAAAAATCAAGAATCAAGAAACAATTTATATCCTGTAGTTATAGATATGATCATCTTCAAGGTCATAGACTTTCCCAAAAAGGAGGATGTTCATTGACACTTCAGTTGTTACAGTGATTCATTAAACTTAAGGAGAGATAAAATCTATTTTGTGAATATAATCTAGCATATAATTTTCACGGTAGGAAGTATGCTTATATCTGTTCAATTGCATGTTTAGTACGCATCTAATTAGCTTTACAGTAGAGATACAAATGAGTAACAGCGACCTTACACAGTAGTGTTTTTAGTGTGCTTTCTACGTACATTACTGTATTGAATTCTTTTAACCCATGGAATAGATAAAGGTGAGTTAATATCCATAGTTTACAAATTTGGAAAGTGGTCACACAACTGGTAAATGGCAGGCCTAAAACCCATTTCTTTTGAGGAAATCTTGTCTACTATACCTTCTTTTATTTAGTACAATGGCATGGTTCCTACCCATTGAACTTGCTGAGCATGGAGCCAAGAATATAGCATTACATGCTAAATAATCAACATCATTTGGTAACTAAAAATGTCTTAGGTGGCAAAACTTGATTATTTGCTATGTTAGTAAATGTTGAGTAAAAATGTGAGTAGTTTGTTTAGTTTTAAGTTTGTATTCAATTTAAAATATTCAAGTGAAGAATGACAGAACTAGTAAATCATTCAGTGGGACAAAATTAGAAAAGAAACGGCAACATTTGCTTTTAGTGATAGGCTCTGGGCAACAATGAAAAGGAGATTTACTCTATTGTACCTTTTATACAATTGAATTTTGTCCCAAGTATATATTAGTTATTACATACATACCTAATGTTTTTCTTAATTACTAGACTTGTGAGCTTAAGGGGTACAGAAAGAATGTGTGGAAAAAGAGACTACAGCAGCATAGCAGCTGAAAACGGGCTGCCCACCTCTAACCTTTCGCATGTGACTACCTGGGATTCCCATTGTGGTAGTTTAGGGTAGAGTTTGGACTTGATTTGTTTTGGGAACACCCTCCTCCCCCATATTGGTGGAGAGCATTCTGGGTGTGTCTTGGTGGGTCATGGTGGTGTGGCTTTGAGGTCTGTCTGGTCCCTTGCCCCTTTGTTCTGGCACTCTTTCCCTGTTCTACTTTCTGGCTGCCATGGAATGAGCAGCTGTCCTCTGCCATGGGGTTTCTGCCTTGGAGCCAACCAGCCATGGACTGAATTCTCTAAAAGTTTGAGTCAAAGTAAACATCTCCTCCTTTAAATTGCAAGTGTCAGATATTTTGTCCCAGTAATGTGAAAGTAACTAATATACCCTTGATCCTTTTATCTCCATGTGTTCATTGTAAACTACCATGCTCTTACCAGCTATTCCCTTGGACCACCCAGTCCTGCTTTCCTTTCACCTCCATTGCTGCCCTGAGGACTAGAGGGGACTGAATATTTTCATCCTTTAACCAACCCTCCCACCCACAGGCTAGGTCAGTGGAGGACGTGGAGTTGGAGCTTCCCTTCTTCGTACAGTGCAAAGATGCTAAGGATTGAATCTAAGCTATGAAATTAAGTGCAGGAAATTTTACTTTAGTTGATTTTTTGGTATTTTCTTGCTATATAAAGAAGCCATGTGTGTAACAGAATAACCTATATAAGTAGGATAAAATACTGGAACAAATTTTATTATCAAACTTTCAACAGATTATTTACATAATTTAATCTGTATATTATAGGTAATGCAGAATATAATACTTTCTTTTTCCTAGGACTAGAGTGTTTAATTGATGGGAACTTGCAATCCCATGTAATGTTGGGATCTCCAAGAAAAATAAATTTGCTAAGTAATATCTAAGGAAGTTAGATGTTAATTTTAATCCTAGATTCATTTATTAACTTCAGGAGTATGGAGCTATCTATAAAATTAACAATTACGATGGTGCTGCTACTGTACATTCAATCTTACAGGTTTGAAAGAATTTGGAAATGTGGCTGTATAGAATGGCTGATTCCAAGGGCAGCATTGACCTATGCTAGTCATTAGGGTAACCTAGCCACAAGCATTATTTAAATAAAATGAAAAATTTAGTTTCTACACCAGTCACATTTTACGTATTCATTACCTATATGAGGCTAGTGGTTACCATATTGGACAATACAGATACAGAACATTTCCAGCATCACAGAAGTTTCTGTTGGATAGTGCTATTATAGGAGATGTAAATATCTGTTTGGAAAAGAAGATATATTAATGACAATAAAATTGTAAATGATAAAATAAAAATAGTTTTTTGTTCATTACATGTTGCTTCCGGACATGCTTCTCTGGAACTTATTAAACAGCATTTAAAACGTGATGATTTTATTGTTGTTTTTCCTTAGTGCATTACAGTTTTGTCGTGCATTTTGGACTTAACAGAAAATTACTGAATTATGTACTTGAAATTTGTGTTACAAAGCCATTAAGCAAAAAGAAAGGGAGATTATAAAGCTGTTTAAATAATTCATAACGGTTTACTCATTTGCTAAAAATTCACTGAGAGTCCTCTTAAATTTTTATAGTCTTACAGTTCAGATTTATCATGGAGCCTCTTACAGAACATCACTTAATTACAGGAATCTGTCACAGATTTTTACAAAGTACAGGATTGATTGATTGATTGGTTGGTTGTATTGGGATTAAACCCAGGGTCTTCACACTGAGCTGCATCCCAGCCCATTTTTAATTTTTTAGTTTGAGTCAGGGTCTCACTATGTTGCTAAATTGCCCAGCAGGGCTCAAATTTGCAGTTTTTTTCTCATCCTCCCAGAGTACTGGGATTACAGGCCTGGCTACAGACATTTTTTTTTAATTCTAGTTTTTCTTAATAAAATTTAGCACCTTAGTTACTCTTATACTTTTAAAAACTTTTCTTGGTACTTTATTAGGCTTTAACATGTAACATTAAAAAAATAAAAAATAATGTAACATTAAGCGAGGCACACAGTATGTAATACCAGCATCCTTGGAGACTGAGTCAGGAGGATGCAAATTTGAGCCCAGCCTGGGCAATTTAGTGACTTAGTGAGACCATCTCTTAGATAGATAGGTAGACAGACAGACAGACAGACAGACAGATAGATTAGATAGATAGATAGATAGATAGATAGATAGATAGATAGATAGATAGATAGATAGGGTGGGAATGTAGCTCAGTGTGAAGGTCTTAGACTGAATCGTAACATTAGCCACCTTCTGTAACTTTAACATAGTGTCTAGTTACTGCTTCTTGTCCTGTTAATTTCCTAATTTAAGTAAAAAGTTTAATAATGTATAAGGAAAGAAATTTTTTACTTTATAGTACCAGATGCTTTTTTGGGGGGGTACCAGGGGTCAAACTCAGGACCTCACTCACCAGCAGGCGCTTATGCCGCTGAGCTATCTCACTGGCCCCCAGATGCTTTAAAACAGGATTATGTTTGAAGTTTCAAGAGACGTAGCCTTTTGTGCATTCTTTTGATAAAGCCAAATGTTATATACAGTCTTCTGAAAATTTCCTAAACTATCTTTTCTGAAATGGTTCTAGATAGAATATAATGTATCAGTGTTTTTTGTTCCCATTTTTAAAAAAAGATAAAACCCAATGACCTCCAACTTAACATGTAAAACAGGGAAATTTCTTAACTTTAACCTTTTACAACCACAAATTAGTTTAAGCTGAAAGCATGAGGCTTGATGAGCCTTGGGCAGTTATTTGATATGTGGATAATTTATTTCTATTCAATGTATATTATCTATGAATTGTGAGGTTGTTTGGGGTCAGAGAGAAACTTTTCTTTGTAGTTACATTTATTGAGAAAATGATTTGTAAGGGGGCTTTTATGTGTGTTACGTTAAACTTTCAATCAGATCTTTACATTAATCTAGATTTAATTTACATTAGCCAAATTACTTTATGATCCATTTGTTTTTGGAGTTTTTTTTATAAATTTATTCTTAAGAAAACCTGACGTGAGGGATAAGTGGTTTTTTGGTTTTGTTTTTTGTTTTTTTGAGACAGGGTGTCACCATGTAGTTCAGGCTGACCTTGAACTCACTGTTGGCAATCCTCCTGCCTTAGCTTCCAGAGTGCTGGGATTATAGGCATGTACCACCATGCCTGGTGAAGAGAAAAGTGTTTTTAGCTTTTGTGGTTGATGTCATTAGGCTAGAACCAAGAACCTTTCTATTTCACTTATCTCAGTGTTCTCCTGAGGTCATTATGTGATGGGAATAACAGTCCTTTTGTGCCAGGATGTACCTTGCATAGTATGGTAACCTGTCCCACTAGATATATGCTTTACTTTCCTCTGTGTGATATGATTATATAGTCAAAGCTTTTATTTTTTAACCACTGTGGTAGGACAATGGAAATGTAATTATGTTTGGTTAAGAGTTAATTTTCATAGCCCAGATAATCTGATTTCCCTTCCCTTCTTTCATTTTACCACTTCTGGAAACAACGTATCGTTAACTCTAATGTGCATTAATTAGGTTATTTGGTATATTTAGAAAGTAAAGTCAGCATTTACTTGGGGAGAGAAGGATGCAAAAGCTCTGGTCAGTATAGTGCCAGGTAACACACCTTTCCTGTATATAAAAGATCACTGTTGTTGGCCAACACAGATTTCTTTCATAATTTAGTAACGTATAATGGTGTTTCAGTCTGCTCTTTACTCAAAGAATCTTCACAGTGGCAATTTTAGATGTTAATATGAAGACCTTTATATTTTTGGTACTCGGGGGGTTAAACCCAGGGGTACTCTACCACTTAGCTACATCCCCACTGAGCATAGCCCTTTACTTGTTATTTTGAGACAGAGTCCATGCTAAGTTGCCCAGACAGGACTCAAACTTGAGCTCCTCCTGCCTTATCCTCCCTGTGTGCTGGGATTATAGGCGTGTGCCATTGCACCCTGCTGAATTAAAAATTAATTGATGGGAACTTGCAATCCCATGTTATGTTGGGATTTCCAAGAAAAATAAATTTGCTAAGTAATATCTAAGGAAGTTAGATGTTAATTTTAATCCTAGATTCATTTATTAACTTCAGGAGTATGGAGCTATCTATAAAATTAACAATTAAGATGGTGCTGCTGGGGCCGCTGAGATGGCTCAGTGGCTTAAGCGCCTGCCCGGCAAGCGCAAGGGCCCGAGTTTGACTCCTGGAACCCACATACGAAAAAGGGGCCGGTGATATCGCTCAGCGGCACGGGCGCCTGCTGGCGTGCGAGGTCCTGAGGTCGACCCCCCGGTACCCACAAAAAAAAAAAAAAAAAAAAAAAAAATGGTGCTGCTACTGTACATTTCAGGAGTATTTCAGGAGCACCATCTTAATTGTTAATTTTATAGATAGCTCCATACTCCTGAATTTTTAATTACGGCTTTTAAACTTATTTCTCAAATATCCTTTCCAATAGAATAGCCATAAATGTAGATTGGTTATTGATATTAATTTATACCTGGTAATTATCTTTTTCTAACTATTATTTTTATGCTGTTGTTGAATTACCTGCCCAATACTGTAAACAGTCTCTTCACAAACACTAGAGGAGATCACCGTCATTTTGGGTACAATATTAATGTCTGAGGGATAAAATACTGTTTTTCCCACATAGAACATAGCAAGTTTTTTTCTCTTGGACCCATTATTCTACCAAATGCTCAACTAGTTAGTTCTTCCTTTTCTATCACTCAGCTATTCAAATATAAGGATAGTTCCTTTTTAATAGGGAGTTGTCATACCTAATAGGTCAGACGTATTCTAGTAAATGAGTAATAACTATACTGACAGTGTAATTATAATTTACTGTGTAGAAACAACAATAATAAAAGATTCAAGAAGAGAAAACTAGCCAGGTATAGTGGCACAGGGCTATAATCACAGCACTTTGAGAGGCTGAGTCAGGAGGATCACATGTTGGAGTCCAGCCTGGCAACTTAGCAAGACTGTGTCGTAAAATCAAAAACAAAACAAAACAAAACAAAAAAGGCTGGGGATGTAGCTCAATGGGAAGGCCCTGGGTTCAATCCTTAGTACTCAAAAAAAAAAAAAAAAAAAGATTTGTGAAAATGGTTGGTTATATTAAATAGTGTATAAGATGTTATTTAATGAACATAGCCCATTGCTTCAAGGGATTTATGTAGAGTAGATGCTTTACCGTGATTACAGATCCTTACGTAAGGTGGTTCTCTGCTAAGTGACTGCATTTCTTTCTGCTGTTAGTTAATTCACACTGACCTTGC
Source organism: Erethizon dorsatum (assembly GCA_028451465.1). Classification (NCBI taxonomy): domain Eukaryota; kingdom Metazoa; phylum Chordata; class Mammalia; order Rodentia; family Erethizontidae; genus Erethizon; species Erethizon dorsatum. The sequence goes on from CM051834.1 coordinate 54,336,140, forward strand.
TGCTTCTTGAACACGTGAGGCACGTTATCTCAGAGCTTTGCATTGGCTGTTCCTCCATCTAGAGTACTCATTTATTTTTATGATTTACTTCTTCCCTTTTGTTTAGGTTTCTGCTGAGACATCACCTTTTTAGAGAGATCTTACCTGTTCTTGTTCCTCCTCCATCACTTTCTGTATCCTTCAATATTCTTCATACCACTCAACTAGTTTTGTCATCCTTTTAACTGTAATGTAAACTCCACAAAGACAAGAATTTTATTCCATGAGTTCCTTTCCAAAAGAACAGTTCTTTAGTGACTGGAATATAGTAGATGTTCAAGTCAATGAATGAATGTTACAGAGTATGTATTGGGACTTACAGAAAAAAAATTAATGTTGAAGAAGAAAACCGTCTCTGAAAAACACCCACACTTGAGTAGAATAGGAAAATGTCATAGCGCTGTCTCCCTCTCACTGACCTTAACTGTTCTGGCTACTTCACTGTGATCTTTCTAATAGGAATCAGATCTCAAGGGTTTTGTTAGAATCTTAATTCAGAAGTCCACAGATGTTTTATTTTTGGAACTCTATCATTTGACTTTAAAAGGTGATTGCCTTTTGGTTTCATATCCTGTAGCTTCTCTGTACTGTTGTTTATGTATATATCCTTCATAATTTATAAAACATACTCTCTGGAGCTGGGCATGGTAGCACATGCCTGTAATCCCAGCACTCGGGAGGCTGAGGCAGGAGGATCGCTGCAAGTTCAAGGCCAGCCTGGGCTACATAGTAGGTCTAAGGCCAGCCTGAACTGCATACTGAGACCCTGTCTCTAAATTAATTAATTAATTAATTAAAAGGAAAGAACGAAACTGTACTCTGGAATTTACTCCACTCCTTTTATACCTACTTAATAATTATACTTAATAATTTTCTGGAATGTCCTTAATGTACTATGGTTGTTAATTATCATTAGGACTCTGCCTGAGCTTTGGTAGAGCTTCTGAGATCCCATCTAGTCCTACTTAATGAAATACCTGCCCTGTTGCATATGTTTAAGGTCTTTTTTCCCCTCTTACAGACAGTTCAAGAAGAAGAAAGAGAGATCTACAGACGGCTGCTACAGATGGTCACAGGGAAACAGTTCTCTGTAGCCAAACCTACCACACATTTTCCTTTACACCTGTGAGTCACAGAAGTATCTTTCAGATGAATTTAATTTTACAATTTGTTGTTTGATGTTGAAACTATATCCTTCTCATGGTAGGTCTCGATGTCTTAGTTCCGGTAAGGATACTTTGAAAGACTCACTGTTTAAAAATGGAAACTCTTGTACATCTCATGTCATTGGCTCTGATACTTCATCGTCTGGATCGGCCAGCATTTTAACTGCGCAGGAACCCCTGTCCCATAGTGCGTATTCCCTGTCATCATATGCTCCAGATACTGCTTTTGGATCCAAAGATTATGATCCTTGCCATCAGTCCCAGCATCACCATTCTCTTCCGCATCAGCCAGATAATTTAACAGCGTCAAATACACAATCTGAAGGTAAAAACGGTAAATAACTTTTTAATTCTAACAGCAAATTAACTGTTTATTACAGGCAACACTGTAATATACATATAACTTAATTAACATGTACAAAACTTTAAATACATATAATTCAGTTAACCATGCCATGAGGAAACTAAACCTATAAGTAAGATCTTTCTTTTTTAAAAGATACTTTTTTTCCTATATCAAGATGCTTTTCTTTTTTTTTTTTTTTTTTGGGGGGGGTAGTACTTAGGATTGAACCCAGGGTCTTTATACTTAGTGATGTCCTCCAGCCCTTTTTATCTTATTTTGAGACAGGGTCTCCCTGAATTGCTAAGCTGATTAGGCTAGGCCCAAACTTGCCATCCTCCTGCCTCAGCACCCCAGGCATGCACCACCATACTTGGCTAAGATGCAAGTGATTTGATAAAATATTTTATTTAAATGAGTAACTTCCTGTACGGAGCCTAGATTCAGACTATATTCAGCCCAATTCAGCACTTTCTGCTTCTGTTTCTTTATAATGAAGTACTCTAAAGTTATAGGAGCTTTAAAAAATAAATATTGAAGTGTAACTATTTACCATGTGATACTTATTAAACCATATTGAAGGTTTGTGCATTTGGGAATGATTATGATCAAATTTTGGAAATAAAGTGCTTTCTACCTAACTCTCAATTAATAAAAAATATTCAGTCTCTTAGCATTGATGTTGTTTAAGGTTTTGCTATAATAGTTGTCCCAGTTTTCTGGTATGCATTCTATATGTACTTAATGGTGTATATTTAGGTCTGTAACCTAAAATTAAAACAAGTTTTAGATAAGTGTTTAGACATAGGGATCTTTTGATAGATTGAGCACCAGTTTCTTAAGGCTGTCTTCTTCCTTGGTTCTTTTTTTTTAATTACCACTTTTCGAAAATTCTCATTTGAAGATTAAAATTTTTGGTGGCATCACCATGGTGGCATCATTATAGCTACACCTAGCTATAAAAACTTGTACTACATTTTATGAAGTAATTTGCTGGAAACTGTCATTTTAAAAAAGCCAGAAGAACCCTTTAGCTTCAAAAAATACATTGTGGCAGATACTTAGATACAACTAGACTGGAACTAGTATACTACATTGCACTATTACTTTGCTTGTATAATTTAATAAATACTTTAAATGAGATTCTCATGATAGCACTTTAGAAGGACATGATTCTGCCCTTGGTGAGTATTTAACACAAAAAATAAATGATAGAATGATAAAATTGTACTCTTTAGACTCCTCCTATAGTGCTATTTCTTTCTTTGCCTTCCCTCCTTTCCTCCTTCCCTCCCCCTTTTTCTGTCCCTTCCTTCACTTAATTCAGTTTCATGGTACATCATAAGACATTCAGGAAATCCTGGCATGTTCTTATTCCCCAGAAACAGAAAGAGGAGCACAGGGAGCAAGTGCAGCCCGGGAGTGGATGCTGAAGGACAGATATGCTCGTATTTCAGAGTGATTTCCTTATTTCTGAGGCAAGCTCTTCACTAAGACTTACTTCTTGTCTCAATAAAAATGGACCTACCTCTTTTTCTCTTCCATCTTATCTTTGTCCTTGTGGTATATTATTTTTATGAAACTAGAATATAACAAAGTTTAGGAACTTAAGCTAAGACATCTAGAAAATATAACTGAGTAGAATTTTATTAATAATGAAATGCTCTTGTGTTTCTTTGTTTAGGATCAGACTCTGTGATTTTACTCAAAGTGAAAGATTCTCAGACTCCAACTCCCAGGTAAACTTAGGAAAAAGGTCATTCTTAACATATTGTTTCCTTTTCTTTAATCACAATTTCTTTCACTAAGAGTTACATGATATAAAATTGCCTCAATTCAAACCTCTCTCATGTATTATTTGAATTATTTCAATGACTTTCTGATTGATCTTCTTTCCACCAGCCTTCGTTTTGTTCTTCATTCCATCTTCCACCATACTGTGTTCTCTAATTCATTCTTCTACCTTGTACTTTAGTCTGTCTTCCATGCTGCAAACAAAATGATCTAAAATTCATGTCTGATCATTCATCAAAGGAGTTTGATAACCATTTATTAAACTCCTTCAAGCATGGCTTATCAGAATAGAATAAAGCCCACAACTCCTTTGCATGGTATACAAAGCACTTCCTCCACAAGCCACACTTTCTGTTGCACATACTGAATCTTTAACTACCAAGTATTTATTGAGAGCCCCCTGTTTGCCAGGTACTGGCATAGATACTTGGGGATAATGGCAAGGAACAAAATGAACACTGTGCTCTCGAGGACCTGTATTTCAGTCAAGGGGAACAGTAAGGGACAAGAAGAATGCAATAAACATATATGCCTGGTGGTTACAAATGCAGTGAAAAGGAGTAAAATAAGATAATATATAGCTTAATCTTGGGGAACACTAGGGTAATCAGGGCAAGTCTGAGAAAGCACTAGTTGGGCAGAGACATAATGAAAGTGAGAGAAATAGGAGACTCATGTTTTGCTATGCTGGACTGTTATTAATTTGTAAATATGATACATTTATTTTTGCATTCACATTCAGTGTTCCTTCTGTCCTCTTTCCCTCAACTTGCTATCTGGCAGTAGTCTCTTATCTTTTTGAATCTCAATTCAGATGTAACTTTCTATGTGAAACTTTACTTCTCTTGGAGGTATCAAGTACTTCTTCCTCTGTAATATAGTAGATCACAGCGTAGATCATGGTGCCTTTGCTGTGCATGGCCCTGGCAATTCAATTCCTAGAGTAACAGTATCAGTTTTCCATTGAGAAGATTAGGGATAGTTGAAGGTCCTTCTTCATCTCAGTTCCACTGCTGCTTTGCAGCTCTCCTAGGCTTTAGGTATTCTTTAAAATTCTGTATTTGTTAACCTCCCTTAGGGAGACTTTACAATTTGGATTCTTTATTTCTTATGTATTCTTTGGAGTCAGGTTTGGATTCTGCTCTTGGCTTTTTCAAGCTTCATGTAACTGGAGATAGTATTCTTCTGAACCTCTGTTTACTTATCAATAAAATGCCAGTATTAATACCTTACTATTGAATTGTTGTGAAGAATAACTTACAAGGTAAAATACTTAAAAAATGTGTTTCACATAATGCATGAAGAAGTAGGCTTTCTTTCTTGGGAAGAAGTTGATCTCAGGTAAAAAGAGTACTTTCAGTTCTCTGCTTATTCTCTAAATCTGCCTTTACTTAATGGAGGATTTCTCCTAGTGATGACTGAAGAATGAGTTGAGAAATGGTCTGTTGAGTAAGCTTGGTTAAATAATGCTGTTTGTTGAAGTTAGAGCCTCCTATCCCAAACCATGGTTGATTGGTTTTCCATCTGTAATTTCCCGCTACTGCTTCTCACTTAAGTTCCTACAGTGAAGATTTGCTGTTTTTTTCTTGGAATATGACATGCTGTTTCATACCTGTTTACCTTTATATATTCTGATCCTTATACCTAGAATTCCCTTTTTCTCTTTGTTTACTTGGTAAACTCTTACTTTGCTCTTCAAAATCTGATCCATTTATTTTTTCCTCAAAATGTTTCTCTGTCTTCTCCAGGTAACATTAGTCTTTTACCTATCCTTGTCTTTCTTTGTTACTAATACATTTGCACTTATCACCCAGTGCTGATCATAGTGCCTGGCATGTGATAGATGCTTAATAAATAAATCCTTGCCAAATAAATGAATTTTTTAGAGTCTGAAATGCTCTCTTGACTGTTCCAAGTACTCATTTTTCCCCTTTTTATTTAATGCACTGGTCTGCTGAAAGGTATTTTAACACTAGTAGAACACAGTCTTTGGAATTGGACAGGTAAGATTTCTAATCCTGGCTATTCCAAGACAAATTATCCCGCCTAACTTCAATTTTCTCAACTATATGAGTAATAATTCCTTGCTGTATTTTATGTTGAGGACTGAATAATATGGGGGTTATCATGAGGCTTAACTAATATATAAAACAGAGCAGTTGTACATACACTAAGCACTAAGTAGGGGCCGTTGAGATGGCTCAGCGGCGTAAGCACCTGCCTGGCAAGCGCGAGGGCCCGAGTTCGACTTCCGGAACCCACATACGAAAAAGGGGCCGGTGATATCGCTCAGTGCCACGGGCACCTGCTGGCACGCAAGGTCCTGAGGTCGACCCCCGGTACCCACAAAAAAAAAAAAAAAAAAAAGCACTAAGTAGGCATATAAAAAAAGTTGTAGTTTTTATTAGTGCAGTTATTATTAGTGTAGTTATTATCAGAAATAGTGCATGATCTCTTTAGAAAACAAATTTTCCCTACATTTGGCTTTCTTAAGCCAGCAGATACTTTTGAGTCATTGAAGAGAAAGTACTTGCCTCTACATTATTCATTTATTCAACTAATACTAAGTGCCTACTCTGGAATTATTTTAGTTGCAGAGGATACAGTAGTTTACAAAATAGACAAAAGTTTCTGTCCTTATCAGATTTATACTTTAATAAAGGAAGTAGACATTTGAATAATATGATTCATTTTTATTAAATTCTGGGTGCTTTTTGTCACATCTTTATATCATGTAATAAACGTCATCTCACGTTCATTTGCTTTTGGCATTACACACTAAACAGCCTTCACAGTGCTACCATTGATCTCTGTGGTTTTCTGTCTTCATTGTTAGCCAAGTGTTCATTGGGCCAGGGGGGATAGGCCCTTGTTAACCTCAGTGACAATGAAGAGGCAGTAGAATAGCATTTCCATCGCCAGTTTGCAGCCTAAGGATGATTGAGAATACTGATTTTCAAAAGTTAGGCTAAAGAGCAAGGGATACCCCATGAGCCCTTGTTTTTGCCATACTAGGAGAAATTACAGAGATTTAAGAACACAAACTAATCTACCATATTTAACAGATCTTGAAACCAGGGCACATAAAGGTGAGATGATGTGCTCAAAATTTTAAGACTAACTGGGGACAGCTCCAGGAGATCGAGGTCTCTTAACTCCCAATTTGACACTATTTATTTGTTCTGTATGTCTAAAAGTTTCCTTCAGAAAAGTCTTTGCTCTTCCATTGGTTTCTGTGATAGGTCTCTTAGAGGTTTGCAAAGAGACAAAGTTGAGAAAAACAAGAAGCTGTTAGGATAAGTAACATGCCAGTGACTCTGCTAAGCATTACTCACTTGGGTTGTCAGGAGGGCCAGGTGGAAAGGAATTGACTGTTGCTGTTTTTCTGCTTTGTCTCATTAGCCATTTTATAATGGAATAGTGAGTAGGGCTTTTTGGTGTCTACTATGGTTTGGTTTTGGATGTTTTGAGTCAGACTGTCAAGTCTAAGAACCCATAATATTTAGTTAAATCATTAATAAGTCTAACAGCATGAACCCTTTGGAAAGAGTAGTGTTGTAGCTCAGTGGTGGCAGACCTATGGCATGTGTGCCGCAGTGGGCACACAGAGCCCCTCTGTCAGCACACGAGCCAAATCGCCCCAGCAGCCAAGCAGCCGATATTCAGGTTTAATTGTAGCATTGGCACTTCACGTTAAGTAAGTGGGTTTTGGGATGCAGTTTGTTCACTCAGTCTCTAAAAGGTTCGCCATCACTATTCTAGCTTAACATTATCTGGAGACTTGGTATGCTTTTTCACATTGTGTTCTTTCATGCAAGTAAGGAAGCTATGCCAAACAATTTTTCTGTTGTACTTTGGGGTGTCTTTTTAATGTATGCAGATAACTCATTTGTGTTGTTTCATTCTCAGTTACAGTTTGTCTTTTAGGCACCTTTTATTTATTGCCTCATTGCAAAGTATTCTTAAGGACTATTTAAATGAATGCTTTTGTTGGTAAAAGTATTTGGATTTCTCATAAACCTCCTCATTTTTCTTCTTCCACCCATAGTCCTACTTTCTTCCAAGCAGAGCTGTGGATCAAAGAATTGTAAGTTACTTGTTTTTAGTATTATTTTCCTTTATAGTAATTTCATTGTCACTTAGACAAAATGAAACGATTAATTAATCATCCTGATTACTTTTAGTTAATAAGAATTACCTATTTGTATTCTTAAGTTATTGGGTTTTTAACCACTTACCAGTCCAATTATTTAAATAGAAGGTGACAAAAATTTGTATTTTTTGGCTAATTTTTGTAAGATAATTAACAGGAAATATAAAAAAGACAAATTTTATCAAATTTATTCAGTACAAGAATCGACTGGTTGAAACAACACTCGGGATAGTCAGTATGTAAACAAATGCGCTACCTGATTGATATTCGGGGTAGACTGTTAAGTGGTAAAACTTGGGATATTGCTGTTTTTGTGTTTATTTAACTCTATAATAATTGTTGAAGCTAAATTGAATTGAAAAAATATTTCCAAGTTAGGTATTTATAGAAAGGAAAATAAATGCCCTTAACTTTGGTATGGATAAAACTAGTTTATTGAATAATTTTAGAGTTTGCAAAATCACTGAAAGGATTTAGTCTCTAGTTCATGAGCATTCTTTTAGTTTTCTAGATCCCCGGGTCATTGTGACTTTTTAAAAAATAAACCATCAAAAACATAATATTTTGGGTCAGTGATACAGCTCAGCGGCATAAGCGCATACTTGGCAAGCGTGAGGTCCTGAGTTCAACTCCCAGTACCCGCATATAAAAAAAAAAAACATAATATTTTATTTGAAACCTCCGTAATAGATTATTTTCTCCTTTGGGATTTAATTCTATTTTGGGCTTTCCAGAATGAAGCTTTACTTTCACCATAATCTTAGAAGCATGTTTAAAAAAGACTACATAGTCACAGATGTCTACAAAAGTCAACTGTTCACATTGAGCAACACAATAATATATTTAAATATTTCAGTAAGTGTTATAGTAATTTGCATAACTCCACGTTGTTTCAGTCTTATGTCTTAGCATATAAATGTGGTGAGGTGTAAGTTAGTGCAAGGATTTTGGACTTTGTATGTGAGGGTTCTATATTGGATACTCACTGTATGTATCAACAGTGTGTTTGATGCTACAAGGATGGTCTACATTTGTCACTTTTAATTTTCTAGAACTAGTGTTTATGATTCTCGAGCACGGGAAAGATTGCGCCAGATCGAGGAGCAGAAAGCACTAGCGTTACAGCTTCAGAATCAGGTAAAAAAATTAAGATAAAATTGTAAATAAATAGCACATTAAGTGGAAACTATTTTGGAAGGTTATCTGGATTTTGGTGATTGCTGTTATGATTGCAAGATTGTGTAGTAGCATAGCATTTTAATGTAGGTGGTGTATATTCTTGGTTTGCTCAGCCAGAACGACTCAGTATACATAAGTCAAATAGATTTCTGTATTTTATCCCACTTATTTTGAAGTTCTCTCTTCCAGAGATTGCAGGAACAAGAACATTCAGTACATGATTCAGTAGAACTGCATCTTCGTGTACCTCTTGAAAAGGAGATCCCTGTCACAATTGCTCAAGAAACAGGAAAAAAAAGTCATAAGTTAACTGTTAGTGAAGATGAATTTCCTGAAATTACAGAGGTAAAGTTCATACTATAAATTCTTCTACTAACAGCTATTATGTTTATAAAGAATGCTTTGGACAGTTTCAAACATAAAGCAATAGGATAACTGGTATTTAAATTTTATTGACTATTTCTACTTTTGTTTATATTGTATACCAGTCCTCACTTTTTTAAAAAGGATTATTGCAAATTGAAACAATTATGAGTGGTTTAGCAACTTCAATGAAAAAGCATTTAATAAATTTGTATTTTATTTCATGTGCATTTTTACTTGATGTAGGTGGACTGTGTGTCTGTGTGTCTTTGTTTTGGGATTTTTTTTTTTTTAATTTCTTTTTTGTTTTTGGCACTGGGGATCAAACCCAGGGCCTCACACAAATTAGACAAGTGCTTCTACCACTGAACTACACCCCGTCCCTATATGTGCAATAATTTAATATCGAATTGTAAGCTATCATTTACTATTTTTCTTAAGTAATGAAAACCTACTGTAGAAAGTTTTGAAAATACATTAAAGTCTGTGTACATTTTTAAAACCTGCTCCTTTATTTATACTTGTCTTTGAAAACCATTGGTGCTGGGTGTACAGCTAAGTGGTAGAGTACTTACTTGTCTTGCATGTGAAAGCCCCTGGGTTTGATCCCCAACCATGCTAAATAAATAAAATTTTTAAAACGTATCATGTAGCATTTATTATAGTTGTACTGGATTCTGTATTTTACATTTTTAAAAGTAAAATGAATACTTTTTCCAGAAAAAGTGTCTAAGCCTTTACTCTGTTACTACATTTTTTTTTTTTTTTAATATGCGGGTACCGGCAGTTGAACTCAGGACCGCGGGCTTGACAGACAGGCGCTTATGCCGCTGAGCTATATCACCAGCCCTCCGTTACTACCTTTTTTGAAAGCTCCTGTTTCGCAGCAAATCATTTGGGCCAGAATTATTAAAGGAGGTTTTTTCTTAGGCTTAGGAAATTTGATAGGCTATACAGGGTTAGTTCAAACTTTAGGAACTAATATGAAACAAAGATCTGAATGTTGTGCTGGAAAAGAGAAGGGAGAAGCAGATGGGATGGGAAGAAGTAATTGGGTAGATGATAGAGACTGAAACCAAAATGTTAGATAGAAGTAATTTGATTAACAGCAAATTGATAAACAGTTGGTTAATAATAAATACAGTCTGGGGATTGGTGAGAAATCTTGTTTGTCTGAAGCCATGTATTCTCTGACACCTTTTGTTTTTGTAGGAGATGGAGAAAGAAATAAAGAATGTATTTCGTAATGGAAACCAAGATGAAGTTCTCAGTGAAGCATTCCGCTTGACCATTACACGCAAAGATATTCAAACTCTAAACCATCTGAATTGGCTCAATGATGAGGTAATCTTGCACTTCGTTTTATATACAAATAGTGAGTAAACATTAAGTAGAAACTAAATCAAGGCATTATTTCACTTTTTCTCAAAGTGTGGTCCTCAGATGACTTGCATCAGAATTACCTCTCAAGAGCTGTCTATTTTCTTAACTATGAGGAAATGTAGTGGAGATAAACATTTTTAGCAAACATCTTAGGTGAATTTTATGTACTTTAAAGGCTCAGAACATCTGATTTCTTGCATTAAAGATTTGGAGAAGGAGAAGACATCAATTCATTGGTGTTATATCACTCTCTTCAAGGTACCTGCCCTGCAGATCACATCTTCTGAGCAAATTATTAATGTCTCTTTATTTTGCAGCATGAAGCAATACTTTGGTATTTCCATAGTGATATCCAGTTCTGCTTCCCTTTCTACATCTACTCATTTTAGGTCACTTACATTGTAAGTGATAAGCTTTCTGAAATACCTTTCATTTATACATATTTTTTTAACTAACATTGAAAAGTTATTTATTTGCTATATTGGGGAAAAAGTTATATCCCTTGCCTTCCACTTTCAAGTAAGTATGCTAATTACACTGTGATCTTTTTTTTTTTCTTTCACTTTTAATCAGATTTTATTGGTACATTTTAGATATATATAATGATCACATTCATCATAGAGAATTTATACCTATACATGATATAACTTGTTTCTTTTTTTTCCTATTCCCCTACCCTCCCTTCAACCCCACCTCCCCTCTCCATTTACAAAAGCTTTGTTTCCATGTTTTCCTTCTTTTCTTTTCTTTTTTTGGCGGGGGTGGGTGGGTACTGGGAATTGAACTCAGCACCTCACACTTGCCAAGCAGGCACTGTTCCACTGAGCTAAATCTCTGGCCCCTTCCTTCTTTTCTCTCTCTCTTTTTTTTTATTTTTCTCTTCTTTCCTTTCCCCCCTCCCCCCTCTCTTGTTCCCTTCCCCATTTGAACATTTTCTTCCTATTTCACAATATCTGTTATATACTTTGGTCCTTATTTACACTTGCGGTTCTCACACCAGAGAAACAATGTGGTATTTACACGTGTGTGTCTGATTTATTTCACTTAAGAGTATGGTCTCAAGGTGCATCCATTTACCTAGAAATGTCTCAAGCTTGTCCTTCCTTATGGCAGAGTAGTAATTCATTGTGTAAAAAAACCACATTGGGCTGGTGAGATAGCTCAGTGGCGTAAGCGCCTGCCTGGCAAGTGCGAGGTCCTGAGTTCAACTCCCGGAACCCACATATGAAAAAAGGGCTGGTGATATCGCTCAGCGGCACGGGCGCCTGCTGGCGCGCGAGGTCCTGAGTTTGACCCCCGGTACCCACACACCAAAAAAAAAAAAAAAAAAAAAACCCACATCTTTATCCATTCACCAGTTGCACTATGATCTTTAAATTGATTTTATTCCTAAACCTGTAGAAACCCTCTCTTATTTCAGAAAGTTGTTTTCAGATAGAGGAAAACTTGGGTTGGGTGTTTTCTCCAAAGGTACCTTCTTAGGCTGGCTAGGAACATCCCTGCCTGATCTTCTAGGTGAACTCAAGCTTCACAACTCTGGAGGGTTTTTAGAGAGTAATCACTTGATACTTTGGATATCCAGATCCTGTTCTTTTATATGCTTAAGACCTTCCAAATAATACTGGAGCATCTGTTGAGCATTTAGCTCATGTTAGGCACTATTCTTTTATTTGTTCTTCTCATGTAAGAGTCACCATAGCTTTAGGAGTAGATACTATAGTTTTATCATCTCCATTCTATAGGTAAAGAAATAAGGCATAGAAAGATTAAGAAACTTGCATGGGCTGAGATGGAGGTGTGCATCTGGAATCCAAGCATCCAAGAGGCTGAGTCAGAAGGAACATGAGTTCAAGGCCAGCTTGGGCTACATAGTGAGTTAAAGGCCAGCCTGGACCACATACCTTGTCTCAAAAACAAAAGTTTGCAAGGTAACATAGTAACAGCCAAGATTCAAATTGGGTCTTACCTAATATAGTATACTGCCTGAGTATCTTAAATTGGATCCTGTCTTAGGACCAATCGTATAGAATTTAGAAGCCACATATCATGTCTAGGATCTTGATTTTCTCTGAACCAACTGGACTAGCTCCATTGTCTCTGGCACTGGTCAGTTTATAAGATAAATATTTCAGAAACTTATCACTTTCTGAGTGATATTCTTTGACTAAGAATGATAAGGAATGTGTGGTTTGAGACTGGAGGATGTTACCTCTCTTGCTTCTTTTTGTTCCTCAGATATTAGAACATTGGATCAAATAATGCTGAGTGGGAGAGTTCACAAAATCAAAGGGGAAAATGAAAATCAAGGATAATCAGAAGTGTCCACTGATAAGTTATTTTTGATCTGTGGTCTTTTGCCAGTTTTTGCCTGCCTCTGCTGGAAGGAAAAGTCAGTTATTCTAAAGGGATTGTAGCCTGCTGTAAATTACGCACAACCTTCTAGGGGGCAGCAATGAGTAGAATATGAACTGAGTTCTTGCTGTTTACTGTGGCTGTTACCACAGTGAGAGATCCCTTACAGAGGCAGCATTCAGCATTCAGGACATATTTTCCATTCCCTGGGTCCATCAGAGGCTGGAGTTTTAGCAAGCAAAGTTAATGGAAATTACATTATTTAGAGGAGATGAAGGGAAGGAAAGATTACTTGTCTACTTTATCCCTACCACACCTACCTATAACTTTGCAGGGAATGGTTTTCTTCTGAGTTCAGAATAATGTTAACCTTGAAAGTGAGTCCCCATTCATGTGTCCATGATAATGATGATATGATGATGATAGCTGTTTCAAAAAATACCATTTTCGGGCAGGTGAGATAGCTCAGCGGCATAAGTGCCTGTGTGGCAAGCACAAGGTCCTGAGTTGGACTCCCAGTACCCACGTACGAAAAAAAGGGCTGGTGATATCGCTCAGCGGCACAGGCACCTGCTGGCACTCGAGGTCCTGAGTTTGACCCCCGGTACCCACAAAAAAAACAAAAAAACCCACCATTTTCAAAGTATCGTACTTATCAGGTTTTCATTTATTGCCTGTGAGAAGCCCACATTCTGATGAATTATTAGTAGACATCCTTAAAATACTGATACTCATTTAAAAATACTTAACTCTGTTTCTCAATTGTGAATGCTTAGTTTTTTGCAAATACTTTTTCCCTTTTTCTATTCTGTTCCTCCCTTAAATAGACATTTTCATTAATAACCACTTCTCTTTTTGATGTCCTGTAAATTTTATAGGATGTATTAAAACTTTCTCCATAATGAAGTGACTGGTGCATTATTCTTAACCATTGACAAGGAATGTAAGAGCCAGAAGATTAAAGGAATCATATTTAGTTTTTAAAGAAAATAAAATCCAGAAATCCTATATATGGAATATGTACAGAAAACACTAGGCTACTCTTGCCCTTGTCTCTTTCTTAAAAGAAAATAGACCTCAATGCCTATTCAAACAATAGGCTTTCAAAACTTTTTTATGAATGGATTTATATGTAGGTGAATTTGGTTAAATTCTGTATAGTTTCAAAGCACTAAAGGTTGACAAGACTGATGTTTTCCTCCACATAAAGAAATTATACTTCTTAGGGCCGGGAATATAGCTCAGTGGCACAAGTGCCTGCCTGGCAAGCACAAGATCTTGAGTTCGATTCCTGGTACCAAAGGGAGAAAAAAGAAAAGAAATTATATTTCTTAAAAATGGAATGTGGGGGGCCGGTGAGATGGCTCAGCGGCGTAAGCACCTGCCTTGCAAGCACCAGGGCCCGAGTTCGACTCCCGGATCCCACATACAAAAAAGGGGCCGGTGATATCACTCAGTGGCACGGGTGCCTGTTGGCGTACGAGGTCCTGAGGACCCCCCGGTACCCACAAAAAAAAAAAAAAATGGAATGTGGGGGCCAGTGAGATAGCTCAGTGGCATAAGTGCCTGCCTGGCAAGGGCAAGGTCCTGAGTTTGACTCCCATTACCCACATAAAGGGAAAAAAAGGGCCGGTGATATCACTCAGTGGCACAAGCGCCTGCTGGCAAGCACGAGATCCTGAGTTCGACTCCCAGTACCCACATAAAAAAAAAAATGGAATGTGGGAACTGGCTACCTTATAAAGAATACAAAAGGAGGTAGAAGACGGATGAAATCAGAGATATTGTAGATAGGGATTCCTAAACTGGGTCAGGAGATTAGTTATTAATTTTAAAAACCTAATTAAGGGAAAGGGAGAATAGGATTAAACAGAGGAAGAATTAGCTGCAAAAGCAGATTGAAAATCACAGTTAAGGGCCGGTGGGAAAGGTAGGGCATAGATGATGTCAGAAAAAGTGTTTGAAAAATTAATGATGGAAGATTTCCACCATGCTAAAATGTGTAATGATCAAATTGCTGAAAGCCAGTGATAAGGACAAAAATATAAGGGCAGCCAGAGGAAAAGATGTATTAGGTATAGAGGAACAAAGATAATTGTCTGAAACCGTTAGGCCAGAAGACAATATAGCTGCATCTTTAAAGTATTAAAGAAGAAAAACATAATGTCAACATAGATTCTATACCCAGCAAACACACCGTTCAGAAAGGAGGCAATACTTGTTCAGACAGACAGATGCTAATCGAGTTCACCACAAGCAGACCTGTGTTGTAAAAAAATACTACAATATATTCTAAAGGCAGAAGAAAAATAGCACCTGGAAATGGCAGTCCACACAAAGGAATGAAGAGCAGTGGAAATGCTCTCAATTTTTAATATTTCTAACAGTTGACTAAAGCAATGTACTGTGAAACTTATGACATGTTGAAGTAAAATATTTGACAGTCATAGCACGAAGATGAGGACAGAATAGAAGCTTATACTACTATTGTAAGATTATTCCATTCTACCTGAAGTAGTATGTTATATGAAGATGGATTCTGATGAGTTAGAGACATACTATAAATCTGAGCAACTACTAAAATACTACAATAAAGATATAGTTAATAATAATTGAGATTAGGCAGAATTAAAAAGCCCAAAAGAAGGCAGGAAAAGAAGAAAAAGATACAAAGACCAGAAAGAACAAATAGAAAAAAAGGACCAAGATGGTAGATTATATTCAGCCATACCAATAGTAAATATAAATGATCTAGATTAGCATTGCCCAGTAGAAGTACAATGTGAACACATCTAATTTTAAGTTCTCTATAGTAACATTTAAAAAATGAAATAGATAAAATTCTAATTATTTAACCTAATATATCCAAAATATGTCATTTTGGCATGTAATCAATATTAAAATATTAATGAGATATTTTACTTTCTCTTTGAATGGAATGTACATTTCACATTCTTAACACATCTCAGTTTGGATTAGGCATATTTCATGTGCTCAATAATTACATTAGTGGATACTGTATTGGACAACATGGGTTAAACATCCAGTTATAAGACAGGATTGTCAGATTGGGTAAAAATCTCTTTATAAGAACTTCTTTTCCTTTTTGTGGTGTTGGGAATTGAACCCAGCTTTCTACCACTGAGCTACATTTCCCAGGCCTATAAGAAACTGTTTTGAATGTAAAGACAGGTAGGTGTACAAAACTAAAAGGGTAGAAAAAATATGAAAACACTAATTAAAAGAAAGATAAAGTGTCTATGTTAATATTATGCAAAGTATATTTCAGAGCAGGAAATATTTACTACCAGTGATGGAGACATTTTATGATGAAGAGGTTAGTTCATCAAATAAGCATGACAGCCTAAATGTGTACATACTTTAATAACAGAGCTTCAAAACACTTGAACTACAAACTGATAGAAGAAATAGATAAGTCTGTAATCACTGTTGGAGATTTCAGAAAAATCTCTCAATAATTGTTAGATGAATAGAAAATCAGTAAAGATAAAAATTGGAGGGCTGTTGAGATAGCTCAGCGGCTTAAGCTCCTGCCTGGCAAGTGCGAGGTCCTGAGTTCCTCTCCCAGTACCCACATAAAGGAAAAAAAGAGCCTGTGATATCGCTCAGCGGGACAAGCGCCTGCTGGGAAGTGCAAGGTCCTGAGTTCGACTCCTGGTACCCACAAAAAAAAAAAATTTGGAACAGGTAGATGGGTCCCATGTACCTAAATGTTTATACCCTGGAAACACTTCTTTACAATACCCTTATAATGTATGCTCTATCTTGTGTGGAGAAGCAGGATGGCTGCAGCATTTCCTGATTTATAGTCCCCCCAAGACCCTATTTTCTTTATCATTCTTTACTACTAATTTACACAGTGAACTGGAAAAATACTATTATGGCTTGTATCTAGATGTCCCTCCAAACCCTTACGTAGTCATAGGTGGAGAGTTTTGAAGGTGGCTGGATTAGGGTGTGTGATGCTGGTATTAAGAATGACCCACCCTGAGTGTGAGTGGCACCACCCAAAAGGATGGATATAAAGGGACAGAAAGAGGCCACTTTGCTACTTGGCTTGTTTGCTGCCTTCTCCCTGCCCTGCTTTGCCGTGGATTGTTTCTTCTCTGCAGTGGCCCTCTGCCATGCCACCCTACCTTGGAGCCAGTTGACTATGGACTGAAGGTTCTACATATATCAAGCAAACATGTGTCTTTCTTTGGTTCTGCTTTGCACATCTGTACTGTTACTACCAGTTATTCCCAAAATGGAAAATTATTGGACAGTACAATAGTGTATTTCTAACTTCACCTGTGAGGGAAAGGCCAAGAAGAAAAATCTTGAAGCGCATAGAGAGAGGAGGGTAGTGAAGGACAAATTAAGGTAGACTCTACATAGCAGACTGTAACTATACTGAAGCCACAGCTAGCCAAGCAGACTAATCACTGTTTTGTAAGCTTCATTTTCAAAAGGAAAGAGGTATCTTTCACTATTCAGCAATAGAATAGGCTTGTGTGTAGAAAAAATATTCCTACTTAATTGGCAGTGAAAAAGTAAGTAAGACTTTATAAAGAAGTGCTGTACCATGGTCACTTAATTTTTATTGCAGTCAGGATCTGGAACCAGAATGCATGCTGGTGTGTGGTGTGGTGTGGTTTGTTTTTTTTAATCAAGCATTCTTAATGTCCTGAACACAGGTATTTAATGGAAATGGTGAGCTAGTCATGCTCATACCTTGGTGATTGTTTCCAAGGAGTAGTTAATTCACTAGGGAGAGGAAACAGCCCACAAAGCTTTAAGACCAGCTCACCAGACCTAACCCTGGAAGTAGGTTTTCCTTAGGGAAAAAGGAAAAATTAGGCAAAAATGAGAAAAATTTGTTAATTGAATATGATGCATCTACCATATCTAGTACCCTCTTATAAATGAAATGAAATTATTACAGTGAAAGACTTACTGTTTCTAACACATTGTATTGTTTATCTCTTTGAAGTGTTTCTTAATAGAATCAACGCTGATAAACTGAGATTTATTCAGGGTCACATAAAAGTAGGAGTCGCCTGCCTGTCTTTCTTTAACACTTTAGCAGTAATTCTAATAATTTGTTACTTGAATCTGTATATGAGAAAAAATTTAATATGTGTTCACAGTGAGGAAAGCCTGCCTTCTCAGTTCCTGTAATATTATTAGGTCAGATCTTATGATTGAATGACTTTCTGAACCATAATAGTCAAAGTGTTCCTTCATGGTTAGTCTTTTGGACTTTATGGTTGACAAGCATCAATTAATTTAAAAGTCAAATGGACTGGGTGTGATGGTGCACGCCTACAATCCCAGCACTCTGAGATGCTGAGGCAGGTGGATCGCAAGTTCAAGCCCAGTCTCGCAACTTAGTGATCTCATAAGACCCTGCCTCAAAATTTGAAAATAATTTTTTTAAATGATTGGGGATGTAGCTCAGTGCAAAGGCCCTGGATTCAGTCCCCAGTACTGCCAAGGAAAAATAAAGTCAGAATGGAATATCAAGAAGTAAAATTGGAGGGCTGGTGAGATGGCTCAGCAGCGTAAGCGCCTGCCTGGCATGTGCGAGGGCCCGAGTTCGACTCCCAGAACCCACATACGAAAAAGGGACCGGTGATATCGCTCAGCGGCACGGGCGCCTGCTGGCACGTGAGGTCCTGAGGGCGACCCCCGCTACCCACAAAAAAAAAAAAGTAAAATTGGAAAAATGGCTTTTGTCCCCTAAATGTTGTCCTCATCTCTGCTTGAGAGTAGTATCATGTCTTATACTTTTAGAACATTTTTTTCTAAATTAAACAGAAAGGTTCAAAGTGTAAACATGGGAAGGGTTAAAAATCAAGTCTTTACTATTTAGGAAATATTTTACTTTTAAATATATGAGAATATAAGTTGACTAGTTTATTGGGCAAGAAGGAAAATACAAATAGCAGTGGTTATTTATGTCATTGTGGTAACGTACAGAAGATCAAATTCTTCATTTGAAAACGTTACAGGCTTTCCCTTTAAAAAGAAGCTTTTTCAGCTTCAGCCTGGCAGCTCTTCAGATAAAATCACAAAAGGGCAAAGACACTGTAAACAGCCCTCCTGCTCCCAAACAGGACTGCAGAGACAAGCAGAGCTCATGGCCAAGGCTGTGAAGGCAGCAGGAAGGGCAACTCCTTAGGCACCAGGAACCACAGTGGACAAAGAGAGGCAAATATGGGCCCCAGAAAGGGTGACAAGTGGACTAACATTGGCAGGAATCTTGGTGGTATAGTGGCAAGACAAACAGTAGACACCAGATTGATCTGCTTTTAGTCCCCCATTTCAAAAAGGATTTAGGATCTGCTGGAGCTGAGAGAATCTTGTGTGTAGGAAGGGCTCTTGCCAGTGGGGGAAGGAGAAATCTTTGTCTTCATGGACACACACCACACGCACACGCACACAAATGCTATGGCCATTACTGCTTTTCTTTCATCTTGAACACTGTGATCTCTTCTCTCATTTCTTTTTCCTTCATCTTTAGCCCTCCTCTGTGAGAGGACATGTGGGATTCTTTTTGTTCTTCAATTCCTAGATTATTTTGTGTATGACTGTGTCTTGGCTGAACTATGGCAACTTTTCTCCTTTGGGCAGCTGAAAAACTGAGGAGAAATTTGGATCTAAACTGCCTCAGATGTCAGATGACACATCCTTAGCTAATGGGAAGGAACATTAAGGCCACAAAATTCCCTCCTACTGGGATATAGGGGAAATGAAAAAGAACTCAGATCATTGCTTAAAGCTAGTTAACTAGTTGACTTTGGAGGAAGCCATTTCCCTCTCAGTGGAAAAACCTTGGTTGGAGGCAGGGCAAAAAGCAATAAAAGAAGGATTCTCTAAGGAGACACACTGTGATATATCAGATCACTAGTTCTCTGTTCTTGTTCAGTTGTGTTAGGTAGCATGACACTTGTTTATGTCTTGTTCTGTTTTGTTTTGTTCTGTTTTGTTTTGTTTTAACTAATGATTCCAAAGGTAATACCTTTCTGATAGGTATCTGGAGAAGGTATGTCTCCACGGCATTCATGTGTTTGGCTGTCCTTATTTCTTTATCTAATTTCTTCCACATTTCCCTTTACCTTATTGTCTGATAAGATATATAACCTGATTGCCCCATAGATGGTTTGGCCTGCAATGACCAGCAGGTCATCTGCCTATTTACTTTATCCTTTGAACTGAAGGGTTTAGCCTCATAACCTAACAGTATGGGATAGGTAGAATGCCAGAAGAAATTCATCAGTGTGTTCTGGCTAGTCTCTCTCTACATTCTATAGAGTGTAGTTTACAGCCTAGAAATATCTGCTTGCTGGGCAGATCATTCTGGCATTAGTACCTGTTTTCACAAATCTAGAGGCATCATCTAGCACCATTATAATAATCTCAGGCAGAATTAGACTGAAAACTTAGATTTGAGAATACACCATTCTAATTGTGCTTTGATTCATTATCATTACTTAAAACAACTGAGCTCCAGTTAACTCTTGAGCTTCACACAGTAGGTAGAGAATTAGCCACAGCCTGAGTCCTCTGGGCCTGCTTGGGCCTCTTGCTTCAGTTGTCAGAGCTGCAGGGAGAACAGTGTCTTTCTTCAGACCTAGCTTCCCCATCTCAGAGCTCTGCCTCTTGGCGAGTGTGGTTTCCCTGTGGCTGCTTAGGCATCCTCATCTATAGACCCTTTCTCTAGTCTAGACCATACTCCGGTGTGTTCCTGGCGGTGTTCCCTGCTGCTTACCCAGTATGTAGTTGCCTACTGTTGGGCAGTAGCTCACTGCTCTGGCATCCTGTTGTGTAAATATTTGTCAAAGGACGGGGGCATTTTCCCATTCCTCAAAAAGCATTCTGAAAAATGTGCCTGTTTTCTTAGTCATATTTCCAAGCTGTGGCTCAGTTAGCCCATTCATTCCTTGCAGTTGACAGACACTAGCTGGCCTCAGCTGCCCACATAAAGTAAGTATGCAGTAACTTCTGGCACAGTAACTTTCACACTTGAGTACCAGGGAGTCCTGGACCTAAAGGAATCGTAGACAACATCACCACTATAAGAGAAGACATTGTTTCATTAACAGAAAAATTTACATATCTCCTATATCAAGCATTTTAATTTCTTTCACTCACACTTAATATTGAAGAGTAAATGGAATCAGTAAAGATGAGAAAGCTAAGCATATAGATTCTGTGGGACAATATTATTATTCATTGTTTGTGACTTTAGGTCTCATATAATCTAGGTTTTTGTATGACTGTACATCCATGTTTGCCTCGTATAAAGTTGACGTTGTTGTTGTTTGTAGGCATTTTTCCAGTATGATTGATGGTTTGTCCTGTCACTTATTCCTACTTGAAACCAAAACAGTTTGCCTCTATTTTATGGTTTATGAATCTAAAAAGGCAGATTTAACCGTGGAACAGAATTTTCTGTCTTTGTGCAAGACCAAGTAACTGTCATATAAAATTTGAACTATTGATCTTAGCTTGATTAACACTAGGCTGTAACTAAGCTCAGGATCTATTCACACAGTCCTCCCAAAATAGTAAAGTAAATGCTATATGCTTTATTAAACTGTTCACCCTCATTCCCTTCATTTTTTCTGGGCCTCACCTTCTGACACCCCTTTCTCCTCATTCTCTAGTCTTTTGTTCCACAAGTCTGGTCAACATCTTCCCATTTGTCTCCTCAGCTATATAATATATATGCCAGCCTTTTCTCTTTATTGTTTGTAACTGCCTCAACTCTTTCGTTCTAGTTACAAGTTAATATAGGGACATGGAGCTGTTAGGTGTTCAAGTCAGTTGAGTTGATCAGGAAACAGTAGTATATGCTATTCCACACAACAACTGCTTTTTCTTTATTTTCCTCTCTTTTTTGGTGACATGATTTTTGTTATTAGTGCATGTTTGGAATTCATGCAGTATACAGTCATCTTTGGGAGTGGTTACATGTACATACCACAGCTTCTTTTTTTTTTTTCTTTCCCTTCCCTCCCTCCCTCCTCCAATTCCCCTATCCCTTTTTTTCATTCTTGTTCATATTATTAATCTTAGCTCATGTTACAGCATATAATGTTTACATTAATTGAGGTTATTAGGTTCCCTTACATGGCATATCTTTATTCTACTTCTTTCCCTCTCCCCTCCTCCTCATCCTTTGTACTTTTTCCCTGGGACCACTTCCTTATTGCAAGAGATCCATCTTCTAGTCTCCTTTTGTGCATCCTTTTTTATTCTCTTCGTTTGTACTTTACCTCACTTACATGAGAGATACCATACAATATTTAAGTTTGTGTATCTGGTTTATTTCACTCAACATTATATTTTCTAGGTGAATCCATTTTCCTACAAATGTCTCAAATCTGTCATTTTTTATAGCAGAATAGTATTCCATTATGTATAGATACCACATTTTCTTTATCCAGTCATCTGTTGATGGATATACAGGCTGCTTCCAGGATTAACTATTATGAGTTGTGCTGCTATAAACATTGGTATGCATGTATTTCTGTGGTAGGATGTTTTAAGCTCTTTGGGGAAGATACCTAGCAGAGGGATCACTGGTTCATATGGAATTTCTAATTCCAATTTTTTTTTTTTAATGTGGGTACCGGGAGTCAAACTCAGGACCTTGCGCTTGCAAGGCAGGCGCTTATGCCGCTGAGCTATCTCACCAGCCCTAATTCCAATGTTTTGAGAAGTCTCCATACTGATTTCCATAGAGGTTGTACTAGTTTACATTCCCACCAACAATGAAGGAGGGTTCCTTTTTCACCACAGCCTCACCAGCATTTGCTGTTGTTTGATTTCTTAATGATTGCCATTCTTTCTGGAGTAAGACGGGAATCTTAGCATTGTTTTAATTTGTATTTCTGTAATGGCCAGAGATGTTGAGCATTTTTTCATATATTTGCTGACCATTTGTATTTCTTCCTCTGTGAAGTCTCAGTTCATTTCTCTTGCTCATTTCTTGCCTGGATATTTAATTTTAGGTGATTTAATTTTTGGAGTTCTTTGTATATTCTAGATATTAGTCCTCTGTCTGAGGAGCAGCTGGCAAAAATGTTCCCATTCTGTAGGCTGTCTCTTCACTCTACTGATTCTTTTGCTGTACAGAAGCTTTGTAGTCTAATATAATTCCATTTGTTAATTCTCACTGTTATTTCTTGTGCATTTGAGGTTCTGTTTAGAAAATCCTTCCTACACTTACATCTTCAAGTGTTTTACCTGTTTTATCTTCCAGTAGGTTTAATGTTTCTGTTTTAATATTTAGATCTTTGATCCATTTTGATTTTAATTTAGTATATGTTGATAAATAAGGGTCCAGTTTCAATCTTCTGCACATAGGTAACCAGTTTTCCTAGCACTACTTATTGACTAGGCTGTCTTTCCTCCAGCATAAGCTTTTGGCCCCTTTGTCAAAATCAAATAGCTGATGTGTCTGGGGAAGTTTTGTATCCACAATTCTGTTCCATTGACCCATGTATCTGTTTTTGTTCAGTGCCATGCCATTTTTATCATTATTGCTTTGTAGTATAGCTTGAAGTCAGGTATTACTATGCCTCCTGTTTGCTTTTGTTGCCCAAAATTGCTTTTGCTAGCCTGAGTTTCTTCTGGTTTCATATGAATTTTAGGATTTTTTCTAGATCTTTATTTTTAATTTATTTATTTATTTTTATTTTTTATGTGGGTGCCAGGAGTCAAACTCAGGACCTCATGCTTGCCAGCAGGCACTTATGCCACTGAGTGATATCACCGGCCCTTTTTTTCCTTTATGTGGGTACCAGGAGTCAAACTCAGGACCTCGCACTAGCCAGGCAGGTGCTTATGCTGCTGAGCTATCTCACCGGCCCTTGACTTTTTTTTTTTTTTTTTTTTTTAATATGTGGGTACCGGAAGTCAAACTCAGGACCTCGCGCTTGCCAGGCAGACGCTTATGCCGCTGAGCTGCATCACCGGCTAGATCTTTAAAGTATACTGTTGGTATTTTAATTGGGACTGCATTGAGTCTGTATAATAGTTTTGCAAGTATGGTCATTTTGACAATATTGATTCTGCCTATCCAGGAGCAGGGGACATCTTTCCATTTTCTGATGTCCTCTTCAGTCTCCTTTTTCAGAGTACTGTAGTTTTCTCTGTAGAGGTCTTTCATTTCCTTGGTTAGGTTAATTCCTAGGTATTTCATTTTTCTAGAAGCTACTGGGAATGGTATTGCTTTCATAGTTTCCTTCCCATCTTGTTCATTGTTGGTGTACACAAATGCTAATGATTTTTGTGTGTTGATCTTGTATCCTGCTACATGGCTGATGTTATGAATGCTAAGAGTTTTTTGGTGACATTCTTTGGGTCTTCTGTGTACAGTATCATATCATCTGCAAATAATTTGAATTCTTCCTTTCCTATATGTATCCCTTTTATTTTTTTCTCTTGTCTACTTGCTTTGGCTAATGTTTCAAGTACTGTGTTGAACAGAAGAGGTGATAGTGGACATTCTTGTTATGTTCCTGATTTTAGGAGGAATGCTTTTAGTTTTTCCCCATTTAGTATGACACTGACTATTGGTTTGTCATAAATAGCCTTTATCACATTCAGGTAAGGTCCTTCTATATCTATTTTCTTCAGGGTTTTTATCATGAAGGGATGTTAGATTTTTCTGCATTTATTGTTACAATCATAAGGTTTTTGACCTTCTGTTTATGTGATGAGGCTGTTTATGTGACAAAGCCTTAATTTAATTGATTAGGAAACAATAGCATATGCTGTTCAACACAACAACTGCTGTATCTTTTTTTTTTCTTTTCTTTTTTTTTGTTTGTTTTTTTTTTTTTTTTTTTTTTTTTTGAGACAGTGTCTCACTATGTAGTTAGTCCAGGCTGGTCTTGAACTCATTGTGGGGCCCAAGCTGGCCTCAAACTAGCAGTGATCCTCCTGCTTCAGTCTCTTGAGTGCTGGGATTACAAGCGTTCACCACCACGCCCATGCCCAGATTCAATAGTTATGTTTATATAACACAAATATTTTTTGAATGTCTATTCTAATGTGTAATTTCTTCTCACAGATCATCAATTTCTACATGAATATGCTAATGGAGAGAAGTAAAGAAAAAGGATTGCCAAGTGTGCATGCATTTAATACCTTTTTCTTCACTAAGTTAAAAACAGCTGGTTACCAGGCAGTGAAGCGTTGGACAAAGAAAGTGGATGTATTTTCTGTTGACATTCTTCTGGTTCCCATCCACTTGGGAGTGCACTGGTGTCTAGCTGTGAGTACTTCCTTTATTTTTGATAAAACTTGAGAGAAATCTGCATAATTGTAGAACACACAGGGTTGTGAGTAGTAGTTCTACATCTTCTACACTTGATCTTAGCCAAAAGGCCAAGAAGCGATTAGTCCTACATTGTCTACATCTTCCCTTGATTATTGAAAGAAAGAATAGTGTTTAGTAGTAGGTTGGCTAAAAATCAAATCATTAAACTTTCTGTCTAGCGTGAGAAATACTTAGACTTTAAAGAAAGCTATGGAATTTCCTTTTCTGGAAATATTGAAAAGGGAGTTATAGGGTATTTAAGCAGCCTCAAGGCAAGGCATGAGGAGAAAAAGTAACTTCCAGGTGAAGCTGCCAGCTCTGATTCTGTGACTTTTCTGCCTAATCAGAGCTTGCCTTACATATGTAATTCATTCCTATGACTGACCACACGAATGCATTAGCTTAATGGGTTAATAAAAGTTAAAACACAGTCTGGGGCCGGTGAGATAGCTCAGCGGCATAAGTGCCTGCCCAGCAAGCTCGAGGTCCTGAGTTTGACTCCCGGTACCCACATCGAAAAAAGGGCCGGTGATATCGCTCAGCGGCACGGGCGCCTACTGGCGCACGAGGTCCTGAGGTCAACCCCCAGTACCCACACACACACACAAAAAAAAACCACAGTCTGTTTTAAACTACATTTAAAAAGCATAAATCCAGAAAGAAATTCTAAAGGTAAAGAAACAAAACTCAGAATCTTTGCACTGTTTTTCCAAAACTTTGTGGAAACGATCTTGAGATACTTAACACGTGTTGTTTCTTTACGGTAGCCTACCGTGGGCAGGAAGAAACTGAACAATGGGAAAGGTTTCAGGGCAATAATAGGTCTGTCTACCAATTGATCAGCCTTCAGGATAGTTCCATATAAATAACCCCCTTCTTTTTTCCTCTGCAGATTAAGCATGATATAATACAAAGTATCAGTCAGACTTCTCCTGATTTCACAGGAAGGCCGGCAGAAGGATTCAAGGGCCAAAGGAAAGAAAAGCTGAGAAACCAGTTTTCTTCACTTTATAACACAGATTTTTTTTTTCTTATCCTCAGGTTGTAGACTTTAGAAAGAAGAATATTACCTATTACGATTCTATGGGTGGAATAAACAATGAAGCCTGCAGGATCCTCTTGTAAGTAAGGCATTGAGAACAGAAGTTTGGTGTTGGGTATATGCTGTGTTTTTCTAGCAGTTAAACTGAATTGTTTAATATCTTTAGGAGAGTGATTAATAAAATCTTAGTATTAAGAATGGATATTTTAAATTTAAGTTTAATGCACTGTTGGTGAGAATGTAGACTGGTGCAACCACTGTGGAAATCAGTGTAGAGATTCCCCTAAAAACTAGGATTAGAGGTACCATTTGACCCAGCTATTCCCCTGCGGGGTATCTTCCCAGAAGAATTAAAAATGTCATATCACAGAAATATATGTGCACCCATGTTTATAGCAGCACAATTTTTAATAGCTAGATCTTGGAAACAACCCAAATGCCCATCAACCAAGGAATGGATAAAAAAGATGTGGTCTTTTTCTACAATGGAGTACTACTTAGCCATAAAGAAGGATAAACTGGAGACTTTTATAGGTAAATGGATACAACTCAAGAACGTACTCATAAATGAAATAAATTAGACTCACATGTGTAAACATCATCTCCCTAGTGTGAGAAGCTGAAAGAGTAAGATCCAAAATGTACAATGGATATTATGAAATGGGAAGAAACTGTCCAAAAGGAAAGAGAAATTGGGATGGGGGAAAGGACAAAACAAGGGAAAAGCAAAAAAATATATATATCTATATATCTATATATCTATAGAGATATATAGATATATAGATATATATGTATGTATATTTATACAAGATAGTTAAAATAGTTATACTACTAATTCTCTTAATTCATTGAAAAGAAAGGTTTGTGCTAAAATTGTCTGGACAATTGCATGCCTGTATCTTGTACTCTGAGTAACTAATTGAGAGGTAACAATACGCAATGTGTTAACCATTGTTGCTCTCCTATTATCTTGTTTTGAAATTTTATTTTTTCTCCTTAAAATAAAATTTTTAAAAAATTTTAAGTTTAATAATAATAGAATAATACCAAAAATTTGCCTTAGTAGGGGCAATTACTATCCTAGTACATGAAATTATAGAGTGATAGGTAGAGATATAGTCAGTACTTAGACATCATTTAATTCAACTTCCTAATTTATCAGATGAAGAAACCAAAGCCCACAGAGGTGACTTTGATTTGTCCAGGTCCTGCTAGTTAGTGGCTCAACAAGGAACCAGAAGGCAAATCTCTCTATACCCCACCTGTTTCTCCTTCAAAATACCTATTCCTCACTGTACCACTCTGATAACCAGGTGGAGGTAGGTTGCAGAATGGTGAGCATTTTGCATTTTCTAAGAATACCCTATATGAGATATATACGCAATAAATTTCTTTGGATTAAATTTTCACACAGGAGAACCAAGGCTGACAGTGGTAAATAAATATCTCCATACTGGTAGAGAAACATCATTATCCATTAGATTGTATTCTAAAGGATTATATAAACCAAGGAGAAGAATCAAAAATTGTTCCTCACACCAGGCAATATGGCACATTCCTGTAATTCCAGCTATTCCGAAGGCTGAGGCAGGAGAATAACAAGTCTATGGCCAGCTTGAAAAACTTAGCAAGACCCTGTCTCAAATGAAAAGGCCCAGGGGTGCGGGACAATGGTAGGGTGCTTGCCTAACATGCAGGAAACCCTGGGTAGAACCCCTAGTACAGAAAAAGTTCCTTGGGACATAGTAGGTTGATGGAGCATGAGTATCAGAGGTAGAAGTCATGTCCCTTTCAGGTTGAAAGAGTTAATTGTGGGAAATTTTCATTTTTCCTGACTTTTTAATATCTACCCTAGGCAGGCTAAGCTCCAGTGGAAGCTTAGCTGTCTAAGGACTCCTTGCCCAGCACTGTGTACTACTGTTCTCCTCAGAAAAGTAGATGAAAGTCTTCCTGGGATCGCCAGCCCCTTCTTAGGGTAACAGCTGTCATTGGCATTCCCCACAGCTCATCTCATTCTTTTCCTCTACCTTTAGGCAATACTTAAAGCAAGAAAGCATTGACAAGAAAAGGAAAGAGTTTGACACCAATGGTTGGCAGCTCGTCAGCAAGAAAAGCCAGGTACGTTTCATCTTGTTGCAGCGGAAGTCCTAGACATAGGCGCTCTGGAGAGAAAAAGCTGTATTGCTTGATTGCTAGGGACTTTCTGTCTTAGTGTCTAGCTTGACTTCAACTTGATTGTTTGATTCCTCGGGGAAAATAGTTTATTTCTGGGAAAATTTATAATGTAGAACTAAGTTTTCTAAGAGGAAAGCTATTTTGGTAAGTTTTTCATTCCTATACGAAATATTTGCTGAATATTTGGCCCTTGAGTACAGGACCAGTTTTTATACCCTGAGATGCACGAAGTCTGAGATATCCTCCTGTGTGATTTATATTAAATACACAGACCTGACTAAAATGCTGTATTTTTTCTTTGAGCTTCTGTTCTGAGCTGGGGACAGAGTAGTGTCATCTGTTCAAAATTCAGGGAAATATCTAAAATTTTTGAGCTTCGGCTCTCGTTTTTTAATCTGAGAAGGAAAGAAGCTTGCAAAGATAGCACCATATTGTTTTGTTCTTTCAGGAAATTCCACAGCAGATGAATGGAAGTGACTGTGGGATGTTTGCCTGTAAATATGCTGACTGTATTACCAAAGACAGACCAATCAACTTCACACAGGTGAGCTGAACCTTTAGGAGGGAGCACTAGGACCACCTTCTCTCCAGGCTGTTCATAGATTTTCTATCTGTTCTCTTCTGGGAACTCTGCCTGACTGTTGCAGAATCCAAGAGATCAGAGAGAACAATGGGGAAAAGTGAGGATTTATTTCCAGGATTTTAGGTTCACATTGACCCAGCTGAACTCGTATCCAAAGTGCTGGGTGTTAGAACAAAGGAAATGTTCTAGTTTTATTCATTTGGCTGAGGGGGTTGGTCTTTAGAAACTGAGGGGTGGTGGCAAGCAAGGGTACAGAAGCAAGTCAAAGCAATTAATAACTTAGCCCTGAAAGAAGACAGAGTTTTATGAATCCTGCAAGAACAAGATGACATATGCCAATCTTATCTGTACCAGAACAAGAAGTTATAGCTACTGGGGAGGAGGGAGGGGGGCAGTTCGAGGGGGATTGCTCTTTAAGTCCTGCTTCATTCCCCACTTTGATACTTCCTATCATAAGTTTTAATAGAGAGTGTCGCTATCATTAACATTTACCTTGTGATGGAGGGTTGGCTGCCTATTGGGCAGAGGGAGAATTATAACAAAAATGAAAGGAGACTTATGTTGTCATTGTATCCGATGTTGATCCTCAAGCTTCGGCTGTGCATAGACTGGTTAGCTTCTGGAGTGACCAGAGCAGGGCTGTTGTCTCCAGTGGCAGCCTGATCTCATCGCGGAATCAGCTAATTCAGGTGGACTGGATCCTGCTAGCTGATCCACCTGTTTTGGGCCATTGGCTTCTGCCGACTGTGGTGAATCTAAGGCACAGTTTCTGTAACTTTAACAGCAGTAGGGGTAGACAAGATTACAGTATGAGGCCCATCCCCGTAGGAGCCCCAGAGTTGTTGGATTTTTTTTTTAACCAAAACAAAAGTCCCCAGGTTTGAATGAGTATATTGGATCTGTCGGGCTTATGGGCATTTTTCCTGTACCCAACCATGAATATTCGGTATGGCTATTTCCAAAGCCTGTATCTGTCTCCTCAGAGACAGTTTTAGTTCACAGAGATCTCCTTTAATTTGACCTATGATTGAGGGCGGCTGACCAAATAAAATTTTATAAGGGGAATACCCAGTTTGTTTAGTGGGAGTGCACCCGACTTGGAGGAGGATCATTGGCAGGACTTGGTCCCATCTCAAGTGGGTTTCTTGGCAGTATTTTTCAGCAATTGTTTGAGTGTCTGGTTCACATGTTCCATTTTTTCTGAGCTCTGTGGCCAGTAAGCTGTGTGAAGCTTTCATTTTTTTTTTTAGCATCTATGTGAGCTCCTGGACTATCTCGGCTACAAATGTGGGTCCATTGTCTGACCCTAAGGTCAGGGGTAGTCCAAGTCTTGGCATGATGTCTCTTAACAGCACCTTGGTCATCTCTAATGTCTTCTTAGCTTCAACTCTTCTCAAGAAGGTACAGATAAGTACTAACATACATTGATAGCCACCAGCTTGAGTCAATTTGGTAAAATCATAAGCAGGTTTTGGGTTTTGTGTGAGGGTTAAGCATTGTTTACAGATAGACCAAGCGATTGTAGTGAGTTGTGGCATGTAGAAATGGCGGCCTAGTAATGTTTTTAATGGTATTTTTCCCGTGTGAGACCCCTGATGGAATTGTTTTATGAACCTGGGGTCCAGTACTTTGGGGATGGCTAGCCTCCCATCAGCAAACTTTTATTATCACCTCTTTATATATTTTTTAAGCTTCTCAGTCAAACCAGGCTTTTTTATTTGGAAGGTAATTGTGGGTCTCTGGGAGGGACAGCTCCGAGATGAGGGGCATAGCTAGGGCCCCCCTTTGTGGGGCTGTCATAGCGGCCTGCTTTGTTTCCCTGTCTGTCTTTTTGGTTTCCTCTGGCTTCTATTGTTCCAGTCCTCTGGTTCCCCTGTAGTGCATAATGGCCACTTTCCTTG
Organism: Erethizon dorsatum; assembly: GCA_028451465.1. NCBI lineage: Eukaryota > Metazoa > Chordata > Mammalia > Rodentia > Erethizontidae > Erethizon > Erethizon dorsatum. The sequence continues at coordinate 54,366,950 of CM051834.1, forward strand.
GGGCCCATACAGCATCTAGGAGCTGTAAAATTTTTTTGTATTTTATCTTTTTTTCCCCAACTGTTAGGAGCCCTCTTTTTTATATTTGGAGTCAGTATAGATATTAAGCTTTTTGTCCTTTACCAGCAAAAGAGCCTTTGTCAAGGCTGTTAGCTCTGCCTTCTGGTAGGCAGAGGCTGGGCCTCTACCAGAGTTGAGTCACCATTGCATATCCTGTTTGTTGGACCCCTTTTAGCAGAAGCATACAGTCATGAAGGGGGGCTCCTGGTTCAACTGGAAGCAAAATGGCTGGGTTAAGAGTGTTTATTGTCTCTAGATTTATGGAAGGATTTTCACATAAGAGCCTCTTGTACCAAGTCATCCTCGGATCTGACAACCAATGGTGTCCTCTCTGATTCATTAAGGTTATAACTGAGGATGTTGCTTGAATGGTCAGTTGTTATCCCAAGGTCAGCTTGTTAGCTTTCTGCGTCAGCAAGGCGGTAGCAGCAAGCATCCTAAAGCACGGAGGCCATCCTAGGGCTGCAGAGTCTGTTTTGAAAAGCATGTTTTTGGATGATGTCAGGATCCCTTGACCTCGGTTAAGATTCCTGTGACCATTTTGTTTTCCTTTGTTTATGGACATACAGGAAGGAAGATTTGAGTGTATCTAATAGTCCTAAGGCTGGGGCCTCTTTGATTTGTTTAAATGTTTCCAGAGGGGGATCTCCTTTCTCCCCACTTTGGTGGCTTATCTGAATATAGTCTCCATTTTTTGTTTTTGCTTTTGGCTTTGACCTGTGTCAAGCTCTTTTGTTGTGTTATCTTTTCTGCTTGTAGCCATAGCCTCAGTGTCTCATTGGCCTTTAGTTGTCAGCACTCCAGTCCCCGTTTAGTTTTCTCACGAGCACGTTTAGCTTTTGTCTGTTGTTGTGTCTGTCATTTTGTTTTCTCCCACAGCTGGGCCATTGTTACATGTTTTTCCTGTAGGATGTGATTTAGCTATTTAGTCTTTTTGCAAAGGAGGCATGCTTGCCTTGTAGCTTCGTCTCTTTGTTACATTGAGTTGTCTCTAGGGTTCCCTGTAGTTGGTGTGTTTGCCCTATCTCTGGCTGCTACAGTCACCGCTGTCTCCTTGGTTTGTAGTTGCAGTTCCTCCAGTGACCTTAGAGCCCTTTGGTTTTGGGTTTTTTTTTTTTTTTTTTTTTTTTTTGTAGCTGTCTCAGCTTTAACCTTCATGCTCAGAACCAGTTTTGCCTCTGCTTGACACTTATGTTGGCTCTCCTCTGGCATTTGTCTCTGCAAGTGCTTAGTCTCCTCTGTGTTTATCACTTTTTGGTTTTTGTTTCCTCTATCCATGTACGTAAAGCCTGTAGTTCATCCTTAGCCCTACCACGCTGAACCTCAGTTGACTCCAGCCATAGGCACACCATGTGGATCTCCTTTTTGATGCGCAACTTATTGTGTTTGGTTGTCTCCATCTGTTGGGTCTCGGTTTGGATCTTTGCCCCGGAACCCTGCCACAAATGTTGTAGCTCTTCCTAGATACTGTGTTTTTGCCTGTCTACTGTTGTTTCTTTCCCATTGTGTTATCTCCTCTTGTATGTGCTGTTGTAGCTTTTGTGTTTTTAGTTCCATTTGTACCTTGGTTTGGGCATGTGTCTCTGTCAACTGTTTAGTCTCTCTGTTTCTTTCCTTTGCTGGAAAGACTGTGTTGCCTTATGTTTGGCATGTTTTTGAGCCTCCTTGGCCTTTTTGGTCACTTGCCGAGTTGCCTCTGTCTCATCATGTAGTTGCTCTAGCATGCTCATGTGTTTCCTCCTTTGTCTGTAGTTACTGCTGGGCAGCCTCTAGGGCCAGCTGTGGCTGTTGAGTTGATGCTTGTTCTGTTTGATCCTGCAGGCATTGGCCTCTTTTACCTTGGCTTTGAGTCGTTTGACTTCCTCCAGTGCAGCCTTGCACTGTCTTGAGGCTTCCTCCTTAGGTTTCAGGCTATTTTGTATATGTTCTTCAGCCTTGCAGTGCCACTGTTGTTTCTCTGCTGCCAACTGTTGCTGTCAAGTAGCCCCAGTTTTGTCTGTTTCTTGTTGCACAGTGTGTTCTCAGCATTGCTACAGGTGTGTCTCAGCTCCAGTTTTAGCTCTGTTTTATCAACACTAGCTTTCTGGAAGCTAACCTTCAGCGTGAGGATTTTTTTTTTTCCATCTCCATTGCCTCAGTGTGTTCTCCGTTGGCCCCTTTTGTCACTTGAGCTCACTCCTTGAGGTGTTGCACAGCTGGGTGAGCTGCTCTTCAGTGTCAGTCCTGTGTTGTGTTGTCTTTTTTTTTTTTTTTTTTTTTTTTTCTTATCCTTGTGGCCCAAAGGTAATACGGGCCTGTTTTGGAGTAGTTCCCTTTTCAGCAGGGGAACCAGACAGTTTGGAAGACACAGGAACTTACGTTGGACCTCTTTTTTTTTTTTTATGATATACCTCTCAAACCAGAAAAATGGTCTCTTTCTGGGACTCTCATGGCTCTAACAATAGTCACATGATTTTTAGATAATGGCCCAGTGTGCTGTGTCATTACCAAGTATTCAGTTCTACCATCTACCAGAAAGCACATCAATTGGCCCCTTATTCTTATTGTGACCATGGGCTTCTGGGTATCTAAGGGGATGGAGCCTAGTCCTGGTAACTTTTAGTTCCTGTCAGCCCAGTGAGCCCTGCGTCTGGGTTTTTTTCTGGGGGTGTAGCCTTTTGCAGGCAGTGTCCTAGTTTTGGCATTTTTATCATCTCTGTTATCATTTTTGGGCATTTATTTTCCCATTGTCCATATTTTTACATTGTGCACATTGATCCCAATCTAGTTTTGGTTGACTGGCAGATCCTGGCTCAGTTTGACTTCTATTTTGTCAGTGTCCTTGTCTTTACCCCTAGTGATTTCTATTATTTCTTTTGTGAGCATTATTGTCAACAAATCTCTTTCTTTTTGAGCCTCTTTATCAGCTTTTTGTTTGGTCTCCGGGTCATGATTTACATACACTTTGGTAGTCACCTCTGAAAGCTGGGTCATGCCAGCAAAACCCTCTAGTTTTTGTCAGTAGGCAGCTAGACAGGGCTGAAGCCATGTGGATCTAGTCTGAACTATATTTAGCCATGAGTCAATGTAGAAAAACTGTGCTTACTTTGGCAGCACATGTACTAAAATTGGAACAATGTAGGGAAACTGATCCTGATGTCCTGGTAGTCCTCTGTTTTCAGTCACCATCCTATGTATAAACCCAACTGTTTTTTATCAATTGCTCCCCCACCCCGGGCCAGCCATTTACTCTCAAAGAAGGGCCAATCTATTTTATAAAGAGCTCTTTACCTCAGGGGCAGGGAGTCAACTTTTTTTCATAGTTTTCTGTATAGCCTCTTTTAAAGTTAGTCAACGTAGATTTTAATGGGGTGGGTTTTGATGCTTTTCCTCCCATATCTACTCTGTTGTGACGCAAATCACTTTTTTAAGCATTTTTGCTTTATGTCGATTTGATCATTTCCCTCACATGAGTTTTTAGAAGGAACAACCTGAGTTCCACCAAATTAACAAGTATCATATATATTTTTTAAATAAACTAATACTTCCATAAGCTTTTCCTCAATGTACGTAAGCTTTCTAACCTTGTCATTATCTTTTTATCTCTTTAGCAGGACAAAAATTTCATCATACAAAATGCTCGCATATCAAAAGTATATCTTTTATATTTATAGCTTTCTTAATATTTTTTTCTCGTTTACTGTAAACCTTTCATAACAAACTTCACTATAGCCACTTAGTCCTTTTTTTTCAGATTGCTGTGTTGTAAATTTGACCAATTGCCAACAGACCTCTGAGTAACCTTGAATCTGTGTTCTTATCTTAAACCAACAGAGAGCAGAGAGAAGAGCAAGTCAACCCTGTAAATTTAAGAATTTGTAATGTACAAGTGTTTTGCACACATCAACTCAAACAGGAAACAAAAAGTACATTTACCAATTAGTTAAAATTTTTACTTTGATTTCTCCTATGAACCCTCCTTAGGCCCAACAGGACTTTGGCCATTCAGCCCCAGCTGGAGCTACTCTGGCTTTCAGACACCTGAGCAAGAGCTGGCCCTGGGGCTTCTAAAGCTGGGAGGAGACCTTGGGCTCTGTCTCGCTCTGTGCTGCTCACTTTGAAATGAAAAGATGACCCCTGTTTTGCCCCTCCAATCTCAGGAGGCACAGTTGGGCCTATGTCTCTTGGTCTTGTGCCTCCATCCCAGCCAGCTGCTAGGGCTTTTTTAAATCTTGGTCGCCATCATCACCCAGTTTCACAGGGTGCTCCTTTTTTTTTTTTTTTTTTTTTTTTTTTTAAATCAGCCTATCTGCGGTGCCCCACCTGTATAATCTGACACACTAAGGTTAGTCAGCTTTTTCATGTCTTTGTCCATTACAGGTTAAATAATTTTTTCAGTTACTTTTGTTTTCAGAACAATTAGACCACTTACCTCCTCCAGTCCCCAGCTGAGCCCAGCTGACCTTGGACTCATACATTTTATTTTGCTCACACACATTTATACACCTTTTTTTCCCCAGTTGTTTTTATCCCAGTGTTGGATTTTCTAGCCCCTCCCATTGCAGGGCACTCTGCAATTTTGACATTCTTTGTGAGTTTTTCTCACCACGGGCCATCCCCACATTCCACTTGGCACTCTCGGTGTGGGTCTATCCCATGAGTTGTTTTAGAGTGAGCTGCTCTAGGTACAGGCCTATCCTACAAGTTGTTAGAGAGCAATTTCTCACCATGCAGGCTCCCCTGCATACCATTTGGGGTTGTAGATTTCATCTGACCCTATCCACGTCAAATTACTAGGTACATCTCCCCTTGGGAGGTGATCAGGCTCCCCTTCTGTCCTAATGGGACGGGTTTTTCCCCTTGGGCTCCTAAAACTTTACCGCAGTCTTGTATCACACTGTTGTTCCAGAATCACCCTAAATCCTGTCCAGTTCCATTTACACTGACACGGTAGAGGTCTCCAGGCTCTAGGGGGCCCGATATCCTCTCCTAGCTGAAGTTTCACCCAGTGGCACCAGAGGTCTCAGGACTTCTGCAGCTTGAGCCCTTTCCAGCCTGCAGGCAAAAGAGACAGCAAATCTGTTGTCTCTGTCCCTTCGTGGTCACCAGAAATATTGCAGAATCCGAGATCAGAGAGAACAGTGGGGAAAAAGGAGGATTTACTTCCAGGATTTTAGATGCACATCAACCAAGCCGAACTCATGTCCAAAGTGCTGGGCGTTAGAACAAAGGAAAGGTTCTAGTTTTACTCATTTGACTGAGGAGGTTGGTTTTTAAAAACAGATTGGGGGGGTGGCAGGGCAAGCTAGGGTACAGAAGCAAGACAAAGCAATTAATAATTTAGCCTTGAAAGAAGACAGAGCCAGGCATGGTGGTGCACACCTATAATTCCAGTACTCAGGAGTCTGAGGTTGGAGAATCACTGTGAGTTCAAGACCAGCCTGAACTGCATGATGAGACCCTGTCTCAGAACACCAATTAAAAAAAAAAAAGAAAAGGAAAGAAGACAGAGCCTTATAAATCCTGCAAGAATAAGATGATATAAACTCTATTTACAGGACATAGTTGCCAATCTTTTTTTTTTTTTTTTTTCATGTGAGTACCAGGAGTCGAATTCAGGACCTCACACTTGCCGGGCAGGCGCTTATGCCACTGAGCTATCTCACCGGCCCCATAGTTGCCAATCTTATCTGTACCAGAACAAGAAGCTATAGCTACAGGGAGGAGGAGGGGGTTCAAGAGGGATTGCTCTTTAAATCCTGCTTTCTAACCTTTTGTGTGCTTTGGGCTGTGATTTATACACTGATAACACATCACAAAGAAAGAAAGATAGTGATAGGCCACATCCTGGGTTACCTTATGTCACATATGATAGCAAAGGAATCCTGGTTAAAAGAAGAGCCTTAGCTGGGCATGGTTAACAGGTACACACCCATTAACCCCAGTTATTCTGGATGCTGAGGCAAGAAGATTACAACTTTAAGGCTAGTTTGAGCAACTTATCAAGACCGTGTCTCAAAATAAAATGTAAAAAGAGAAGGCTGGGTATATAACTCAGATCACTTGCCCAACATGTGCAAGACCTTGGGTTCGATCCCCAATACCACAAAAAACAGCCTTATTTTACTGCCCATCTCCCCCACCTACCTCAAACCAACTAGACTAGTAGTTGGTTTAAAACCAACTGGTGTCTGCCTATCTCAAATTACTATTTTTGCAAAGAAGCTTTGGTAGTATGAAAGGGATGAGGAACATTCCTAAGCCGAAATCCTATAGCAGTGATGGCAAAACTTTTAGAGACTGAGTATCTAAACTGCAACCGAGGTGCTATTTATCACAAAGTGCCAATGCTGCAATTAAACCTGAATATCCAATGCTCAGAGGCTGGGGCGACTTGGCTCACGTGTGACAGAGAGGGCTCTGTGTGCCTGCTGTGGCACACATGCCATAGGATTGCCACCGCTGTCGTGTAGGAAACAGAACTGAAACCTGAACAAGTCTTTTTCTGTTTCCCTGGATTCAAGTTTTGGAATAGGCCATACCTTGATGTGCTAGTACAATTCATTAAGCCACTCTCACTTGATGCAGCTGGTCAGTCTTTTCTTAGTCTGTGATTGGTTATTTCTGTACACTTCATCCTTCAGAGACAAAATGGCTTATGGCTTATTCTGATCCATTTGATACTTCTGTTTGAATCATTGGCTTTTTCATTTTTTTCTACCATAGCCCTTTGTGTAGGTCAGATTGAGCTGACTCTTAAGTTCCTGCCTCTCTTCCCCTAAAAAGTGAGTTTCTTCATTTTCAAGCCTGAATCTCATGTCCTCTTAAAAATTCAACATTGAGAACTTTATAAACACCATTTTCAAAATTCTTAAGAGAATTTGGTTGTGGCCTGGTCATGCCATTATAACCTAAAAGGCTACAGCAATGGAAAATAGCAATAGAAATAGCAGTAAAAAAAAAAAAAAAAAAAAAAAAAAACAGTGGGAAGAAAATGCCACATGTGATCAAGAATTAACAATTTGAAAGACTAGAAATGCCACTAAGACTGTTAGTTGAAAATCTTAACAAGAAGAGTATGGGAAAAGGCATACTGGGTCTGGATAAATGAAAATTAAGAGTATCTTTGTGTCCCTACAGCAACACATGCCATACTTCCGGAAGCGGATGGTCTGGGAGATCCTCCACCGAAAGCTCTTGTGAGGACTGTCTCAGCAAGCAGACACTGACTCTGTGGGGGACCAGCCCTTTGTTGTCTACAGCCAGAGACCTTGAAAACAGCTGCTCTCAATCCTCTGTTCTTGTATAGCCCTTGATCCTGGACCAGGCCCTGGCAAGATGCATTCACAAGCACATCTGCCTTTCCTTTTGTATCTCAGATACTATTTTTGCAAAGAAACTTCGGTGCTGTGAAAAGAGTGAGGGACATCCCTAAGCGGAAGAGAGACTGCATTCACTTCTTCAGTTCTGCCATCTTGTTCTCAAAGGGCTCCAGCCTCACTCAATCTGTAATTGGGGGACTGAGAAAAGCTTGCAAAGAATCTTGGTTTCTTGTAAACTGTTGTCGCTAGGCCTTATTAAGGAGTAGAAAAGGATATGGTCAAGAGGTAGGGGCAAAAACCACCAGCATATACATGCACATATACATACATGATTTTTGAGATGTGTAGTGAGGAAAGTGACTATAAACTGGACTTTGGGTCATATACATAAGTCCCTGCCTTCAGGACCCTTCCTATTTATATGCCCCATATGTGAAACCTAACTGCTTCTCTACAAGACTATTATCAGTTTCATTACATCCTGAGGCACAACACATGAGCCCCAGGCAGACTCCAAGGTCCCAGGCAGTCCTTTCCTTAAGAGCAGGGGTTTGCATGTGCTAACCACACATGCTACAGGGAAGACCCACCCAGGGAAGGTTCAGTGGAGCAACAAAAGCCCCATTTCTGATGTTGCCTGCTTCTGGCCAAGAAGAAGAAGGACCTCAGTCTTTAGCATAAAATTCCAGTGTTGGATGAATCCAGGTCCAGTTGGTCTGTGGCTAGTTTAAATATATTTCTAACCACAGAGAATATATATATATTCATCACAGGGATATGCTTTTTTAAAAAAAGACTGAATGTGTTCACCATTTAGCCTGTAGATTTATTTTCATTTTCCAAATTCTAGCACACAGAGATCCCAACCCTTATGTGTAGGGTGTCTGTGGACTTCCTAACAGAATATTTTGAGGCCTGGATGAACTTTGGCTTAGGGGTAAATGTTATTGATGGGATAAGATTTTCAGCTGAAAAAAACGGGTGGAGTTTGGACTGATCAACTTGAGATTTAAAAATTGCTATTCCTTTTGTTCTTTCTAGCATCTCCCCCACCCTTTGAGAGCTCCTAAGGCTTAGATAGTGAAATGATCCAATGCCAGTGTCATTTTGTACTAAAGTTCCAAGATAGGAACATTTTATACTTTTTTCTGTATTGTAATAGGTAGTTTTGTATAAAATATTTTCTCCCTTACCCTTGTACCCATCCTTTCCAGCGTTGTGCTTTCTCCTGGGCTTATTTGAAAATTTTACTCTGTTTTATACCAAGCTTGTTTAGTACATTTTTCTATGTTTTACCACAAGTTACAATTTGAAAAGAAAACTATTTTTTTTAAATATTCCATTGTTAACTGAATGTTACTGTTTCCACTCCAGTAACCAGTTGTCCTACCGTTTTCATAACTGCCTGCCTTTTGGGGGAAGACTACCTTTGTGTGTTTACTTTCTTCCCTTCCCCTCTTCCTCTCACCCTTTCTCTATCACTCTCTCTCGCTCTTGCTTTCGCTCTCTCTTGCTGTCCCCCTACCCTCCCCCCTCTACCCCCTTTCCTCCTCCTCCCCCTCTCCCTCTCCTATAGGAAATAAATAGCTTTCTATATATGAGTTGCTGTGACTTTTCACATTCTCTTTTAGAAAGCTATGGCATGCAGACTCACTGTAGGATTCCTGGAATATTGTCTGATTCTTGGTACTTACTGCATTTAAATGACAACTTAAAAGGTGGCAATATGATATAGATTTCGACTATGAATCAAAAGACTTGAATTTTCCAGGCTCTCTTACTGCTGTCTGGGGGCTCATAACAAGGTAGTTCTCTGTATTTATTTATTGTTTGTTCATTTAGATAACATGTCTTATCTTCCTCAGAGACTTTTTGTACAGACCAAAGCAACAAATACTTATTGCCATGTATAGCAGAAAATGAAGCATACAACAAAAGCACTTTGCAAAATATATAAGGAATTGTTAAGCCTGTCTGCACTTGGCCCCCATTTCTCCAATTCAGTTTTATGCAAGGTAGAAGTAGAGATCCTGAGGCCACACTACCATAGCAGACCTGGTAGAAGTGGGCCAAACTGTGGCCCATGGTGGCTTAATGGGAACCAAGTACAGACTTACATAGTGGGCCATTCTCTTCAGAGAGCTATTCAGCAAAGGTATGACTAGAGGGATGAGCTTTGATGACCAGGACTAAAAAAAGATGTTTCTGCTTTCATGGCCTGGGGCATGTTATCAATATATTGTTTAATCTGCTTTAAACTGGGCCTGTTGCTTTCCTTTTCTCCTTTCTTCTCCTGTCCCCATGCTCAGTGTACGTAATTATCTACCTCCCTTAAAAAAGGAATATTTTAATGATCATAAGCACTAGATGCCAAATCAGAGCCTTCAACAGAAATCAGTCCCAACAATCATTCCTGGATACTGCACAGAGAAAATCAGACTTTTCCTGCCCATTTGAGAACATATAATATGAGACACAGAGCTAGTTTTATCCCCTTTGTCACCTAGGACTGTTGCTCCCAGAAGTCCTGTGTAGAGTTGAACGGAAGAGTACTTTCCCCTCCCAGCCTAGAGACGTGGTGTCAGTTCACTCCTCTCTGTGCAAGGGTCTTCATACTTCTGAGTGATAGCAGCTTCTCTCTTCTTGAGCACTGCAGTCAAGCTAGCATCTACCCACTGCCCCAGCACTGTTAGCTGCAAGGGTTAGGGGTTCTGGGGTAGAAACAAGTAACTAGAAAAACACTTCCACCAACCCCCTCCTGCGAACTACCTAGTAGGGAGAGGGTTCATTAAAGACCCCCAGTGTTTCTAATGTCAGCCTGTGGTCTGTGCCATCCACTCAGCTCTGAAAGTAGGTCTTACCAGAGTGAGAGAGATGACTGACTTGGGGTTTGTCTTTTCCCTTGCTTCCGGATGGGTAAAGGCAAGATAGAGCAAGATGCTTTCTCTCTGGAAGATCACGTACCAAGCAACTCAGAAAAGGAACTTTACACTCTCAGTCCTTGTTAACTTAGATGCTGAGTTTCTGGGTGCCGTATTTCCCTGCCCGGGAGCAGTGTGTCCACAGCATCAGATTCTTCCCAAAATTTGGGAAGGGACAAGTAAGGCCCAGCTCAGCATCTTTCCTTATTTCTTCTGTGCAGAACCCTAACAGCTGTCTATAAAGAACACATAACCGCATTTCCTAGCTGTGCAAATGGAAAGGGAAATGTCACCCGCTAAAATAAGGGAGCACTTACACATGCAACCCTGTGGCAGAGAAGACGACACCAGGAGGCTGAGCTCGAAGGTGAACCTTGAGGAATAGTGCAGGCTGCTTCTCTGGCCTGTCGGAGAAAATGGGGATAATTCCAGTTGTGTGACTGGTTGGACCAGTTGTCCAGGATCTTGTCAAACTAAGATTCTGGAACGGAATTAAGAACTATAATACTGCTGGGAGTAGAAACCTGTCAAGGTAGAGATTCAAGTTAAAATGTGAGGCCAGCGTTAACACTGGCTTGGTTTTAGAGCTAAAGCCTACGTCAGACTCCTGACTAAATGCAGCAGATCCCAACTTTAGGCTTCTCCCTTCTAAGATGAAGAGTAGCTGTCAGTTACTGGACTTCTGGAGGTCCTAAGCAGACACCTTGGCCTTGACAGGACACAAGTGCTAGGAAAGAGTATAGGAAATGGCACATGGAGAGTTGAGTCCACTCTGCTGGCATCCCTTAAAGGTTTTTTTTTTTTTTTTCCTTTCACAAATACCTGCTGAGCACATGCAAATTCCATCTCCTTGAAGCGTTCCTGGTCATAAAATCTGTTATCTGGACATCTGCATCCCTTATAATCAGGAAATGATATAACTTCATGTGGTGTTTATACTGGCATCCATTCCAGTCAGGAATGGACTGAGACATGTATCAAAGGGCGGGTGAGTGATCTGGTGCTTTTTTTTCAAACCAGGAGTGCAAGCTGTCTGCTTTCTGGCCTGCCAGAGAGGAAGTAGGGGTCACTCTATTAAATGTTGACTTAGATGACAACTTTGTAGGTAGGAAGATGAAGGACTGCTTGTGGCAGCCTGCTGCTGCTTTTGTGGTCCCAAACAGTTCATGTTAGTCTCACACCCAGTGCCCCACTCTGCCCTTAACAAAATCACCTTCTTCAGCAGGTTAGCATGCCTTTCAGGGCTCTCAGGCTTTTTCTTAACAGGCTTTAACAGTTTGTTTGTTTATTTTTTTAACCACACCTTTCTCTTAATTTTCGTCTCTCCTTTTTATTGCAATGATACCTTACATCACAGATTGAGATTCTGGGTTCCTTTCTGTCTTGCTTGCCTTTGTAAAGCACTTGCTTTAGCTGTGTGTGGGGTGTGCACACATAATCCCAGCATGCTGGGAGACTGAGGCAGGAGGATCGCAAATTTGAGCCCAGCTCGAAAAACTTAGCAAATTAATGAGATTTTGTCCCAAAATTAAAACATTTTTTAAAGGGCTGGGAAAGTAGCTTAGAGCAAAGGCCCTGGGTTCAATCCCCAGTATGGGGAAGGATAAAAAAGACTTGCCTTACCTGAAACTGACAGGAAACCCCTTTAGGTGTTTTCATAGCACGTGTTTCAGCACTGAGCTTGGGGGTTCCAAAGCGTGCAATGCAAGGGTGGCTTGACCAAGAAAATGAAAGCCACCTTGTGTTCAGCGTCAGCCTGTTGGCCTTGTCCTCGGTGTCTTACATTCTATGGTGCTTACAGTTTCCCTGACTTGTGAGCCTAAGCAGATACCAAGCAGTTACCTTATTAAGAAGCAGACTCGGGCACCTGGTTCTAAATGAAGCTGCGAGTGGAGGATGTGGCAGCAGAGGTGGCACTGTGTCACAGATGAAGCTGCTTTTACTTTCCCTAGTTTTAAAAAATCTGTTTCATTTAAAATAAATCTGTGGATCTTGCTTCCTTGCTTTCACTGGAAACTCCCTTGTAAAGAGTACTTGGTGTTTGTCTCTCTAAGACTGTCTCTCTGTCTCTGTGACTGTTTGTTCTGTCTCTCTCTCTCTGTCAGTGTCTCCTGATCCAAGCTGGGGCAGCGATTGGATCCTTAGTGTAGCCTGGATTTCTGAGTCCACCCTTTAACCAGGAGTCTGAATACTGTTCATTCATTTATTTCATTCCACATACCTGAAAGTGAAGCCCAGAACGCAAATAACATGCAAATCTGTGGCTTTCTGGCACTTTTAAAAACCAAACCTGTCTGTGAAATCTGCCAGAAAACACCCCTGGGGCCAACCACACCAGTCAGGGCTTCAACCCACCCTGCTAACTGTGTCCCTTGTCTTCTTGCCCCTCTCTGCACCTTCTCATCAAATCTCCTTAGAGAAGTGCTTCCTGCCACCCTACCTGTAAGACTCAGGCTTGCAAGAGTAAAACACGAGAAAGCTCTGGCTTTTAAAAATTGACTACAGTGGAGAAACATTCCATCTGTTGGGTTAGGAGAGCCCTTGTCATCTTCAGGGTGTTCTCAGGTTCTAACTTTTTTTAGGCATAATTAGGATTTTCCAGCTGTTCGACAGTGGTTGCAGTGAGAAAGGAAACCTTCAAGCCACCCTTCATTCTTCTGATTTCTGAGTGCCGGGGTCTGCACTGTCTGTCACCAAACAGGGAAAAGATTGTCTCTCACCCGTGCATTCATCTCCAGCTTCTCCCCTGCTAGTCCCTCTGCTCTTAGCTCTGCAGAAAGTTCCAAAAGGAGAGAGAAGGTGCCTGTTCTGAAGGAACACTCGCCAGACAGCCTTCTTGAACCCCAGGAAAAATGTTTTACTTTCTTGCCTTCCTGTGCCCATTTCCCTATCCGCCATCACCAGCTGATTATCTGCACCCACAGTGGCTAGTCAGGCCTGGCACAGTGCACCACCTCTCCAACAGCCACACTGCCCCTGTCCCCTGCTAAGCCATCCTGGCCTCTGCCGTCTAACAAGCCGAGCTTGCTTTCCCTCTCAGGGCCAGTCTTCTGCCCAGGTCCTTTTGGTGCTGGTGAGCGTCATTCCATACCCAGATCTCACACCCTAGCTTCCTTTCACTCATTTTTCTTCATCGTACTTATCAGCCTCTGAGTATATTATGTACTGATTTGCTTTACCCATTTCTCATTAAAATGTTTGCCCAGGTTCCTCAAATAATTGGAGAGGACTCATTAAGTATCTCTAAGCTGTGTTTCAGCATTTCAGCTATGTTTCACTTCCACTTTAATAGTCTCCATCTTATTGCAAGGTCTCACTTCCTTGTGTCTGGTTTACAATACTTCCTTCCTCAGGGTCTCTGGCTTCAGGTTTGTTTTCCCTTTAGCAGCTAAAGCCATCTTTCTTCAGTAGTATTCGTAATAACAACAGCAAACATTTATTGAGGCCCTGGCCCCAGACTTACATGCCAAACACTTCATATGCAATGCTTTGTAAATACTCACACATCTACGTGGTAGAAACTAGTATCCCCGTTTCTCAGATGAGAAAATATGGACCGTAGACACTGAGCAGCCTGCCCAAAATCTCACATATCAACACTCATAGAGTCTTCAAGCCATAAGCATATGATTCTAAAGTCCTTACCAGTAGCAAGATCTGCTGCTTCTAACATGGCCAGCACTTCATTCCCACAGGGAAAATGCCTGGCACAGATTTCATAGGTCTCTACTGAAATGAAACCAAAGAGAAGACCCTTTGATGGAGTCCATTCAGACATCTTCCCTCTTTTCTCTCATGAGCGGGACTCAGGTCCTTATATGTCTTTTCATCATAGTTTGGATGGTCAGGGAAATGACAGGGACCCCTGCCTTTGGGTTCATTTCTTTCTTGACTTCTGCAGACAGAGCATAGGAATTCTCTTCACCTTCCTCTTTCTCCAACTGTACTTTTCACCTCAGGTTTTGACTGCCCACATTAGCAAAACTTTTCTATTAAGGTCTCTGGTCTTAACCTAGAAAGGAGAAGGCTAAGGATGGACGGGTAAGGTAGGGAGACACCAAGCAGACCCAGCCCATCCCTGCAGAGGTTCTCAAGAATCAGGCCTGCAGGGGTGTGTGTGTGTGTGTGTGTGTGTGTGTGTGTGTGCGCGTGCGCGTCCATCCCCTTTGGAGACACTTCTAGTAGTCTATTGTATCTTTCACCTCCGTCTGTGCCTCACATTCTGCCTCCTTGGTATGAAGTTTCCTCTGCCATTCCCATTTGTTTGAGAATCTCAGGAATGCAGAGCCCAGTGCCCTCCCTTGGTCTTCCACTCCCACCCCCTACACTGAGCCCCTCTGCACTGTAGAAGGGGGAAGGGGGAGGGGTCCTGCCCCTGTGACTGGAGAAGAAAGGCTGTACACTCAGCCCTTCCTCCCACTCTATTTCTTCCCCAAAATCAGTCTGCCACTTTCACCTTCCTCTCAAACAGATGGCCTTTCCCACACTCATCCCTCACTGGAGGCCTCTCTTGATGGTAATTACTCCTAATTGTTTTCCCTTGGCTCAGGAAGCCTTTCCTAGCCTGTGCTGAGCCAACAGCTCTCCTGTGTCTGCAAAAAATGGGCTGAAGTCACACTGAATGAGAGACAAGCCTCATTGGGCCTCAAACCCCTGGCTCTCTAGACCTAATTCAGAAAAAAGGCTCCTACTGGACTGTCCCAAGGCTAATTGCTATAGAGAATAGTGATCAAACTTCAAGAACAAGGCCCCCTGGAGAGCTCTGAGCATTTTCTTCCTGAACATCTCAGTACCAAAGATCTTCGGGGTATGGCTAGGAGAGGGAACAACAGGATTCAAATGGAGTTTCCAAGCCCCACCACTCTGGCCTTGGTGGTATGGAGCTGCCTCTCTCTCCAGTCAACCCCCCCCACCAGAGGATGAGCCTCCACCCTCCCCCGTCCCAGGCTCCAGCCAATGGGTGAGGAATCCTTTTACCAGCACTCAGACCAACACACACACACACACACACACACACGCACGCACGTGCACACATGAAATTATGCACACAATCATGCACACACAAGGTAGTGTTGTGCTGCTGTTTCCTGGCTCCCCAGCTTCTAGATCAACAGCAGGGTGACCAGTGGTAGGGTGGGGGTGGAGGGTGAGAGTGTGAGAGGAGGGTTGTGGATGATGATGGTGAGGAGAGCTTGGGGGTGGTGCACACATTGTTCATTTCTCCTTCAGCAGAGATGCTGATCCTGATTCATTCTACACCCAGGGAAAAGGCCCTAGAGAGTCTTATCTACCCTATGGAACAGAATTTGGGGGTGTCAGCCAGATAGAAAAGGACATAGAAATGTTTCATTCATTCACTCATTTGTTTAATAGATACTAATATAGGCCCCTGTGCTAGGTTCCAAAAACCCCCTCCATCTCCTGGTGGAAGCACAGAACACTTTGCTATAGCCCCACACTAAAATGTCTTGCTAAGTTCCATGGTCCCTGACACCCTTGCAGCCCGACTTGCCCCTCAGCTCATTTCCCGCTCACTACCTGACTCATTGCTGCTTCACCCAGCTGCTTTTCTGGTGGACACAGCAACCTTTGCAAGATGGGGCTCCATGAAAATGGAAGAGGCCAGTCTCACCAACCACAGGCTACCAGGGAAGTCTCAAAGACATGCCATGAAGGGTGTGGGCTGAGAAATTTCCCTTAGGTTCAGGAATTGATGGCTGAAACTTCTTGACCTAGAATATTTCCTATGTTTGGGGCAGGGTACCATATTAGATTTTTATTAGAATGCCCAGATGGATGTAAAAGTCTTTATCCTTCCCTCCATCTACCCATCTATCCAACCATTTACTCACGCTTTTAGGACCTACTCTGCCAAGCACTAGGGATAGGGAGGATATGGTATGGTGGCTGGTCTCTATGGGCCTGTCCTTTGCTTCCCAGGGTACCTCTCAGCCTCAGCTACTTTTTCAGAACTAAAACCTCCCTTCTCCCCTCATGTAGGGGACCAGACTCCATCCCAGGAGGTCTCCTAGTGGGTAACTATGTAGAAATTCTGAACCAGAGGCCACTGGTTATTGGGGCCATCCAGGAGAATGGAGGCCAGGATGGTGGTTGGAGGAATGAGGAAGGCACCCAGCCAGCCCACTGAGCCCATCACTGTGGTTTGGCTCCACTGGTGAAAAATAGCAAGCTTGGACAATTGTCTCCCTGTGTCCCGAGCTCTGGTTTGCTCCTAGACAGGAGTCACTCTGTTAAACAAATCACAGCCAAGGACAACAGGGGCCCAGGCCCAGAGAGAACTGGAAGTGGGAGTGGGGACATAGGGCCCAGGACAGAACTTGAGCCAGCCTGTCTATTGTGGGAACAATGGTGCAAGTGACGACTGTTGGCTGGGTGGTGGTAGAGCGTGCACAGTGGGAGCTGCAGGTGAGGCAAGGGAGAGTCACACTCAGACTCACAGGTGTAGAAGTGTGAAACTGATGTGGACACAAGCAAATGGGGTCCACTTGCTTGAACCTTAGAGCATCAGCTGAAGATCGTTCCCTACAAAGTACCCAGCTGAGTAATAGGAGGCTGGCAATACAGCTGAGAAGAGAAGGTTGTGATAGGGCACCAGAGGGGTGGGAAGTGTGTGTGCGTGTGCGTGTGTGTGTGTGTGGTATGCAGGTGCAAGCACATTATTCTGTATGAGTCAGGGTCTTTGTAAAGTCTTCTGCATCCTCCACTTCATTCTAAAATCAGGACGCTTAGTGGTTTGGGTTTCTCTGAGCCCTCCTCCCCTTTCCACATGTGTCTGAGGAGAGTTAATGGGACCTGCACACACAGAGGCTCACAGAGCCCTGAGGACAGAGGTCCATTCATACCAGGAGCACCACAGCACCTTTCCCAGTCTGGCCTGCAGTCTTGGTCCCATACCACTAACACACACAAGTGAACGACGTGCGCCCTTGCACATGCAGCCTTGCTCTGGAGCACATGCAACCAAAGCCACGCGCAAGCTCATTTAACCCTTTGCCACCCTGTGCAGAGTGGCTCTGGGCTCTTGGCTTGGGCTCTGGCTTTGCCTTTCTCAGTCCCTTTTACCCAACCCTGGACACATCAGGGTTAATCCTTGAGCAATCTCCTCAGAACGCCAGGCAGCCCACCTTGGTGGTACTGCAAAGCTTCCCAGGGCCCAGAGGGGAAATGAACACAATCTTACCCAAAGGACAACATGGAGACATTACCTTCCAGAAGAGGAAGAGAGAGGACTTTGCAAGTCTAGATTCGAGTCACAGATATGCCCCCAGCAAGCTGTGAGACTTCAAGCAAGCTACTTAATACCTCTAGACTTCAGTCTCCAAACAGCGGGATGAGAAGAACTTCAGCAGGAGTCAATTTGAGGTCCTTAGATAAACCCACTGAGATGATGTGCAAAGCATATGGGATTCTACATTTTGCTGGAAGAGATTTCACACATTTACTCAGCTTCTCATAAGTCCCTGAGCTCCCTTAAAACTGAAGAACTAATGGATATTCTGAACATTCCAGGACTCTATATGAGTGAAGTTCTTTGTAAGTTATGCAAATTTGACCGTTATTATAGTCCTTTCTCTAAGGTCATAAGGTCATTTTCAAACTTGCCTATACCTAGTATCTGAAGGTCCCCCTCAGGACCCCCATACCCTCTGCCCAGGCTGTGAACCACATGCCCCTATCACTCCCACAAAGAGCCCAACTTGGGCTCAGACTGATGCTTTCTCATCTGATGGACCCATGTGCTGGGTGGGTCAAGCCTAGCGGGGAAAAAGTGAAGATGGTCAATGCTAGGATTAATATTCATGACACTGTGGTGGGTTAACTAATGGTCAGCTTATAACACCCAGCTGAACTGAATCAGTGTGGTGCTGGGTGTGGAAGGCCCACCTGAGGATTGTTGCCAACAGCATAAAAGGAGAACTGGAGGGAAAGAGGGTGAGCTGTTGATTCTCCTGGAGCAGCTTCTCATACTGGTTTTCCTGATGTGAACTCAGCTGTTCTCAGTGTCAGAGGAGCTTGGGTCCTCACTGTCACTGAGGGTGGCTGCAGTTCTCTTCGGGGGAGCTCTGGTCCTTACTTTGAGCTTCGCTTCCTGGCTCCATGCAGACCCCTCAGCCTGCTGGCACAGATCCTTCACCCCGCTGGCACAGACTTTCCAGCTTCCACCACTGACCTTTGGGCCTTCCCAGTGCAGATCCTTGATACAGACTCGCATGAGACATTGTCGTGGGCTCTGGGCCTCCAGCTGATCTCGTGGAGAACAGTGGCGCGGACTCTAGGTCTTCAGCTGGACTTGTGCAGGGCATTGCCGTGGGATCCAGGTCCTCATTTGGATTCTTTGGGTCTCTAGTGCATGGACAGATTTCTACATTTGACGTTTTGAGTGAATATTATAAAATAATCCTATAAATTATGTGTCTTGTATTAAATCTATTCCCTTGCAAACCTAGACTAAAACAGACACTAATGTCAGCTGAGTGATTACTGTGCACCAGGCTTGCATATACACCAAGTAATGTCATCATACCCATTTTACAGATGAAGAAACTGGAGCTCAGAGAGATTGTCACTTACTCAGGATCACTCATCAGTAAGCGGTAGAAACGAGCACTGAAGGCAGGTTTTGTTGACCCCAGTCTTTACTCTTAGAATAGAAGGAATAAGAGGACATTGAGGGGACATTGAGGGGATATGATCCTGGTCCTGGTGACCTTTCAGATGAAGTGAGCACCATGCTAAAGCATTTGGAGTCCAAAGCTGTGTGATGAATCCCTCCAGGGGAAAAAGTCTAGAATCAGTAGTCTGCCCAAGTTGGTCCTTGAGGTGTGAAGGAGCAAGGAAGCAAGCTGAACACACTGGCTCTGAGTTTTTGCTAAGGTCTGGCTCAAAGGCCTCTTTGTTCACTGCTCAGACTTCTACAAGGCACTCTGCATGCCTGGGTCCTCAGAGACCATGGGCTGCTCCACTAGCGTATGGGGGCTCCAGTCCCTCTGCTCTCAGCTGGAGAGCAGCCAGCCCCCATCATGCCTCAGGGTTTCTAAGAGGATGGCTGGCTAGGAGCAAGAGGCAGGACTGCGAGGGACATGGGTGGGTGGAAAGCGCTGTGTCAGGGAGAATCAGGGGGACTGTTAGATGACTGCTCCCCAATCAAATACTTGTTACTTCCTTTATTTTAGAAATGGAGAATGAAGGACTTCTCAGCTGTTTATTTTTTATTTTATTTTTTTACTATGCTTCCCTATTTCTTCTTATAGCTGTTTATTTTTATATTAAACACCATAGAAGAGTTTTGTAAATTATTAATTTGCAATTCTTAGTAGGTATTAAATATTAATATTTTAACTAATACTATTCAATTTTTAATTATTAATTATTAAAGAACTCAGGATTCCCCCAGCCACTTGCTGACACTGTTCCCCCATCCTCTTCTCATAATCCCTTCCATTAGCCCCTTCCAGCTTCTGCAGCATCAAAATGAGCCAGGAAGACTGGAAAATATACCAGTCAGCTTCTTGATGGGTAACCCTGAACGTAACTCTAACTCTCCTCACTTCCAGAAGGAACCAGAATGTGCCAGATAAACCTTAGTTTAAGGAGTTTGGGAGGATGGTGCCGACTCCACCAGTGAGTAGGGAATCTCCAACTCCCTTCCTCCTCCTTCTGTTGAACATTCGCAAGGCTCCCTCCTCCTGCTTTTTTTTTTTTTTTAATGTGGGTACTGGGAGTCGAACTCAGGACCTCACACTTGCCAGCAGGCGCTTGTGTCACTGAGCGATATCACCAGCACTATTTTTTCCTTTATGTGGGTACCGGGAGTCGAACTCAGGACCTCACACTTGCCAGGTGGGCACTTATGCCACTGAGCTATCTCACCAGCCCCATCCTGCTTTTTGCCTTGGCTCTTGGAGATTTGGGGTCTACTTCCTTTCTGAGGGTAGGGATGATAGTCGTTGCATTTTCCAAGCCAGGGAAGAATATGATTTATATCTCTGTGGAAGCCTCTGTTTCTGTGGCTTTATTTCTTTGGTCCCTTGCCTTTTCAAGGGTGAGCACAATCCTGTCCCTGGGCAAGTATACTGTCCCTCTTGCCTACCTGGGCCCCTCTCACCAAACACCTCTCAGTTGCCCAGTTTCTGCTCCTGCTCTAGTACAGGCTGTCTTCCTACCCTGGCAGCCTGACTCAGTTTCCCCAACAATTCTTGAGACTTCCTCTCAGGGCACAGCAGTGTAGCAGAAGGACCCTGGTGGCCTGTGACAGTGAGAAGTTCAGGGCTGGATGGCCCAAAGGCAAGCTAGAAACTACTTAGGACAGCAGGAAGGTAAGAAGTCCTCTACAAAAGAAAAAAATAATAATTTAATTTTCAACACTGCATATTTTTAAAGTGTCAAAGTAATTGTCATGACAAAATTCAGAATTTTGGACTTCTTTATCCTTTTACCACTACAATTGCTTTTATTTTAAATACCAAACTTTTTAAAGCTTGTTACTTTTAAACATTTTAATCTAGCATCAAGGGCTTTGCCTTATCCCTAAATAAGAGGAGAAACCTGAAAAAGTCAACACTTCATGACCCAAATATGGCAGTCAAGGGACAGCAGTGTGCTATAAAAGAACATTTTGGGGCTAAGGGGCTTCAGTTCAAGCCTCAGAGCATTCATTTGCTAACTGAGAGGCCTTAGGCTTGTCCTTTCTGCGCCTCCATTTCCTCCTCTAAGATAGGCATAATATTATCCAACCATTATCTATCTACCCATTATCATCTGGTTATGTTAGAAGATTGCAATGGTGGCAAATGGGACTGCAGATGTCAAAGCACATTAAAAACAGCCATTCCATCAACATCAGTCTTTAGAGCAAAGAGTGGAGGGAAGGTCCTGGAGCAACCACCACTTGAAGCTTTATAATGGCATCTTGTCCACCTCTTGGCCCCTGGTCCCACTCCAGTATCCAGAGGAGACCCTGGCCTTCTCACTCTACTTCTGGGCTCATGACTTATCGAAGACGGTCTTTATATCACTGAAATAAACACCTTTTGGTCACATGACCGAGAATGGTTTAACTCAAGGCAAATTTCTAAAAGGACTCCTGTTGCTTTATAAACACAACACAACACAACCAAGCCCACAAGGGGAGCAGACCCATCCTGGGGAGCCCCCACCGCATAGGGCTAGTTGGTCACTGCGGTGTCCATGAGGACAATCGTCAGCACCGGCACTGCCTTCCCTCCGGCCATGGCAGAATGAGGCCCGGCATGCTCTTCAGTGGCTGGGTACACTGTTGTTACAGCCTTTGAGTTGAAAATTGGCTCTCCTTTGACAGCCTTCAAACACTGCATTTTTTTCAGCAAGTCTCACCAGCCCCACAGATGAATTTCTCTTCTCTGCGTGTGCCGTCTGGCTGTTTCTGTTTCAGGGGACCTCGAGCTCAATAAGCTCCACTGTTCTACCAGGCCAGCTGAACAGGCAAGGCTTTGTTCTCTCCACCAGCCCCTGGGGCCTGGAGTCCTGCCTCCGGGAATTCCAGAGTGCTAGAATGTTAGGGCTGGACCAGACCTCAGGCAGCACCTGGCCCTGCCCTAAACACTGTGCAGAAAGAGAAACTGAGGCCTAGAGACAGGGAGGCTTAAGGAGCATTGCATGTCAGGCTTTCCTGTGTTAAGCCCAGCATGCCTCTTGTGCAGGCACCCGTGGTCTCCATGAGCCCTGGCCTGCTGGCCTCAGCCATAGAAAGCTCTGGAGCTCCCAGGCAGCTCACTCCATTGCCGAAATAATAGGAATGTTCTTCCTAGTAAGGGGCCAAAATCAGTCTCCTGTCTCCCTTAATTGCTCACCTGTTGCGCAGTCTCCATGGAGAGACAGGACTGAGCTGCAGCCTGTAGTTCTCAAAAGAAGCACGGCGCTCATACATGGTCAGCGTGCAAACAGTGTTGGTTTTGTGGCTGCTGCTGTAAGAGCATAGGCTCTGGATGCATACTGCCCTGCTCAGAAGCCCAGTTCCATCACTTTCTATGTGTCTTACTATGCCTCTTGTTCTATATCAGTTTGGATAGTTTCAATTTCACATTATGAAACAATCCAACTCGATTGACTTAAATAATAACTGACTTTATTAATTTATAGAACTGAAAACTGAAGGTCATGAGAGTTTCAGGAACAGTTTAATCAAGCTTTAGCGTGATCTCTGCCATTTGCTATGTTAGTTCATCTCAGAATGGCTCACTAAATCCTAAAATGGTGCCTGAAGTTTCAGGCCTTGCTCCTGCACATAACACAATCTTGCACAAAAAGATTGATTTTATCCTGTATTTCATATGGACCACCCTAAAGTCATTTCTCTGGCATGGGTGAGAGTGTTAGCCTGATTAGCCTAGATCAACTAGGGCCTACCTGGGAACCAGGAGTAAGGTTGACTCTATCCAAACTGCAAGTTTGCTGGAGGGCATCATGTGACAGATGCTAGGGATGGTGACCACAATGACACTCGCAAAGGACATCGGTAAGGGCTAAATGAGATAATGCATGCAGTGCCTGGCACACAGTGAGTGCTGACCATTTGTATTAACTTCTTGCTGTACATGTCCTGCACCCACACCATGAATTAGTTTTCAGATGCTTTACTGAGGGTCAGTTTGGGTGTATATATTTGTACATATTTGGGTGGTACAGTAGGATGATTCAATACATTTATACAATGATCAAATCAGGGTAATTGACATTTCCATTTCCTCTAACACTTACCGTTTTTGTATGTTGGGAACCTTCATATTCTTTTCTAGTTATTTTGAAATGTATTATAAATTGTTGAAGACTGTAGTTACTGTACTGTGCTATGCAGCACAGAGCTAATTCTTTTTATCTAACTGGATTTTGGTACTCATTAGTTAATCTCTCTGTCACCCTCCCCCACCTTCTTAGTCTCTAGTGACCACTATTCTACCCTCTTCTTCTTTGAGGTCAACATATTTAGCTTCCATAAATGAGTGAGAATATGTGGTATGTGTCTTTCTGTGCCTGGCTTATTTCAATTAACATAATGTCCATCCATTTCATCCACAGGATTTTATTCTTTTTTGTGGTTGACTAATATTCCATCTGGGTATATATAGCAGATTTTTTAAAAAATCCGTGTATCTAACAACAGACCTTGGTTGAGCTAAGCCTACTGCTTTATATTTTCCATCAGCCCTGTTGCTCAGCGCCTCTCCCTGTTTCTTTCTCCGTTGGGCCTCTGCTAAGCCTCAGGTCACTGAGAATCCTTTAAGCCCCATGACTCTACCAGACCACTCTTAAAATGACTGTTGCAGCCCCAGCCCTCTCCCAGCTGCTGTGGACAGCTGTGCTACCTGAATATGTATCTTCACTGCAGCTTCCTTTTTAGTCTCTCAGCAGTTCTTAAACTAGAGGGAGAAAGTATTCTTCCCCTCAAAACTGCTGTAAGGCATCCTGAACTCCAGCACTATTCTTCTCTTTGATTTGTGTCACTTACCCACCAGCTCCAAGCCCCAGAAATAAGA
Organism: Erethizon dorsatum; assembly: GCA_028451465.1. Classification (NCBI taxonomy): domain Eukaryota; kingdom Metazoa; phylum Chordata; class Mammalia; order Rodentia; family Erethizontidae; genus Erethizon; species Erethizon dorsatum. The sequence goes on from CM051834.1 coordinate 54,390,764, forward strand.
TGCCACCCTCTGCTAGACCCACTGTTTCCCAGGGGAGATGAACTTCCCTCCTAGACAGAAGTTTCAGGTACGTGTTCTTCAATGGTACATGATTTACCAGCTTCTGACTCTGTGTGGGTCAATCCCAAGTTTTGGTGATGAAACCCACGGGAGAATTCTCTAAGCAGGGAGCTTCTTGTGTGTAGTTAATGTTGGAATCTGCTCTTCTTCAGATACTGATTCTGTGAGCTTCTCTTTGGCCTTCTTGCTGCAACAGAGAGCTTGCCCAGCAGCATTCAGGGGACATGAGTGGCCCTGGTTCTGAAGACTCTGATGATTTCTGGGTCAGCACCAGCCCACTGCAATCAGTGTCTAGAGAAACATGGCCGGATAGATCAGTGCCTCTTGTCTCCTTAGCACCATACAAATTAATCCAGTTAGATACCCTCTGTGGAGCTGCTCAGCAGCCCCATGAGATAGGGGCAAGGAGGTTTATTATTTGTCATTTACAGACGGGAAAACCAGACTAGGACCCTAAATGGTTTGTTCAAGACCACCCAGCTAAACGGTAGGAGAATCAGGACTTGAATCCAGACCTCCAAGATCCAGGGCCAGTATAGATTCATCCTTGCTGCCAGGCCTGGCCCCTGGGAAGCAGAACCTTGAGAAACAGAGTGGGGCCTGCTCCTCATGCCTCACCAGGGCCTGGTCTGTGGGTGCTTGGGGACTTTGTCCTTCCATCGCAGTCTGAACCAAAGCCAGTGTTGAGCAGTGCAACTGAGCAGGAACTCAGTGGTGGTTGGGCCAGCATGGCCCTGCCCTGCCTTCTCCCTCAAGGGTAGGGACACGGTGGGCATCCTGCAATCGGCCCAAATCCTTAGCTACATGGCCGCAGTCTCTTTCTGATCCCTTGGGCTCCATGTCTCTGTGGCCATACATCTTTCAGCTTTCTCTTTGGACTTCGGTCTCTTATCCACCTTCCTCCCATCCCTCTTCTTGATTTTCCTCTACCTCTTGCCCTCTTTGTTTTATATCTCCCCTTAGCTTGCTCTTTCGCTCTTCCTTAGCTCCTCCTTGGGAACTTCTGAGTCCCTCAGGCCTATGTGAGCTTCTGTGGTGCTGGGAGAGGGGCTGCTGAGCTGCAGCCCTGCCCCTCATCACCTCAGTTGGCCCTTCTTGGTGCTTGATGCATGGGGCTGAAGCAGGCACAGGGAGGCCGTTAGAGCCACTTCCCTGGATACAAAAGCCTCTTTTTCCCTCTCTGAGGTGAGGTTTCCAGGCAGGTTATTTTTATAGCAGGGCTCAGGCAGGATCTTTCAGAGAAAATAAACAAAGTCACACACACCAGTCCTTCACACCCCTCAGCCCCTTCCCTGGAGAGGGGCCCAGCCTGGCTGTGCCGACTCAGGGACGCCCACTGCCCCACAGGGACCTTGGGAGCTGCTGCTTGGAGAGGCTGGGCAGTGAGGGCTGGGGGAGGGGTATCAGGGCAGGAGACTGACAGAGGTCCTCTTCAGCCCTAAGCAAACCCAGAGGGGACAGCTGGAGCCCTGGGAGCCACCTCAGAATCTGGGCTGAGGTCTGTTGTTCTGTGTCTGCAGGACAGTCAGCTTCATATGCCAACTTCACCCAAATCCTCTCAGTGCTGATGAGGGTCAGGCACAGTGCTAGCCACTTTCAGAGACATTTGCCATATTCCTCATTCACTGAATTTAGGAGATTGCAGTTCTACCAATTGCCATTTAGTGCCCGCTGCTACTTGCCAGGCCCTATGCCAGGTGCTAGAGAGACAAGAGGAAACAAGACTCAAGGTGGGCTGGCCCTGAGAGCTGGCCAATTGGTGCAGGGGGCATTGGTGCTGCCAAGAACCTGAAGAGGGTATTTTTTTCTGCTCATTTTGCAGTTGAGAAAACTGAGATTCTGTGAGATCAGGTGACCTCTCCAAGGAAGCTTATGCCTTTGAAGTCAAGGCTGTCAGCGGTGAGAGACTCAGAGATCTCTTGGTAAGTTTTCTTGGGGTGGAAATAAAATGTTGTGGAGGGCAGGACACCTGGGAAGGGTGGGAGAACAAGGTGCAAGGCAACTTGCAGTTTTTCTGGGGTGCCTGGCCATTCCAGACTTAGAGTGGGGCACCCACATCCCTAATCCTTCAGCATGGGCAGTCAGCAGTGCCTCACCTAACAGAGCCCCAGAAAGGAGGGCGTTTCATAACCAGGTTCCCTGTTATCTTCTCAAAGCCCCTTTATGAGGAAGCTTCAGGTTAAAAAAAAAAAAAAAAACCTTCATAAATTCCTTTTGTCATTCCCCAATAGGTATGACAAAAATACATGGCCCCTGTGGGCCTCTGGCCAGCAAAGGCAGAGATCCCTGGAGCAAGGCTGGGAATCCACACAGAGCCACCTCTGTCCTCTGCCTTGCTCCACAGGCTGTCCTCTAACTCCAGGTAACCCCCCTTGTCCTCAGTAGGACAGGGAGCTCCGGATACCAAACATTCACACTAATTACCCTTCAAGAGGAGTGAGTTTCAGTGTGTGGCTGCCACCCCAACATATTCAGCCTTTTTATGAGTAATTGTGGAATTTCCCTGGTTCAGATGTTCCAAGTATCTTCGGGAGGTAGTGTTCTAGTGAATTCTCAAGAGTCACGGGGGCCCCAAAATAACACATTCCACTATCTACATTTCCTTATCTTTGAAATGGAGCTAATAATACCTATGTGATTGAGGTTCTAGGAGCTTACAGACAGGCAGTGCTAAGTACACCGCCAGACCCAGGCACTCAGCACATCGGAGCTATGGCTAAGTCCTCCTCATTCATCCAGGTTTGGAGTCTTCTGGGCCCAGCCCCATCCTCAGGAGTTTACATATGGAGGCTGTCTGGGATGCCCAGAACCAGGCAAGAGAAGCTGGCAGTCCCTCCAGGAACTGGGGCCTTCTCTTCCCAACCAGAGCAGGGGGTACCCCTTCCCAGCTCTCCCATTACTTTCTACCCCTCTCCCAGGTCTCTTTTTATTACTTTTGTTCTCCTGGGGGCTGACCTCCATTAGGGTTTAATGACCTTCTCCTCTCCCGGCCCCTCTTAACTGACACCTGGAATGCCTGACAGGCTGCCTCTTGCCTTTCTGTCTCTGCTAATGAGGTTTTGAACAAAGCCCTGCGTCACTGGAAGTCTGCTTGCAGAGGGACTGCTGGACTGCAGCCTGGGAGACCCGGGCTCTACTGGGAGGAAGGGGATGTGGCAAGGGGGAAGGGAGGAAACACAACATTTCTTTCAGAAAAGGCTGAAAGCTGAGTAGGGGAGGGAATGCATGCCCTGGACCTGCTTTGCCTCCCACAGGCTCCAGGGTGGCCACAGGCTGGAAGTTGGAGAATTCATTTCAACTCCCCTCACTTTGTAGCCACCTCAGCAAAGCCAGAACCAAGAAGCAGGGCCTGAACTGTGTAGGGCACACCTAGCCCAGTGTCTGACACAAAGGGATGCTGGGTGAGTGGGTGCTCTAGAGTCTGTCCATGAAGACAGCTTCAGAACAGACAGCCTTGTGAATCCCTGGGCACCGTCTCTGTCCTCCTGCACTGGGGAAGATTTATGTGTCATCTTCACCTGCCACACCCACTCCTGGGGAGACTCCAGCTATTAGGTGAAGTCTGATAGAAGAAGATGCATCTCCAGGAAAAGCCCTGGAGAGCAAACATAACCATGCCCAGAGAAGGCTGCGTGATGTCCTGGAATAACGGCTTTTCAAGTCTCCAAAGGGCCATTGGCAAAGAAGGGAACTCCAGTCCCGGGCTTCCTGGAGCCTCTGATCAAGAACATATGTAGAAAGCACATCACAGGACGTCCACAAGCAGTCAACCGATGTTTATCAAACACCTACTCCCTGGAAAATGAGTGCCAAAATGCTGCTCTTGGCAGGGGCCAAGCTCCAAGTGCAGTGAAGTCATAGCCCCCTCCACTCGCATCCTGTTAATGTATCTGGTTCTATGCCAAGAGCATCATGTCACTCAGTTCTCCCAGCAAACCTGGGAGGAGGTAGATGTCACTGCCATTACACTGCCATTACAGAAGAGGGAACTGAGGATCAGAGGACACACATCTGGTCAGCAGCAGTGCTGTAAACCGACTTGCTCACACGGTAGCTGCCCCTGCTGCGGGGAGGAGGAGGTTGGGGGCCAGGAGGAGGCTGAGGGGGAGTGGGAACAGATTGGAGGCTGCTGAGCTCAGACAGCTCTGCTCTAAGCAGAGGGGAGACCGAAGGGAGGAGTCCTGCTGTCCCTGGAAGGGAGTGCCCTAGGCCTAGGGGAGAGGCCGGCCTGGGCAAAGTCAGGAAAGCTGCCCTGAACAGGGCCTTGAGTACCAGCCTGAGGATTTGCCCTCTCTCCAGTGGGCAACAAGAGCAGCATTTTAGGAGAGCAAGTCTGGCCAGTACAGAAAGCCAGGGGACAAGAGAACCATGGGGAACAACCCGAAACAGGACACTGGAGATCTTTGGGTATGGAGCAGCCCTTCTGTTTGGGCAGCCTGGGACAGGCCTCCCTGTTTAGATCGAAACTATGTGCGTCTGTCCGTCTGTCACACTGCCGTGTCAGAGCAGCTTTCAGTGAGGGCTGAAACAGCAGGCATGGTCCAGGTTCTATCTGCCAAGTCTGAGGGCCATCTAGACTACTACTGACTTAGTAACTTCCTTTAATCAACTTTTTCATTTTCTCCTGCTTTACCATAGCTATTAAAATGAGAAAATTTCAGAATCTACCTAAAATCAGCCAGGGACCTCTGCACTCACGAAATATTGCCATGTGACCCTCCCTTGCTCTCCCAGTCAAAGTGACCTCATTCGGAGATTTCACATTTGGAAAAGGCAAGTCAGAAAATCACTCAGTGCCTGGGGAGGGAAGGAGGCCTGGCATGGGGGAGCTCTGTAAACAGGCCTGGAAGGGGCACCCTGGTGGGTGTGAGGACTAGGAGCTGGGGGCAGTTGAGCAGTGGCCAGCGAGGTGAATGAGGCCTTGTTGAGGGCCATGGCAGCTGCACAGTGTGCAGAGACCATGCTGCAAACAAAGTTTCCGATAACTTTTATGGATGGTTTTTAATAAACATCCGAGCAGCGCCTGTCTGTACTGGGATCTGAGTTGTCCCAGGTGCCCGGAGATAGGGCTGGGCAAGGGGCAGCTGTCTGCAGATCAGGGCTTTGCACCCCCTCCCACCACCCTCTTTGTCCTCCTTCTTTCTTTTCACAATAATTAGAACAGCTTCCAATTGCTGAGTGGTGACCGTGAGTCCCACACATTCAGTTCTTCTCTGTTTGGCCTTATTTAATTCTTGCAAGCACTTCAAAAGGTAGGCATCGAAACAAACAAATAAGAAACAAACAAAAACAAAAAGCTGAGCATCCCTAATTCCAAAATCTAAAATTAGAAATGCTCCAAAATCTGAAACTTTTTGAATTCCAAGATGATGCCACAGGTGGAAAATTCTACACCTGCCTCATGATGGGTCACCGTCAAAACACAGGCACACTAGGAATATTGTATAAAAATCACTTTCAGAGGGCTGGGGTTGTAGCTCAATGGTAGAGCACTTGCCTAGCATGTACAAGACTGTGGTATAACTCCCTAGCACTGCAAAGTAATAATAATAATATATATTTTTTTTGAGACAGGGTTTCACTATACAGTTCAGGCTGGCCTTGAACTCACTTTGTAGCCCAAGCAGGCCTTGAACTCACAGCAATCCTCCTGCCTCAGCCTCCCAAGTCCTGGGATTATAGGCATGCACCACCACTCCTGGCATAATAATAAATTTTAAAAATAAATTTTAAAAGTTACCTTCAGGCTATGTGTATAAAGTATATACAAAACAATGAATTTCAAGCTTAGACTTGAGTTCCATTACCAAGATATCTCATTATGTATCTGTAAATATCCCAGAATCAAAAAAAAAAAAAAAAAACTTGAAATCTGAAACACTTCTGGTCCTAAGAATTACAGATGCTTAACCTGTACTAGTACTGTGCCACTTTCACGTGGCAGGCAATAAGTAAGCACATAAATTTGTGCAGCTCATAAGGGAAGGGTCTTGCTAAGCCTTTGGGCCCAGATTGATGTGACTGCAGAGCCCATGCTCTGAGCCACTCAAACTCTGGCAACATCTACTAGAGCACCCTCATCAGCATGCGCCTTCCTTTTCCTCCTCTGCATCTCTTCTTTTTTTTTTTTTTTTTTTTTTTGTGGGTACCGGGGGGTCGACCTCAGGACCTCGTGCGCCAACAGGCACCCGTGCCACTGAGCGATATCACCGGCCCCTTTTTCGTATGTGGGATCCGGGAGTCGAACTCGGGCCCTCCTGCTTGCAAGGCAGGCGCTTACGCCGCTGAGCCATCTCACCGGCCCTGCATCTCTTCTCAGAGCCAGCCCAACTCCTGCCTCTTCCCCTAGAGATGTCTGGGAAAATCCCTCCTCCCCAGTCACCCACCAGAAGCAGCACCGCTCATGAAAACAGCAGGCTGCTCTGCAGGTCAGTGGCCTTTCCTGAGATGGGACGGTCTAATGCTGAGAAGCCATTGTAGCCAACTGAGAGCATTCAGATTATCGGCTGGGCTTCAGGTAAACAGGATGCATAAACTTCAGTCAAAAAGTCAATGGCTTCTGGGGTCTTTTTCAGAATTTGGTACATCAAAGACAAATTCTAGTTGAAAGTGTGAGTTTCTCCCAAGCACCTTCCCATGGCACTCTCTGCTTTGTTTAGTTGACTTATCTCAAGGGCTGTCTGAATTGGCAATATGGATTTTTAAGATGTGCAGATGTTCAAAGGCCTTGTTGGGCCTATGCAGAGACAGGATGTTATAGGAAAGGAAACACCTCAAGAAGAAAGTTACTGGGTGTCAAGCAACGGAAGCAGTGGCATTGAAGCATTTCACCTATGGCCCTGTAAACCTAAGAAATCAACAAGCATGTTGCATTCATACCACTGGAACGAGCCACAGTGACTTCAAACCTAGGGTTCTTGGGTGTGGTGGAGCCTTTCGTTACACTCAGGTGGTCTGCAAATATATAATTTCCAAATTCCCAACCCGGCAGTAGTCATTTGGCAACTGTAACCTGCGAACTGGATCACCTATGAATTATATGTGTGTCACCCAAACATTGCCTTATGACTACTCTAAGGCTGTATTTGCCTGTCGGTCATAAACTCCATGACAGCAGAGACCGTAGGCCAGTTGTCCTTGCAAGATGGAGATGGGCAGAGAGGTCCAGCTGACTGCAGCCTCAGCTCAGGGGGTACATGCCCACACCTCACATTCAACTTGCCACCTGGCTTCCAGTGATGATGGGCCTCTGGGGTCAGAGCATCCTAGTTTTTTCTAACACAGTCAATAAAGATAAAAGATTGAGAAAACATTGGCTAGGGGGTCTCAGCAGCTGATGAGCCAAACATGGTCCGTCCATTGGGTGGAGGGAAGACCTGGCTGGAAGTCAGACCTAAGAACTGAGCTAGCTCTTCCTTTTGCCTCTTCTGTGACAGCTGCTCAGAGGAAAGAAACGAGGACCCAGGCTCCTGAAGGCTTCACTGGGACAGAGAGTGCTTGTTCCAAGCAGTTCCTTCAGGGTTGAAATTCCACTTTGGGTCTCAGCACCTACAGTCATTTTTCTTCCTTATTTATGTTTCCTGTGGAAAGTCTGAAGAAAAACCCATGGAGCATCTTTTGAGTTTGTACTGGGAAAGGAGAAAATATGCCCCTTCCCTGCTGGACAAACACTGCAGACATTGGTGCTTTTACAACTCAAATACAAGCTGGTTTTCAAAGCCTCTGGCTTGGCGGGCCAGGCCCAATGGAGTTGTTGGAGGAGAGGACAGGGATGCAGCCACCTGGGCTGGGAGGTTTGCTTTGGGTACAGAACTTGGAATTTGTGAATTTTCTACTCCAAGCACATCCATGGAGCAGCCCTAGCCTCCTTCTCCACAAGCTTACCCAGAAAGCAGGGCTTCATCTGCCCAGGGCTGAGCTGGAGGGCCCAGGGCCTCCCGTGACTTCCTCCTGTGGGGGGTGACAGAGGTTTAGCAGAAAGGATGAAGATGAACAGAGACAGCCTCAGGGACTCTGGTCCCTCTCTCTGGGTGATGCTGAGGATGGGGGTGGGGGAAGTGAGTAAAGGAATTTGCTTCTCAGGGAGGTTCCTGTAGAGCTAGAACCGTGAGAATGGCAGGTCTGCACGTGGGCTGGCAGGTTCTATCAATGCAATCTAGCAAGTCCCCTTCTTTCCTCTGTCCCTCAAGCTTTCAGTTATTTCATGAGAATAATATACTAAACCCCCAAGCACCCATTACTAGCTTTACCAATCACCAACTCATGGCCAACCCTACTTAACCTACAGCTGCTCCCTTTCCCATTTCCTGCACCCCTTCCCACTCTCCCTCATTCCCTGCCCCCCAAAGGGGGTATTTTGAAGCAAATCATAGATATCATGTCATTTCCCCACAGATCTCTAGTCTATGTTTTTGTATGGGTGTCATGAACACCATGGAATCTTCTCCCCTTGGCCTACCTATAAATTTTGCAAGTCTTTGCGTGGGTGTTGGGACCCCTGAAGCATATCCACAGACCTGAGCTGTAAAACAGAGACTCACTTACCCAGAGGAAGCCATTCCTATTTACAGCTCGAGCTATTAGTGGGAAAGGGAAAGGTGAAAGCAGGAAAGTGGCCTGTGGGGAAGCAGCAGCATTTTTCAGGGAGAGATTGTTGGCCCCCTTTAGGAAGTCTATCAGTGGTTGTTAGGGTGTTTGTTTAGGATCCTGATGCTGTTGTTAAGATAAAGACCAGTTCAATTTGCATGAACCCATCACCCAGGTTGCCTGTGGGGCAGCTCTAGTCCTTCTGCCCTGCAGGAGAGGATCTGTATGGAGAGGCATTCAGTCTGGGCTGGATAAATAGACTTTTAATGAGGAAACAGCTTCTATTTTCTCTTTTTTTCTTCTAGAGGAGGTGTGGGAGCAAAGCTCTGACCTGAATATCCAGAATATCCTTTTGCTACCCCAGCCCTCCACCCCAGTCTGACAAGTCTGCCTGGTGCAAGAAGAAAAAGAGTGTGGTGCTGGCACATAAGTAGATACACAGGATAATGGGACGCAAGGAAGGATGGGGGTGGGACGCAAACACACCCCGGGAATACTCATGGAATGGAGGGGCACTGCAGCCAGGGAGGAATGACAGGTGTTCAATGAATGTCCCAGAACAACCGGGAAGACATTTGTGGAGGAGGGAATAATATATTCATATTCATCCCTCATGCCATAAAATAAGAGCAATTGCACATAGATCAAAATTTATAAAACACAAAACAAACAAACAAACAAACACCCTAAAATAACTCAAAGGAACCAAGGAACCACGAGAATTTTTTAAAAAAAAAATCTGTGAATGAAACCACAAACCATAAAATAAAATAATGACGAACTTGACCATATACAAGGTGTTTGCACTGCACTCTCTCTGGGAAGACTGTGTGAGCGCTGCATGGCTTTGTCATGGCGAACCCTGAAGAAGAAGGTGAGTCAAAAAGACAGGGGAGGGCCGGTGAGATAGCTCAGTGGCATAAGCGCCTGCCTGGCAAGCGGGAGGTCCTGAGTTCGACTCCCAGTACCCACATACAAAAAAAGGGCTGGTGATATCACTCAGCGGCACAGGCGCCTGCTGGCACACGAGGTCCTGAGTTCAACCCCCAGTACCTACAAAAAAAAAAAAGACAGGGAGAGAGAGAGAGAGAGAGAGAGAGAGAGAGAGAGAGAGAGAGAGAGAGAGAGGAAGAAGAGAGATAAAAACTAGTGCAAGAAATCCATAATGAATAAAACAAAGACAAGTTAGTATTATTGATTTTTCCTCTTGCCTTGGTCTCCAGTATGTCAGGACACAGCACTGCCCCTAAGGTTTCATTTTCCTCATCTTTAAGTTAAGGTTAAGGGTTTTGATTGCCAAGGAGCCTGCCAACCCCTGATGTTTTATGGCTTGGTAATGAAGTGCCATTAAAGAGTGAGGGAACATTTACCAAAGCGCTAATTGTGCAGCTCAGACAACAGTGTGGTTGGAGCAAAGATCATCTTCATGGAGACAAGGACTGCAATAGGATTGAGACAGCTAGAGGAAAATAAAGATACTTTGCCAGCTTTCTATTGCTGTTTCCAGTGGGTGCAAGTCACCTTCCAGTGACAGGAGGGAGATAATGCTTCTTTGCCTCTTCCCTGACTGTCCTCTGGAGCTGGATTTATATCCAGTCAGAGAACAGAGATGCTTCCTTCAAGCATGTATGGCCCAGGGGCTGATGGCTTTCAAAGGAAAGCTGCACTTGTAACCTGCATGTGGAGGAGATGGAGTAGAGGCAACTTGCTCTACTGTCCTGGGACAAAACCAGGGCCGGCCCCCTCTCCTCCTTTGTCCCAAGATGGACAAAGCATCATGGCTTGTCCTTGTAACCTTCTTGAGGGCACTGGTGTCTGTACTAAGTAATCTCAGGTCAGTGTGTAATGAATGCACGAGAAAAGCTCTGAGTACAAAGCTCAAGCAGTTCTATGACCATCAAGACAAATGAGCTGATCATTATACAGATGGGGAACCCTACTTCGAGAATGACTCACTTGCAATGCCACATCACCCGAGTCAAGGATGCCACACGTCAGGGAGGTATTATCAGTTGATGACCCCTTGGGACAGCCTTGCTGCTCACAGGACCCAATTTCCTCAGAGCCTATTTCAGATATATGTTTCACCACCTCAGAGAAGACTCATCACTGCAAATATCATTGATCACTAGAAAGTGGCTGGGGCCTCTGATCAACAGAGTCCCCACCTTTTTACTCTGGCCCCAGTGCCCCTCAGACTCCTGCTGAGCTGTAGGAGGGGCAGCCAAAGACACGTGGCACTGGAAAAAGCAACAGCCTCTGCCCTGGCTGGGAAGAATGGCTCTCTTCATGGAGACTGCTCTGGGATGCCAGGGTTCTGCAGGTCCCAGAGTGAGGAAGTGAATCAGCCCTTCCCAGCTTTCAATCATCTGGGCCCATTTAGTACCCTTTGGTGGTGTGGTATTTGGACATATTTTGTCAAAAACTCATGAACATCTCACTTGGACACTGGAAACAAACATAAGCCCCAGCCAATTCTTACACTTGCTGAGGGATGAATAAGCCCTTTTGGCTTCTCAGGCAGCCAGGCCCTACAAGTGAATTTAGAGGCTGAGAAGTGAGTTTTTGGCCTTCACATGGACTCATCCACCCAAGCATGACCCTAGGTGGCTGCATGGCCTTGAGAGCAGTGGTTCTCAACCTTGGGCACACACTGGAATCACCTGGGGGGAGCATAAAAATGCTGATGCCTGGGTCCCCCATCCCAGAAACTCTGATTTAATTGGTCTATGGTGCAGTCACAGCATTGGGATTTTTAAAAATTCTCTAAGTGGTTCTAGTATGCATCAACATTGAGAACCATAGCTCTAGATCTGTGCTTTTCAATCCTTAGTGTGCAAGTGCATGAACTCTGGTTTTGCTAAGCTCTGGGTTCTGGTTCAGGTGGGTCTGAAGTGGAACCTGAACCTATGTGCATCTAACAAGCTTCAGGTGACGCAGTGCTGCTGATGCAAGAACATACTTCCAGTAGCAAGGACGTGCTGCAAGGTTCAATATGGTAGCTACCAAGCAAACACATGTGGCTACTTAATTAAAAGTAAAAAAGAGTTAACATTAAGTAAACTTTAAGAATGCATTTCTTCAATTGCCTTAGCCATATGTTAAGTGTTCAGCGCCACCATATTGAATGGCACAAATAGAGAATATTTCCATCATCACAGAAAGTTCTAGCAGCCAGGCCTATCTTAGAACAGCTCTTTGTTTTTGAACTCCTATTCAGGTTGCTATCTCTTGGAATGTGGAAGCTTTATTACTGGCAGGGACTATGAAACAGTTCTTTTATACTCTCCACGCAGTGACTGTGCACTAGACACATAGTAGGTGCTCAGGTAATGCTAGGTTGGGTTAGAGTGCTTGTGATTTCCTAAAGACCTCCCAAAGACTGTCTTATAAATGCTGGCTGATTAAGGTCTACTTAGATATCAATTAGTATTCTAGTGGAATTGTACCAGGACAGCTCAATGGGCAGGTCAGCTTGGCAGAGCTCAATGATCAGGTTGTAATGGCAAGGTTTGTTTTATACCTGGGTGACCCATGATTCAGGCAAGAACTAGAAGGGCTCCAGGAGGTCCCCTTCTCCCCAGTGTCTGCCCCTCAGTAGTTGTTATAGTCCAGGAGCTGGCCCCAGATGGCTAGGCACAGCTAATGAGACTCTTCATCTTTCAAGCCCAATTCAGAGGAGAAGCATCAGCATTTTCCCTGGGCCTTGGGAAAGGGAAGTGCCTAGAGACGAGCTGCTTCAATTCCTGAGCGGCTGCTCTATCGCTCCTTGGGCAGCTGCCACAGGCTCAGGGGGCAGGTGGAGCTGGGTGAGCAGTGCTGAGTCCCAGCAGCAGGGTGACTCTCCAGTGGTTTGGAGCTACACCAGGTGAGAAAGTTACACCCTAACATTTCCCAGAGCTAGGTGTTCTCCTACTTTAGTATCATACTGGTTGATTTTCAGTTTCATTCTATGGACCATTAATAGTAAAACTAAATTCTGCTAGGCTCAAAGAGGTAGTGGAAAAGAAACTGGAGCAGGTGCTTCTCATCACAGAACCACATGCAGCCACCTCATTGTCCTGATGCGGCATCTGAGGCTCATAGAGGAAAGCAATTCGATCCAGATCATACACCAAATTAGACACATGGTTAGGTGTGAAATTGAAGTTCCTAACTCTAGGGACAGTGTCCTTTCCACTACTTCACGCCCAAGAGATCCATAGGAATTCATAAGCCACTCAAACCAAATAGAAATAAAAATAAAATATTATATATTCTAGTACAATGTAGATGTTCTTTAAATGTTTTCTGGGATGAATGATGATACAATTGCTTTTTTCCTGTCTTCTCACTTCCACCCAGCACATCCTACTGGTGGGTTCACTTTGCTCAGTGCTTCTGGGACAACCAACCCACCCCTCCACCCTTGCACATATCTCAGCAATGCAGCAACATCTTTAATGAGTAACTGACTGTGAGTACAGAAAGGTGGAGCTGTGTGCACTAGAATCACGAGAAGTGTTTCCAAGTTTCTATTTTCTTTTTTGGTAGCAGGAATTGAACTCAAGGCCTTGTGCTTACCAGGCAGGCGCTATGCCACTGAGCTACATCCCTGGTCCTTTCAAGCTTCTGAAGCAGAGAATGGTGCTTCTTTTGTGGGTCTACGGACACAGCACCCCATATTTGCAAGCCAGGTGCCTGAGACACCAAAGTGGTCATCAGTTAGCTCTTAACAAATGCATAAGTTTATGACAGCCAACCTTTCTCAAAATCTCCTTAGCTCTTACCTACACCAGTACTGATCATGTTACTTAACAGTTTTCAGGCTAGAAAATCATCAGTGTTATCTTTATTGAGCGTAATCTCCATTGAGAATATGTGCTAGACAAAAGTAACCCCTGACCTTTATTTTAATGTCAAAGATAAACACACCAAAGTGGACAGATATTTACAAGGCATTGATATTAGGGGACTCTAACATTTCCCAAGTGCTCATATATAATAAGCACCAGTAGGTATGCTCTCAGCACAAGTGAAAAAGAACTAAGTTCACAAGCAGAGTGTTAGCATTTACAATACTCTTGGAGAGGAAGGGCGATGTGCTGTTTGCCGTTCGGTTGCTTTTGTCAGGTGGGTGCTTTACCTGCAATTGCCACCCTCCTCCACCAGGCGGATGGGCTGTCTTATCTCTGGACTGAATAAGGCGGCACATGCGCCTTTCCTTTTAGTTACATCTTCCCTAAAATAGGACCCAATATTAATACAACTAAGTATAAAGATCACAGTGAACAGGATATGTAACTTATAAATTAAGTTATATGATTCCAAGCAAGATTTAAAAAAACAAACACCAGATACAATGTGATATTTGTCATTCATTTAAACTGTTCTCAGACTGTGAAACATAAAGCATTGGTTCTGTCCAGATGTGAGAAAACTTTGCTTCTTCCTCTCATTTCTTTAAGTTAGATCACCTAGAGCTTCTTATTATACAAAACAAAAACACTTGCAGCTAGTTATCCTCCAAATATTGGTCTTTGCACTGTTGCATCTAACTTGTCTTTATGTCTAAGCATCAATAGCTGTGTGGCTTTTCCCAGCTTTCATGATAAACTCAGAAGGACCTGTTTTCATCCTTGAGAAAAAGATGTGCTGAAGTGTTGTGTCCATTTATTCTCAGTGCCAAAATTTCTTTTTCTAGTAATATCAAAAGTTTGTGAATCCAGAGTTTGTGTTACCAACTGATTTTATAATAACAAATTGACTCTGTATTTTAAATTCCAGGATATGCACCAATCAACCTAGAATCTATTGGTTGTAATCCAAACTAATGCAAACATAACTGTTCAGACCAAAAATTTGAACAAGACTTAACTAAATTAAAAACAGAGAAAGGAGACTGCCTCTAGTCTGCTGGGAGTACGCAGGAAGGGTAAAGAAATAGGTTGGACACCAAGGAAAGGAGGAACGGTCACAGTAGACCCGTACTCTGAGCCTCTGAGTAAAGCATGCTGCTGACACTTCCCACGTGTTATTTCCTTTATTGTTCACAATTGGGGTGCATGTGGGATTCTTTCTTCTTAGCTCCATGAGAATGTGGCCCATATATAACTGGCTGAAGATTCCAAAGCAGGAATGTGACAAGATCAAAAGTCATTGTGGGATGGGGCCGGTGAGATGGCTCAGCGGCGTAAGCGCCTGCCTTGCAAGCAGGAGGGCCCGAGTTCGACTCCCGGATCCCACATACGAAAAAGGGGCCGGTGATATCGCTCAGCGGCACGGGTGCCTGTTGGCGCGCGAGGTCCTGAGGTCGACCCCCCGGTACCCACAAAAAAAAAAAAAGTCATTGTGGGGGCCTCAGTGGTAGCCCAATTAAGCTGCCCAAGGAAGAAAATTGCAACAGTGGGGAGTGTGTGTGTGGACTAAGGATGAGGAGAGGAAGGCAAATCTCTGCAGACCCTAAAGATTAGTTACACCATGGGACGGATGTGACCAGGCTGGCTTCATTGCCCCAGGCTGTGTCAAGAAGAGCTATTTTCAGTTAAAAGCCAGACAAGTGCTTCTACATAGAACATTGTTGGTGCTATAGCGTGCCAGAGGTCAGCGCATCGCATCACCATATAACTTGTTCACCCCTCCTTGGGAGGCGGCACTGTCCATGAGGACAGGATCTACATCTAACAGGTCTTTCTTTGGGTCCCTACACACATAGTAAGTGCCTGGTACATAGCTGGTGCTCAACATAGCGGAGCTGAAGGAATGCTAGCAGGAATGAGAGGAGGCGGGGCGAGGGAAACAGTCACCGGGAGGGTGTCAGGGCACTGGCGAGTTGTGCAGAGGGCGGAGGGGACAGGTGCCTCAGGTGGGGCAGACAGGGTGCCTTCACTAGGTTTGTGGCTCACACTGTCCTCCCACTGCAGGTTGTTTTTGGCAGAGGCGCCCACTAGAAACTCACCACATGTTCCCTTGAGCCTTTCAGGGACTTCCTGAAAGGCAGGCCCACCCCACCCACAGGCAGAATAAAGCTGGTTTCTAGAGACCTGGCTTTTTCCAGAGAAGACCCAGTCAGCTCCTTGCTCTCCAGCAGGAAGTATTCATCTGGAAGAGTCCCTGAGGGGAATGGCTGAGGGGACACAATGGGAAGGAAGGTGAGGTAGCAGAATCTGGTTTCCTCCCAGCTCTGCCCTGACACGCACAATGGACTCCTGAAGTCAAGTTCTAATCATGGGTCGGTCTCCTCCTAGCACTGATCCCATTTCCTACAGGAGAAACTGCGCTGGGAAAAGTGACCTCCCATCCACTGCAGAAGGAACTGACCTGAGTTACCACATTCACCCTAGGAAGCAGGCTTTTCCTTCCCTCTCTGCTTTACCACAATGGCAAACTTCAACACGTGTTTCAGAGGGGACAAACCATATTCAAACTGGGGTGCTCTCCCTAGCTCCCATCTCCTTTCCGTCACATTTAACCCAGGCTGCCTGCTTGACCTGCTTGTATCTAGGGCACTGTGAGCCCAGTCATCTGTAATACCCTCTCTATTCGACAGGGTCACACATAACTATCCATCTGCCCATATTTAGATTAGCATTTCTCCACCTTAGCAGGCATACAAGTTATCTGGAGAGGTTGCTAATGCCAATTTTTTTTTTTTTTTTTTTTTTTTTTTTGGTACTGGGGATTGAACTCACGACCTTGCGCTTGCCAGGCAGGTGCTGTGCTGCTGAGCTATATCCCCAGCCCCGCCAATTTTGATTTAGTAGATTCTGTTTCTCTAAGGTGATGTGGCTGGTCCATGACCACACTTCCAGTTACAGATTTTACAGTACTCACTAGGTGACAACGCCATGCAGACAGGCGTTATGGGGGAATTTCAGTGTCTAAGTTATGGTCTCTGCTCCCCAGGAGTTACGTGAATAGACTCATAAATGGAGAGATGGATGGCTGGATGACTAAATGGACAACTTCATGGTACTGCTGTATACAAGTAAATTAAAAGTCCAAGGAACCCAGTGAGGTGGAATGTGGAGCCACCTATTCTGTCATATTTCAAGGGTTGTTCATCTGTCAAAGATGCCCCTGGAACCATTGTGCTGTGCCATTGCTCAAGGCCTTCTAACTCTTGGAAATTGTGATCTGATGTAGAACCAGCTGTTTTCCAGGGAACATCTGCAGAGTGCTCAGACTTCTCTGCATTGAGACATTTGTGCTCTCCTCTGCATCCTCAAACCATCGCGAGCTGACAAAAGACACGTGTTCCTGAAAGCCTGAAAGCTATGCACTTCAAAAAAATTGAAGAGGGCCGGTGAGATGGCTCAGCGGCATAAGCGCCTGCCTGGCAAGTGCTAGGGCCCAAGTTCAACTCCCAGAACCCACATATGAAAAGAGGGGCCGGTGATATTGCTCAGAGGCACGGGTGCCTGCTGGCGCGCAAGGTCCTGAGGTCGACCCCCGCTACCCACAAAAAAAAAAAAAGCAAGAAAGTCTTTTGTTTAAAAAATGAAAAGTAGGGCCGGTGAGATGGCTCAGCGGCATAAGCGCCTGCCTGGCAAGCGCGAGGGCCCGAGTTCGACTCCCGGTACCCACATACGAAAAAGGGGCCGGTGATATCGCTCAGCGGCATGGGCACCTGCTGGCACGCAAGGTCCTGAGGTCGACCCCCGGTACCCACAAAAATAAATAAAAATAAATAAAAATAAAAAGTGGACCAAGATGATTTCTGGATAAAAATACAGCATTTTTCATAAAAGGATGTCTAAAACATCGACATCTTTATCTGTCCTGCTCCCCGAAGCCTACTATAAGTAGAAGGACCAGTGAGAAGTAAGGCAGACTAGCGACAACTGGTGCCCTTCAAGGAGCCTTCATGTCTGGCCTGGATTTCATCTCTTACATCTGTGTTTTATCTCCAGGTGCCCTTGTGGCTGACTCCACGCTATTTGGTCCGGGAACCTCCTGACTCACCTGCTCTTCTTTGCTGTCATATGCTGCCACTCTGCCTTCTCACTGCGCCTCTGCACTTCCAACCCCACCCATGCTTGGAGACTCGATTCTCCTAGGAAACCTTCCCCAGCCAACTCTAGGGCTCCCAGAATGGCCCTTCCTTTGCTTTCCTCGGTCATCCAAGCCCCTTTCCTTCTTTCTCTCCTTCCTTCCTTTGGAGTGAGTACCTTCCTTGCAACACTTTTCATCATTTTTTTTCTTGTGTACCCTACGGATCCTCTCTGTATCCCTGCTTTGTACAGAAGAAGGTGTTTAGTACCAGTGCTAAACTAAATGTGTATGGCACTAGGACAGGACGGAGGAGACTGGGCGGTATTCTTAAAGCTGTTTGCATCTGAGAATACATAGTAACACATTCATGCTCCTATGGAATGGAATGTAAGCCATAAATCTGGAAAAGCCCTATCCTGGACAACCCTGATCCTGTTACTCTGCCCCAAAAATGCCAAAGGAAAACACAAACACATCTTGAAAGGCTGTCTGAACTGAACCCAACCAACAGAGGCTGGGCATCAGAGAGGAAGCGCCCTCCCCAGGCGGGCTGTGTGTGTGCACTCACCACCTGCCATATTTGGGACGGACGTTCCTCTGTGGAATGTGACTCCTTCCTCACTTTATCACTATTTTTAAATGGGATGTATGCAGAGGAAGAGAAAAAGATATTTTCTCTACAGTCCACCTACAAATACCTTTCCCAGTAAGGCTGTGTCTACATAAGTCTAAATTTAATATCCCTATAAAGAGACAAAAATAACAAAGTGGTTATTTTGTCTACACGACACAAAATTAATGACTTAACCCATCTGTTTCACTGAGTTTGTCTGACTTGAGGTAGGTACAGTGTTTTGTTTCTAACTCTTCTACCTACTATTATGCATGCTGCACTTGAGGGTGTAAGTTTAAACGACAGCCGCCTTGGACCTTTATCCTCAGCCATCCCTGCTCTTTTCTACCAAGTGGGGAGGAGAGAAGCACTTTTTTCCCGGTTCAATGGCTCAGAGATTGTGGCACTTCCTCACCTATCTGACACTGGTACAATACAAGGGGTCTCATATTAAGCGAAAGGATATTTATTTTTGTTATATTTAATGGAGACCTTTCTAAACTGGAATACATATTTCCCTGTCTCCTCTAAGAGTTTATATTAAACCTAAATAACACTTCCCAAACATTTAAGCTCATCATTACGAGCCATGGGGTGGTCTAAATCAGGATATTCCTGGAACCACTGAAGACTCTAGGGCTGTTGACCCCACACCCTGTTGACCCAAGGCATCCATGTTTTGTATTCATCATGACAACTTCATTTTGTTTCTTTGTCTCCTCTCTTATGGTCCCTTCTTGATGTTTTCATTGTCCTTTCATCCGACAACTGCTATCCTACCTTACCTCTGACTGCATCCAATTGGTGAGGTCAGGTGACACCGCCTGTTAATAAAATACGTGAACTATGAAGTAACAGACACAGAGTAAGAGGCACTCTATTGTGCAAAGTGCATAAGTGTCAGTGTGGACCATAAATTCTGGCTACTCAGAGATTTATTTTCCATTCTTTTCAGTCTCTTGGCTATGTCACAGATAATGAGATGGCTGGACTGATCTGCAAGTCAGTGTCTTGTTTTGCTTTGGTTTTTGTCACTTACAGGTTCATTCTACTTTGAATCACAAATCAGAGGTTTTTAAATGGTAGTTTTTTTGGATTCCAGGATGAGAAAAATATTAATATTACTGCTTAGTTGGCTTTAGAATTTAAATAATTTCCATAGTTTATTTTGACTTTATTGATTTGAATTTTAAATTTTATTTTGTTTTTATCTATGCCCATTTTTGATGAAAGAAAAATTTCCCACAGGGAGTAGAGAACTAAACTTTGTATTTACAGATAGACTATTGGAAAGAATCCAGAGCACTTATATGTAGATACAGTCCATCATCAGAGATGAATCAGAATTAGATGCAGCGGAGAGCAGACGAGCTATGCAAGGATGTATCACTTTGCTGCCCACTGAGATAGGTCATTTTCAAATAGGCTTCAATTTCTTTCATATACATTAGTATTTTCTTCAAAACTCTTTTTTTTCCTGTTGAATTTTTCTGTTTGAATACATAACTTTATAGTTGCTTAGGTACTGCTTGTATCATAAAATATATTCTACTTTGCATCTAAATAAATTAGGTCACAAGGACTTACCTAAATCTTCCTATCTTCTAAAATTGTGCTAGGTACAGTTCTTGCCCCCAAGGAGCTTCCAAGCTCACTGGCGGGATAAGACCAGTGACAAGAAGGAGGAGAAAAAAGAAAACCCTGTGCACACAAAATGTGAGCAGCTTACAGTGAATCTGTGGTTATAGGTTATAGGCGCCAGAAGGATTCAGAAAAGCAGGAAGACGCTGCAATCTACAGGTAGTAGGCCAGGCTTCTCAGAGACCCTAGGCGGAGGGGACCATGCAAATGAGTGGAGAGGGTAGGACTTACCGCCCCAAGGTGAACACGGATATTGCAGGTTCAGACCAACTTTCCCTTAGCAGAAGCAGGAGCTGGGGCCAACCCAGAGCTGAACAAAAGGCCTTGGAAAGAAGAAGAATGGAAAAGGCACAAGAAAGGGTCATGGCAGGTAGAGGAGACATTGGAGCCAGTGGTTAAATGGTTCACCATCTCCAACCAGACTAGACAAAACATGGAGGCATCTCTTTAAACAGTAAATGTTCTTTCCCTTTCCAGCCAGCACACTTGCACAGAAATCAAGTTTTGCACACCCAGAACTCCTGTTTCTAGATGAGGTGGGCTAAGCCTACAGCCTCCCTAGGAAGCTTGAGCCAGGGCAGTGGAGGTTGCTTCAAGTGCTTTTAGCTCCCAGGAGAAAAGCTCCACAGAACCCAGCTGCTAGAGAGCGGAGTCTCTGCTGGAGTCAGCTCTGAAGTCTGAGTTTCACTTTGCCGAAAGTTCTTGGGGTGACCAATCTCATTTCCCGTAAAGAAGGTCTATTTAGGGGAGTGTTATTCCTTGGTATCAAAGTAGACACGATGGACCAAGAGAAGAGCTTAGCTGAGCCCCAGGGAGGAGGCAATTTGGGCTGATGTGTGTGGGAGGGCATCCACTGGGGAAGATGAGGTGAGGAGGAAGCAAGGGCCAGAAGCCAACTAGGAAATTCTGCCCCCCTCCCCGCCCCTGCTCACAACTCCATCCAGCTGGAATGGCCTCCTGGTTCCCTGGCCAGGACCGCAAAGTGACCAACCATCCCTGCCGGGAGCTGCTCCACTCCAGCAGTGCCCACTCCCTCCGGGACTGCCGGACCCTGGCCAGGAAGAGCAGACACCACGTCTGAACCAGGAACTAGACAGTCCCCCCACCCGGGCAGCGGCAGCATGGCCGCTCTTGTTTCTTGGCTGGCCCATCCCCGCCCCCTGCACCTTCACATAGGTCTCTCTCTGTGCGGGAACACACCAGCCCCTTTCCTAGTCGGCTGGCTCAGGCCGACGTCTGCCTAGGCTCCAGAGGAGGCTCATTCATTGCCAAGTGGATGGGGGAAGGGCGAGGGGCTTAGCTGTGGATCTCCAGGTGGGAGTCCAGGGCCAGGTACTCCGGGAAGGAGCTAGATGTTAGGTCTGGGCACCCCCCTAAAACTGGCCCGGCTAGCCATCTCCAAGATTCAGGACTCCGGATAACTTCGTGGCATCTCCCCAGCCACTATCCCCAAGCGCTCAACTCGGTGTCCCCTCTCCCCTTGCTGCTCTTCTCTAATGCTTCCCTCCTCCCTCCCTTGTCTTTTCCGTCCACTCCTCGGTCTAGGGCTCACGGCCTGCCCCTCTGCAAACACACCCTCCCCTCCAACCCCGGCAGAACTCCGAGGGGAGGGGCCGGAGGCCCCCTTGCCGCCTGTGGTTGGAGGGGACAGTGCCGCAGTCCCAGGTGGTGGGGGGCAGAGGGCCGTCTCTGCGCCCCGCCCGATCAGGCCACTGGGCACATTGGGTGGGGGGCGGGAGGCACGGTTCTCGGAGAGGGGGGTCCGGTCCAGGCAGGTGCGGGCTCTGGCAGGGCCCAGGCAGGCTCCGGGGGCGGGGTCTCAGGTTACAGCCCGGCGGGGGGCCGGGGGCGGCCGCGGTTTGGGCCAGTTTGCCAGCCTCTAGAGGGGCTAGGCACATATAACGGGCGCCGCTGCGGGGAGAAGACGCAGAGCGCCGCTAGGCTGCCGGGTCTCCTGCTGCCTCCTCCCCCTCCGAGGGTCTCCTGCATGAGCGCGCGGTAGAGACTCGACCCGCGCCGCGCTCCCGCCGCCTCACTGCGCTCTGCCCGGGCCCGGCTCCGCCAGGCCCCGCGGTGAGCCATGGTCCGCCTCGGGGCTCTCCAGACGCTGGTACTGCTGACGCTGCTCGTCGCCGCTGTCCTTCGGTGTCAGGGCCAAGATCCCCGTAAGTCGCCCACCGCCCCTACCTGCTTCCCTTCCTCGCCTCAGCCTGCTCTGGCTCCGGAGCCCGTGGGTTCCCGCTAGAGTGGCTCTCGGAGTCCTTGCGCGTGGAGACGTAGACTCAGAACATGCAGGCGCGCACCCAGACTAGCTCTGAGGTGAGGCGCTCGGTCCCAGCAGGCTTAGTGCCAGTGGAGACTGGAGGCCTTCGCAGGTCCCTACCTTGAGCAAGACTACTGGCTTGCCCTGTTGGGTGCCAGAGATTTGTGCGCAGATACAAATGCACTCTTCTATCGACTTTATGCTAATTAGGCGCACAAGCGCACAACTGGCCTCGCCGAAGTACTTCGAGTGCAGCAAAGCAAGTCATGACCCATCGAACTCAGATGTAGGGGAGAGAGAGCAAGAGAGGCAGCAACCAAATGCCAGAGGCTTGACTTCGCATCCTTGTCCAGGGGTTGGAGGCTGTGGAGGTGGGGGGAGTTCAAAGGGAAGTTAGACAAAGAGAACTAACTCTTGACACTGGTGGACTGAAATCTGAGGCCACGAAGAAAGGCTTCGGAGAGGCGCTCAGGACCATAGCCCCCAGTTTGAGTTCCCTCCCCGTCCGGCTGGCCCCAGAGCAAGGTGCAGCCCTCCTTCCTATCTGCATCTCTCTTTCCTCTTTGCCTCTCTTCTGGCGAAGGCCACAGAAACTTCTAGGAAAGACGATAACTTTCCAACCAAACTCGCTTTTCAGTTGCCCCCCAAAAGAGCGCCCTCTTCTTGCCATCTTCCCCCCATTCCCTGCCGAGGTACTACAGTGAGTTATTTTTCTAAGTTTCTGGAACTCACCAAGCCAGGCAGCGGGCCATGGGTTTGTGTGTGCTTGTGTGCGCGTGTGCGTGCGTGTGTGTGTGTGTGTGTGTGCGCGCGCGCGCGTGCGTGTAGCCGGAGAAGGAGGCACGATTGCTATAAGTATTTCAGCCGAGGATATTTAGAGAGGGCGGTTTTACAGTTGGGTCCAAACTGTGAGACCTGTGACCTGGGTCCGGACGGTACCTTTCTACCTCCTCCTTTGGTAAAGCCCACTGTCTGGGATTATATTCAGGACAAAGGAATCCTGTAAAGTGTATTAGGTAGATACAATTTTTTTTTTCCACGTGTTTGGGCACGTTTCCTACCTCCGGGATTCCAGCCTTGTCTTTTGTGAGTTACAGATTGTAAATCAATCGCAGGTGAAACTTTGGGTGGGGGCAGGGATCAAAGTCCCTCTGCCTCCGAGGCTCTGTGCTGTGTCGCCTGCCACCAGGCTGTCTCCAGAGCTGGTTTGGTTGAACGGCGGCGGGCTCCAGCTGTCTTTCTGTTCATTAGCACGGACGATTCCGGCGGGGGCAGGGCAGGTGCCGGCGGTGCAACGGCCAGGAGCCCCGGGCAGGAGACGCTGGCTGCGTCGCAGGGTAGTGCGCCACGCTGGGGTCGCGTTCCCGGGCTTTTGCCGAAGACCTCTGTCCGAGGTCTGAGCTTGGACTGACAATGCTTTTGTCCTAAACTTTTGGTCCTAATCACACATTCACATAAAAAGCTGTCTTCTTGACGAGGTATGCCTTCGTGCTCAGTGGAATGAACTAGGTGACTTAATAACCCCATGGTTCTCTGATGTTAGAGGCGCTCGCCGCATCTTTCACGGCAGGGAATGAATTCCACAACTTTTCGGGCCTAACCTTCCAGTCGCTCCTCCTCCACCTCTCAGGGGCAATGCGATTCTGCATCCAAGCGTCTGAATTTGTGCCCTGGCTCATCCTGGCTACGTAAGCCACCCCTTCCAGGCCTCGGGTCAGCAGACCCAAAGCGTGACGTGGGGGAAAGGTGCAGTGCGCGTGGACCTCAGGAATGTCAGAAACCTAGAGTCCGCCACGCCTCTCCTCCACGTAATCCACGAGTTTGAGAAACTTGGCGGCGGCGTCTTTGACCCACATCTGCATTTCACAGCCCTAGCTCCGAAAGTGCCCCTGGCTCAGGGATCTCAATCCTCCTTTGTGAGGCTTGTTTGCGTTGGGAGATTGGCAGCGATGGCTTCCAGATGGGGCTGAAACCCTGCTCGTATTTATTTAAACTGGTTCCTCGCGGAGACCTGTGAATCAGGCTCTGTATGCACACCAGAAAAGCCTCATTCATGGGAGGCGAAGTCCGGTGGGTTCCCCTGGACTCCCCGACCCCCTCTCCCACAAAGGCCCCCTGTGCCCGCCCGCCGCCACCTCCCGGACTCAAGCCTCGCGCAAAGCGGCGGCGAAGCAAAACAGTTCCCCGAAAGAGGTGGCTTTTTAATTGGCTCGCCACAAAGAATCACTTATCCGGCGCTGCGGTAATGAGGGGAACCGGATCAGGCGCGCCGGGATGCTATCTGTAGCCGTTTTCATGGAGCAATTATGGTGGTGCTGGCCTCCTCCGTCCACACCTAGGAGATCCGGTTACGATGCAGGCTCCTTTCTGGGGCAGTCATTTAATGCCACTTTCTACGCTCCCAGTGTCCGCAGCAGAGCCGCGTCCAGAGCTGCAGCCACAAAAAGTGTCAGCCAGCGGCTCTCACACCCAGCACCGCCCCGCCCCTGCGCGCTTCCTAGGGAAATCGGATCTGCTCGCGCGACGCACCCCCTCTCCAGGCACCTTCCCCTTTCCTCCCTGGGCCCTCCTGGGTGAGGGTGGGTTCGTCCTTAGTCCCCACTGGACATCTTTAACCGATGCCCCCCAATCCTGCTTGGTGCAGTCTACACCTCCAGCTATTTCAGCGGTGGGTGTGTCCCAGCAGCTTCGGTATTATCCTGTGATCCCTGTCGCTGCCCATGATTATCTTGCCTCAAGGCTAGATAATCACTAGATTTCTTCTAGTGGAAAAGAAAAAAGAAATGTTTTCTTTAGTTTTTTACTGTCCTTAAAGTGCGGTGGGCAGACCCGTGTCTCTCCACGCCCGTCGGGTTTGCGGCTCTTTCCTATTATTCATCCCCTGCTCTTGCCCTGGCGCTGGGGATTTTGATGAGAAAAACAGTGCCGGTCGCTCCCTAGCACGTGGTGCGAGCTCTGCAGCCCTGGGCGCTCTATGGAGCGCTTCTGTCAGCACAGGGTTTTTTTTGCAGCGCGAATTCCAGACGGCAGGGCGCTGGCAGAGAGGGACCAATTCAGCTCTCTTCCGTCTGCATTCTTGGAGGACGCCAGGCCCGGACTGGCCAGTCTTAGCCGAGGTCTGGCCTTCACAGACTTCTGGCCCCGAAAGGGCTGCTGTCTGTCTTCAGGTGGAGGCAGGGCTTCTCTAGGAAGGGGTACACCTGGAGGTCAGCTCCAGCGACCTTTGGGTTTAGCTTTTCTTTCAAGTCATTTAGTAGCCTGCTGTGGCCCCAAGTGTGTGGAATGGGCCAGCAACCCCCCCATTAGTCCTAATCCTAATATGGTTTAAACAATGGGAAGGATCCTAATTCTAATAGCTCTTCCTTTCACTGTCCCCTCCCCTTATATGTCCATTTTGTGGAGGATGGCTATTTATAGATTCTGACTTTTGTGGGTGGAATTTTTTACATGCCCTTTGAATTTTAGCTGTCAGTTGTGTTTAGCAAATTCCATAATTCCTGGAAAAATAAAAGGAAGACCTCTCTGCTCTTGTGATTGGGTGCCTCACCATTTTCTTGCCTCCTCAGTCCTTACCTTCCCTGGTTCCTGTTCAGAGTTTCATCTCCTCTCCTCACCTCCCTATTTGTCCCCACATCACCAGGTCTCCCTCATACTGGATGGACAAGGACAATATCAATAGCACAGTAACCTCCTCACCTTCAGGGCGGGGTGAGGATTGCCTTGTGCTGTTGAACAGACAGCACAGTGCAAGGCTCATAATAAATACTTGTGAAATGATATTATAGAAAAATAATTTGTATGTTCTCTGTTTGTGGGCCCCAAGCCACTGCTCTTCAGTCTTTGGATTACATCAAGCTGACTGCAACTCTTTTTCTCTCTGCCTGCTGCCTCCTGCCCTTCACTTCTGCTTCCCCTGCCCCACTTGGCACAGGGGAGGATGGCAGCTGCTTGCAGAATGAGAAGAGGTATAATGATAAAGATGTATGGAAGCCTGAGCCCTGCCGGATCTGTGTCTGTGACGAAGGGACTATCCTCTGCGAGGACGTAATCTGTGAAGACATAAAAGACTGCCTCAACCCTGAAATCCACTTCGGAGAGTGCTGCCCCATCTGCCCATCTGACCTTGCCATTGCCAGTGGTCGTAATTTATTTATTTCTTGTTCAACATAAATAAATTACTTGCAGGCACAGCAAATGCCTCCCATGGATGTCACCCATTTCTGCATAGCAGAGGGGCTGGCTATCCATGGGACCCTGGAAGCTGGGGCAGAAAGGAAAGGCCACTTCTCACTTGCAGGTTGGAACACAGGGAGCCTGGGACACTAGAGGAGTGCTTCCTCACCAACCCCTCCCAAAGACAGGCTTCTGGCACCTGTGGCAGTGTAGATGTGATTCCACAAAAGTATCCCCTCTGGAATCTCTGCAAATTTCTAGAGTCAGTGCAGATCCAGTGCTCTGGTCAAACCACTAATTAATTCCTCCCACACCTTCTCTTCTCTATAGGAGACCCCAAGTATGTCATCCTCAGTGCGGAGAAACCCCTGCCAGTGAGGCCAGTGAGTGGGGACACAGATGAGGCAGGCTTCCTCTCTTAGGTGTGGAACATTGGTGGTATTTTAGCTTTGGTTTGATCTGCCTTGGAGCTATCAATTAAGAAGCAAGTTCAGGAGGAGGAGGAGGGCTTGGGAGTTGGGTGGGGAAAGATCGAGATGGGCCAGACTCCCGGTGCCTGCACTCAGGGGTGTAGCTTTTAACTTGCAGTTAGAACCAGTGCTGGTGGATAATACATGTGCCGGTGACCCCTTTTCCCAGTACTCAGATGTCTCATCTCCCTGCAGGGTGGCAGGACAGATTTCTGGGTTTCTTGGTTGACTCACACTGTTCCTTTCCTGTTCTAGTAGAGAGGACAGATGAAAAGGGATCAGAGAAGTTGCCTTTCCTTAACGCTTCCCCATCATGGGCTCCTT
The DNA here is from genome assembly GCA_028451465.1 of Erethizon dorsatum. Lineage (NCBI taxonomy): Eukaryota > Metazoa > Chordata > Mammalia > Rodentia > Erethizontidae > Erethizon > Erethizon dorsatum. The sequence goes on from CM051834.1 coordinate 54,417,867, forward strand.
TTATGGTACAGATGCCCCCATCTTTCTGAAGGGCCCATGCCAGTGAAGTGTTGACTTCCTGTAGGGTTTTGTGGCTGTGGATGGGGTGGGGGGTGGGGGCTATGATGTGGGTTGGCACTGGCTTCAGTGCTATTTGTAACTCTTCTGTCCCGCTGTTTTTTTGTGCTTGCTTCAAGGAGACCAGCTCTAATGTAAGAGTTGCTAAGTCTCTAATTCCTCTTCTGGGAAGGCTTGGGGCTGGGGAGGGGTTTCCTGCTTTCTGGGGCAAAGAGAGATGGAAGCTTCTGAGCTTTCTTTCTTGGTGGTTGATTCCATCTGAGCTCTTTATTTTTGCTTTGCTCTGCTCTTGCTCCACTTTTTTGCATGCTTCCTGCTTTCTGAATATCAAGGTCTGGGGCACCTCCATTCCTCATGGGTCCTCAGCAATCCCAGGGCCATCAGTGACCCTAACACCCCCACAGAGAGGTTCAGTGGAGTAACTGGCAGCTGCCTCCTCCCTTGGTTGTGTGCTTTTCTTTGTTTTATCCTCTAAAGAGTGTTTGAGTTACAAGAACTGGTGCTTACCCATCTTACAAGTCTTACCGTCTCCTTCTCTATTTTTTCCCCATGCAGGGCAACCAGGACCAAAGGTAAGAGGCCCCCCCTCCATTTATACTTCCTTCTTCAGAGGCAAGGTGATGTTGATCCAGCCGGTGATTCTTTAGACATCAGAAGATGTCTGTTTCAGAGGGTGATACCACACTGGGGCTGCTGGCAGGGTTTTGTACTTGGGGTTTGGTGGACTTACTCAGCTAATCTTGTGCATATTTCCTGTTTCAGGGACAGAAGGGAGAACCTGGAGACATCAAGGATGTAAGTACAAATTATCCTTATAAGCAGTACATCTGCTGTCCTAAATGGCCATGTCCTGGGCACTCCCCTGACCAACCGTTCTGTGGGTTTCCCTTTCATAGATCGTAGGACCCAAAGGACCTCCTGGGCCTCAGGTAAGAAAAGGAGAAATCCTCTCCTCCATCCCTCCCTTATCACATCTGAGTTATTAATCTGCAGGCTCCTGGACTTGCTGTCATCTTACTGTGTTCTTCACCTTCAGGGACCTGCAGGTGAACAAGGACCCAGAGGTGATCGTGGTGACAAAGGTGAAAAAGTGAGTAGAGAGCCACAGTGCTTGGTATCTGTAGATTCCCCAGGTCTTCCTCGGCCCACCACCTGCCTGACTACCTCTTCAAGAGCCTCCCCCAAACAGAAGCACTGCTGCACACAAGTCCTTTTTTCTCTTTCTGCCAAGGGCGCCCCTGGACCTCGTGGCAGAGACGGAGAGCCTGGGACCCCTGGAAATCCTGGCCCCCCTGGTCCTCCCGGCCCCCCTGGTCCCCCTGGCCTTGGTGGAGTAAGTATCCTTATTTCTCCTCTTGGACTGTCCCTCCAGAAATGTGCCTTCTAAATTGCTACTTGCACTTACCTGGCCAGCTCCCAGTGCTGCCAGCAGTGTGTACACAGCCTGTCCGAAGGCTTTGCCCTCAGGCCTATAATTGAGCACAATCACATATTAGGCCTGAGACTGTGGGACTCAGGCTGACTTTTTTTTCACTCATTGGGTTTCTATAAAGAAAGTCTTAGTTACCTGGCTTCCTGGCATCTGTACCATGTGGTTGATGCTTGGGAGTCAGTGTAGGGGTTTGGGGACAGAATGACTGGGCACTTGTATTTCTCTGGAAGAGGAGTGACCACTGTCCTTGGAAGACATTTATTCTTGATCCTTGCCAAGTACATTCCAAGCAACTATTCATTCTCATGAAAGGGCCCTACTGAGTGAAGGTGTGTGGCTAACATCATGTTTGGAATCAAACCAGTCGACAAATTATATTATTACCCCGTTTTTTCAGGTTTGCCATTTTGATGTTTGCTATGTTTTAAATTCTTCAACTTAAATTGGCTCACAGATGCCTACTACGTCCCTTACTGAAATATTTCAAGACTGTTGATTTCAGTCCTTTGCTTGGCATTAAAGTCTTAGAGAACAAAGAACATCTTTAAAAGTGACATTTTGGTTATGTTTCTCAGTATATGTTAAATAATGTATGTAATACTCTTAGAATATAAAAATAATTCTATAAAATGAAACACAAGGAACTGATACTACTCCAAATAACATTTCATCTTCCATGGAAATTATTTCACCACTGTCATTTGATAATCCATTCCCAAAGCTATTTCTCAGACATCGTTGCTAATTCTGGTCAGTGTCCAATTAGTCTCTAAAAATTGGAGATGATCTAAATAGTGCTCTTTCTCTCGAGATGTAGCTTCTTAGCAAGTAAGAATGAGCTAGGGCCTCTCAGCCTTCTGAGAGGGGTGTTGGGTTGATTTTGCAGAACTTTGCTGCCCAGATGGCTGGAGGATTTGATGAGAAGGCTGGTGGTGCCCAGATGGGAGTAATGCAAGGACCGATGGTAAGAAACAGCAGTTCTTTGCAGCCAAAATGACAAGAGGTGGTCCTTAGCAGGAATGGAGAACCTGACAACCTCTGCTTTGTAGGTAGTTGCTTAGAGCAGCTCGTCTCCATCAGTTACATAACCTCCCATTTACTTAGCCCCAAGCATTCGGCCTTTAATGGTGATGGATGCCAGTTTTAATGATGCACTGGAGCAACTAGGAAGAATGGGGATGGAGAGATGCACATAGCTGATGTATTAGAAGGCCAATTGCTGTTGCTCTTGGAAGGAGAACTGAAGAATGGAGACAGCAGCTACTGTTCTCCAGCATCCACAAGACTTCCAGCAGGAAACCTCAGTGCTGCAGCTCTGACTTGGCACATGCTAAATGAAACTCTGACTTTAGTAAACATGGCCACTATCCAGGAGAAAGTGAGGCCAGCTCCTCCATCCAAACGGTGCCTATAAATAAAAGTAGATGGTTGCGTGGGGAGTGGGGAATGAGAGAGAGCAGCCACTGTAGGCCCCTTGCCCGCAGGGCGTCTTCTTGTTCTTTGTCTGGGCTTCTGGCTGGGAGAAGCTGGCCTCTGGAGGCTGCTGTCCAGTAAACATGTCCAGTAAACCTCTCATTTTCTGTTCCAATACAGGGCCCCATGGGACCCCGAGGACCTCCGGGCCCTGCTGGTGCTCCTGTAAGTATTGAGTCTTTCTCTCTTGGTATTGTTTCAGATGCTTGTCAAGCTCTTTAATGCCTTAACACAGTTTGTGGGGAGTCAACCTGGGGTTCTCACTTTATTTTTTAGGGCCCTCAAGGATTTCAAGGCAACCCTGGCGAACCTGGTGAACCTGGCATTTCTGTGAGTACCTATGTCCCATCCTCCATCCCCAGGAACCTCGATGACAGACCCCTTGGACCCTCCCTTGCCAGGCTCTGCCAGCTTTTTCCCACAGTGGGGTGGTCCAGGGGGAGTTCAGACGTCACTTCCTAGTGATGGAGGAATTCTGGCAGAGAATTGATAGTGGCAGGACCCTCTGGAACTGTTGTGACAGTCCCCTTTCTAGGGGTTGCCATGGCCTATGCTGTGTGCTGCCCCCTACTATGATTGGCTCTGCACTTTGCTCTGACCTTTCTTTTCCTTCATAGGAGAACTGGCTTCCAAAACTACCATCCCCAAGTTTTGTCCACTGTTAAATGTCACCCCCTCCAACCATCTCAAACTTTCTTGCTTTGTTTATAGGGTCCCATGGGTCCCCGTGGTCCTCCTGGCCCCCCTGGAAAACCTGGTGATGATGTGAGTATACCCGCATAGTCAAATGACCTTCTGCTTTGAAAGGACCCACAGAGCCTGTGTGCTGGAGGGAGAAGGGAGGCACCCGGGGCAGCAGTGCCCCAAGTGAGTGGCGCGACTGTCAGTCCTAAACTCCAGTTCTGCCCACCAAGTGTGGCCATTGGGACTTAGCTCATGAGTTCCCTGAGGACTGCTTTGGATTCACTGAGAAGGGAAATAATTAAAACATCATTAGCCCTAGGAAGGGAAATTGAGAAATGAAAGAAGAGAGAAGAAAAACACAAGGCAGAAAGATGTTGAGAAGGAAAAACAAAGAGGGAATCACTCAACACCCCAACATTATCTCAATTGTAAATGAGTTAGAAAAAGCTCAGCCCGAGTCAGGATGTCTACAGAGGATGCAAGGGAAGCAGGGACAAGAGTTGGCTCTCAAGCTATGTTCATGAATAGCATTAGACAGTGAAGTCTCTTGAGGTCGGGGCACACTGGCCCGAGGACCAAGAGAATAACTGACCCGTGAGAGGCAATCAGGGAGCAGGTGTCAGAAGGAAGTGGGGGAGATGAGTGCACAGGTGGGCCAGGGTGTGGAGGGCTAGAGGAGAGACACCACTGTGGAGCGCACCCTCCATCAGGCTAGTGTGTCTTCGAGGACAGTGACCTCTCCTCTCTCTCTCTCTCTCTCTCCCCCCCACCAGGGTGAAGCTGGAAAGCCTGGGAAATCTGGTGAAAGAGGCCCACCTGGCCCTCAGGTAAAGCCCCACCTTTCCCAGCCTCAGCAGTCTTCCCCTTGTCTCCCTCCTTGCACCGTCTGGCTTATCCAGTTTAATTACTTCAGTGCAAAGCCAGGTTCTAACCTTGCCTGTGCGTACCATGCCTTCACGCTGGTGATCATGTGTGTGAGCACCAGGCTGCGGAGGCAGGGTTGGGGGGTTCTGGGTTTGGCTAAACGGACTGTCCGGTGCTGGGGTGTGTGTTCCTCCCTGGTGGCCCAAGTGAGCTGGCTCTGCGGGCTCTCCAGCAGCCCAGCACAGCCTTTGCCCCATTTTACCTGTGTCCTGAGTCCCCTCTTCGGATTGCAGGGTGCTCGTGGCTTCCCAGGAACCCCAGGTCTTCCTGGTGTCAAAGGTCACAGAGTAAGTATCATGGGCGAGGTTACTGGAAGGAAGGGGTTGCCTAGGGTAGAAGGGGCACTTTGGGGTATGAATATTCCTTCCTGTTTGGGTTCCAGAGTGTGATCAAGTGTTTTTTCATATTCTTCAGGGTTACCCAGGCCTAGACGGTGCTAAGGGAGAAGCTGGTGCCCCAGGCGTGAAGGTAAGGAGTGGGATGTGGCCAAGAAAAAGAAGACTTTCTGTCCAGCCAGGCAGATGCTGCAGGGTTTATGGAGCTAGGACAACAAAATAGTGTTGGTTGGGAATGCCAGGCCTGATCCTGACGGATGAACAACAGGCCCGAGAGCTTGAGGAATTGTCCCTCAAGGAGATCAAGCTGGGTGTCAGCTTAGAGCCCAGCCTTTCAGAGGCTTTCTCAGGGCCCAGACACTGACCTTGTGTATCTTTTTTTTCAGGGTGAGAGTGGCTCCCCTGGAGAGAATGGCTCTCCAGGCCCAATGGTGAGTATGGCTGCAGGTGCCCACTCTGGAGATGCCCCCAGTGCCTGTCAGATAGCTGCATTTTGGACACCTCCACTCCCTTGTACAAAGCAGATTTTCAGTTTTTGATATGATTATAAGCAAATAGCAGCAATCTGATTCCAATTCTATCTGATTATGAGCAAGCAGCAGCATGTAATAGATTACTTGTTCAAGATTTCACCAACATTTCCTTGAAATCACTATGTTCACACACTTAATCTGTGCTTCAAGTTTTAAATGTTGTGTTTATTTTATTTTATTTTTTACTTTTATTTTTTTTTTGGTGGGTACTGGGGGTCGAACTCAGGACCTTGTGTGCCAGCAGGCGCCCATGCTGCTGAGCGATATCACCGGCCCTTTTTTTGTATGTGGGTTCCGGGAATCGAACTCAGGACCTCGCGCTTGCCGGGCAGGCACTTATGCCACTGAGCTATCTCACCAGCCCTAAATGTTGTGTTTATTCTCAATGTTTTGGGGAACTCATCTGCTATAAGAACAAGCTATGTCTGTAACAAGGCTCCCCATAGGGAGCAACAGGCATGCTTGCAGGTTCTGCCTAGCAGAAAGCCCTATGACCTGTCTGAGTCGTGGGCTGGCCAGCAAGGTGGCATGGTCAGAAGATCCTCACTTTGCCTCCCAAGTCTGGGAGGGGCCTGCAGGTAGCAGTTGGCACACAGAGCACTGCTAAGCCAACTCATGCTTGGGCTGTGTGTCTTCCAGGGACCCCGTGGCCTGCCCGGTGAGAGAGGACGGACTGGCCCTGCTGGTGCTGCGGTGAGTAATGAACAAAGCCAAATGTCATCACAGTCCCAGCACGTTAGAGTTTACAAGCTTATTTCACTTGCCCCTCAGAACACCTCCCTGAGGTGTAGAAAGCAATCATCATCCCAGAAGAACACACCCTGAGTGTGCCCAGGAAGAGCCCCAGGCAGGGCCTGCACCACGCTAGGAGGGAGGGCTGGGGGTGGGGGGCTGGGGGTGAGATCAAGGCTCTCTCTTCACCGGTCTGGATTACTAGGTAACCCCTTCAGCAATCTCCAGCCTCCCCGTCAATCCAGGTGGAGTACATGGACAGCCTCAGTGAGAGCACTGCCACTCTGCTCTTTGTGTTTGCTCTGATGATCATGCCCTAGAAAAGGGTAGCAGAATCTAGCATCAACTCACAGGGCTCCATACTTGATGCTGTGCTAGCTATGGACACTACACCAATGGTCTCCATCGCATGAGCACTTCCTGCTTATCCCTACATGCTTTGCTTATCTAATCTTCCCCTATGAGATAGTTTCTGTTCTTTTCCCCATTTTAGAGATGAGGAAATACAGAAAGGTTCAATGTTAAGACAAGTGGTGCTTTGCAGCCTCTAGTTGCCATGGGGAATTATGAGCGAGGGGATTGGCAGCCAATGGAGGGTGCAGGTGCCAGATGGAGGCAGTTAGCTTGGATCCCTTAGCAATAGAGAGGCTTGTAGGTGCTTGGTCAGGCGAGTGATGTGCTGAAAGCCATGTTTAAAAAAGATTATGCTTTCTGGTGCTCCCACACCCCTCCCACCCAAACTCAGGCCCCTCCTCCAGGTCAGTGCGGCTGGAGCCAGAATAAATCAGCTGCACTCAGTGGCGCTGCTTTCCAGATGATGTATCTGTGTGGCAAACATTTCCCTCAAGAGCAGATCAGTAAAACTGTAGCAGAAAATGCCCCCCCACAGCCAGTATACTTCAGTTTCTGTTAGTGGCCCAGGTAACCTCCAGTTTACTTCAGTTCCTGTTACAGTTCCTGTTACTTCTGTTTCTTAGCACGGCTGGTCACAATAATGCATAGCTGGTCACTGATGCATATTGTAGGAACCAGTCAGAGACAGTCAAGCACTCTGCTTCTGTACTTCCTGCTTACAGACCCTATAAAAGCGCTAGCCTACCACTGTTCAGGGCCTGATATTTTGGGAATGATCCCGGTCAGTGCCTGTTGACATTAAATAAATCTGCCTTCAAATCCTTGGTGACGTTTTGGTGTTTCTGTTTGCCATTGCAAAATAACAAGCATCCGCAAGCCCCGCTCATGAGCCAAAGCTGCCATCGTGCCTTGTCCCAGGGTCACTTAGGAGAGGGGATGAGAGGGCCCCCGGGACTGCCTGGACACATGGCTGCTTCCATGGACCTGCAGGACCATGACTTTGGGCTTTGTGAGAGGCCCTGAGCCACAGTGGCCCTGCCCATGATGGGGCAAGGATGAGCTGCACCCCTGCTGCCGACCTTCTTCCTGGGTTCCTGCCTCTCCTAGCTGGCTCCTGTCCTCACAGTAGTCAGGCTGGAATTGTGTATGTAAGATTTGGCTTAGAACATTGACTCTGTTGTTTCTGCACCCTTCTCCACCCAGGGCCCTGCTCTGAGGTCTCCAGGTGGCCTTCTGGGCCTGGACTTCCAGAAGGTGGCTGTGCAGCCCCAGACACGGGCAGGCTTGTATAGCTCTCTCCCTTGGGCTGGACTCTGCCCTCTTGTCCACACTGCCGCAGGGAGAGCTGCAGATGCAGGCCTGGGCCTAGCGCAGGCCTCTCAGGGCAGCACAGCAGCTCCCCTTCTCTCATGTCCAGCCCTGGGCTGGCCAACCTTGGGGATCTTAAGAACACAGCTTCCTAAAGCACCCTGGCCAGCCCAGGAGAGTTGCAGAAATACTGATGCTGTTTCTTCCCTCTGATTATTCTTCTGCTAAGTCTTGTCTTGCTTTCCTTTTGAGTTCTAGTCTAGGTAGTTTCATTTGGGAGAAATGAAATAGCCTAAGTATTAAAGTATGAACTCCCTGCAAAACATCCTTCTCCTTCACCTTCTGAGGAGGGGCAGATGCTGGCAGATGAGGCTCAGCTAGGGAAATGTCCCCTCCTGACCTGCTAGGGCCCCTGCCAAGGACCAGATTCCAGGCCTAGTTCATTCTGCCCAGCCTGATGGCTCCTGGAGTTAGGGTAGAATTCCCTGGCCCTAGAGGGCCTTCAGAGAATCTGGGAGGTGCTCACCACAAACAAAGGAACTCCCCGAAGTGTGAGTCCTGCAGAGAAGACACTGGCAGCCTTGCCTTGCCCTGCAGAGCGGAGTCTCACAGGGCAGGAGCTCAGGTGTGGTTCTGGGCCTTTGCTGGTGCCCCATCTCCATCAAGTAGCTGTTTCCTAGGCCAGTGGGAGATATCCTGTGAGCATCTTCGTTTTCCTCAAAAACAGGTTGTGTGGGGAGGCAGAGCACAGAGGCAACCTGGAGTTAACCAGGAGGAGGCCTCAACAGAGCCGTAACAAAGCAGGTTAACCAAGCTGTGTATGTGCTCCCTTCTGTGTGGTTAGCAGGCACTGAGTCAAGGTTGCTGCTTGGCTATTTCATTTTCCTTTAGCCCAGTTCAATGAATCACTAAACGATGACTCAGCCTTAGAGTTAGGGGTATTTGGGGTCTAAATTGAAGTTTCTGAAACAAAGCGCCAGTTGGGAAATTATCCAAGGTCCATTAACCATGAGCACAACTGCTGCCCTCTGACTACCCACCCACGCCAGCGCCACAGCAGGTTCTGGCGGCAGGCTGTCCTGCAGCTCACGCCTGGCCGTCCTCCTCGTGCTCAGCCCTGGGACACCGGCATGGTGTCTCCCATGTTTTCTGGGAGGGTGGGTGCGGCTCTGTGACAGTGGGACTACTGGGCCTGTGCACACCTCTCACGGGGCTTCTTCCTTGCTCACAGGGTGCCCGAGGCAACGATGGCCAGCCAGGCCCCGCTGGGCCTCCAGTAAGTTCAGTTCGTCACTTTGTCCCCATGGTTGTTCACTGCCCTTGAACCACTCCCAGAAGCCTGCAGGGTTCGCACTGTACTCACTGGTGTTGGAGGGAGGAGGAGGAGGAACGTACCTTGGGCATGTTGGTGACAGCCTTAGAAGCGTCACTCTTCTCAGCTCCCTGTTAACAGTTTTGTGTCATTTTTTTTCTTGTACTAGAGATTGAAGCCAGAGCCTTTGCCCTGAGCTACAGCCCCCGCCCTTTAAATATTTATATATATTTTTAATCACGGGGAGCGATGTCCAAGGAGAATCTGCTTCTTACCATGTGTATAGGCAGAATTTGCTTTGCCTGCTGCAGCCAGGCAAAGTGAGGCATTTCTCCAGCATTCCCCGGGAACACGGACAATGGGGGCAGCCTCTGTCCAGGGAACTTTAGCCACAATGGACATAGAGCAAAATCAGTAAACAGGTGGGGGGAACATGAGGTAGGGAGGTGTCTCCTTTGGGGGCCAGAGGGATTCTGCCCAGATTCACCCTCCACCCCCCTTCTCTTTCCAGGGTCCCGTAGGTCCGGCTGGTGGTCCTGGCTTCCCTGGTGCACCCGGTGCCAAGGTGCGTGCTCTGTTCATCGAGTCACTCAGAAACTCCCCACTCCTCAAACCTTTCCTAGAGGCGTCTTGACACCTCCACTCTCCTTCTGAGAATTCTCCCCTATTCCACCCACTACAGCTCCCCCATAGGAGAGAAAGCCAAAGTTTCCAGAGTCACCCTCTGGAGGGGAGAATAAGATGGGATGATAGAAGCTGGAGGTCCAGTTACAGTTTCAGAGTAGGGAGAGGCAGACAGAGACGGGGAGATCCTGGAGACCCTGGAGGGAGCAGAAAACCAGGGTGGAGAGGAAAGAAGACAAGCCTGGGGGAATCCAGAAGCCGGGCAGGGGAAGAGGGCACCTTGCTTCCCTCTGTCCCCTTTGCATTTCTGCTTCACTTTGGGTGCCGGCCTCCTCCAAGCCACATTAATGGAGTTCTTCTAAAGATTAATAGAGGCCAGTGGGAGGCCAGCCAGTTCAGGGGAAGGCCCCCTAGCCCAGGAGGGATTCCAGCGTGAATGTCCCTGGGAATGAATAAGGAGCCTCCGTGTGTCACTGGCATCAGGTTGCTCTTCCCCTCCTGGGGGTTTCCATGGCAACCAGACAGTGTCTGAGGCTCAGGGAGCCGGGTGAAGGAGACTCATTGTGAAGAGGGACAGCAGAAGGTGAGGGGGCCTGACCTTTAGAAAATAATAATCACAAAAGTGAAGCAAGAATGTTCTGAGAAGAAACCCAAGGAGGCTCTGCCTTCTCTCTATGTCAGCAGCCCTCCCCAGGGACTCCCTTGTGCAGAGAGCCTGATCTCAGCGAGTTGTAACTTTCAGGAAAACAGGAAAATACAGCAGAGCCATTTTGCGGGGGGAGGGGGCTGCCAGAGGCTGGCAAGAATCAGGCTGCAGTTGGAGCAGAGAAAAGTAGAGTCGGGGCGCCTGTCCCAGCTCGCTTCTGCCCTGGCTTTCGTGCACTTCACAGCCAGGTAGGAGCGAAGCAGTGCTCTGAGCTGAATGCTCCAGGAAGCAGAAGTCAAGTGACTGGGAAGTCACCACCTCAAGTGTCTGTTCCTCCATTAGTAGGAAAATAGGATAGGACAGGAGAGATGGCCATCTAGGCCATCTGTCATTATCCCATGGTGCTAGGATGGCACACTGTCCCTTAACCCAGGCTTCTCTGACAGGTGCTGGCAGCCCAGCGGGCTGTCCACGGCTATAACTAAGCAAGCAACTGTGCTCCGTGTTTGTGCGGGCTTGCAGTGCAGAGGCCAGGAGAATAGAGAGGGCCGGAGTAGGAAGTCACCCAGGGCAGTCTGGTGGGGACAGAATTGACAGACCTGCATGTGAACATGTGTGAACACGTGTGCTCACGTGTAGAGCTGGTGTGTGCACATAACTGCACACTCAAGCAGCTGCCCTTGAGCTGCGGCCCAACCCTGGAGGCCTGTGCTCTCCGCTCTTCTCTTCATCCTCCGGGCTCTTTCCAGGGTGAGGCTGGCCCCACCGGAGCCCGAGGTCCTGAAGGCGCTCAAGGTCCCCGAGGCGAACCTGGCAACCCTGGGTCCCCCGGGCCTGCTGGTGCTTCCGTAAGTACAGCTCTTCTTTGCCTTGGGGGTCTATGGCCTTGTCACTCCTGACTCCATGTGTCCCTCTGAGGGGCATGAACCCCAATCACCAAAACTTCCTCCTGCCCAACTCCTTCCCTCTGACCTCCAGGAGGGATGGCTCCCTCCGTCCCCAGACCTCCCCTTGAAACATGAAGCAGGAACGTCCCTGAGTGGACAGCATCTGTCCTAGTGCCCTGCACTGGGACCCGCAGGGCTGGCAGGTGGCTGGGGTTCATTCTCTACTGCATATTTTGCAATGACTCTCTTGTTCAGGGAAACCCCGGAACTGATGGCATTCCTGGAGCCAAAGGATCTGCTGTGAGTGCTGCCCCTGGGCTGTTTCCTCAGGTGGGCTCGACCCTTCCTCCCTTCTTTCCTGACGCCCCTGTCTTCTGTTCACGCTCACAGGGTGCTCCTGGGATTGCTGGTGCTCCTGGCTTCCCTGGGCCCCGTGGTCCTCCTGGTCCTCAAGGTGCAACAGGTCCTCTGGGTCCAAAAGGTCAGACGGTAAGAACCCAAAGTGACCCCTATGTTCCCTCTTCTTCCTATGCTCTCCTGCTCTGGCCTCACCCCAGTGTCCTCTGAGGGCAGTTTGCAGAGGGTTTCTGGAGGTGGGCAGGCTCTGTGGAGAAAACCCAGTGTGAGTGTTGGCCTCTCTTCTTCATTCAGGGTGAGCCTGGTATTGCTGGCTTCAAAGGTGAACAAGGCCCGAAGGGAGAACCTGTGAGTATTTGCTTGCCAGCCAGTCTGGTCTTCATTGCTGCTGCCCTGGGGCACATAGCATCCCCCAATCCACTGTCCCTCTCCTGGAGCCATCCCCCAGCCCGCGCTTTCTTCCAGTGTACCTGAACAAGTAGGCTTCATGGGGCTAAGAGGACCCTGATACAGCTGCTCCCAGTTTGAACACTTTGAATTTTATACTCTCTCTCTTCCTGGGTTGCTTCTGCTCTCCCATGGTAGTTCTGTGTGGCCCTTATTCCCCAAGTCCCTTAGCCCTGAAATGTTGCCAAGGTCACTTCTGCACATGGAGCCAGGGCTTGCCTCAAAGCTGGAAGACTCACCCTGTTCTTCTCTGTGTTGATCTGCAGGGCCCTGCTGGCCCCCAGGGAGCTCCTGGTCCGGCTGGTGAAGAAGGCAAAAGAGGTGCTCGTGGAGAGCCCGGCGGTGTTGGGCCCATTGGGCCCCCTGGAGAGAGAGTAAGTGGATGAGGAGTCTCCTGTCTGGTAAACTAGTCTGTGGCTGAGTTCTTGCCGACTCTTGTGACTTTCTGGATAGCATATTCCTCTTCTCCATCCACCACCAAAGAGTCAGGGGTCCTTATCCTATTTGTGCCCTCTACCCTCATGATGACACAAAACAATGAACTCCTTTCCCAGAAAGGTAGCCCAAGAATGTAACCTCTCAGAGTCTTGCAGACTGTAGCTCCTGCTCCAGACAGGTTGTGGCTGGTGGGTGGATGGAAGGACTTCTAGAGTCTGCAGGTGAGGAGCTATTTTCACTCCCTGCCTCCTTCCCATTTCTCCTCAGGGTGCTCCTGGAAACCGTGGTTTCCCAGGTCAAGATGGTCTGGCAGGTCCCAAGGTGAGTGGGGAAGGAAGGGTTGGGTCTTCCACACACTGCTGGTTACAAGGCACCCTGCTGACACCCAGTCTTCTCTGGTATAGGGAGCCCCTGGAGAGCGAGGGCCCAGTGGCCTTGCTGGCCCCAAGGGAGCCAATGGTGACCCTGGCCGTCCTGGAGAACCTGGCCTTCCGGGAGCCCGGGTAAGTAGGGCAGCTGCTGTTGCCCTTGGCTTTGAGTTCTCACACCCTTCTTGCCTGCTCTTGCCAGCCTGTGCTGCCAGGATTGGGAGGGCCTGGGTCTGCCCTTGACACCACCCTCTTCTCTCTCCTGAACACAGGGTCTCACTGGTCGCCCTGGCGATGCTGGTCCTCAAGGCAAAGTTGGCCCTTCTGTAAGTCCGTCATGCTTGGGCTGCTGGGAGAATGGAGGATATCTTTGGGGAGGTGGTGGGAAGGAGTTTGGGTGGGGGGAGGCTGGAGTGCTGTGAAGTTGGGGCAGGGGATAGAGGGTGGGCTCTGGGGCCAGGTGTGGCCTGTGCAGTCACTGTGAGCTCTGAAAATGCCCCCCAATCATTTGGGGGCCTCTTCTGTGGGAAAGACAAAGCCCAGCATGCGCTTTCAGGGGCAGTCTTCCGAGTTCATAGCACCTTGTTGCGGCTGGGCCCAGATGTTTTGATTGGGGTGCTCGTCGCAGTCTTGCTCAATCCTAGATGCTACGTGTGTGACTGTGCCCCATCCTGTGCCTGCCGCACAGTAGGCACTCAGTTCATGTTTATGGATGGAAGTGGTCAGAGGGTCTATGTTCTGAGAATGGCATCATCTCTTTCAGGGAGCTCCTGGTGAAGATGGGCGCCCTGGACCTCCAGGTCCTCAGGGGGCTCGTGGGCAGCCTGGTGTCATGGGTTTCCCTGGCCCCAAGGGTGCCAATGTAAGTGACAATTTGCTCTTCTATTTCCTTCCATGTGGTGCTACCTCCCTCCTTGGTCCTTGGAGAAAGGGTTGGATCCTGAACAGTTAACCGAGGGACAGTGATGGTGGGATCTCTGTACCATGGGCAGCTCTGGCCCCCCATGTCCTATGGAAGTGCATGTGATCTGGACAAGGAGGCCCCTTTGAAGTTCAGGATATCACAGCCATGACATTGTGCCACAGGGCAATGCCCAGTGGCCTGGCTGCTTCTGAATATAACAGAAGGGTCCGATACTTGGCTTTATCCTCTGCTCCCATGAGGATAAACCTCCATGGGTCCCCGGTCTTCGCTACCCCCCACTCCCTCCACAACCTTCCACCTCATGGTCCTGCTATCTCCTTCCTCCAGGGTGAGCCTGGCAAAGCTGGTGAGAAAGGACTGGCTGGTGCTCCTGGTCTAAGAGTAAGTACCCTTCCCACTACCCATGGCTTGGTGTTGGCTGGACACTATCAGGGGACGGGGGTGTCCTCTCTAGGCATGGTCTTGGGATCCTACTTAACAAGAGTTGATTCCTATGGCTGATCCCACACTGGGCCAGGCCCTCTGGGATCCACCCAGGGAGACTTCTGGTTGCTAGAGGCAGCTGGCTGGGGAAATATGGGGATCCTTCCATGGAGAAAGCCAGAGACAATGGAAGAGCCAGTGAAGGAAGGGCAGGGAAGCATGGAAATGGAGTTCAACTGGGGGATCATGGAGATCTGGAAAACCTGGGCCAAAGAGTGCATCTGCCCAGTAGTCCTGGGGAACTGAAGAAAAATGTTCACATCATTATATGATCTTTTTCTCTGCCCTCCAGGGTCTTCCTGGCAAAGATGGTGAGACAGGTGCTGCAGGGCCCCCCGGCCCCGCTGTAAGTACCTACCCAGCCCCTCTGGGTGACTCTTTGGGAAGGGGCTTGGTGGGTAGAGGCAGGGGAACCTGAAGCCCTCCTAGTAATGGAGCTGACAGATGTGGAGCTGGGCTGAACTAGTATACATCCATCCCTAGCTAAGATGGGGTGTCCAGGAGGCAGTATGGAACCCATCCTGGTGGAGAGGGTGTGTGGATTGATGGGAAGGAGGCTCGCAACACACCATGATGTCCACCCTGCCCACCCTGATGACTATCCTGGGCCCCTCTAGCTGTGGCTCTCAGTTCTCTGGAGAGCTTTGCTCAGCTTACCTTCTCTTTTCCTCTATAGGGACCTGCTGGTGAACGAGGCGAGCAGGGTGCTCCTGGGCCATCTGGGTTCCAGGTAGGTGGCTGGACCCAGATTCCTGTCCAGTTCCTTCCTGCACCTAGGGTTCTCTGGGGAGCAGAGCGTGGGATGCCAGAGGTCTGAGGCTTCCCTACCCTCCTCACTCTCATTGCTGTCCCCTTTGGGTCTTTGCTAAAGGGCCGGGGAAGCCAACTCACTCCTCTGGTAACAGGTGTCACTCTCACTCTGGCTTCTAGGGACTTCCTGGCCCTCCTGGTCCCCCGGGTGAAGGTGGAAAACCAGGTGACCAGGTGAGTATGGGGCTCTTGGAGCCTGCAGCTTGTTTAGCTGATGCACAGGAGACAAGGGCAGAAAGGCATGACGAGCCCATGAGACCTGGGAATGTCCCAGACCTGCGTCCCAGCTCTGCACAGATGACAGTCTGAGCACAGCTCTCTCTGGGGGATGTTCAGACCCCTGTGGGAGGGCTGCACTGGGGGGCAGATTCCAGGATCATCACTCTCACTTCCTCCTTCGCTCTTCAGGGTGTTCCTGGTGAAGCTGGAGCCCCTGGCCTTGTGGGTCCCAGGGTGAGTGTCCTGTTGTCACCTTTGCTGGGGGTCTCCTTGGGTCTGCCCTCTCTCTGTGTGGTTTTGCCAGGGCCTCCCAGCCCCGGTCCCAGGGCCCCACTCCCCTCCCCCCTGCTCCTTCCTGCTTCTCCTGGCCTCCCTGCTGATCTGCCCCATGACTGACTCCTCTGTCTGCCGCAGGGTGAACGAGGCTTCCCAGGCGAACGTGGATCTCCCGGTGCCCAGGGCCTCCAGGGTCCCCGTGGCCTTCCTGGCACTCCTGGCACAGATGGTCCCAAAGTGAGTGAGGCTGAGACCTGGGGAGTCTTCTGGGGAGTGCTGGAAGGCATTGCTGAGGGGGAGAGGGAGGGAAGGGGCTCAGGAGGAGAAAAAGTAGGAGGAATGAGGGGAAATGAAGGGAAGAAAAGAGGGGTTGGGATGCAGGTTTCCCAGACCGTGTACACTAGGGCTCTAGGGGAGGTGCTGCCCACCAAGACTCCTCTTGCCTCCCACCCAGGGTGCATCCGGCCCAGCTGGCCCCCCTGGGGCTCAGGGCCCTCCAGGTCTGCAGGGAATGCCTGGTGAGAGGGGAGCAGCAGGTATCACTGGCCCCAAGGGAGACAGGGTGAGTACTGGGTTTAATGTGCCTCTCCCCAAAGCCTCAACTTTGCCACATTTCTCACTCCCTGTCCCCCTGGGGATGAGGGTCCTGGTTACCCTTTCTTGAGAAGCTTGGAGACTTCCTTCCAAAGCTTTCAGCCTTTTAGTGACATCCTCACCCCCATCCCTTCATCTTGCTCCATTATTCCTTGTCACCTATGCTGAGGCCATAACAAATCCTTCCTGAGCAGGGACTGAACTTAGAATGCCAGTAGGGTGGGACTGAGCCAGCAAAGGGGTCCTGAAGTGCCCCCAAGGCAGCTGCTTTTCTCTTCTTCAGGGTGATGTTGGTGAGAAAGGCCCTGAAGGAGCCCCTGGAAAGGATGGCGGACGAGTAAGTGACTGCTAGTTGCAGGACTTGGGCATTGAGGTGGGGCAGGTACAGGGATACCATGGACTCCAGGGAGGGAACAGAAAACCATAGGGACTTCCCTGTCAAAGCTGGGAACCAGGGCCGGTGAGATGGCTCAGCGGCATAAGCACCTGCCTGTCAAGTGTGAGGGCCCGAGTTCAGCTCCGGGCACCCACATACGAAGAAAGGGCCGGTGATATCGCTCAGCAGCACAGGCGCCTGCTGGCACGCGAGGTCCTGAGGTCGACCCCCGGTACCCACAAAAAACAAACGTAGCAGGAGCTCTGGGGACCATGGGAGGGAACACCAAGGTCCGCTGGGTGTGGCGCCAGGGAGACCCTGTACGCTGCAAGTGTGTGGCTGACTCTCCTGCCTCCCTTACCCCTGCCTTCTCTCTCCCAGGGTCTGACTGGTCCCATTGGCCCTCCCGGACCAGCGGGTGCCAATGGCGAGAAGGTGAGTTGTGCCTGACCTTCCTCACTGGTCCCCAGGCCCCAGCAAGGCTTGTTCTCACCTCCTAGCAGAGATGGCGTCTTTTCCTCCTCATCATCTATCACCTTCCTGCCACTGTCACTGCAGGAGTGAAGGGTGGGGGTCCTCTCAGCAGTGAAGCCACTGGCTTTGTGCCCTGCTTGGCAGAGCAGCAGCTGGACTAGGGGTGAAAGGCCCTGAAGAACTGCTGGGGAGGCTGAAACAAGGAGAAAACAGGCAGGGCTTCCTGGGTGCCCTTGGCTCTTGAGGGGCCCCACTCTGATACATCTCCTCATCTCTGGCTTGCTCTAGGGAGAAGTCGGGCCTCCTGGTCCTGCTGGAAGTGCTGGTGCTCGTGGTGCCCCGGTGAGTAGCTACTCCAGAGGCCAGGGAGGCAGCTCTACCCTTAGCCCACCCCGCAGTCTGCCTCACGCAGCTTCCTCCCTGCCCAGGATGTAGTCAGGGAGCAAAGCCTTTGGGCCACAGATCCTCTCTTCCAGAGAGGCTTTCCACCCTGGGTCCCTTCATTTGGGACTCAAACCACGTTCAGATGCCTTCTAGGGGTGACTGGTCATGAGACCGGGCTGGGCAGGGGGCTTTGGGCTCTTGGGAGGGCACTGAAGGAAGCAGGCAGCGGCACCTGACCTCTCCTGGGATGCTCCTCACAGGGTGAACGTGGGGAGACTGGGCCTCCCGGACCTGCTGGATTTGCTGGACCTCCTGTGAGTACCTCCCTTCACCCCAGTCCTAGCCCCTGCCACAGGCTGGCTCCATATTCAGCACCCAGGGGTACCCTCTAGCGTGTGGAGAAGGGAGTGAGGGAGGGAGGGAGAGATAGAATTTCAAGAAGAGGGAAATGGACTCTCCCCTTTTCTTTCATGCCTCCTGTCTTCGACCCAATCTTCATATCCAGACTGTACATGTACACGCACACACATTCCTGGAGCCTTTGGCCCTTCCTCACCTATCCCCACTTCTGGTTACAGGGTGCTGACGGACAGCCTGGTGCCAAGGGTGAGCAAGGAGAGGCCGGACAGAAAGGTGATGCTGGTGCTCCTGGTCCTCAGGGCCCCTCTGGAGCTCCTGGGCCTCAGGTAGGTGAAGCCGAGCTCCCTCAAAATTGTTCCCATGAGAAAGGGGTGGCTGGATGCAAGAAGAGAGGCCCTGGTAGGCGGGACAGAGAGCGAATGGCGAGGAGCCTGGGGGACACTCTGCTCAGACAGGGGACGGGGCTCTCGCTGGGGTGTGGGGTACTCAGGTGGGGTGTTGGAGGACTGGCACAAAGTATAGACTGTGTCTCCACTGACCACAGACAGCCAGGGGACACCGGTCTCCTGGGGGTGGGTAAGGGGACAGGAAAGGCTTTCCTGGAGGTGAGGCCTTCTGTGGGTTCCTGGTTAGCTTCTCCAGAGTCTCCACTGGCGGAGTGGGTAAGCTGCCCGGCTTCTCCGGGCTGCGATCGTACTGCCAGGAAGCTGTACTCTGAACACCCAGCCCTCAGGAGTCCAGTGCTGGGGCTCAAAGTCTCACTGTCTCCTTCCCTTCCCAGGGTCCTACTGGAGTGACAGGTCCTAAAGGAGCCCGAGGTGCTCAAGGGCCCCCGGTAAGTGAGGCCCTCTACTTCCTCCCCAACCCTGACTCACCAAGCTAATTGATTCCTGAGGTGTTCAGGATTCTCCTTCTTCCTTCTCAGTCCTATTCATGCCCCAGCCCAAGCTCATCCCTTGCCAGGTGGAGCAAAGGGATCTCTTTCTGCTGGCAGTCATTCTGGAAGTCCCTAGCCCTAGGCTGGCTGCTCATGTGCCCTGCGGGCAGGAGGCCCAGATGCCTGGTTCCATAGTCCAGCAGGGCTCTTTCTCCCTTTCTAGCTCCCCTCATGCTGATTTGCAGCCGTCTGCTGCTGAAACATCCCCTTCGCCCCTGCCCTGGCTCCTGCTGGTTTGATTCTTGGCCCTCCTGAGGGCCTGAGGTATTCAAAGGTTCTCCTTTCCTCTTGCAGGGAGCCACTGGATTCCCTGGAGCTGCTGGCCGCGTCGGACCCCCAGGCTCCAATGTAAGTGTCACTTTGGCTGGTGTCTACCTTACACCTGGGATGGGAGGCAGGAGTGGCTTTGTCTGGCCTAGTCCCCACCAACAGAGGTCTAGAGAGCTCCAGGCTGACCCCGTTCCTCTGCTCATTTCCACTCCTCGGAGGACTCGCTAACTGGCCGTGGGGACCTGTCCCCCTCTAGTCAGCTAGGGGCAGGGCAGGACCTGTCCCCCTCTAGTTAGGGGCAGGGCGGGACCATGCAACCTTCTCCGCTGTCTTGGGCTCCCTCCTCAGACTTCCATCTCAGTAGGCAAGAAGGGCTGGCATGAATGCCTCTATCCCGGACACATCTCTAGAGCGCATTCTGTGTACTTGGCTCTGTGCTTTATAAGGAAGCCTGTAAGGCCCAGACCTGACTTGTAGGAGGCTTCAAGAGGGAGTAGAGATGAGGAAAAGTCACTCAGCTCACCAAGGGAAAGTGCAGAGGGAACTATGCTGGGGTGAGCAGAAGGGTGGGGTGAGGAACAAGGTTGGGGCTGTTCCTTGAAGACTGGAGGACTGAGGACAAAGTGTAAGAGGCAAGAGGGATTCTACACGGCCCGGAAAAGGTTAAGTGTGCAGGGGCTAGTGCGGGGCTGTCACAGAGAAGAGCCCAAAGAGGTAGACTGGGTTGTGGTGTCAAGCTGCCCTTAGTGTGGGCAATGAAGTCCCCACAGGGGATCCGCTTCCTTGAGGTCAAAGTGGCAGCCTGGATGGGAAGGGAGCGACAAGTTTTCACATTTTGCACTTGCTCCTCTTAGGGCAACCCTGGACCCCCCGGTCCTCCTGGTCCTTCTGGAAAAGATGGTCCCAAAGGGGCTCGAGGAGACAGTGGTCCCGCCGGCCGAGCTGGTGACCCTGGCCTCCAAGGTCCTGCAGGACCCCCCGGCGAGAAGGGAGAGCCTGGAGATGATGGTCCTTCTGTAAGTCCCTGCCAGGCTTGTGCCAAGGTCCCTGGTCGCATGGTTGTGGGACTCCTGAGCCCTAAGCACAGGGCTGGAGGTTGCAAGGGCTATGTGGATGAGGAAGGGTGCTGCAGCTCTGTGTCAGTCCTCACCTCCTGCCCATCCTCTCCTAGGGTGCTGATGGTCCTCCAGGTCCCCAGGGTCTGGCTGGACAGAGAGGCATTGTTGGTCTGCCAGGACAGCGTGGTGAGAGAGGATTCCCAGGCCTGCCCGGCCCATCGGTAAGTGATGGGTGCTCCTCCTTCTAGCCCAACTGGGCAGTGCCTGGCCCAGCCTGAGACTCTGAGCACAGTGCTCCTGGTGCAATCGCTGGCCTCTGCAGAAACCACGTCCTCCCACGTCTTTCACTCACTCCGCACTCTCAGAACTGTCCCTTCATCAGTCCTGTCCCTGAGGGGGGTTGTGGGGCCCAGGAGGGATGTTTAGGGCATGTACCCATGGTCCTTGTCTCTGTCCCTGCAGGGTGAGCCTGGAAAGCAGGGTGCACCTGGTGCATCTGGAGACCGAGGTCCTCCTGGCCCCGTGGGGCCTCCTGGCCTGACTGGTCCTGCAGGTGAACCTGGACGAGAGGTGAGTGGGGAACACCATTGGGGTGATCCTGACTAGGGAGAGGGCCCTGGAGAAGGGGATGGTAGTGTGGGCTGATAGGCCCAAGAGCACAGTGCCATGGGAGGCCACAGGTGAGACAGCACAGACATTGGCACACAGGGAAAAAGGAGGGCAAAAGCTTGGAGAAGCAGCTTTGGCTCCAAAGTACTGGTTGGACAGAAGAGAACAGGCCTGGGCTTCTCGGGAGAATAGGAGGGTGAGGTGGGTCTGGCCAGGGAGCAGCTCTGACTGTATTCTTGTCTTCCTTTGCTCAGGGAAGCCCTGGTGCTGACGGCCCCCCTGGCAGAGATGGTGCAGCTGGAGTCAAGGTGACTATTTCATGTCTCTGCGTGCACTGGGCCTAAAAGGTCAGCTGAGGGCAGGTGGGCTTTGACCTTGTCTCAGTCTAGAAGGAACTTCTGTCCTTGCCTCTTCTGGAATGTTCTGCTCTGAGCCTGAGCTCTCTCGCCTGATAGGGGGATCGCGGTGAGACTGGTGCTGTGGGTGCTCCCGGAGCCCCTGGGCCTCCTGGCTCTCCTGGCCCCTCTGGCCCAACTGGCAAGCAAGGAGACAGAGGAGAAGCTGTGAGTATCCTTGATTCAGTAGGAGGTGGTGGTGAGGGGTGGCCGAGTCAGCGGGGAGCGCTGCCACGTCACCCTCCCCTGTGCAGTCCTTAGGTCCAGGGGTCTCTGGCCTCTGGGCAGCAGTCTCAGTGCTCAGCCCAGTGGCAGGTGTGGAAGGCTGTCCCCGTCCCTCATACTGCTTTTCCCTCACATTACTCTTATTCTTCCCTCACAGGGCGCGCAAGGTCCCATGGGACCCGCAGGACCGGCTGGAGCCCGCGGAATCCCAGTGAGTATTAGAGTACCCTATGCTGGGACTCCCACAGGGCAGACCTGGGACAAACAGAAGGCTCCCGCTGGCCCCCACCTGCTCTAATCCATGTGTGTCTTATTCCCAGGGCCCTCAAGGCCCCCGAGGTGACAAAGGAGAAGCTGGAGAGCCCGGAGAGAGAGGAGGGAAGGGACACCGTGGCTTCACTGGCCTGCAGGGTCTGCCTGGCCCCCCTGTGAGTATCACTGCTTGAGTAGTTCTGCCCAAAGCCTCATGCTGCTCAGAGCCCACCTGTGCTTTGCCTGCTGCCAACGCAGCTGAGGGTCACTGTCAGAAACCCCCTGGGCTGCCTCAGGGTGGAGAGGGAGGGAGGGGAGGAAAGGGAAGGGGAGGGACACACAGCTGCTTCCCACCTCCCCAGGTAGACAGTTTTATGTGTTTGTCTGTGCTGACCTCTGCCCTTTGCTGCTTTCTTACACAGGGTCCTTCTGGAGACCAAGGTGCTTCTGGTCCTGCTGGTCCCTCTGGGGCTAGAGTAAGTGAGATGGAGTTAGGGGATGGAGTGAGCCCTCCCAGAAGGGTGGGAGTTCTGAGGGGGAGGGGACACTGCTGCCTCATCACTCAAAAGGTACCTGGAGAGAGGTAGGGCTGATTTCCTGTGAGGAATATGAGGCCAGCTCTCCACGTCAGTCCCCAGTGGCAGGATTTTACAGATAGGAACTTAGGAGGGTGGGAAAGCCATGAAGTGAGCCTGCTGGTTGCTGGACAAAGAGAGACCAATTTTAGGCGCCATGGCTCAGCAGCGTGCCTGTGCTATCAGGGTGGCCCCCTGACCGGCCATAGCTACTCCCCAGCCTCCGCTCCTTTCTTATTATCTCTTCTCTCTCCTGGTTTATAGGGTCCCCCTGGCCCTGTTGGTCCCTCTGGCAAAGATGGTGCTAATGGAATCCCAGGCCCCATTGGGCCTCCTGGTCCCCGTGGACGCTCAGGCGAAACTGGCCCTGCTGTAAGTGTCTGGACCCCGTCCCTGCTGTCTGAGGTGTCCCCGGCATCTCTCTGGTACTTGGGACCCCTTTGGGGGCATGGTCCTGCAGCTTGTGGTGATGGTGTATTTTATCCTGAGGTCCCCTCCAACAGGGGCTGAGGAGGAAATGGGGTGGTGCTATGGTTTTCTCGGTCCCTCCCGGCCCCGGCATGGGACTGGAAAGAGGACACTCTGATACACATAGCAGCGGGGGAGGGGACGGACACAGGCGGGGCTCCTCCCCATGGTCCCTGCCTGACCTCTGTTTCCTACTGCAGGGTCCTCCCGGAAATCCTGGCCCTCCTGGCCCTCCAGGTCCCCCTGGCCCTGGCATTGACATGTCCGCCTTTGCGGGCCTAGGCCAGAGGGAAAAGGGCCCTGACCCACTGCAGTACATGCGGGCTGACCAGGCAGACAGTACCCTGAGACAGCACGATGTGGAGGTGGACGCCACACTCAAGTCCCTCAACAACCAGATCGAGAGCATCCGCAGCCCCGAGGGCTCCCGCAAGAACCCTGCCCGCACCTGCCGGGACCTGCAACTCTGCCACCCTGAGTGGAAGAGCGGTGAGCCCGGAGGACAGGGTCCCCACCCTGGAGATGCCATGGCTACTTTCAGCAGCAAGGCAAAGGCACCACATAGTGCAGGGCGGGAAGGTTCCAGCAGATGGCTACTTCCCCATCTCACCTGTCCTGCCACAGCAGAAGTGACGTCAGGGGGGTTCCACCCCTGGGGGACACTGCTCATTCCTTTTTTGCCCATGTTCTTTAATATTAGACATTCTTCCAGGTCTCCTGGCCCTTGTGTCATTTTATCTCCCCTCCCTTTAGGCCACACACAAGCCTGCCCTTTCTGCACCCCAATTTCCCTGCACGCCCTCTGTCCCTGTCAGCCTGACCCTTGAGGGACTCTGAGCCTGATGAGATGCTGCCTCTTTCTGTGCAGGAGACTACTGGATTGACCCCAACCAGGGCTGCACCTTGGATGCCATGAAGGTCTTCTGTAACATGGAGACGGGCGAGACCTGCGTCTACCCCAACCCAGCCAGCGTGCCCAAGAAGAGCTGGTGGAGCAGCAAGACCAAGGAGAAGAGGCACATCTGGTTTGGAGAAACCATCAATGGTGGCTTCCACGTGAGTATCTGGGTGCTTTAGGCCCAAGCTGGCTTCTCAGACTTTCTTTTTTCTTTCCATGGATGCTTTTAGCATCTTCCCCAATTCTCCACCAGCTTTCCTGTGGTCTTGAGAGGAAGGAAAGAGGAGGAAGAGTATTATTCCTCATTTAGAGTTGGAAAAGAGGTCCTCTGAGCTTGTTTTGCTCCCTGGAAGCAAAAATATCCATTCCTTGCTGCCCCAGCACCCCATCAACTCCTGAGACCTGAACAGTGGGCACCTCTGCAGCGAATGCTGGCACCAGGCCTCACATCTGCCTCTCTGCCCCCACAGTTCAGCTATGGAGACGACAACCTGGCTCCCAACACTGCCAACATCCAGATGACCTTCCTACGCCTGCTGTCCACTGAGGGCTCCCAGAACATCACCTACCACTGCAAGAACAGCATCGCCTACTTGGACGAAGCAGCTGGCAACCTCAAGAAGGCCTTGCTCATCCAGGGCTCCAATGACGTGGAGATCCGGGCTGAGGGCAATAGCAGATTCACATACACCGCCCTGAAGGATGGTTGCACGGTGAGTGGGGCTGGCAGGAGCCACCAGTGAGAAGAGCTGCCCAGGGTGCTTGGTTTGGACAAGGCTGAGGGTTGGCCAACAGTGGCAGGATCATCAGCAGTCAAGTTTAAGGCATTACATCGAGAAGACAAGCAGAGTGACAGGTGAGGGAGGGGTACATATTGTTCAGTCAGCTCATCCACTCCCTGGCTTAGAGGAAATAAGGCTGTGCCTGGGCCTCAGGGATTCTTGTAGATTAGTAACTTGTGATGTAATATGAAATGGGCACACCTATGAGAGAGAAGATGGGGTCACAGTTGGGGAGCCCACCGTGAGGGCAGAGAGTGTGGAGAGGGTGGGGGACAGGTTGGTGGAGGAGGACTTTGCTGCTGAGAATAGGAGTTGAAGAGGAGAGGGCTTGGGCAAGGGGGGAAGGGGTCTGCGGCGCTTGCTGAATGTGGCTGACAATTTGTGGTTGCTCAGTTTTGGAGTCCTGGGCAGCTGACACCAAATTGCAAGGCATCTACTGAATAGCATCTCCTCTCTTTCTCCCTAGAAACACACTGGTAAGTGGGGCAAGACTGTCATCGAATACCGGTCACAGAAGACCTCACGCCTCCCCATCATTGACATTGCACCTATGGACATAGGAGGGCCCGAGCAGGAATTTGGCGTGGACTTAGGGCCTGTCTGCTTCTTGTAAAAACCTGAACCCAGAAACAACACAATCAATTACAAACCCAAAGGACCCAAGTACTTTCCAATCCCAGTCACTCTAGGATTCTGCACTGAATGGCTGACCTGACCTGACGTCATTCATCCCACCCACTCATGGTTTGGACTGGTCTCCCTTCTCTTTCTAAGAGACCTGAACTGGGCAGACTGCAAAATTAAATCTTGATGTTCTATTTATTTATTGTCTTCCTGTAAGACCTTTGGGTCAAGGCAGAGGCAGGAAACTAACTGGAATGAGTCAAATGCCCCCTGAGTGACTGCCCCCAGCCCAGGCAAGAAGACCCCCTGCAGGTGCCGGGCACAGGAACTGTGTGTCCTACACAATGGTGCTATTCTGTGTCAAACACCTCTGTATTTTTTAAAACATCAATTGATATTAAAAACAAAAAAAAATATATTGGAAAGTACACACTGACTTGTGCTTTGTTCTTGAGTTTCTTCTGTGTTAGTCCTTGATTTTGTAGGAATACTCAAATGTGGTCCTAGGGCCTTTTTCTGGTGACTTTTCAACCAAGAGTGAGGACACTGAAGTCACACTGCCTGGTTTAGTGACCTCGCACACTTACAGATTCAGCTCTTTCATAACCCTTGAAAATGCATGGAACCCAGTGGTGAGCTAGGGCCAGAAACCAAGTGTATTATTAGTCAGATTCATGTTGCTACAATGAAGGACCTGTCACAGGTTACTCTGAAGTAAAGAAGGCTTCCCTTGGCTCACAGCTCTGGGGGTTTAAGTCCAAGGTCAGGCAGCCCTGGGGAGAAGGCCACACATCATGGCAGGAGTACCTAGAGGAATACAGTCTCGCATCATGAGCCAGGAAGCAGGAAGTGACAGGAGACCAGGGTCCCACAGGGTCACACACTCCCCTCTGAGAGCGCGGCCCCAGTGACCTCCTTTTAATAGCATCGCCCTGGGGACTGAGCCTTTAACACAGGACCTTCGAGGGACACTATCCGTATTCAAGCCAGAGTCCTAGGACTTGGGGAGGAGGCACACCTGAGGGATGGCCTTGCTGTGGAGAGTAAACACTGCGTCTATAGTCAAGGCCGAAAGCACTGCTCTGGCCAGTTGGCAGCCCTGTGCTCTCTGCTCCTGCTGCTCTCTTGTCCAACCCAGCCTGAACGCCAGGATCACTGCTGATTCCCCACCCCTGAGGCCCCAGGAAAGGCAGAAGTTCTCTCCAACCACAGCACCCGTCAGACAAATTCCTGAGGGAGCAGGAAGGCTGGGACAGAGCCAGCTCACTGACAGGGAGGGCTTGGTCAGGTCACTCTTCCCGTCTTGAGCTTCCTGCCCTCTATGAAAGTGGCGCCAAAAGGCTTTGGGTTGGGATCGAGCAGGCTAAGCACACGCTAAGAATTATTCTCAACCCCCTCGGGTCCTGGGTAAATCATGGAACAACTTCTGACACAGCGTTCCTTTTTGCTTGCTTGGTTGAGGTGCTGAGGGTTGAACGTACTGAGCTACATCCCCAGCCCTTTTAAAAATTTTATTTTGAAACAGGGTCTCACGAAGTTGCCTAGGCTGGGCTCTAACTTGCATTCCTCCTACCTCAGCCTCCTAGAGTGCTGGGATTGCAGGTGTGCAACACCACACCCTACCTAGTGTTTCTTTCTAAGTGAGTTAAGGAACACAGAATCGTAGAGGAGTGCTGACAAAGTGATGAAGAATTTTACTTCAAGAGGAAAGAATGATTGCTTTGCCTAGTAACAAAGACATCTGGGACCCCAACTGATTCATGCAAGGCTTTTAACAAATAGGCTCTTGTGATAATTTGTTCCATACTTCGGGCCAGCATCCCTGGGATAGCTAACCCAGAGACCTGGGGAGCCATGCTGTGGGGCAACTAGGACTGCGGAAGAGTTGGTGGAAGTAAGCGGCAGACCGTAAGTGGCCCAGCCAGCAGAAAAGCTTTCAACGAAGTCACGAACTTCCAGCTAAGTCTCTCGACACGTCGCATCGGGAACTGTAAGCCTTGGCACATGCGGATGCTCAGTGAATACTTCCACAGAATGAGTAAGCATATAAATAAATGGAGATTTCTGTATGCTGCAAATCTTTGGCCAGGTGACCCAGTATAGTTTGAGATAAAAGAAGAGGTCACACTGCAGGCTGAGCTTTTTATGACAGAGAAGCCATCTCTGGCAGGGCCTTACCTCCAGGAAATAGTCTGCAATTTTTTTTTTTTTTTTTTTTTTTTGAGACAAGTTCTCATTACATAGTTCAAGTTGGGTTTGAATTCACTATGTAGCCTAGGCTGATCTTCAATTCACAGTGATCCTCCTGCCTCAGCCTCCTGAGTTCTGGGATTATATGTGCACCACCATGCCTGGCCACTCTAAAAATTTTGATCCACTGGAGACACATAGGTGACAGTAATGACACCTGAGTCAACCATACCACCCTTATGACTTGGGACTACTGAAAGGAAATTCTAGAGTTGTTCAAGAATTGACAGCTACCATGAAAAACTGCAGAGCATCCCGAAGTGCAGTTTAGGATACTAAGAATATAAGTAGGTATGAGGATCGATAATGTTGAGATCAGACTTATTGATACATGTTTAAAATTCAACTGCTGTCATTTAATATTAACCAGATTTTAAGGTGATATCAGGAAGAAATATTACTGAAGCACATGGTCACAAAAAATGATTCAAAACTGAGGTATCAATAGGAGTAACTTTTTGAAAATTACATGAAAAACATGGTAGCAACCACTTGGAAAATGGGAAAACTATAGAGAAAACACAGCTGTGTATGTAAGAATTTTACACGTTTAGGGCATGTTCTTGCTCCTCTGCAAGTGAAGAGAATCCTTCAGGACCAGTCACTGTCACAGCCCCATGCACACCCATCACACGGCCCCGCACCACTGAAACCCCAGGGCTCAGCCCTCTGCTTTTGCCTTACTCAGTCATGGCTAATGTCAGCCGAATAGAAAATTTAGCCTTAGTGAGAAGATTCAGAGTAGAAAGATCATTAAGAAAATACTGAAAATCCAAATAAGGTAGGGGGAAGAAAGCTCATATACAACAAGGTCACCAGCTGCTGCTCTGAGGCCTCTTAGGTCTCAGAGGATTTCTTGAGACCTCTGTGTTGGGAGGGCTGGAGCCTACCCTGGCTGAGCTCTGGACCTGACCACTGAAGACGGCCACCAGTCTCCACCGTCGCGCTACTACAGCCAGCTGTGGTCAAGCAGGTGGAGGCAGTTGAGGAAACTTCCAAACTCAAACCACGTCTTATTCAGAACTAAAGCCAGATGAGGGTAAGGGGGCTTCGGAAGCAGCTCCTCTCTCTCCAGGCATCTTTGTCCTGCCATTTCCGACCTCCAGGGTGCACTGTGTGCTCTGTTCTGGAAGAACAGGGCAGCCAGGTGGCCTGGAGAAGCAGGCAGAAAGTGGGACAGCTTGCTGTGACAAGCACTCACAGGGACAGAGACCACAGGCAGGGATCCTTCTCTTTCTTTCCCACAGTACTTCCTGTGCTGACCCACCTGGCAGGCAATCAAAAGAGACACAGATAAATCAAAAGCAGGATTTATTTATTTTTCTATCAAATCCCCAATCCATGTTCCAGCCAATGGATGAAGGGTAAATCAAGGCTCACAAAGACTCTTGGTAGAAACAACTGTAACTTCCTACAGGATCTCTCCCCCACAAAGAAAAAAAAAAAACCTTTGTCTTTTTTAAAAGCTCCTAGACATCTGGGAACAGATGAAACAAATGCGTATCGAGCGGGTCTGTGCTGTCTTCTTTCAGGTGTTCCAGGGGTCCCTCCCTGCTGCCACTTCTGTACCCACGAGGCACCGACAGAGCTGCAGCTGCACTAGCGGTGCTGTCTCCACATTACTCTACGATAACTTAGACCCATGGTATGGTCTCAGCTTATCAGGCCTCAAGAACAGCTGAAAAGATCTGAATTAAATTCTTCAAACCCTTATCAAGTACTAACTATTTGCTGGGCACAGGGTAGGCACTGGGCAGTGATTCTGCTGGCTCTGGCAAACACACATGGTGATGTAGCAACTTTTTCCCTAAGTGGCAGGAAGGTGTTTGTTGGGGGTTAACAGAGCCGATTCCTCCTCTGCTTCAAACACCTATGGTCAGTGGTGAACTCGGCCTGGGAACAGATGCTGGGCTCTCTTCTACAGGTGCTGCCATGGAGAACTAAGAGCAGGTACTACACAGCTGTGGAATTTGCTCCACAATCCACGTAGTGATGTGTCTCCAAGGAGCTCTGGGTTGTGAGGCCGATGTATGAAATCTTCACTGAAGTTCTACGGAAAGGAAATCCAAGAAGAGATGAAATAAGCAAAAAAACTGCCCAATTTCTTGCAAGTTCAGCAACAATACCCACAGACCCCAGGCACAAATCTTCATGATTCTATAACCAGGATGCCAGAGGCTCTTTCCATGTCCAAAGATGCTATGTCATGAGGTGACCTTCTAAATGAGCTGTTATTAATCAGGGGTGATTTTACTTCTCAAGGACTTTGGCATTGTCTAGAGACATTCTGGGTTGTTACAAATGTGGGGGCTGAGTGTTAGTAGTGCCTAGCTGGTGGAGACCAGGGATGCTGTTAAAAATCCTACACTGTGCAGGACAGCCCCCTACAATAGAACTCTCTGGTCCAAAATGTCTACTGTGCTTTGGCTGAGAAACCTTGCTCGAATCCTCATACTTCAAATGTCTGTAGCAGAGCCTGTCACCTGCAAATGGAACAGTCACAGTCCAACATAACCCTAAAGGTCCGTGACATGTGGTGATACTGGTGGCTGCAGAGTGTGGCCACATGTATGTACTTACACCTTGAGAAAGCTTTTCTGTTCTTCACTGGTCTCATTAGGATTCTAAATGGATCACATATGTTTAATTAAACTAGACCCCATTTCATGGAGAAAATGACATGTTCCACTGTTCACTGTGACTTCTGCAGGGGATCTGGCTGCCACATCAAGAGAATGCCAAGGGTGTCCTGGGTCTGTCGTGAGGCGTGGGGGCCCCTCTTTGGCTACATGCCTCTGACAAAGGTGTAAAAGCTCTCAGGACCTGATGGTCCAGGCTCAAAGACAAAGGCCATGGAGACAGGGAAACAAGTGACATACCGCATGAAGATCACTATGTTGTGCACCAGGATATTAGGTAATGTGCAGAAGAAGCTACCAAATAGCAAATACGGAAATGGTTAGTTTGGTATAAAACAAAACAAAAAACTAGAAGAACCAGTAGAGGAGTGCTGAGTTACACTGTCAAATTATTTGGGATGCCTTCTCTCACCCACACCCACCCTTCCAACCTAGGTGCCCAGGCCCACTAATGCTGAGCCACTACGAGTGTCAGTCTCATCTATCCACATGGACACCCTTTTCTGTTTTGTCAAACCCGTCATAGAAATGCTGGAGCTTGGTAATGTTTCTAGTGCTTAATGTTCTCTCTTAGAAATTCAAGCACTTTAGTCGCATATCAAAAGACATCTTCTTCAAACAAACATAAATGTGGTTAAAGCTAAGAAGCCCACAGGTCAAGGCTGGGACTTCAGGCAGGGACAGGCTCCAGTCAACTGAGTATCACTCTGAATCCCTTCATCTGGTAGAAAGCACACATACAGATTACATTGTCCTTACTACACATAGGAAAATGGTCCTCCCATCTCAGCCTTCGCCGTAAAATTCACCTGTAAAGACACCAAGTCAACCTGTAGCCAAGGAAGATGGACACAGAGCAGCACTCTTCTCAGCAGCCCACAGCCCCTAGGCCATTCTTCCATCACATACAAAACATGTCCCCAAGACTGTCCTTGATACCGTCTATGTGCCTCTAAAAAATACCTCTGACCTCTCCCCTTTTTGGGCCAATGGACCTTAGACTATAATGTTGCCTTTTCTGGATTTGTAGAAAGTCTCTTTCTCTTATAAATTCTTTTGCTCCAAATATTTAAATGCTAGCTATTTTCCCCCTTCCCTACAATTGTTCATAATCACAAAGTCCGTCGGGTCTTCCTCATCAACCAATGTCACCAGGTGCAAGCAAGGAGGCACGGGAAAGGCACCCAGCTGCATTCCCACAGCACCCACTCGCCTCCTGCACTACAGAGACTCTGAAAGAACAACATACCAGCTGCTCACTCCGCGGTGGGATGAGGGAGACATTCGTGGTCACATATGTGCCAACCACTGTGTTCATGTACTGAACCTGGCTGGACAGGCTGGTCACTGCAACAGAGTAGAAGTTGGAGTTCCGGATTTTCAGGGTGGCCTGCGTCAGGGGAAGGAAACAAATGTAAGCAAGCGCACTGGGTCCAAGACTGGCAGGTACACAGTGCCGGAAGCGAGGCGCCAAGTCTTACCGTGATGGCGAGGATAACGAGGGAGTCCTGCTTATTAAATGTGACTTTCACCACTTTGATGCCGTCATCGTCCACGAGGACTGAATGTGGAAACAGGAAGAAAACCAGCAAACCAGATGCCAGGAGGCACAGCAGGACCGACAGAAGGACATACTGTTTACTGCAAATGACCCAGCACACAACAAATGAGTCAGGTGGATATCAGAGTCCAACCAGTCAAGATGAAATGCAAGTCCAGACCAAAGAAGGAGTGGAAGTACAAAGAACCAGGAAACCAGGCCAGAAGGAATTAAGTGGGAGAAGCCTTTCGCAACCCAGCTGAACACTGTTGGCACCCTGCGAAGGGAAGCTGAAGAGAGAAGCGATGTGGACAAAGGTATTTCCACACCTCCCAGGACACCTGACTTCTCCAGTCTCTCCAATCCCATCCCTAATTGGCCCTCAGAACACATAAAGCTTCAATTTTCTCTCCCCAGATTGTGATGAGAAGCAGAGAGATCCCTCTTGGGCAAATTCTAACAAGAAATGGGTTTACAAGAACAAATACAGTTTTCATAGAATTAACTGGCATTCATCCATATGAAAAGTGAGGGACAGGAATAGATATTACCAAGCGAGGGGCAGGTAACTCACGTTCTCTGAGGGCGCAACCTCTGATCGCTGTGTGGGATCAAAGCTACCAATTCATTGACTTGCTCTAGAAAAGAACCAAGCATTCATTTTGTAAAGCCCAGTACTTCTCTTTGCATCTCACTGCAGCCTGCCATTGCAAATATCCCTCTGTGATTAGACATTTTTAAAAATACTAGTTTCAAGTTACAAGCCTAATGAAAAAGAAACACTTCCATCTATACAGAGTTCTGCAACTTATAAAACATCCCTCAGGGCTGCCAGGGCGGTGCTGAGGACATTGAGAAATCTACGATCTTCTTCTGACTTTGCTTCGTGGCTTTGGCTGTCATCAAACCTCTCAAAGCCACTTTCCCCTCACCTTTAATAGGAAGGTTTGCAGTAAACAGTGTCTTAGGTTTTCGGCAGCACTAAACTTTGTTACTCTCCATCTAAACTGCTGACACTTTCAGAGAGCCAGTTTAGTTAATAGACAAACCTGTACCTAATCCAGCCTCCCCCCTGAGCATTTGCCCTTTCTCCCCACCTGAAGTAATCTGCAGGCATTAGGTTAATAATTTATTCTCCTTCTTGTAATGAAGCGTCCAAGACTGTCCCCCTACATAGCTGTGCCAGTCCTTCTGAGCAAAAGCAATAAAGAAACGTGCCAGTTAACAAATCCCACAACACACAGCAAATGAAACTCCAAAACCACAGGAAGGAGAAAATAAAAACGAATAAAAGAGCGGAAGTAAAGCAAAGGAAGGCTTTCAAATACAAGGAGACCAAGAAAAGTTGTGGAATCTGCCCAAGTCGATCAAGTCAGCAGAGCTGGCTCCAATTCAGACGGTCTATGACTACAAAGACACTGCTGCCTAGAAAAACGCTGCTGGGCGGACACGAGCACCTCTGCGGGGACTGTGAAAGTTCTGCGGGGAAGGCATCTCTTCCCTGATCATCAGATTCTCACCTGTTGGGATGTAGCCTGTCCCTTGGCAGGTGAGACAGGTGATGCTATCTCTCCCCGTGAACTCCACATACGGAAACTGGGCGATGGCTTCTTCTTGCTCAGGGTCAGCCAGGAAATCCTCCCTGTCATCTTTCTTTCGCTTGCAGGAGGGAGGGCGAGCGGAGGCAGAATGCTGAGACCCCATGGCCGCGATGTCCCACTGGTGTCATGTCCTAGATGGAAAGAGGCAAGTGAGTGCACACCAGTGTCCACACCGGCCACGACAGAAGAAATCGCTTCTCTACCAGAAAAACGAAAACACAAACAATGACAAATTGCCGTCCTGAGTGTGGGTCCAACACCTGCACAATTTCTATTGGGACCCTCATTTTGTAGCCCTTCTTCCCCCTACGAACAGCAG
Source organism: Erethizon dorsatum (assembly GCA_028451465.1). Taxonomy (NCBI): domain Eukaryota; kingdom Metazoa; phylum Chordata; class Mammalia; order Rodentia; family Erethizontidae; genus Erethizon; species Erethizon dorsatum. The sequence goes on from CM051834.1 coordinate 54,451,121, forward strand.
GGGGAATGGGGACTGCCTTCTGCCAACCTGCCCAAGTTCCTCATCGCCCTGGAACTCGGGGTTCCCAGGTCCCGCCTAGTCCAGCCTCACCCCTTCTTCTCTACTATCTGCAAACTCTGTGCTCTCCTCCAAAAACCCTCCCGGACAAACAAGCAACAAAATAACAACAGGCTTCAGCGATCCCCATCCCCCTCCATTCGCAACCCCGGGAGGCGGGCTCACGTCACGCCCCCATGCCAAAACCGATGTTTCGAGCTCATCAAAGTCGCCCAGGAGGAACAGACCCCAGCGTCCCCGAACTTACAGGGCACGAACTCCCAGCAACTTCTCTCCAGGCCGCTCCCCCGGCCACCTGCCCTCTCCAGCGGCTTTAATAACTGCTTCTGGTCCTCCGAGCGGCCCGCAAGCGGTGCGCAGGCGCAGAGCGACTCGGAAGGCTGGCTTGCGCTTGCGCCTGCGCTCTCGAAATTCAGGGCTTCCCTTCCGAAGCGCGGCTGCCGCGCTCCGTCGGCGCCGGTAGAGGGCGGCAGAGAGCTGTTGGGCTAGCGAGGTTTCGCTTCCTCCCAGAAACGCTGGGAAAAACTTGACTCTTCCAGAGCAGTCTCTACTGCCAAGGAGGAAAACGCCGCCGGTGGCCAAACCCATTCTCATCCGTTCTTACCGCTTAGGGGCCGCGTAGACGCTGAGGGTGTAAAGAAACCAAACACCCAGAGCCTGACCTTGGTCCCGTGGAGGATCCGGGCGCTTCACATCGCACTGCGGTAGATGACAGTGCTGCTGGAGGCCCCCACTGGGGGGGGTCCCCTGGTCCAGCGTGGGAGTCCTGCCTGCTTCTCAAAGGAACGGACCCCAGAGCTAGGCGTTGCAAGCAAGCCGACCTCCGCTTGCCGGCCCTTCACAAATAGGAGGGCTTAGAGGGCGGTTTTTACAGCCGGTGGTGGACGGCTGCCAAGTTGAGCTTAGCCTGCAGCAGAAGTGAGGTAGACGTTAAGCAGGTAAAATTATTGCAGGAAAAGTGGTACTCTGAAGCTGGCTGAATGAGGGACTCGCTTGGCAATGGAGAGTGCCTCTGGCAAACTGAGCTTTGGAGACAGGAATGAGGGCTCTTGTGCTCCACAGCAGGTACTTTGATTCTGAGGCTGCAGGCTCCCCTCAAGGACAGATGACTCCGCCACTCTTCTGCCCTCTGCAGTGAGTCCACTAGGGGCCCCTCTGCTCCCCACATCCGTCCTATATAGGCAGCTCCCACGGGCAGGTCTGGGTCAATATGTGCGCCTTTCTCCCTCTGCAGCAGTGAGTTCTAATAAAACCCCTCTGGATGGCATGTGAGTATTTCTGTCTGTTCATGATTGCTGTTTCCAGTAACACCAAGGGTCCCTGGCACTAACAGTGGCTGATGGCCAGGACTGGTAACATTGAAGACAGCTGGCAGCCAGAGAGCAACAAACAGCAATGAAGAATAACTGGGACCTTCTATCTCTGTAGCCCAAAGAGATCCCAAGGCCTGCCAGCTCCGAACAGCAAGGAGGCTGCTAACACCAAAAGAACTGATAGCTTCTGGCATTCAAAGCTCGGGGCTGTTAACACTGAAACAGCTACATTTTGCCAGTTCTTGCTTCTATATGAATTGAGCAGAAACCCTTGGCCAACTGGTAATGGCCTGGAAACATGTATAGGTACCCTCCCCTTTAGGGGTCCCAGAGGACAAAGGTAGTAGCAGTTGTCAGTAGGCTCAAGATTAACTTGTGTCTGATTTCTGTCTTACATGTGGCTAAGAATCCCCATTGGCTAGTGACAGTTCTGCCACCTCCGTGTTTTCCTCATCCTCCTGCAGAGAACGCTGGTGGTGCTGCCACAGCTGGTGACCTGCCCAACTGCCAGCCACTGCCAGCCCACTGAGCTTTTAGTCTGAAGCAACCAGGAGTCACTGTTCCCCTTCTTCCATCTCTGGTCCACACATTCTTCCTGAAATACCAAGTTCAGCACCCATTTATCTTCCTTATATAAACAAATCTGATGTTGGGGCAAAGCAAATGCTCAACTAAAAGTATATTCCCAGCTTCTCGTGCAGATAGAGGTGACGGTGTGCCACTGCTCTGGCCAATGAGAAGTTGTGTGGGACTGCTGGGAAAGCTGCTTAATAAGAATGGAGATTCAGCTTGTCCTTTGACCATCCTCTTCCTGTTTTGAATTTGGATTTGATGTTGGAGTAGAGAGGCCATCTTGTGGCCATGAGGCAAGAAATGCATGTGAAGGAAGGCTGGGTAGAAGAATGAAAAGAGCTTAGTCCCTGAGCAGTTGGAGCCATGATCAGGCCCTGCACTGCCCACCTTCTGAGTTCTCATTAGATGAGAAAAATAGCACCCCAAGATTGTAAAAACCTATTTGTTTGGAGCCTGACAGAGGAATACAATCCTATCAAATGTGCGGAACTACTAGAGAGCTAAAACTGGGTTTAAACACAAGCTGACTGACTGCTTTAACCACATACCATGCAGACCAGACCACACTTAGGTTTCAATCCTTTCCACTTCAGCCTTTGGGGCACTTCCTTCTCGAGAGAGGAAGATCCTGACCTGCCGAAGTCTGGCTTCAAAGTTAGTCTTTCCTGCCTGGGAACTTGCCTCCAGTAAGGTAATGCACCTGGAGAATGATGTTTACTGAGACCCCATCCTCGAACACAGGTGTAACCTCCCTTTGTGGCCTCTGCTGTACACCATCGCAGGAATAGGATTCAGAACGCCTAATGTCGGCACTGCAGATGGATGTTATGGTGGGTTGCGCAGCTGCCCCAGAGGCAGGGGACATGAGGCAGCCTGATCCGCCGGCTGGAGAGGAGGAGGAGCCCAGAAGACTGGGCTGGGGATGCTTTCAGGGGCTTGGTGTGTGTGGTCAGGAAAAGACAGGGCGTGGGGTTGATGGGGCATGGGAAAGGGCAGTCCCAGGCGTCGCCAACAGAACCTCAAGGTTCTCTGACAGTCCGCTCCTGAAAGCGTGTCTGGGGCAGATAGACTGTGCTCTCCAATGCGGCTTTTAGTGCTCTCCATCTCACCAGCACCCAGCTTGCTGCCTGGTGCACAGTAGGCCTTCAGTGGATGCTTGCAGAAGCACTGAGTCTGGAGGCTGGCCAGCTCAGCCCACGGCAGTATCCCAGCATCCTCCGGAGCCATCTGCAAGGCAGTTTTAATTGGGCAGCACATTCCTGAGGAGACAGCCATCACTTCTCACCTGTACCTGGCTTCCAGGTTTGTCTCACCATCCCAGTTATGAGCAGTGAGGTTACTGCAGACATGAGCTCACTGGGGCTCCCCAGGTGGGCCAGGGCAGAGTGGGGCCAGGTGGGCATCCCGGCACTCCTGGCCTTCTCAGTTTCTCCACTGGTATCTTGTGTCCCGGCCACGTAGACTGAGTATGGTGGTGGCCCTGAAGTGCTGCTGGTCCCGAAAGGCCCTGAGCTCTGCTCAGGGGCAAACTCTGCTCAGTACTGTATTCCTCCCCCACTCACACACAGGGACTGACACACTGGGGGTGTTTAGGATGGTGTTAGCTCCCTCTGCACTGCCGGAAGCTGAGGATTTGCACTTGGAAGTGCTCCTTGTGGTTTTCATTCTGCTCCTTTTATTTATTCCATGATGAGAAACTTGCTTGAGGCAAAATGACAGCCAGTAGGAGAAAATACCAGGACTAGAACCAAGCCTGCCGTCTCCTTCTTTGCTATCCTATGCACACAGATTGACAACTTGCTGGCACCTGGAAAGCCTGGTCTTTGCCTCTCTGCTGCAGGCTCCATGGTACACAAGTAGATTTAAGGGGCACATGAAGCTTTTTATTGAATGGAGCCTGTTTATTCTGACGTGCATCGGAGATATCAGAGCCAAAGCTCTGGCCCACGTGTTTCTAAATGGAGACGAAACTCCCCTCTCTGAAGATCCAGGTTCTTTTCACTAAGGGAAGGCAGGTCCAGAGGAAAAAGAGGGAGAAGAGAGTCTCTTGCCTTTCAGAACACACAAGCATGGTGCATCCCACCACCTACCTGGCGCCTCCTTCTGTGGGAAGAAGCTGTTGCACCCCTTTTGCTGCAGGGAAACGAAGCTGATTTTCCCCAGCTCTGATGGTAGGGGCCAAACTGGATGGTGAGTTTTCTGCCCTCAAGTTCTGGGTTTTTTTTTTTTTTCTGATTGCACTGGTTCCTATGGAGAATGGTCACAGGCTGGGAGTTCACAGGCCTTTTTTAGGAAGAGGGTACAGGTGGTGCTTACAGATGGGGGCCACCCCTGTACAGAGAGGGCACTGCATAGAGAGGTTAAAAGTAGTGGGGACCAGGGGGCTTATGCTTCAGGAAAATAACAATCACACACCTCGTAATCAAGGTAGTTGTGGTTGTGAATGTGTCCTGGGTGCCACAGTCAACCTAGGGAGTCTGCAGAGCCAGGGTCTGCTCAGCTCCTTCCGGATAAACTGCCTGAGGGGCTAGGAAGGGGTCTCCCCGGCACTGTGCTCACAGTGACCTGGCTCGGGGTCATCTGCACAGCCCTCAGAGTGTCCAGTCTGCAGCAGGAGGCGAACCTTCCTTCACAACCCCACCTGGGCAAAAGAGGTCTTTTTTTTTTTTTTTTTTAATCGTAAACGAACATAAATCCAACTTGGAGCCCCTTCCTGGTTGGCTGGCAAGGAATTTAATCTCCTCATTTATCGAAGTATCTCTCCCCAGTGTCACACAGGAGTCCTGGGGACTTGCTCCTTACAGCCCAGGGGGCAGCGTAAGGAAGGACCTCCCATGTTTAGCCCATGTCGTGCTGAGATCCTCCTCGGCCAGCGCCCAAAGGCCTCTGCTTCTGTGGGGCCCAAGAATCTCTGCCCAGATGGGCTGAGCTAGGGTCAGGGCCCGGCATGTCCAGGGCACAGTGTAGCCACTCCCCTAGGGTGCCCCATTCCCTCCCCAACAGACGCCAAGACAGGGATCTGCAGCCCTCACAGGCCCCAGCGGAAGGCTCACCGCTGGCCTGAGGCCCCTTCTCTGCCGGGTTTACCCCGCTGCCCCTGCTCTCTCCGTGTTCCTCCCACTCAGCAGCATCTCAGGAAACCGTCTCTTCATTAAGCTCGGGCACACATGGAAGACTTGGCAAGGGGCTGTCCTCAAGCAATTAAAAGAAAGTTTCTACCCTACCCCACAGAAATCAAAGAAATGCAGAGTTAGCTTCTTAGAAGAGGGGACAGAGGGCTGGTGATACAGCTCAGTGGCATAAGCGCCTGCCTGGCAAGCGCAAGGTCCTGAGTTCGGTTCCTGGTACCCACATAAAGGAAAAAAAAAAAAAAAAAAAAAACAAGAAGAGGGGACAGAAATGCAGGCAACCCCAGACACAAACAACATCTGAACAAGACTTTCTTGTGAGGACATCTGGAGACTAAAGAGATGAATGGCTCCCCCCACCCACATGCACACACACTACTAACAACTTTCCCCTGGGTGGTGAAGGCACCAGGAGGGTGTCAACATCATGTGGTGGCTTGAGGGCCTTAGCCCTTAATAATTGCCACCACTACTGGTGACCTGAGGAGCACATACTCTGAGGAGGACTGGAGAGCAAGCTGTACGTGTGTGTCTTAAACTGCTGGCTCCTTCACTCCCTCTAGGAGTGCGGACCACCCCTCAACCGGAACTGTTAAGAGCTGACAGCCTGGGGCAGGTGTGGGAGGAAGGCCGCCTGGGCTGAGGGGTGGTCAAAGGTGGGCTTGCAGGACTTTAACTTCCCTAGGAGCGAGTGATGAAATGTGGGCGTTGGGCAGCCAATCTTTAAGGGCCACCTCCCCAGCCCTTCCTATCTCACCGCCTTCAGCAGCTTCACAGATAACTCTGGTAGCTGAACAGAGCCACACATGAGTGTCGTCCGAAGTCTCCCTCAAACCCGTCTGTGAGGGCTGCTGCATTGGACGTGGTCCTAGAGGCGCAGCCAGCACAGCCTTTACCGTGGCCCCTGGCAGCCTCTGCTTGAGATGTGCCAGCCAAACTGCAGATAAACAAGGCCAGAGCAAACAGATGTCCTGCACAGAGGAGGCCTTGAAATCCCTGGGAGGCTGACAAGGAAGGAGGGAGTCAGGGCCATGCCAGAGGACAGGAGGCAGAGTTGAGCCCTAGGCGGCTGGTGGAAAGGCAAACCCCTGCCCAGCCCCAGCCCCAGCCCCAAGCCAAGGGTGGGATGGCTCCTGGTGCTGTCCTCCCACCTCCTTCTACAGTCAGTGGTTGCACTCAGGTCCCCAGTATCTTCCGCTGAGCTGATTGCAGTAGCCTTGTTGGCCAGCTCCCTAACGTAATATTGCAGTTTACTGAGCACCGTGTGCTAGGTACCCTAGAAGGTGCTTCTTACACACTATCTCACTTAATCTTTCCAGCTCTAGGCTTGGCGACATCACCCCTATTTGACAGACAAGGCATTGGTGGCTCAGAGAAGTGACGTGGCTTGCCCAGCGCTGCACAACTGGAATACAAGCCCCACAGCATCTCTGGCTACTTGCCTCCCCAGTCCTTCCTCCATGCCCCATGGGTCTAGCGGTCTATTCTAGTGGTCCTCTCCAAAATGCAATTGTGCTCATCTCTTTCTGTTTGTTTCAGCCTTTGGTGGCTCCTCAGAGCTCCAGGGTGGACCCCAGCCCTTTACCCAGTTGCAAGGCCCTTTCCTCATTCCAGTTGCCCTCTTCCTATGAACCACACACCCTGGCCACAGAGGGTTATTTGTGGCTTCCTAAACATGCCCTGCTGCCTGTACCTGCTCCTTCCATCCTCCATGGGTAGGATGTTTTCTTCCTACCCACTCCATTCCACACCCCATTTCCTACACCCAGACTGACCTTGCACAGCTGTCTAAGCTCAGTCCAGCACAGATGCTGCCCTGACATCACAGTAAACCCATCTCCTGACTCACCCACATATACACATGCGCTTGTATACACAGACACACACATGCAGAGACACACACACAGTGCTCACACTGCCCCAATACATGTGCACACAGACACACAGAGACCCACAGATTCACACACAGAGACACACACGCATGCATGCACACACATCCCACCCTTCCTGAGCTCCCACAATGCACTGCTCAGTTGTGGCACCAGGTCAGTCTCCTCGGGTGGACCCTGCCCCTTTAGCACCCATGTCTACCCCATGAGACCATGGCTGATTGTCAACAGACTGTCTGTCCTGTTAGACTTAAACTCTGGGGTCCTTAAGAAGAGTCTGGCAGTGTAGGAGCTCCATAAACATTTGTCGAATAAATGAGTGAGGGAATTGAATGAATGAATGAATGAATGAATGAATGATTAAGGAGAGCATTTTGGAATAGGGAAAGTGTCATGGTCACTTTTGTGGCCCCATCCCATGGCAAGAATTCAGTCAAGGGTGAATGCATAAAAATGAAAGGAGGGTGGAGGACAGAGGAGAGGGAAGGGGAAGGCAGCAAGGTGAGACTCAGGGACTACTGTGCAGGTGAGGACACCATCTGTTCCTTCCACCAGGGGGCGCAGCAGGACAGCAGCCAGGGTATTCAGGCTCAGGTAGCCCTCTTCTTCCTTGGAACTCACCAGAAGTTTGGAGTGCTTCCTCTCTGCAGAAGGGTTCAGGAGGCAGCTGGGATAAGAGGGAAGGAGCCCCATCAAAGCTGGCTTACTTGCAACAGCAGGCCCAGGGCTGGCCTGGCCTGCTCTTGCCTGGTGGCACAGGAAAGGATCTGGATGCCCCCAGGCAAGGCCCACCTTGGAACAGGAAGATGCTTGCAGCTGGAGACTATGGCTGGAGTCCAACTGGTCCAGAGCTGGGAAAGGGCTCAACTTCCTCCACCCATTACATCATGAGCATCAGGGGAGGTCATTGCACAAATTCCTAGACGCTAGCAACTCCAGAATTCATACTCTCTCCCCTCTTCACCCTTTGCCAGTCAAGGCCAACCCAATCTGCCAAGGAGTCAGGAGCCTTGTGCCTTGCTCCCAGTACCACCTGTGCCAGGCCTGACAGTGATGGGCAAGACAAGGTCCTTGCCCTTCAGGCAGTTCCCTTTGATAGAAAGTGTGGGAACTCTGTCAGTGCTTACAACTGCAGGCTCTGGAGGCCAGAGGCTTGGATGTGGGTCCTGCTTCAGCCCCGCACTAGCTGTGTGACCTAGCACAGTCCTTAACCCTTTCTGTGCCTCAGTGTCCCCATTGGTAGGGTTAAAACCTTTAGATAAGTTAATCCACAAAGGCCTTTTAGAGTAGTGCCTGTCGACAAATAGACATTCAATACTACGACATTCATCAGCTATGATCACACGCTGATTCTCTCCCAGCAGGCCCTTACCAGCTTGCACCATGGGGTGGACATGAGACCGGCCACACGAGTGTCCTAGCGCTCCTGCAGCCATTTCTGAGTTAGTCTCCAGCTATCTGGCCAGTCACGTGGGGTGAATTCTCAGGCCATGGGGATGAGCAGTGAGCACCTGAGCTCATGAGGCTTTCAAGAGTGAAAGGGAGTGAAGCAGACAGATCCAGAGAGAGCAAGACCCTGGGGTGCAAATGCCCAAGAAAGGTCACAGAGACCAGGAGGTGGTGCAGGCAAGGAGAGGAAGAGCCCAGTTTCCCATTCCACTACCCTATCCTCCAGGGGACCCAGGGCTGTGTGGCCACCCTGCTGGGCCCAACAGTCCCAAACAAGACAGCCCGGGGACTTCTGTCTAAATTAGATGCCACCAAACACTTGTATTATAAAGAGTTTGGAGCATGTAGCTTTTGTCTTCCATCCTTCCCTGTGAGCAGGCTTGCAAGGGGTCTGGGAAAAACAGTGACAGTGAGAGACCTGAGTGGGTGGCAGGCGGCAGGGAGATGAGAAGCAGCCCGGGCACCAGAGAAAGGGAGCAAGAGTCCGAGGTGCTGTTCCACTGTGGCTGGGCCTCCTTCTTGGGCCGGTGTCCCCTGTGGGCACTGGGCTGCTATAAGGACAGCCTTTCGCATTGTGGGCACTGTAACTGGGAGCGGGCCTCTTGGCTCCGGAATCTGCCCCTCTTCATCTTTCCCTGACATCTAAGGCTTAGGCTCTACCCCCAAGTAGGGGCTCCAAAGCCTCACTGTCCGTCCAGATGCAGCTGCACGTTGCTTTCTCCCTGGCGATGCTGGAGGATGCTGACCTCCGCCAGTTCCATCTCTCTGGAGCCTCATGTTGTGTATATAGTCTGCCCTTGGTAACCACAGAGGCTTGGTCCCAGCACCTCTACAGGTGCCAACACCTGAGGACACCCAGGTCCCTTAAGAAAAATGGCACAGAAATTATATTAACTGCATATAACCTACGTACATCTTCATGTATACATTTAAACCATCTCTAGATTACTCATAATGCTTAATGTAAATGCTACATAAATAGTTGTTATACTGTATTGTTTAGGAAATAATGACAAGGAAAAGAGGCTGCTCATATTCAGTACAGATGCATTGTTTTCAAATAAGGCAGTTTTTTTTTTTTTCAAAGATGGTTGGCCCTCTGTATCCACAGGCTTGGCGTTCATGGATTCAATCAATCACACAGCAAAATATTTGGTTTTTTTAGAATTTCATTTGAAATGAACATGGACAGACTATTTCCTTGTCATTATTTCCTAAATAATAGAGGATAATAGCTGTTTCTATCACAATTAGCCTGTATTCGGTATTCTAAGTAATATAGAGAGGATTGGGAAGACATATGTAGGTTATATGCGGATTATTTGTAGGTTACATGAGGCCGCTGTGTAAAGGGACTTGAGCATCCTCTCAGGGAGAATTCTGAGACATTACTGGGTCCTGCCTAGAGCAGATAAAGTGCCCAGGCCAAAACCTTGCTGGCAGTAAATTCTCGGTAACGTGTGCAGTCGTCATGGGAGTGTATCTGCCTGGGCCTCACCTCATTAAGTCCATAATTCTTTTGTTAAGCCAGTTTGTGTCCTGGAGCAGGGCCTGGTGCTGTGTCCTCACTGACTGAGCACTTGCGGAAGAAGGAGGGATCGTGTCCTCTCCCCTGGTCTGTGTGTCCCCTGCAGGCCCCAGCAGAGTGGCCTGCGTCTCTGTGGCCGAGAATCTTCCACCCATAGCTCTGCCTGAGCCCCGGCAATTTTCTCTGGCAGCTCCCACGTTCCGGACTAACTTTAGGGTTGGTTTCCAGCTGTGGTTGGATTTTTCTGTTTGAAAATATTTTAAGCAGCTGGTGGGGAAGGGGTGGAGAGGTGGGGAAAGAATAATAAATAAGCTTGTGAAAGGAAGATTGTCCACACGGCTTCATGTCCACATGGAGTACTGCTGCCCACAGCTTGGTCTCAGGGCCATGCCAAGAGCTGGGGAGCTATCAGGTGGTTGGGGGCAGGGAAGGGCCACTCTGGGGCTTCACAGGCCAAGGAAAAGATTCTGTGCCCCTCACAATCACCTCTTGTGCTTGTTTTCACACTGTGCTCTGCTCAAATTCTGAGGGTGCCTGAAATAAACATGGGACAGAGCTAGGTTTGCAGCAGGCAGGACTGAGGTTAGACACTGGGAACAGCTTCCTAATATCAATACCTATTCCTGCAGTCCACCTCGATTTCACCCAAGACCTTGTCTTTCTCCAGAACTCAATTTCCTTCTCCACTCTGATTATGTAAGGCCTCAGGCAGCCCCAGCCCTGCCCAGGGGCTCTTCATTCACCTAACTGCTCTCACTTCCCCTCAGCCTCTTCCACTACCCCCTCCTCCTGCACCCCAGCTTTCATCCGTTTCCTCTTTCCCCTCAGCCCTGCTCTGCCTTGAAGCCCTCAGGTTGTGGGGCTCTGAGAAAGTCTTCTCTTCAGCCATCTCCCTGGGAGATATCTCCCGAGCAGGCCCAACCAGCCACCCCACACACAGAAGGAAAGTTCATGCTGCTCCTGGCTGGCTGGGAAGATTGTGGACACAAAGACTCACAGAAAATCCAGGACAGGGGAGAAACTAAATCCCAGAGTCAAAACAGAAGCCAAGTCAGAGAGAGACAGGGAGAAGTCAGACATGGGAGGAGGGAGTGGATGGTCACCAGGCCGTGCCTAGGCTGGACTGACATGGACATTCCTGTGGCCTCTGATGGCAGGGCTGCCTGGTGCAAATGGGGGAAGTTCAGCATGGGGTCCCAGGCCTGGGTGGCAGAGAGGACCTGCCCTCCTCGTCCTGCCTTCTCCTGGGGGCTCTCTCAACTTTGCTGTGGGGAGACTGTGCAGCCAGAGTGAGAAAATGGGGTGAGGCCATTATACAGATCTGACTCTGGGAGTCTTGAAGATGGCAGGCAGCAGAGAACTCCTTGGAGTCTAGGGGAGCCCACAGCAGGGGATGAAAGGCAGGATGTGGGAGCTGAGGTCCTTATCCAGGGTCCCCTGACAAGCAAAAGAAGGTGTGAGCCTGAGGACCAGGGGCCATGCTGTTGGAGAATACGGGGTGGCAGTGGGTGTAGCAGGGGGGCTGCTTGGGGTGCAGGCAGCTTGGTGGGTGTAAGGATGACTCCAGCCAGGAAGTCAAGGTGGGAAGGCGGGCCTGTCGTCCTCAGCAGTCTGCGGTGGCGAGGGCCTGGGAAGGCAAAGCGTTTTGAGTGCACAGACAGCCTTCTTTAAGAACGTCCTAAAGTGATCCACACCCCGCAGGCTCCTCTGCCCTGCTAGGCACCCCCAGCAAGGAAAACAACACTGGCTTGAGTTATAACTGAAATCTGTACTTAGAGGATCCTTGCCACCCAGCTAATTCAGGCCACAGTCTTACTGCTCTCCACCCCCTTCCATTTCCCTGAGAAACCAGGAGAAATTGAGAGTCCCAGAGGGTACAGAAATGGGATTCTGTACTTCCTGATGCTATTTTACACCTAAACTGAGCATGAAGTTTTCCAAGGTATGTGCCTTTTCTACTCTTGTGAAACAGAACACATATGCATTAAATATATATATATATATATATATATATATATATATATATATATATATGGTTTAATAAATAATTACAAATCAAACACCTATGTTTCCACTGCCCAGGTCAAGATAAGCATTACCAGCACCCCAGAAGTCTGTGAGTCCTCCCCTGATCCCAACCCCATTCTCCCCACCTGGAGGAAGCAGGTATCCTGACTTTCGTGATCTCATTTCCTTGTTTACCTTCCAAAGCATTTGGAGTTCTTTAGATATTATCGCCTTTGAGTTTCACAATAGGCTTATTATTCCCATCTCACAGATGAGGAGACTGAGGCTTGGAAAGGTTAAAATAACTAGTCCAAGTCCAGCCAACAAGCAAATGCCAGAACAAGATCATAGTTTGTGTTGGCTGATGTCCTAGGGTGGTTCTTTGGTCAAACCAGAGTTCACAGGAAATCCTGGGACAACCTCAGCCCTGGAGACAGGCACTCCAGTGCCCCCAAAAGGGAAAGACCATCTTCATGGTTAGACCAGTGCCTCCCACCAGGAACTGTTGGCTCTCCTGACTCCCGTGGGCCCTGCTTTGTAAGTACCTGGCAGAGATGGTGGAGGCCCAGGGGAGAGAAATTGGAAGGTGGGAAGAGAAGCTGGGCTCATCCAGACAGGACAAGTGCCTGAGAGAGCATAGAGCCCCAGGTTGTACAAGCCAAGGGAGTGGGCCTGAACCAAGGGTTTCCCACATTTTGCCAGCTTTAGCAGGTGTGCCTCCTTGGCGGACCAGGTGTGCTTGGTGTGTGCATGTATGTGTGCTCAGCTCTGTCCACAGACTTGTTCTGAGTCATCTTCCCACCCTCACCTCTTGTTCTTGTTAACTATAAAACTATATAGGCTTGTTATAAAAAGTCATAGGATAATCGCAAGTTCAGGCTCAGCTTGGGCAACTTAGCGACTTAGTGAGACCCTCAAAATAAAGAATAAAATAGGCTGGGGATGTAGCTCATTGTGAAGGTCCTGGGTTCAATCCCCAACTCAAAAAAGGCCTCTGTGGGCTGGTGAGATAGCTCAGTGGCATAAGGGCCTGCCTGGCAAGTGCGAGGTCCTGAGTTCAACTCCTGGTACCCACAAGAATAAAAAAGGCCTCTGTTCTCCAAGTCTAATCAATAGTTTAGCATTTATCCTTCTATACTTCTTTCTAAGCACATTCAAATATATAGCTACTTACATTATTTAGGCACACAAATTCAAATGTAGTAGTGTGAAATTTATCTATTTTCAAAACGAAGTGATATTAGAATCTACATATTATTGTTCAACTTGTTTTTTTCACTTAGTGTACCCTGGTCTTCTTCCCCACCAGTAGGAGTGGATTTATTTCACTCTGTATATGTGTGTGTGTGTGTGTGCGCGTGCATGTACATGTGCGTTTGTGTTGCTGCATAGAAACCAGGACATCAAGCATGTGAGGCAAGTGCTCTACTAACTGAGCAATATACCTAGCCCGATTTATTTCACTTTGAACAGTTGAAGAGCACTCCATTAAATGGTGCATCGTCGTGTGTTTACCAAGGTGGACTCACCTCCCTCAGTCCCCCAGAAGTGAGGGTAGGGGACAGGGCAGTGAGGAGGACAAGGAGCCTAGCTCCAGAATGTCAGCCCCACCCTCCAAGCAGCCTCGTCCAGCTGCCCTTTGACCTCCTGCAAAAGAATTCCAGATCTCTGCCCCTCTCACCACCCCAAACAACCCCACCCACCCAAAGTCCACACCTCATTCACCTGTCCTATGTCTCCTGTCCTTCTTGTCCCTCCTGGTCCTCGGACCCTGCACAGTGCTGCAGAGTTCCTTCAAGTGCTTCTTGTCCCCCAGCTCTTGGCCTCTTAGGCTGTCTGATGTCAGAGCTGGGAGGAACTGGGGCTCAAGGGGCTTTGAGTTCAGGAGGCTCTGCCCAGGCGACCTGGAGGGGCTGTGAGCACACCTCCTGCCCGGCGGCCCAGGGGAGGCACCATGCTAATGGTGAGGCTGGCACTGCCCAGGCCTAGTGGCAGTTTCCTGCTTCCCAGAGAGCACTGGGGATGGGGACTGTGCCAGATAGGCATGGTGCCCCCACCCCTGCACCAATGTCATGGAAAATCTGAAGCCTTGATCTTTGTTCTTGATTGTTCCTCCCCGATTTTTATAACTGGAAACTTTCGGTGTCTTTGTTCCCATCAGCTAGAGGGGGAGGTGTCGCGAGTGGGGGAGGGGAGGTGGCTGAGTCAGCAGCTGCAGGTAGGAACTCCGTACTTCCTTGGATTAGCGTGACCCTTTCGGCAGGTGGCGGCCTGCGGGGAGGGATGGGGGCGACCCTGGCTGTCCTTCCTGGATTAGATGTCTCCTCTTGCCCCCAGACCGACCCCCGCAGTTTTCTGGGCACAAATCCTCTTGTTGCAGACGCCTCTGACTCCTTTAGTACTCGGGGTGGAGAGGACTCCCAGCCCCGCTCCTTCCTCAGGGTAGCCCTCCCGCTTTACATCTGAGAAGCTAGAAGTTTAGGGTGAGAAAGCCTCTTGGTGAGGTCGAACCCTCCCCCTGCACAGCCAGCCTGCGGTGCCCCCTCCCCTCCTTTCTCCCTCATGGCCAGAGTTCATGGAAACTTCTCAGGTCAGTGACTCTCACCTTCCTTTCCTGCTCAGGAGAGGCGGCCCGGCCCTCCTTCCTGGGCCTGGCACCTCATAGCCCTGCTGTTCTTGGGGCAGGGGAGGAGTGCAGGCCTGGGGCTGAACCCACAGCAGGCCTGGCTGCCCTGGCATCAAGTGTTGGAGAGAGATTTGTGCCCCAATGCCTGCAACCTTACAGACCCAAGAGCAGGAGGGGAAGCCAGAGAGGGTCACAAGAGCCCAGCCCCAAGTGAGGGAGGGTAGTGGCGCTGAAGCAAATGGGGAGGAGGCCTGATCTTCATTCTGCACCTTTTACATTAAAAACCAACCACTCACTCAATTGACTCAGAGGTACATTTATTGCTTGATTGACTGCAGTACCAGGGATTGAGCCCAGGGACTTCACTGAGCTACACCCCCAGCCCCTAGTTTTTTTCTTTAAATTTAATTTTAAGACAGGGTCTCACTAAGTTGCTGAGTTGTCCAGGCTTGGCTCAAACTTGAGATCCTCCTGCCTCAGCCTCCCAGAGTACTAGGATTACAAGCATGCCACCATGCCCAGGTCTCATAGAAACTAACATTTCCAGCACAGAACTTGTGATCTGGTGTGTGGAGGTGTGTGTGTGTAGGAGGCAGATGTGGCTTCTAGCCTTCAGACCTCAGGAGAGGGAGGTCTGAGAGGCTGGCATGGTTGAGGCCTGCTTCGTAGGGCAGAGTTGAGCTGAGGCTGGCGGGCAGGTGCAGGTGGAGAGGGAGAGGAAGGGGGGTTGAGGAACAGGGACACTGCCCCTGGATTCCCACACACAGGCCTTCTCTGCAGGCTGAGGTTCAGAGGAACCCTGCTTTGTCCATCTGTCTGTCTGAGTGGTGGGTTCAGCTGCAGTCTGGAGCAGACAGTGGCTGAGCGGCAGAGGCAGTGGAACTTGCCAGCCCGGGCCCTGGGCTGGTGACTTTTCCTTGGTGATGTTCTGCCCATAGGAACCATCGCTCCCAGTGGAAGTCGGGACTGAGAAGAGCCAGGCTGGGCCCTGCAGGCCAGGCTTCCTCACCCCCA
Source organism: Erethizon dorsatum (assembly GCA_028451465.1). NCBI lineage: Eukaryota > Metazoa > Chordata > Mammalia > Rodentia > Erethizontidae > Erethizon > Erethizon dorsatum. The sequence goes on from CM051834.1 coordinate 54,466,705, forward strand.
CATCCGATCCACCTCACTGCCCAAGCAGGACGGGTTATTTTTGTTCCCCCAGATACCGCCGGTGCCTTTGCCCCACTCTCCAGGAGTTACTCAGTGACCAGTGTTGGTTTTCTATTTCCAGAGCAAAAGCAGGTCCTCCCTCCTTCCGCGGCTTCCTCCACCAGAGGACCTGGTGCTTCCCTTCATCCCACCTGGTACAGGGTCAGTCCAAGGCAGGGGTGAAGAAGCATCTAGGGGAGAGGGCTGTATCCCACTATCCTTTGCACCCCCTTCCTGCGACCTCCCAGCCCATTCCCATCAGCCCGGCATGCTCTACCTCTCAACTTCCACGTATCTCTCCCCAAGACCCACGCCGTCTGCCACCTCTGCTCCCTGCCCGCTCTTTCCTCTGCCCACCCTGGCTGGCTTCTGCCCCACCACCTGCACTGTCACTGCAGCTGTCCGTAGTGAATTCATCAAAGCCCAGGACTGCTTCCCTGCCTCTTTGTCCCCTTCCATCCCGAGGCCCGCTCCTCGCTAAGCTCTGCACATGGTGTGCACTTGCTAATCTCTTCCCACCTCATCACAGGCTCCTTCTCAGCTTCTGGCCAGGTGCTTCCTTAAAGTGACGCTATTGCTGTTGCTCCCTGGACTCAGTCCTGGGTCTTCTCTCTCTTAGTTACCTGGCTTTAGATGCCATCTACATGGTGCAAGCACCATGCTCCTGACCCCAGCCCATCCCTCCTCGATGAGCTCTGGCCCATACAAGTGGCTTTAGTCGGACATTTCTACTTACAGTCTCCCTGAGAACCCTTGATTCTCACCTCATGATCCCTGGTCTTGATTCTATCACCTTCACCTTCCTAGTTGCTAAAGACCATGACCCTTGTTTCCTTCTTACCTGCATATTAGATATATCATCCAGTCCACCAAATTCTACCACTGAATGTACTTGTGTCTCCACCATTTTTCTCAGTTGCCACCACCACTCCAATTTTCCTAAGCTACCATCTTCTCTTACATTTCAGAAGCCTCAGAACTGGTCTGCTTCCTTCCAACTTGAGGCTTTTCCATTTCAAGTTCCATGCGGCATTAAGAATTAACTTAAATGTCAGTCAAGTTGTGACACTCTTTCTCCTGAGGCCTTTCAATGTGCCTATGTGTGTTTTTTGGTCGGGGTGGGGTACCTGGAATCGAACTCAGGACTTCATGCTTGCTAGGCAGGCGCTGCACCACTAAGCTATATCCCCAGGCCTTTTTTTTTTTTTTTGTCTTTTTGAGACAGGGTCTCGCTATGTAGTTCAGGCTGGCCCTGAACTCACTTTGTAGCCCAGGCTGGCCTCGAACTCACGGCGATCCTCCAAGTGCTGGGATTACAGGTGTGCACCACCATGCCCGGCACTGCCTGTGTGTGTGTGTTTAGAGCATCAGCGTAGTCTACGAGGCCCTAGCTTTATCGGAACTTTCCCCATTTTTCCAGCTTCGTCTTATGCCCCTTCCCACTGGCTAGTGCGTGGATCTTTCATTTCCTGATAGCTTCAGCTCTTCTCCTAGAACTAGGCTCCAACCTCCCTGCAACCCACCACCAGTCCTATTCTCGCCCTTCATTCTCATCTGGCCTAATTTTCCTCACTCCCTGTCCAAACCAGCCGCCTCTATTTCTACTTCAGTCCTCTATTTATTTTCATAATACCACTGATTACAACTCATCATAATTTTATCCATTTACTTACTTCTCGCTTGCCATTTCCTCCAAAATGTGAGCTCTATGTGGGCAGGGACAACATCTGACGTTTGCACTGTTACACCACAGATGCTGGCAGAGGGCTTGGCACTTGGCTGACCCAGAGTAAAAATCTGTGCAGAGCCTCTGGAGACAGGTGGAGCAGAGCATGCCGGAGCCACGCTCCAGAGTGTGCCTCTGGGATGAGCCTGGCCTAAGAGGTGAGGCGAAGAGCAAGCTCTGAGAGACACAGGTCTGGGGGTGGGGAGGGGACTGGGTCCCTGCCCTTCTAAGGTCACAGACAGCCTGTCGGCTGCTTCCACCTCGTGCAGTGTAGCCCATTTCATTGATAGCTGGATACCCCAGGACCCAGACATAAGTGAGACTCGACACTGTCCTCAAGTGCTCAGGAGTTGAGCATGGGACAACATGATTCCATCCTGGAAGCAAACCCTCGCCAGCACCCACTGGCCCTACACACAAAGCTGGGTGCGTTCTGGGATTTATCTCATTTAACTCCCACCAGCAACCCCACAAGGTAGGAATTACCACTACCATTTCCTAAACAAGGAAGCAGATACCCCGATGATCCTGCAACTGAATAAAGGTCACACACGGGGTGAGTGACGGAGCTGGGATGAAGTCCCTCTCAGAGGACTGCTGCTGTCCCAGCCAGGTCGGAGTCTGGTGGGGTTGGAGGAGGCGCATGTAGGGAAGATGCCCAGACATACCAGTGCCACCCTGTGACAAACTTCTTAACAGCCTCTTCACACCCAACCCAGCTGAGCTGCCTGGACACATGGCAGGACAAGCCATCAGCACGCATCTTGTCTGCATCTCCTGGTGACAGCAAACATATGCTCTAGTGACCTTAGTGCTGTGGAGGCTTCTAAGCCCTGGGAAATGGTCTGGGAAAGGGGGCTGATGAAATGTCAGCCCCACCTTGGCAGGCCCTGTCCCATCTAACTCTAGCACTGTGGCTGGGCCCGCTCTCCATTACTTGGAAATCCCTCGAATTAGGTTGAACTTCCAGAGGTCATCCTCACCCTCCTCCTCCCTCAGGGAGGGTCAGGCCTTTCTCCTCTGCTGACAGGTGGCTGTCCTGGGCCTCAGCAACCTCTGGGGAAAGAAGGGCTGCACAACCCTTCCCGTTCACTCTCCTCAGTCTCCCATCCCTAAGAAGAGAAACTCCTATCCAGCTGTGTCCCTTCTAGTGGCATTTGTGGCATGTTGCTGTGGCCCAAGTTTCTAAGAGCTAAGGTGACTTTGGAAATTGCTGTTCAATTAATTCTTTTTCTGTCTTCCCAGTTCCCCATAGCTCTATCTCTTTGTTTTCCTTCATGTGTCCATGTTGTTTCCCAACTAATTAATTTCCAAGCAGGTGGAGTTTGGGTGTGGGGAATCCCTTCCATGGGCCCCACTTTGGATCCAACACTTAATGAATCTAAACACACATTTTAGACTCATTTACACAGTTTTCTAATCTCAAGAAGTCCAATTCCCAGGACTACCTGTGCATGCATGCACACAATCACACAGTTACACACACACACAAACAACATACTTATACACACACGTACTGTCTCCCAGACTAAGACACACATCCACACACATACACCAGCACAGAGATCTGTTACCCACAGAAGCAGGAAGTTGCATGCAGAGAGACAGAAAGAAACACAAGCCCAATCCATTCTCACCCCAAACATTCCCAGAGATATCTGCAGGAATCTTGGATTTTCTACCATTTGTGAGATGATGTGTGGGTCCATATTACCTCATCTCGAGAAAACGGAGTTACCTGCACATGCGCATATTAAAGGGTGTGTTCATACTTCCATGAGCATTTTTCATCTTCATAGAACATGAACGAAACAGCAATTTGGCAAGTATTATAAACAAAGACAGCCAAACAAGAATATTTAGGTACAAAAATCTACCACTGGTCTGAGTCATCTGGTTTGGCCACCTATACTTAGCCAATTAACCAGCAAATTGCCAAGGTCGTGCATGTGTGCTGGGCAGGCATACTTCCAGGGTGGCCTGCACCCTTGCAGATATATAGATATCTCCCTGCACCTCGTTATTAAGTGTATCTCCCTACATATTATTATATCTAATATATATTTGTAACCAACCAATTTGTAACTGGCCCAGCTTATCCAGGACTAATCTTCCATGCCAGGCTGATTTTCCACAGCTATCTATCACGTGACCGAGCCTTGGATATAGCAGCCTGAACGGGCAAGCATGCTTGCAAGGACATTCTGCATCTGTTCCTGTGCTTTTCAATCCTGATGAATATGAGCTTAGATGGTGTGACGAGCTTTATTATTAGCTTACATTGCACATAACTGGTGAAGAAAACCTGCTTTTAAACAGCACCCCAAGTAGAAACCACCAAATGAATGGAAAAACATAAAGAAATAGCAAGAGAGCGTGTGTAATTGAAGATTTTTATGGAATAAAAAAAGATTCGGGATTTTCTCCGTTTTACTAGGGATTTGCTTGCAACGTTTGTCCATGTCACCCTCTGTGCCATGACAGAGTAGGCCTTGTGCTTTTGAGAAGTCCCCTCTAGCTCTGAAATATTGGGATGCCCCACAAGCATCGCCGAACTAGATCAACAGGTGCTGATGAACAGTGGTCTGATGTGGTAGAGACAGTGCTTCTCAAACTTCAACGTGCGTGCAAAGGGTGAATTGCCTGGGATCTTGTTAAAGTGCAGATTCTGGTTCATTAGATCTGTGTTTCTAACAAGCTCTCAGATGAGGCTGATATTGTTGGTCCGTGGACCACACTTTGAGGAGAAAAGGGAGGCTGAGACAGGAAGATTACAAGTTCAAGCCCAGCCTCTTAGGAGGCTCTTGTGAGTCTCTTAGGAGATGACCTATTTGAAAGCTCTCTCTACATTGTATTAGCCCTCTCAAACATGTTTGTTAGGATTGCCTAGTTTTGCCTTCAAAGCCTCCCAGGCAGGCCTGCTGACCTGGCAGGTGGGGCTGATGGAGCGATAGCAGCTCGCATCCTTGCATTCCTTGCATGGCTCACTCACTGCAAAAGTTTCCCTGGAAGCTGCTGTTTGCAGAGCCAGATACTGCATGTCTCTCCCTCCCTCCCTCTGACTGCTAGTCTGTGTGTGTGCCCTGGCCCTGACCCAGAGAGGCCACAAGGCTCCCAGTTGTGCTGGGGCATCCAGCATGCATCCCTCCCTCCTTGAGCTTGTGTCTTCTGCCTTTAGCTCACCACACACTCAGGTCTAACCTGGGCAGAACTCTGCACTGGGCAGTTTGCCCTTTCTGTTCTTCTCCTCAGGCAGCCAGTTCCCTCATGCCCCCATCCCTCATGGCCCCAGTGCTCAGCCCGCTCAACTGCCCCCATCAAGTCCTACATCAAAACACAGCGATGTTTGAATCCATGCTGAGTTAGCAATGACTGATAAGGTTTAAGCCTGACCTCTCCTAGGGAACAAAGTCAAGATGAGAATCAGACCCACAGAGGACTGGTTCAGGTCTAGGAGCCTTGAAAGAGCTTGAAAAGCCTGGAATTCTAGGCTTCAGTGTCCTAGGTCTGAATGCCTTGCCATTTTCAATTCTCCAACGGAAATGTTCAAACCTTGTCATGTTCCTGATCTCGCTTCTGATCCTCTTGGGTGTGTTTGTGAAAGCTAAAACCAACTCCTTTGATTGTGTAGACTGTTGTGAAAAGCTGTCGGGTCCAGCTTATTGGCTGTGCTTTTTGGCCTGATGGCTTAGTGGCCTGACCACAGCCATCATTATCAACCAGGGATTATCTTCTTCCTTCCTGCAACAACCGTGGCAGGTGATGCTCATGTGTGGGACAAGTACATTTGGTATGTCCTGGGCAATGACTGCCCCACCACACCCCACTGCAACTATAGAGGGGGTGACTGAACTAATGTTTAAATTAAAAAACTTATTGCGGTAACAGACACATTACCATTATCCCCCCTCAAAATAGTCCTCATGACTTCAAACCCACTTATCCCATTGTTCTTCACAATTTCTGTATAAGTACCTTGCACTAATCAATTGTGACACTGGAGCTCCTCTTGCCACTTTCTGAAGCAGTTCTGAATGCCCTCTTTCATGAGTGTCTGTAAGAGGTACGATAAAAATACAGTGAATGCTGCTGCTGAGTGCCGTCCAACGGAAAGGCAGGTTCACGGCAACATTACGGTGGATCCTTACCCACTATATTCACCAGATCTGGCACTGTGCAACTTTTGGCTCTTCCGTGAAGTCAAACTTGACCATGAAAGGTAAACATTTTGAGTTGATTCAGGACATTGAGACAGCCATGAGGAGTGCAACTAAAGACACGAAAGAAGACATCCAGGATTGCTTCAGGAAGTGGCAAGAACAATGGGATAAGTATTTCTAAAGCAAGGGGAAATATTTTGAGAGAAGCTAATGGCAACAGGTCTTTTACTGTAATAATTTTTTTTAAATTAAGTACCACTGTATTTTTTATCCCACCTTGTAACTCTGCCCTTTTCTCTTTTACTCAGTGAATCTCATCCAAGAAAATGAGAAAAAAAAATTATAATCTTGATTTGCTAAGATTATTTTATTTTAAGTGTTCCTAAGATTCAGTCTTTTACTTACCATTGGTAACAAATAGTACCATGTAGGGCCGGGGATATAGATCAGCATCACAAGCGCCTGCCTGGCAAGCGTGAGGTCCTATGTTTGATTCCCAGTACCAAGAAAAAAAAAAAAGTACCATATAATACACTGTTGAGAAATTCTTTCCAGAGTCTTGGGATTATAGGAATGTGCCAGGCCTAGCTGACTTCTTACAGTTTTTATGTCTAAAAAAGATACATGGAAATATTCCAATCTAATTTTTCACTGATTTCTCTTCATAAATCTGTTGGGTTTTTGCTGCATCTATTTTAAGACAATATTGCTGAAAGCATGCAGATTTAGTATTACTATATCTCCTTGGTATGATATCTTTAAGTAATGATCATTTTTATCTCCATAGTGCCTGTGAGTTTTTTTTGGGGGGGTTGTTGTTTTGTTTTGTTTTTTTATTTTTGCTTTAAACTCCTTTGGCCTTTTATTAGTATTATTAATAATACCAACTTTTTTTATATCATTTTGCTGTGTCTCTCTCACTCTTTTTTTGTTTTTGTTTTTGTTTTTTTCTTTTTTGCCATCTTAAGGATTGAACCCAGGGCCTTTGCTCTGAGTTACATTCCCAGCCCTTCTTTTATTTTTTTATTTTGAGACAGGGTCTTGCTAGATAACTAGGTTGCCTAGGCGGGGCTCAAACTGGAAATCCTCCTTCCTCAGCCTCCTAGAGTACTGAGATTTCAGGTGTGAAGCACCAGATCTGGCTTATATTATTGCACTTCCAACATTGTTCTGTTATTCTGAATTATGAATAGAATATAGATAGACTTTTTGAAAAATTTAATTTGAGAATCTCTGTCCTTTAGTAGATGTGTTCTATCCATTAGCCTTGTATACATTTACTGATTTTGGTATTTCTGAGTTTTAAGCAGGCCATATCCAGAAGAGCTGAGGATGTCATTGCCATCCCCACCATCCCCGTGAAAATGCTCATAAATTATTCTCACAGTTCTCCTGAGTCTTGGCCTTACTTTCCTTTTGAAGCGCAGTCCTCCATCTGCAACTTGCATCTATCATCCCTGGATCTATCCCGTGTACATCTGTCCCCCACTTCTGGGCTCATACAATCCACATGAGGGTATTACCTGGCTGTGTGTTTCCTTTAGCAGTGAGAGGAATGCATAAGGAATCAGCTGGGTTCAGTCATCAACACAGTGAGCGCCACTGGCATCTCCAAATCTGAGCCAAACTCTCTGCTCTCTGAGGATTTGTCCACCTGAGTCTTCCTCTGTCCTATGACCCTGTGTTTCGGTACTTCCTCCTGCCTCATGGTTCCTCCCCAGCACTTCCTCCTTGCATGCACAGAAAGACACATGTATGTGTACACATATGTAACTGCATCCACAGATTGCTAGGCTGGCTCCAGGATAAACTGGCTATGGAGAAATTTGCTCTGAAGAGTCCTTTTGGCAGGAATGTCTCTGCTTTGTTCTTGACATTTTGGAGTAGGAGTGGGGAAAGGGGAAGTATAGATAGGTGCACCAATGAGGTGACCAAATAGTCACTAGGGGAGACTGAAGAAGTACCAGTCATTACTCTGTTGTGAGTCCTATGTTTTCTGCCCACAACAAGGTTGGCCTTGGAGTCTCCACTAGGGTGAGCTGGGCTTCACAGGGGAGGCAGAATCATTTCTGAAATACCTAGCCTCATGGCTTAGAGGTTGGGCATCGTGCAGGCCATGTAAGTGTCTGTGGTCTGGGGAAGGCTGAGGCATAAAGCCCTAGAGGGCAGGAGACGAGGGCTCTGCCACGCACATGCAATCAGGGGTCTGCCGGAGACGAAATGTGGGTACATTCTCAGAAAGGTCCTATTAGCCCAGGTGAGTGAAAGAGCACACTACCAGTTCTTAATGCTGATGTATCTTCGGGCCCTGCAAGAAGGGGCTGTCTCAGGGCCTCATCAGGTAGGTTCCCGGTGAAGGACAAGGACCCGGGGAGAGGTGGGAGTGATCTGAGGGGCTAGAAGAAAGGGATGCTTTCCCTAGGGCCATCACTATTCCAACTTTCGCTAAACTGGCAGCCCCTGCAGCTCATCAGAGACTTTCCTCAGGGGCAAGGTGGTTCATGTTTCTTGAAAGCCTCCCAATTGATGGAAAATGACAGAAGCGACCAAGTTTTCTTGGTAACAAGAGGGTTCTCAGAAACCATATCCTTTGTTCCAATACCCCATTAAAAATGTATGTCGAAGGGCCAGTGAGATGGCTCAGCGGCTTAAGCGCCTGCCCAGCAAGCGCTAGGGCCCGAGTTCGACTCCCAGAACCCACATATGAAAAAGAGGCCGGTGATATCGCTCAGCAGCACGGGTGCCTGTTGGCGCATGAGGTCCTGAGGTCGACCCCCCGGTACCCACAAAAAAAAAAAAAAAAAAACGTGAATAAGCCAATAACAGGCAATGAAATTGATGTAAAAATAAATAACATACCAAGTAAGCCCAGGTCCCAATGGTTTCACTGCTAAATTCTACAAAAACTTCAGGGAAAGAGTTAGGTGTGGTGGCACATGCCCGTAATTCCAGCACTCGGGAGGCTGAGGCAGGAGAATTGCCATGAGTTCAAGGCCTGTCTGAAATACAAAGCAAGACCTTGTCTCAAAAACAAAAAACAAAACAAAACAAAACAAAACAAAAAAACTTCAAGGAAGATCTAATTCTAATACTTGTCAAACTCTTTAATGAAATTGAAAGGGAAGGAGTACTTCCAAACTCATTCCTGAAAGCTAGCATTACCTTGATTTTAAAACTAGACAAAGATCCAGACAAATAAGAGAATGAAAGGCCAATCTCTTTAATGAACAAAGACACAAAAATCCTCAACAAGATACTGGCCAGAAGAATGCAACAAATCATCAAAAAGATCACATATCATGACCAAATAATCTTCATCCCAGGGATGCAAGGATGGTTCAATATATACAAATTAATAAATGTAATACGTCACATAAACAGAAGCAAGAACAAAATCCACACAATCGTTTCAATAGATGCAGAAAAAACTTTGATAAAATCCAACATCCATCCATACTAAAAACCCTACTGCCAATATTATGTTAGATAGGGAAAGCTGAAAAGCCGAGGAACAAGACAAGGATGTCCACTATCATCAGCCTGTCCAACACAGGACTTGACACATTAGCCAGAGCAGTCAGGCAAGAGAGAGAAGTAAAAAGGATGTGAATAGGAAAGAAACAAGTCAAATTATCGTTTGCAGATAACACAATCCTCTGTGTGGAAAACCCAAAAAATCCACTAAAAGACTCCTAAAATTAATAATCAAATTCAGCAATGTAGCAGGATACAAAATCAACACACAAAAATCAATAGCATTTCTGTACACTAATAATGAACTCACTGAGAAAAAATTACGAAAAAAATACAATTCACAAAAGCATCAAGAAAAATTAAACACTTAGGAATTAACATAACCAAGCATATGAAAGACCTCTACAATGAAAACTATAGTACTCTGAAAAGGATATTGAAGAGGACATCAGAAGATGGAAAGAAATCCCCTGTTCCTAGATAGGGAAGAACCAATATACTCAAAATGGCCATATTTCCCAAGCTGATATACAAACTGATATACAAAACAATCCTAAAAGTCACATGTAACTAGAAGGGACCCAGAATAGCAAAAGCAATCCCGGGTAGCAAGAGCAAAGCAGGAGGCATCACAATCCCAGATTTCAAATATTACAAAGCTACAGTGATAGAAAACTGTGGTACTACACAAAAACAGATACATGGATCAATGGAACAGAATAGAGGATACAGAACCAAGCCTGGGCATTCAGCTATCTGATTTTTGACAAAGAGGCCAAAAACATACACTGGAGGAAAGATAGCCTTTTTAATAAATGGTGCTGGGAAAACTGGCTATCCACATGCAGAAGATTGAATCTGGACCCATATATCTCACCATGTACTAAACTAAAATCAAAATGAATCAAAGCTCTAAATATTAAAACAGAAACACTTAGTCTGTTGGAAGATAATATAGGTAAAACTCTTGAAGACATTGGTATAGGCAAGGACTTTTTGAACAGAACCCCAGTGGTACAAGAAATAACATCAAGAATCAACAAATGGGATCATATCAAATTACAAAGTTTCTGCACGGCAAAGGAAACAACAAACAGAGTGAAGAGACAACTTACAGAATGGGAAAAAATTTTGCCAGCCCTTCCTCAGACAGAGGACTAATAGGTAACATATATAAAGAACTCAAATAAAAGACTCAATCAAAAATGGGCAACTGAAATGAATAGATACTTCTCAGAAGAAGTACAGATGGTCAATAAATACATGAAAAAGTGTTCAAAATCTCTGGCCATTAGAGAAATGCAAATTAAAACAACACTGAGATTCCATCTCACTCCCAAAAGATTGACTACTATCAAGAAATAAAATAGTAAGTGCTGACAAGGCTGTGGTGGGGGGAGGAGTGCTTCTTCATTGTTCTTGGGAATGTAGACTAGCACAACCAATATGGATCAATATGGAGATTCCTTGAAAAACTAAAACTAGAGAGCTCATTTTACCCAGATAGCCCCCTTCTAGGTATCTTCCTGAAAAAGCTAAAAGAGATCATATTATGGTAATATATGCACACTCATGTTTGTAGCAGTACAATTAGTAATAGCTAAATCTTGGAAATGGCCTATATGTCTACCCACAGGTGAATGGATAAAGAAAATGTGGTATTTATACACAATGGAATACTACCCTGCCACAAAGAAGGATAAACTTGAGTCATATGTAGGAAAATGAATGCACCTGGAGACCATAATATTACATGAAATAGGGCCGGTGAGATGGCTCAGTGGCTTAAGCACCTGCCCGGCAAGCGCGAGGGCCCGAGTTCGACTCTCAGAACCCACATACGAAAAAGGGGCCGGTGATATTGCTCAGCGGCACGGGCGCCTGCTGGCGTGCGAGGTCCTGAGGTCAATCCCCCGGTACCCACAAAAAAAAAAAAAATTACATGAAATAAATCAGCCACACAGTATTGCATGGTTTCTCTTATATGAGTAAATAAAGAGTAAAATAAAAGATAGCTAATTGGAAATAGATCTTTTGCGAATGGGAAAGGGACCAAGAGATAGAGGAAGAGAAGATAAAGGGGAAAAGAGAATTGAGGTGTGTTATGTACATGTACCAACTTCCCACAATTGATGTAATCATTATGTAGTGCAAACATGTACTAATAAAAAATAAAAATTGGGAAAATTTTAAAATAAAATGTATAAATCAGTGACCAAAAATGATGCACTGAAACAATTTCTATACAATGTCTTGTGGCCAATCATCCTACTTTTTAAGTACTCAAGGACCTGGTACCAGGTAGTTACCTTGGCAGGGGGGCACATCTATACAACATCTGCCCCTGCTTACTCTATGAGATCCACATGTGCTAATACCCAGAGCGTGGGCTCTTCAGCCCTCTCATCTGAAACAGGAACCGGGAACATCTCGGTAACCTCCCCCTTTACTTCTACTCAACCTCAAGCCAGACATTACCAAGCCAGGTAGCGTTAGTAGATCATGACTGGCCTAGACAAGGACAGCTTGCTTAGCCCCAGGAGCAGGGCAGCAAGAACACTGGGCTGGGGCAGCAGTCCACAGCACAAGGCAGCATGTGTCTGAATTCCAGGGTGCCTTTACCCAGTTAGATCTCAGGTTTTCTCCAAGCAGCTCAGAACACAAACCATATCTTTCGGCAACTCTGCATCAGTATCACCCAGTCGCCCATAGTTTTCTGTAGCACAGTGGAGACGCAGAGGTGCTCTCTGCCCGCCTTGACCTCCCTCAGGCCCTATCTCCTCAGGTGGGGGTAGAGGGGGAGTGTTTGGGAGTGGAGGGTGCACCAAGGTCCCTGAGGGCACCTAGGCAGCAGCACCACGGAGGAGGGTAGGCAAACAGCTCTGGGAGAAAGTCAGCCGTGGTGTGTGGGTGGGTCCCTTCCTCCTAGCACCCGGCAGTTAGAGTAATTGTCCCGATTACTGATTACCACCATGGCAGGTGAGCTGTGTAATTGCACTAGGGTGGGGTGGGGGCAGACCTGAACCTAACAAAGTGGGTTTAGGGAATTGAGAGCTGGCTTCTTGATGGGAAGCTTTCCTGCACCTGGCGCCTCTTGAGGGCAGAATCTGCTCCCCCTGGGGCACAAGGCGGTACCTCAGGGCCTGGCGTTGGGGTTAGGGCAAGGACAGAGGTATTGCCATCGGGCAGAGATCCTTCGCTTTGGGTCACTTCCTTACAGTGGGTTCCTCTTGTTGACATTAACGCTAATAAACCCTAAGTCATGCCTGCCCTTGATTTGTCTATGGTTATCAAACCAGAGAGAGTCTGATGATGGCTACCCATCCCCACCACGGCCCCAGCCCCCATTTACCTCTCCTGTCTGCACAAATGGGTACAAAGGTCAGGCTGAGCGCTTCAGTCCAGGCTTACAGGCTCCAGCAGTCCTTGGGAAGCCATGGCAGAACTGGAGGGCTTGGAATGTGACACCTCTGCACATGGTAGGCTCCAGGGACTACAGGGTGGCATGGCCTTGGGTTCAGATTCCCCCTCCCCACTGGCCACATTGACCTGAGCCTCCTACCCCGTCTTGGCCTGGTCTCCCTGTGTCTGGGGACCAGCACAGTGGGCCTGATTGTGCAATTTTGGGGTCTGACTTCCGTTGTGTGGGGGTGGGGGAGTTTCTCTGAGTTCACAAGGGAGTTTAGGCCAGGGTAGAGAAAACGAGCCAAGTCTCCAGGAAGAACTGCCCCAGCCAGCGCTTGAGATTGAAGGAGAGCCGTGTCTGGGGCCAGGCCACAAGGTATCATCTGGAGGAAGGTGAGACTGCACTTCAGCCAAAGGATGTGTCTGGGGGTTCAGTCCATCTTAGCTTTGCTCCCAACTGCTGAGCTGGCCCTTAATGTCCCACGAGGCTGGAAAAGTGTCGCCCCAGTGAACCTGGGACTGTGAGGTTAAACCAGAGATGAGAAATAATACTTAACTTTTTTGAGCCAAAACACTGAGAGGAGGCAGGGTGTTGTCCATGCTGGACGAGGAAGCCTTGTGAGGCTTATGGGCAGATTGGGACCACTCCAGGACTCCATTTGTCCCGATATCGCTAACTATAGCTCTTCCCCCAAATTAACTTGTAAGTGTCTCATTGTTCCAAAGATTTCCTAGGATCCTTCTAAGACTAAGGAGAATATCTTGGGAAAAGAATGTCCTTATTTAAAGCTGAAAAAAACTAGTGTGATTCTTGCTGTTCTAGTAAATTTATCAGTTCCCTGTAATTTTCTTGACCCAAAAGATAACAAGCTGTGCTCTTAAAGATTGGCTCAACCACATCCTTCCCCTATGTGATATCTTTGCTGCCCCTCTCCCTCCAAACCCGGCCTCAGAGCCCTGGCAGAATGGTCAGTCAGCCCACAGTTCCAGACGTGGTTTCCCACTGCTCTGAGTATGTAGACCCTAAAGTTCAGGCTTTGATCTCTGGGAAGCCCCTAATGCCTCTGGGCCAGAGGCTCCCACGATGATATATGATACCCCAAAATTTATTCTCCCTCTCCTGTCATGGGAAGTGACCGTATTCATAGAGGGTCCCTGACCTGGAGGGCCAGGACGTGAGCTTTGCTGTCACAGGAGATTTTCCCTCTTTAGATTATCCCTTCTTTGGTCCCCACCAGTAAGGGAATAGCCGTGGAGAAGGTCCTAGGGTTAACTTGGTCCTGGCTGAGTCCATCCACTGCCCAGGTCATGCAAGGTCCACACCATGGCAAGGTGAATGAGCCTCTTGGTTCCCTTATATGCTAGTCATTCTCAGTTTTTCATTTCTGCTCCTGTCCAGATCTGCTCCCATCTTTGGGCCCTGCTCTGGGTCCCAGCAGACTCTCCCATCTGGGCCCATCTCCTTTGCTGAAGTAGACCAGTAGAGGTGGCACTACCTCCTATAAAGTGCTCTGCTCTCCATGGCTCCAGCTCTCATTGGGCTCTGATATTATTTCTTCCCCTGTCCCTCGACCATCCAGGTCAAAGTGATAGTAGTACCTTTCTGTCCTTCCCACCCTCCGTTTTCATTCCTGTATCTTTGTCCACACCTCTGACCAATGAGCTTTCTTCAAAGTCTCATCTGAACACTCTGGTATGAATTCTATTTTCTTTTAGGTCCCTGACTGTTGTATCTTACCTTCTTCATTTCCCAGGTAGCACTTCTATGACCAATAGGAGCCTTGGGCCACTGTTCAAAGTTTTGCTGTCACACTACCTAAATGAGACACCCAGGCCTGGTCCACTCTGTCTCCCATTTGGAGAAGCTTGTTCTGCTCTTGCCTGTTAAGGACCTGGTAGTGGATGTTGGTGGACTTGGGCAGGAGGACACGATCAGGGCCTGGCCATCCTCTTCTTCCCCTCCTTGAAGGGGAACAGTTCTAAGAGGGAAAAATAAGAATAAGATTAAACAGCAAAGAAAGAAAAAGAAAAGAAACATTAAAAAAAAAAAACCTGTATGGAGGGCTAGGGATCTAGCTCAATGGTAGAGTGATTGCCTAGCTTGTTCAATGCCCTGGGTTCAATCACTGAGGGGAGAGAGAGAGAGAAAGAGAGAGAGAGAGAGAGAGAAAATACATAAATGAAGAACTGTATAGATATCCCAGATATCTGTCAAATAAAAGAAATACTCTCAAAGGGCCAGCCTGGGCAAATTGGTGAGACCCTGTCTCAAAAGAAAATAAATAAAATAAAATAGGGCTACAAATGTAGCTTGGTATTCTCTGGGTTAAATTCTCAATATGATAGAGATAGATAGATGATAGATAGATAGATAGATAGATAGATAGATAGATAGATAGATATAGATAGATAGATAGATAGATAGATAGATAGATAGATAGATAGAATAAAGGCCAAACTTCTTGGCATGCATGAAAATCAGTGGCTTTCCCAGTCTGGCTCTAACACAGCTTTGTAGACTTTCTGCTCATTCACCCCAAGATACCGAGCTCCCTGCTGTCCCCCAAGGTCTCTGAGCACTCTGTGTCATTTTGCTCAAGATTTTCCCTCTGAACAGAAAGCCCTTCTCCCTTGGTTTTCCACTGCCATGTAATAAATGCCACACACAAAGTGGCACAGAGCAACACCCAGCTGTTATCTCATGGCTCTGTAGGTCAGAAGTCCAGGCAGGCTCCCCTGGGCTCCCTGTCGAGCATCTCACAAGGCCAAAATTGAGGTGCAGCCAGGTGGGCTCTTGTCGGAGGGGTCTGGGGCAGAATCTGCTTCCCAGCTCGTTAGGCTCTGGGCGGAATTGTGCCCATGGTTTCCTGCTGGCTGTGAGCCACGTCTCCCACAGGCCCTGGAGATAACATGCCTTCCTTCTCCTGTGGCCCCTCCACCTGCTTCAAGTCTCTCTGACTTACTTTTCTGCCACCAGCCAGGTAAAATGCTCTGTTTAGAAAGGGCTCATGTGATTAGATTAGACCCACCTGGGTTATCTCCCTTTTGCGTATAAAGGCCTTGAATAATAGGGGTAATACCAGAAGCTGGGGTTACAGAGGCCATGTCCAAATCCTACTCACTGCACCTTCCCTTCTCGGCTCTTTGGGGATAAGAACTGTGTCCTACTCATCTTTGTATCTCTCATTCCATCGATGTCTTTGACTTAGTAGGTACTCAATAAGCACTTGTTAAAAGACAGGAAGGAGGGAAGGAAGGAAGGAAGGGAGGGAGGGAGGGAAAGGAAAAGAAAAGGAGGGAAAGAAGGGAAGAAGAAAGGAAAAGGAAAGAAAAGAGGGAGAAGATACAATGCCTTAACAAAAAGTCACCTGGTTAGAAGGATGATATTTCTATAAAAATATTGAGGGTACTGGGGTCACTTAATTTTTTAAAGTTTTTTTTCTCCTCCTCTTCTTCCTTTTCTGCCTGCTCTTTATTTGTCAAACTATATTTGGAAAATTTTCAGGTTCAGTACTTGTTTACTATCTGTGGAGACCAAAAGCTAATGTTTTATACCTTTGTTTCCGAGCGAAGCACATGACCTGTGTATCAGTAGTGTAAGCCCAGCGCTCATTCTCTCTCGCAGAGCAGGCACTAATTAGAACAGATCAGAGAGGGCATATTTTGTAAGGTGCGAGAATGTTTCAAGTTTTAGACAGAGCCAAACCGGGCAAGGTTTTAAAGGGGATGAAACACATTTAATCCTCTTCTATTTGGAATAGCATACACGTCAATAAATTACTAGATTTTTTTGCCTTTATTCCATCGCCTAAGTAGGGGAGGGTGATTCCATTCCTAGTCCTTCCCTGTCTTTAGGAATTCCTATTCCTTTAGGAATACCCTGGCTGACTGTGCCCCTCAGGGAAGGCAGGTGGCTTGGCCAGGGCCCTACTTAGGGGGGTCTGAGTTGGCCTCTGCTTCGTCTCCTCATGTTTCTATTCCTTCTCTTCCTGCCCCAGGCCCAGGTACAAAAATGGAGGCAGGTGACCCAGTTAAGGAAATGCATCTTTTTGGTAGTATTAACTTTTTAAAAAGTAATATATGTATATGATAAAAACCCAAGCTAAACAGAAAAATAAGATGAAAAGTAAAAATCTCCCTCCATACCTCACCCAACCCAAGTTCCTCTCTCCAAAGGCTCACCAGGAACAGGTTCTAAATTCACCTTCCAGAAATAAAATTTATAGTGCTTGCATTTTAAAGTTAATCATAATACTTCTGCACCTAGTACACAGTTTTTTTAAATATGTTATTTCTGTAAAATCATTTTCCTTCCTCTGAACTGTTAAGCCAATTTAGAATCATTTAGCAAACAATTTTTCAAGCAAATTAAAGTACTGAACTTGTTTGCAGTTCATCCAAGACAAAGATGAGGTGTCATTTTAATTCCCCCAGACAATGGCTCCCACTCTTCCTCCCCACCACCAGGCCTCTTTTCATTTCCTAGTTCATTTTCCTCCTGCCCAGATGAAAGCAGTCAAGGGGTTCAGAAAGACATTCGCAAAGACATATCAGTATCGACCCCAGAAAGAGAGTGAATAGACAAAGGACCTCCTTTGCACTTTCCCCACTGCCCTGGCTAAAGGATGCAGAAAGAAGGAAATGACTGAGATGCTCTAGTGGAGAACAGCTAACTATGGCAGGCTAAAGCAGGAGGAGTTTAAGTCCAAGCCTAGCCTCGGCAATTTACGCTTTAGTGAGACCTAGTCCCAAAATAAAAAATAAAAAAAGAGCTAAGGTTATAGCTCAGTGTGAAGGCCCTGAGTGGTCCAATCCCTAGTAACACACACACACACACACACACACACGAAGAGTGAAGAACAGCCAGAATTTCACAGGCACAGGAATCCGTGCTAGTGACAAAATAACATCCTTGCTAGTTACATTCCAATTTGTCTGCTAGGATGTAATTTGGAGCACTTATTGAAGTTGTATATGGGGTGTGTGTGTGTGTGTGTTTACTGAGGGCGGGAACTTTTCTCAGCAGAAGCAAACAAGTCCAACACCAGGAGCAAATGGACAAAAAAGACCTTAATACTAAGTCATGTCTCTGGGGAGATCCATTAGCTAGACTTTGAGACAAATTTGGACAAAGATCTCCGTCTGCTTATTACTGTTTACTTCTAGAATCATTTCCATCCTTACCTCCATTAACTGTATGCCCTTATTTGTAGTTTCATGGACCCTCCCAACTCTCCAGTTCACTATCTGGCTTTCAGACAGAATCTAAAATTCATTCAAATATAATCACTTATGAAACCCAAAGCAATGTCTCTGAAAGTATTAGCAATATAAAAGATTTTCAGTAGGTTTGGGAAACTGCATACATTGTCTCTTGCTTGAAGAGTTCTAATATAGATTTGCATATGAAAAGCCCTGAGAAGTACTGTGCTGAAGAAACCTATTTAATGTTGTTTCATTCATGCAAACATTGACTAAGTTCTTGCCATGCTCCAGACGTTAATTCTAAGTACACGAGCTATGGTAATGAACAGGGTAGGTATAGATTTTAATTTTAATTTTCACCAGAAGAGCAGATAACACACTAGTAAACCTTGCAATTTCAGATAGCATTAAAGATTGTCATAAGGTGGGTGTTTCTACTTTAAATTGGGTACACAGGGAAGACCTTCTGGGGACAAGACGTGCGATCTGAGATCTGAATGACAAGAACCCAGCTACGTGAGGATCTGGGGAAGGGCATCCCAGGCAGAGGGACTAGCAAATCCCAAGGTGTTGAGGATGAAGTGAACTTTTGCATGTTTGGTGTGATCTGAAAAGTAGCAAGGGGCCAGGTCATCTAAGACCTTATCAGCTGATATAAAAATATCTATTAATCCCATAGAACTAGTATGCTGCGGAACACAGCTTGCAAAACCCAGGTTGAAATGTTCCCTCTCAGAATGTGTGCGTCCCCTTGGAGGAATTTGCATTCTAACGAGGCCAAACAATAAATCTCTAATGTAGAACAGCAGGCTTTAGCTCGCGAATGGGAGAGTATTACCTCCTATCCAATTTGGACTTTTATTTTGCATTGTAAAACATGCCCTCATGATCATAAGTTATTTTTTAAGTTTATAAAGGTTATTCACATGGATTGTTTTGGTAAGCTTTAAATATTTTATTGCCATCTGCTTCTTGACTGTTGGCTTTTTTATTACTGCCTAAAACGTTTCAAAACCAGTAGGATTGAATGACAGGGAAGGGCAAACAAATTGAGGTTCTGTTGTGGATAAGAGCAAGACAGGGTTTTCAGCCAGTATCCCAGAATTAAAGATAAGGATTTGTTATTTCTTAGCTGCTCTAAGGAACAGAAATGAACAGGCATAGCTTGGTAAAAAGAATTGAAATATGAGAGCAGGAAGAAACTTAAGACTAGCGAAAGAACACAGGACTGAGAGGAACTGCTGATAAAAGGTATAGAATGCTCTTTAGGACTTGGACAAGCCTCTCATCCACCTGGGGTGATTTGAGATTAACTTTTTGGACTCTCATTTTGATTCAAGTCAGTAGAAATGAAAGTAGGAAGGCAAGAAATTTGGAGAAACAACCATTTCAGAGTCTAGGAAAGTTAACAAGAAATAGTTTGGCCATGATCGTGAACTGAGCTTCCAGTAACATTAAAAAAAAAAAAAAAAAAAAAAAGGCAATAGTTACTGGCATTTATTGCTTCCTACATTTCAGAAAACCTGTGAAGAATTTTCTGTACCTTACTTCATCTTCATGACAGCTCTGCGAGTTAGAAAAAACTTCATCTCATTGTACAGACGAAGAAACTAGGGATTTGAGCGGTTGAATAATTTGTTCAAGGTCATACAGTTATTATGTGAAAGACCTAAGCTTCAAACTTGAGTCAGATCGAGTCCAAAACCATAGCATTTAATCACTACTCTATGTTCTCAAACTGTGGAGGCAAAACATTGATCATTAACTTGTCGAGTTTGGAGATAATGTGGGGAAAAGAAATCCTTTTACCTAGGCCTGGATGTAGATTTGTGAACTGATTGTTTTTTCTTGTCTTGAGATGAAAAAAACAGTTGAACAATAAAATGATGGATGTCTGTGGAAGGGCAAGAGTCAGTGGAGATCTTTAGCCTCAGATAACAGGAGAGATTTGGGCAGCGGAGCCGGGGGCCTGGGAACTTCGATAGATCTGGTCCCTATATAAACAGCGGAGAGAGATGTGATCATCATGCAGGCTCTGGAGGAAGCGTGGGCTCCAGATTGCAGGGAAGGCCAGAGGATGACAGATAAAAAGGACCACACTGAAAAGCCCAGAAAAATAAAAAGTCCTTAAGTACAAATATAATGTGAGAAATTTGGTGGTCTGGATATTCAGATCAACTTTAGTGAGAAATAGGAAAGGGATTCTACCTACTGAATGGTCCCAGCTGACATCTTATGTCAGCTTTCTGTCTATAGAGCTTACTTTGCAGTCCATCCTTTATTAGCCAATTAGTTTTATTGACTAGTGAGGCACACACGTGATACACAAAGGGTGTACTATGATTACACATATGTACATACTAAGACTTACATTGCAATGAATACGCTTACTCCTATATCAAGAAATGGAACTTATCTCCTCACAGCTCATCATTACTCTCAACTTTGTGTTCATCCTTCCATTAATACTTTGGTCACCTGTGTATATATCTCTAAATTTAGACTGTCAAATTTTGTAGGAGCTGAATATTAAATAAATGAAACCATTCTGTTATAAATTCTCTGTCAGTTGCTCTTTTCCTCAATTTCATGTTTTGAGACTCACTGAATGAATATGGGATGTTGTTAATTGTGCTTTCATTTTTCACTGCTGCATGGTAGTCCACTGTTTGCAGTGCTACAGTTTATCTATTCGTTATTCCATTGATGGATATACATTTTTTCCAGAGACTATTTTGGTTGTTATAAGTAATCTTAAGTAAATATTTTGTGCTTGTCTCCTGGTGCAAATGAATAAGTTCCTCTGAAGTGCATATATCAGAGTGGAATTGCTGAGCTGCAGGTTGGAGCACATTAACTTTCACTAAGTAGTGATAGGCTATTTATTCTGCCCTCAGCAGTAGGTAAGAGCTCCTGCTGCCCCACATTTTTGTTAAAACTTGGAATTAACTGATTTTTTTTTTTTTTTTTTGTGGGTACCGGGGGGACGACCTCAGGACCTCGCGCGCCAACAGGCGGCCGTGCCGCTGAGCGATATCACCGGCCCCTTTTTCGTATGTGGGATCCGGGAGTCGAACTCGGGCCCTCGCGCTTGCCAGGCAGGCGCTTAAGCCACTAAGCCATCTCACCGTCCCAGAATTAACTGATTTTTTAATCTGGGAGGTGTGAAGTGGTATTTTATTGTAGTTTTACTTTCCATTTATGATTACTAACAGGGTTGGACTCCCCTACCCCCATATGTTTAGAGGACATTTCTGTATTTTCTATCATAAAACACCTATTTGAATCTTCTCCCCATCTTTTTTGGTGATAATTTATATTTTTCTTGTTGTCTCAGAGTTGTTCGTTCTTTATATATCTTTGATACTAATCCTTCATTGGCTATCCATGTTGCAAATATCTTGTTCCACACTTTGACTTGTTTGTCCCTTATTTTGTTGATGCCTTTATAACAGAAATTCCTCTCTGTAATAGAGTCAGATGTGTTAGTCTTTTCCTTTAAATTTACCCCCTTTTCTCTCTTAAGAACTCCTTTTCTAAACATTCAATAAACCTTTTATTTTAGAATAGTTTTAGGTTTATAGAAGAGCTGCAGGAGTTATTACAGAGAGTTCTCATACACCCACACCCAGTTTCCTCCACTGTTAACCTCTTATGTTACTATGGTACTTTTATCACAACTTATGAATAAAAATGTTTATGTAAAATTACTGGCCAAAGTCCATACTCCACTTGGAGTTTTGTTTCCTGTCTTGGATTTCATTTAGGATTCCACACTGCATTGAACCCTCATGTCCCCTTAGGCTCCTCTCGACTAGGACAGCTTCTCAAATTTTCTCCATTGTCGACTAGGACAGCTTCTCAAATTTTCTCCGTTGTCGATGGTCTTGATAGTTTGAGGAGAACTGGTTGGGTATTTACTAGAATGTCCTTTAATTTGGGTTTGGTCTGCTCTTTTATTCATGGTTAGGAATTATGGGTTTTAGATAAGATGACTGCAGAGATGAAGTGTCATTTCCAACATATCCAGGGTATATGCCATTAATAATTACTTATTGCTGACGCTGTTCTCTTGACTACCTGGGTGAGGGAGTGTCTGTCAGATTTCTCAACTGTGAAGTTTCACTTCCCACCCCTTTCTGTGATGTGCTTGTTAGAAGAAAGTCATAATGCAACTGTAATTAATGAGCAGAGTGCGAGGCTCCACCTCACTGGGTAGTAGATACACAAGTTATTTGGAATTCTTCAGTAGGAGATTTGTCTCCTCTCTCCTACTTACTTATTTGTCACTGATATTTATTTGTTTATCATGGATATTTATTTATGAAACATGGAGAGCATTAGCCGAGCAACTCATTATTAGACAGAATGTTTACAAATGAGCGAAAAACAAGGTTGGAATGAATTTTGTGACTCTGGATGACAGTTAGAGAATCTAATATAAATCTGTGTTTAGCTTAATACAGCTGCTAGTGGCTAGATACAGAATAACTATAGATATGTGTCTCTATACACGTATGGCATACATACATATTTCTCAGTTTTGTTTGCTGATAGGGTCTAGAAGCAAGAATACCCCAATGGCAATGAGCATACCTGGTGCCCATCATCTTAATTCCCAATAACATTTCTAATAAAAGGAATTAGAACTTACAGGAGAAACAGCTGATTCTAGGGGCAGGGAATATTCAAGATTAGCCTGGAGCTCTTTGCAGGGTGATCTCTCTGTGGCCAGAGTTGGAATGATCTGAGTCTCAAAATAAATGATGGAATATTAGATTGTAACTGACAATAGAAAAGAAATCCCTTTTTAATGCCAAAATCCTATCAGTACTTTCCTACCTTATCATCTTCTCATTTTTCCATTGAAGTCGTTCATCGATCTGTAATTGGTTTGTGTTTGAAGTAAGGCTCTGCTTCTGTCTTCTTCCATATGGATAGCAAGCTTTTCAGAGTCAGTTACTGGATAGCCCCTCCTTTCTGCACTAATATGTGACCTCCACTTTGTTACAATTAAGTCCACACACGTGTGTCTATGTCTCAATGCTGATTTATTGGTCTGTTAGCCTTTGGGTGCCCTCGTACCCCATGATACAAGTTGTTATAACTTTACACTATGACTTAAGGTTGGACGGAAGAGCAGTCCATATTGTTGCTGTTTTAAAAATAAGGAATTTTTTATAAGGAATGTTTTGTCTGTCTTTGACACTTGATTTTCCAAAAAATTTAGAAATAGCTTATCCATTTCCAAGAAGAGCCCTGCTAGGATTTTTATTCTAATTGCATTGAATTCATAATTAAAATTTATAAATAATTGGCGTTTTTATTATATCGAGTCTTCTTAGTCAAAAACATGGTATATTTTTCCATTTATACGATCTTCTCTAAGAAGTTTCTATAGAATTTTATCCATGAGGGCTGGGGGATATAGCTCAGCGGCATAAGCGCCTACCTGGCAAGCACAAGGTCCTGAGTCTGATTCCCGGTACAAAAAAAAAAAAAAGACTTTTATCCATGCAAAACTTGAAAACACTTTGTTATATTTTATTTATAGGAACTTTTTAATTTTGCTTCTTTTCATTTTTTAAATTTTCCATCAGATAGTTAAGATACATAGAAATGCACTGATTTTGCATATTAATTTTGTATCCAGCATTCTCGCTAAATTCTTACTAATTCTAATAATTTATTTGTAAGTGATTTCGGGTTTTCTACATACATAATCACATCACCTAAAAATAATGGAGCTTGGGCCGGTGAGATGGCTCAGCGGCTTAAGCGCCTGCCTGGCAAGCACGAGGGCCCGAGTTCGACTCCCGGATCCCACATACGAAAAAGGGGCCGGTGATATTGCTCAGCGGCACGGGCGCCTGCTGGCGCGCGAGGTCCTGAGGTCGACCCCCCGGTACCCACAAAAAAAAAAATAATAATAATGGAGCTTAGTTTCTTCCTTTCTAACTCTCATACCTTTCATTTCTTTTTCTTACATCAGCTTCAGGTACATCAGCACTTACATTAGTGCTTCAGGTATAATGTTAAATAAAATCAGCAATAATGGGTACTCATATCTTACTCTAGATCATGATAGAATTATTTCTGAATTTCATTGTTCAATACACTTCCTTCTCTTTTTTTATCAGATTAGGAAGTTCTTGTCCATACCAAGTTAGTAAAAAAATTTTTTTAATCAAGAACTAATGTTGCTCGTTATTGAACACTTTTTCAATGTATCCTTTTAGATAATCATGTAATTCTCTCACCTCTGAATTCGTTAATGTTTTACGCATTGCTGGATTTGGTTTCCTAATGTTTTGTCTAAGACTCTTCTGTCTACATTAATAAGTAAAATTATTTCACTATTTTCCTTTCTGAAACCGTTCTTGTCTGGTTTTGTATCAGGGTTCTACTAGCCTTATAAAGTGAGTTAAAGGGCCGGTGCGATGGCTCAGCGGTGTAAGCGCCTGCCTGGCAAGTGCGAGGTCCTGAGTTCGACTCCCAGTACCCACATAAAGAAAAAAAAGGCTGGTATTATCGCTCAGCAGCACAAGCGCCTGCTGCCAGGCGCGAGGTCCTGAGTTCGACTCCCGGCACCCACAAAAAAAATAAAATAAAATGAGTTAAAAATGGTCCTTTGTTTATTGTAAGGACTGGTATAAGATTAAAATAATGGATCCCTCCAATTTCACTACAACTTACTATATGGATCAGGCTTGTGTGCTGCCTCACACCTGCTTGGCACCCCTTTTACTAGAGAACACTATCCAGCCGTGCTGAGCCCTACTGGTGCTAGCCGTTCTGTCTTTCCTGCTTCCCTACTCCCCTAAATAAAACACTTCGCTTCCCCAAACAACTCTTCTACCTCAAGCCCTTGACTCTGCCTCTGCCTTCAAGGGAGCTCCAGGCTATGATTCTTACCCATCATTAAACTGTTTGCTCTAGAATTCTCCTTGTGGTGATGGTGGGGACTGCGGATTAAACTTAGGGGTTCATGCATGCTAGACAAGCACTGTACCGCTGACCTACATCTCCTGCCCTTTTTATTTTATTTTAAGACAGGGTCTCACTATGTTGCCAAGGCTGGCTTTGATCTTGAAATTCTCCTGCCTTAGCCTCCCAAATAGCTGGGATTACAGGTATGCACCACTACACCTGGCTTCTTTGTGGGGACATTTTTGTGTGTATGTGTGGTACTGAGGATTGAACCTAAGGTCTTTACACTGAGATACATCCCCAGTCATTTATTTATTTATTTATTTATTTATTTATTTATTTATTTATCTATTTATTTATCTATTTATTTATTTTTTGAGACAGGATCTTGCTAAGTCACTAACTTACCAGGCTGGGCTTGAACTTGTGATCCCCATGCCGTAGTGTGGAGACATTTTTAACTGCTAAACCAATTATTTTTCTCTACTGTTTTTAAGATTATTTCTTCTTTAGTTAATTTTGGCAATTGGTTTTCTTTTTGTTTTCCTAGGAATTTAACCACTTCTAAAACTTTAAATTTATTGACATAAAGTTATTTATAATTTTTCTCCATCATTTAATTTCCATAGCATCTTTAGTTAGGCCCTTTGATTCCCTAATATTATTTTTTGCTCCTTCTTTCTTTTTCTTTGAATTAATTTTGCCATAGGTTTGCATATATTATTTGTTGTTTCAAAGCTCTGACCTTTGAATTTATTCCTCCCCTTCCCTACTTGTTTCCCTACAGGGTCTCACTACGTAGCCCAGGCTGGCCTCAAAGTCATGATCCTCCTGCCTCAGCCTCCCAAATGCTGGGATTACAGGCCTGGGCCACTGCACCAGCTTATTTTTCTTTCATA
Organism: Erethizon dorsatum; assembly: GCA_028451465.1. Classification (NCBI taxonomy): domain Eukaryota; kingdom Metazoa; phylum Chordata; class Mammalia; order Rodentia; family Erethizontidae; genus Erethizon; species Erethizon dorsatum. Next base: position 54,492,543 of record CM051834.1, read on the forward strand.
TATTTAAGTTAATTTCTTACATAATTTGAATTAAATTTTTATTCTGTTTATTTTTTTATTTGCTTATACTGTTTTGAGTTCATTTTGGTTTTTTTCTAACTTCTTAAATACTATAGTTAGAGCGTTAATTTTGAGCTTTGAAAATATTTAATGAAAGCATTTGCAACTATAGCACTCATGTTATAGTGTTATGGTCTTGCTCTAAAGCAAGATGCCTGAGTCCAGTTCCTGGCTCTGCTATTCCTGGCTGTATGACTTAAGTCCCTATGCTTAAGCCTGCTTATTTATACCTGCCTTGCTGGTTGTTATGAGAATTAAATGAGTGAAACATGTAGTGTGCATAAAACAATGCCTGCTGCATAGCACACACTAGACAAATGTTAGTATTTTTACATTTCTGTGCAAGCACTATTTTAGCTGCATCCATGAGTCTCGGTAGGTATTTTCTTTATTAAATTCTAAGCATTTTCTCTTTGACAATGGTTTATATTTTAAATGCATATTTTAAAATTTCTCGTTGTACAGGCTGCTATGGTGTTGTCAGAATTTCTACCTCTTTCCTGTACCTGTGTGAGGATCGCCCTGCTCCCACTCCTGAAGTTAGTGGTGACCAGGTGACTTGCTTTGGCCAGTGAGATACAGTGGAAGAGTGTACGAAAGCAGCCTTCATGTGTCTGGGACTGGTCCAACACAGGTTGCAGTGCACCAAATCAGAGCTGTCCTGACCCCAACAGTGGCTGCCCTGGAGGGTTGTCTGCAGCCTGAACCCAAAAAATGAGCTTTTGTCACGTCAAGCCACTCAAGTTTTGAAGTTGCTACCACAGCGGAGTCTAGTCTATTCTGTTTGATATTGTTTCTTTTTAGTTGCATTGTGGTCAAAGAATATAATTAATATGAAAACAACCCTTGAGACTAGCTTTGTAGCCTAACGTATGGCCAATTTCACATAGAGCTCAAAATACATTTACTCTTCAATTGTTGCATGGAATGTTCCATACATGAATATTAAATCAAGCCTGTTAACTGTCTTCATTATTTTCATTTTTTTGTTGTTTAATCTGGTAGTTCCCTAGAGCTATGTGTTAAAATTTCTCACTGTGGTAGTAAATGTCTCTTCTTATTGCCCTGTCATTTTCTTTATCTTTTTGAGGCTATGTCATTAAATGCATACAAGTTTAAAGTTATTTTAGCTTCCTGCTGGACTTTTAAAGTGGATCTGAGTTTTAAAAATTCAGTCTATGGGCTGGGGATATAGCTCAGTGGCACAAGCGCCTGCCTGGCAAGCTCAGAGTCCTGAGTTCGATTTCTGGTACAAAAAAATTTTTTTTTCAATCTATCTTTATCCTTTACTAGAACATTTGTTTCATTACGACTTATGGTGGTTACAGTCATATTTTGATTTATTGCTACCACCTTATTGAGTGCTTTGCCTTGATTTTGTGTGTTTCTTATTGCTGTTGAAGTCAGTCATAAGTCTAATCGTTGTTCCACTGTAGGTTATGGTTCTCCTCAGCAGCTTTCATAGTTGTCTCTTTGTCTTTTAATGGTTAGTTTCCTAGATGTGACTTTTAAAAAACTGAACTCACCAGAAGTTAAATATCACATGAATTCTCTTATATGAGAAAAATATAAATAAATTAAAGAGTAAAATAAGGGAGAGGTGCTAGGAAACAGGGAGGGAGACATTTTGGAGCCAGAGAAAGGGATCAGGAGGAGGGAGGGTTAGGGTAGGGACAGAGGGTAAAGGGATCAAGAATGGTCAAGATATGATCTAAACATGTACCAGCACCCCCAAACAAATGTAGCTACTATGTATTGCAAACATACACTAAAAAAAAAGATAAAAAAATGTTTCTTCTAGACATTCATTGGGCTTCCTGAAGTTAAAGATTCATGTTTTCTATGATTCTGGAAACATCTCAAGCATTGTTTCTGAACATTACCTCTTTTTTGTTCTTCTATTTCCTTCTAGAACCCTAATTAGGCATAATTTGTTTTTCTTATTTTCCCTGTCATATCCCTAACTTTTCATATTTTCATATCTTTGTCTCTCTGGTCTACACACTACAGGTACATAACTTTTTTCAGCTCTAACCTCCAGCTTATTAATTTTTTCTTCAGCTATTTCCAAACTGCTACTTAATCTATCCACTGAGTTTTAAGATTCAACATATTATTTTTATTTCTAGAAATTCTTTTTGGTTCTTTGCAAGTCTTCTTAATGATTTATGCCTTCTTGTAACTTGCTTGTTTTCTAAGCTCTCTCATTTCTCAAAGCCTATTAGTTTTTTTTATATTGTGTTTGAAAATTTTAGTGTCTGAAGCCTTTTGTGAGTGTCCTGCTAATTCTCTCAATGTGTTCAATTTCCATGCGTATTTTGCAACTTTGACTGTGAGCTGTGATTATCCTTGAAATTTCACTGATGGCAAGGCTTTGAGTACTGAGACAAGGGTGGGAATACCAGCAGGGAAGGGATACATTTGGTTCTGCCAGTTACCTAAATAGGACCAGCATGACATCACCTTACATAAATTTCATACTTGAAGTTTTTTGGATTGCATACCATATGGATTTGGACTGCACACCTAGAGAAGCACAGACATGTGGCTGTAAATTTAAGGGAACATAAATTCTCATTCCCACCAACTAGAATGACTCAGGCCAGTTTCTTTGCTGTACCTATCTATATGGGCCTTTATTTCTCATTTTCCTTACACAGAGTTCTGGATACTTTGAGAGGTTAGCTTAATGCAGGGTGATTCCTTGGCTTTGTCTTCCATCCCCACACCCTTCAGCATCATCAAAGTGAAAGCTCATGGCCTTCAGGGTCTTAGAAAAACCCTCGGGTTGAAGGGGAGCTTTGGTTCTGGCCTACCAATCTGCATGCCCACTTCCACTTCATTTTGAATTCTGCAAATTTCTTTCTTCAGTGCAAGTTTCATGGTAAAGTTACAAGTTTAGAAAGCTGTATCACTTCAGAGGATCCTTCTGGTATCTACTCCATTGTTCTGTTAGAAATGAAACATCCATTTCAAGGCTGGGGTATGATGAAGGCAATGCAACCACAACACATATAACCCTTTGTCCATTCTGCTCCAACCTCACTGGCTCCCAAATGCCCTCTCCTTAAAAGGGTGTGTGCTACTTGGGAGAAAGAAACATGGCAATAAATCCCGAATTATCAGGGATCAAATGTCAATTGATCACCTAATGAGAGAAGATAACAAGTGAGTAGAGGGAGACCATTATTATCCACAAAGCAGGCATTGTATCTCCTCACCCCGGCTGGAGGCACCAGGGGAGCCTTTCTACTGGGCCAGAGTGCACTGGTACAACCTCCAGGAAGGACTGCGGCAGTCCGAAGTTAAGGACTCCAGGAATCAAGGAGAAGATGGGGTGGGTCAGTGATATAGAAACTCTCAATTCTCTAGAGTTTCTGCTCCAACAGGGTGGAAATTGTTGAGTCACTTCAGTTATCCCTACAAGGCAACAGTGGAAATTTTGACATTTGCCTCTGAGAGTCACTTCCAATTCCTATCAGGATCAGGCAGAAAGCTCCTGGGAAGAGAAATAGAAGGCAGCGAACTGGGACACCAGGTTTATGTCAAAGATAGAGAGAAAAGGTGACACTGTTAGAATTCATTGTTTTGATCCAGCATCATGCTCAGAACCTCCATTCTGGCCCTGAGAGGAAGCCACAGCCTAGGCTCCATGTCTGGGCACCTGAACTGCTTGCTTCAGTGTTCTATGTCACCCTCTTCACCATGTCTTAGGTTGGTTTGTTTGTCGTTTTTGTTTTTGCAGCTGGTAATTGAACTTTTTTATTTTTAAATGTTTCATTAGTATATGAATGCAGTACATAATGATTACATTCATCATTAATGTACATAACACATCTTAATTCTTTTTTTTCTCCTTCCTTCCCTTCCCCCTTCCCCTCTGAACATTTTCTTCCTACTTCTCAATATCTATCATCCGTTTGGTTCTTATTTGTGCTTTTGGTTTCTCACACAAGACAACAATGTGGTATTTACACATGTGTATCCATTTACCTAAAAATATCTTAGGTTTATCCTTCTTAATGGCAGAGATATCAACAGATGAATAGATAAAGAAAATGTGGTTTTTATATACAATGAAGTACTACTCATGCCTTAGGTTTTACTGAAGGGCGAGAACAGAGGACACGGTGGACACACTATTCTGGGATATTATTCTCCCTCCTGGAAAGGTCCAAGTCACAGACTCATTAATGACCAGATCTGACAGCCGGTAAGCTCCCCACCACTCGACAGGTGGGAAGTCTGGTGATGAGTAAGGAACAGCGGTACACGTCAAGCCAAGGATCTCCAAGTTAGCCAAAGTCTTTTCTGTTTTTTTCAGTACTGGGAATTGAAACCAGGACTTTCACATTGAGCTGCAGCTACATCCCTACCCCTTTTTATTTAGTTAGTTAGTTAGTTATTTAGAGATAGGATCTCGTTGAGTCACTAAGTTGCCTAGGCTGGGTTCAAACTTCCGATCCTCCTGCCTCAGCCTCCCAGAATGCTGGGATTATGGATGTGTACCACCACACCTGGCCAATACATTCTTTCTTCTTTCCACTTTTTTTATTAGTGCATACTGGTTATATAGATTAGTGGGTTGCATTTGGGCAGGTTTGGCAATGCACATTAAAGTATGTTTACTTTGATCATTCCTCCTCAGCATGCTTCTTGCCCCACCCTCCTCCAATTTCATATTGGAGGGGTTCAATATGTACAATGTATTTTGATCATAGTCATCCCCGTGTTTCTCCATTTTTACCCTCACCCTTCCCCCTTATTCACTTCCTCTTGCCTGGTAATAATCTCCCACCTATTTTCTTCTTATCTTTTTTAGATTCCACATATTAGGGAGAACACGCAATATTTGTCTTTATGAGTCTAGCTTATTTCACTCAACGTGGTGTTTTTAGATCCATTCATTCTTCTGCTAATGGCAAGATTTCATTCTTTTTATGGCTGAATAATATTCCATTGTGTATATACACCACGTTTTCCTTGTTTTTTTTTTGTTTTTTTTTTTTTTGGTACCAGGAATTGAACTCAGGACCTTGCACTTGCCAGGCAGGCACTTGTGCTATTGACCTATATCCCCAGGCCCACATTTTCTTTATCTGTTCATCCATTCATGGGCATCCAGGCTGATTCCACATCTGGGTTATTGCATATTGTGCCACTATAAACACAGTATGCAGGTGTCTCACTAGTGTGCTAACTTTAATTCCTTCAGGCATATATCAAGGAAAGGTATAGACAAATGGTAGCTCTATTTTTAGTGGGTGGTACTAACTTACATTCACACCAGCAGTGTAGATGAGTTCCTTTATCTCACACCCTCACCAGCCTTTATTGTTTTTTATATTCTTTTTTTTTTTTTTTTTTTTTTTTTTTTTTTTTTTTTTTTTGTGGGTACCGGGGGGACGACCTCAGGACCTCGCGCGCCAACAGGCACCCGTGCCACTGAGCGATATCACCGGCCCCTTTTTCATATGTGGGTTCCGGGAGTCGAACTCCGGCCTTCGCGCTTGCAAGGCAGGCGCTTACGCCACTGAGCCATCTCACCGGCCCTGTTTTTTATATTCTTGATAGCCGTTCTGACTGGGGCAAGATGGAATCTCAATGTAGTTGTGATTTGCATTTCTCTAATGGCTAGGGCCGGTGAGATGGCTCAGCGGCGTAAGCGCCTGCCTTGCAAGCACGAGGGCCCGAGTTCGACTCCCGGATCCCACATACAAAAAAGGGGCCGGTGATATCGCTCAGTGGCACGGGTGCCTGTTGGCGCGCCAGGTCCTGAGGTCGACCCCCCGGTACCCACAAAAAAAAAAAAAAAAAAAAATCTAATGGCTAAAGATGTTGAATATTTTTCATATACTTATTGGCCAGTTGTACTTCTCTTGAGAAATGTTTATTCTGTTCTTTTGCCCATTTATTGACTGGGTGATTTGAGTTTTTGGTGTTGTTTTTTGAGTTTTTTTGGTTGTTGTTGTTTTGTTTTTTTTTGTTTTTTAATCCTGGGTATTAATCTTCTGTCAGAAGAGTAGCTGGCAAAGATTTTCTCCTATTCTGTAGGCTGTTTTTCCACTCTGTTGGTTATCTCCCTTGCTGTGCAGAAACTTTTTAATTTGATGTAGTCCCATTTGTTGATTTTTGCTATTCCTTTGCTTTTGCTATTCCTTGCTATTCCTTCGCAAGAAGTCTCTCCCTGTGCCTATGGCTTCAAGTATTTCCCCTATGTTTTCTTTTAGCACTTTCAAAGTTTCAGGTCTTATACCCAGGTCATCAATCCATTTTATTTTATTTTATTGTGAGTACCAGGGGTTGAACTCAGGACCTCGCGCTTGCGAGCAGGCGCTTGTGCCGCTGAGCAATATCACTGGCCCTTCTTTCCTTTTTATGTGGGTACCGGGAGTCGAACTCAGGACCTCGTGCTTGCCAGGCAGGCGCTTATGCTGCTGAGCTATCTCACCAGCCCCATCAATCCATTTTAAATTAATTAACAAATACAAACAATTGAAATAGATCACAATAGAATAAAACAATAAATCAACAATAAAAGAAACTATATGAACACATGGAGATTGAATAATTCACTTTTGAATGATCAGTGGGTCATTGAAGAAATCAGGGAGGAAATTTAAAAATTCCTACAGTCAAATGAAAATACAACATACCAGGATCTCTGGTTTATAGCAAAGGCAATTCTAAGAGGGAAGTTTATAGCTATGACTACCTCCATCAAAAAATTAGAGATATCAAGTAAATAGATCAATGATGCATTTCAAAGTACTAGAAAAATAAAAGCAAGCAAACTGAAACCAAACCCAACAGAAGGAAAGAAATAATACAAATCACTGCTGAAATGAATAAGATAGACACTAAAATAACACTACAGAGAATCAATGAAATGAAGAGTTGGTTCTGTGAAAGATAAACAAGATTGATAAACCCTTAGCCAAACTAATCAAAAGAGAGAAAACCCAAATTAATACAATTAGAGACAAAAGGGGAATGTTACAACAGACATCCCTGAAATCCAGAGGACTATTGGATGTTACATTGAAAACCTATATTCTAGTAAATGGGAGATTCTAAAAGAGATGGATACATTTATAGATATATACAACCTACCAAAACTGAACTGAGGATATAAAAAACCTAGGTAGATCAATAACAAGCAATGAGATTGAGCAACAAGAAATGATTAAGTCTCCCAACAAAGAAAAGCCCAGGATCAGATGGTTTCATTCCAAAATTTTACCATTAAAATAGAAGAACACCAGTGCTCTCAAACTATTTCATGAATAGGAAGGAAAAGGATGCTTCCAAATTCATTCTACAAGGCCAACCTCATTGTGATACCCAAACTGGACAAGGATACAGGACAAAAAATAAAACTATAGACCCATATCCTTGATGAACATTCCTTAATAAAATACTTGCAAATTGAATTCAACAACACATTAAAAAGATCATACACCAAGGTCAAGGTGCTTTCATTTCAAGGATGTAAGAATGGTTCAACATACACATACCAAGAAAGGTAACACACCGCATTAAGAGAATCAAGGGTAAAAATGACATCATCATCTCAGTTGATGCAGAAAATGCCTTTGACAAAATCAACATCCCTGTATGATAAAAACCCTGAAGAAACTAGGTCGTGAAGAATTATTCCTCAATATAGTAAAGACCATATATGACAAATGCAGAGCAATCATCATGTGACACTAGAAAATGGAACAGCCTCCCATGTCCATGGATTAGCATAATTAATATTGTTAAAATGGCCATACTACCAAAAGCCATCTACAGATTCAATGCAATTCCAGCAAAACACCAATAACATTCTTCACAGAAATAGAAAATATAATCCTAAAATTCAGATGAAAACACAAAAGACCTAGAATAGCCAAAGAATTCCTAAGCAGCAAGAGCAAGGCTAGAGGCATCACAATATCTGATTTCAATTATACTACAAAGCCACAGTAAGAAAAGCAGTATGCTACTGAGATAAAAACGTACACAGACCAACGAAACAGAGTAGAGGACACAGAAACAAACGTACAGAACTATAACCATCTGCATCTGGACCAAGAAGCTACAAATATATGTTAGAGAAAAGACAGCCTCTTTAACAAATGGTGCTGGGAAAACTGGATTCCACTTGTAGACGACTGAAACCTTCTCTCTCACCCTGTACAAAAACCAATTCAAAATGGATCAGTGAACTCTTCAGTGATGGGATATGCCATCATTTTAAGAATAGCCAACAGTATTACTAATAAACCTACAGATTTCTTGTTTTTTTGTTGTTTTTGTGTGTGTGTGTGTGTGTGTGGGTACTGGGGGTCGAACTCAGGACCTCGTGCACCAGCAGGCGCCCGTGCCGCTGAGTGATATCACCGGCCTTTTTTTCGTATGTGGGTTGCGGGAGTCGAACTCGGGCCCTTGTGCTTGCCAGGCAGGCACTTATGCCGCTGAGCTATCTCACTGGCCAGATTTCTTAAAAATCACAGTAAGGCCAAGTATTCCTTTTCACTCTCATTTCCTTCCCTTCCTTCCATGCTTCCTTTCCTTCTACTCAGTGATTTCAGAATTAAAGACCAAGGAAAAGGACAATATCCTGTTGAGATTCCAGGGGCCATGACAATTTAAATTCACCACAATAACCAATAGCTACAATGAACAGATATTAGCTAGTAAGTTAAAATTCACTGAATACTTAGTACATGCCAGGCAGAGTGCTAAAGGTTTTACATAGGTAATTTCACTTCATCTTAACAACCCTATGAAGTCACCAACCTATGAATATTTTTAATCCCCATTCTGTTGGTGGCAAACCTGATGCTCAGAGAGGTTAAATCATTTGCCCAGATTCACTTAGCCAGTAAGAAAGAGTGCAAGTCCACGCTGTCTGAAGTCTGTCCCTGTGACCTTGTAGAAATATGCCAGGGATTTCAGCAGGCACACAGGGATCACTAATACAAATTCTGTTATGTTTCAAAGGTAGAACTATTCAAAACCCAAGTACATAGAGGCCCAGGCTGAAGACAAGGCCCCTGCCAGACACCTTCAGTACAGGAGCAGTGGTGCTGAGGAACGCCCACAGGGGACGGGGTGAACTGCGGCAGCTCTGAAGCAGTCTGTCTTGCTCCCTTCCCTCAGATGAGTGGCTGCATTTCTCCAAAAAGCAGAGGGAAGATGGGGAGCAAGAAGTCAGAAAGAGCAAGACCCCTGGCTCTACGCCCCTGCTCAGTGGCTCACCAGCTAGAACCTTGGATGAGCCACCTACACCTGCTGGACTTTCTGGGTGTGAGTTTCCCCTTGCTGTTCTCTTGAGCAGTGGCTTCCGCAAGAGAATGTGCTCCACGACCTTGCGGGGATAGGGAGGCAATATGATGGCTTCCTCTTTATCTGGTTTTTATCTTCGAAACATTAAGCTTTACTGTGTCGAATAATAGAGGAACATGAGCACCACACATAGTCTCCTTGTCGCATGGTCATCTGGCAGGTACACTGGGGAAAGCATGTGAATTTAAAGAAGGAAAATCAGAGAAGTCAGTAACAAGCTTCAGAAAGTACAAGAATACCACTTAAACCATGAATTTATATTCGTTACTGTGGATGAATCTCACCCAAAGTAGAGTATACTTGAGCTATTAGCTAATGATGGCACTTTACTATTTGTATGTGGGAATGGCAGTTTTCTTTTTTGCCAACAGTGTTTTACAATCGAAAACCATTTGAAGTTATAGGACATGTGGATGACACAAAGTGACACCATACCACTGTCATTCAGTCCAGAGTGACTCCCAGTGGAAGTGGGGGGGGCACTAGAACCAAAACCATTAACAACTTTAATGACAGAACAATGAGGCAAATGCCACAGAAAGGGGCAGCTGTGTCTTGCAATGTGCTTGTCTCAGGCCAGAGGCCAAAGGCAAAGGAGAAGAGCTGTCAACAGCCACATGTTTCTGGAGTTGGGGCCCCAGGGGAAAGATGCTGAATGCATTCCTGGGCCGCTTACTGAATGTCCTTCCTGTTCTTCTGGAGAAACAAACGGGCGTGCCCAAGACAAGGCTTGCGGGGCTTTGCTCATTGGTATGAAGGAAAAGAGGTTATTGCCTAATCGTCCTCCCTGGAGACTTTCCTCTATGGAAAGGGGGCTTCTTTTGTCAGTAGCTTTTCCCAGCTGATCTCTTTGGCAGTAATGCCACACTAACTCCCCTCTCACCTGCTACTAAGTTGCTTTTTCTCATCCCACAGAGTCTTTCCACTTCCCTCCATCAGTACACCCTTCCACAAGGCACTCTTCCCTAGAATACCAAAATGGGAGTCCCGCACCTGTCATGAGAGTGATCGTGGTCACTGCAGAACTCGCAGTCGTAGACAGCTATGAGGGGAAAAGAGCCCCAGCCTCTGGTGTTTTCCACCAGCCTCAGTGGACAGGCTTGGGGCTTGGCAAAGAGTCATCACCGTCTGCTAGAGTTTGGATAGGAGCCCAGCAAATGCCTGCGAGACTGGGAGAGCTCTGAGCAGCCTCTGCTTGGAGTTGCAGGTGGTAGTCTACACCTTCCTTCCTCTGGCCCCGGGCTCTGCATTACCCTGCCAGCAGACGCTGTGTGCGGGCAGCAGGCTGGCAACCTGGGGCTTGAGGATGTGGGAGCAGGTGGGAAAGACAAGCGCTAAAGCCCCGAGGATGGAGACATGAGCTGGGCTACTGAGAATGGTGCCCCGAGGCCAGATGGATTACGAGCAAATACCTGGCAATGCACAATTCCGTTCAGAGCAGGCTGAGTTTTCAGAACTCACTTCCCATGGCATGGCAGATGACTTCCCAGAGCTGTTCCGTTCTGGAGAAGTCAGGACTTCTGAAACACATAAGGTTTGCCAGGGCAAAAGAGCCTCCCAAAGCTGGAAAATGCAAGGGCTGAGTTAAGGTCAAACACTGGGTTAAAATCAAACGTTGGGTGACACAGGCTGCCTTGGTCACCTCACCCTAACCATGAGATTTTGGAGGTAGACTCCACCAAAGCACTGGAGCCAGCATGGAGCCACCACGGGATTCTGAGGGTGTTCCTTGTAAGTCATGCTGGCCCCTCAAGTGCCTCTCTGGGACTCTCATTTTGTAGATTCTAAGTAAGAGAACACCATGGTGAGATAGATTTGCTCATGTTATTTAGAATCAAATTCTGGGATGGAATCTTCTTTCCATCTGTTGCTTAAACAGTCCATTCAGTATAGCCCATGACCAAGGGAAAGATTTTTAAAACACTGGGTCATAACCAATGTGGTTAGACCCCAAAATGAAAGAGATAAAGAGAGGAAGAAATGAAGGAAAGGAGGGAGGGATGATAGAGAAAATAATAGAAAACATTACAGGGTACTTTTGTTTCTTAAAACTTATCTATTTGCGTGAGTATATTGAGTCAAAATTCATATTTTACTACAGGCTGCAGTTAAGGATCTGAAAAACACTGTCCTGGGAAGACTCTTTTGTCTAACTTGTTTTCCTTTTTTACTGTGTCTTTCATTCATTCATTCCATTTCCACCATCTGGAAAATAAAAAAGAACAGTCCTAGGCCCGTTTTGTCCTAAAAATAAATGAGTTCATCTTTGTGGGCTTAATCTTTTTTAAAAAGTATCTAAAACAGGGGAACTGAGTGCGAAAGGATGCCTTGGCCCCTTCCTCCTCTATGGCCATATGACTCTAAGAATGTTCTTTGGGAGTTTGTTGAGTGGAAGCCTTTTCTGCAGTTCTCCCAGAGCCATGACCCTAAATATTTAAAGGGGAAAGGCCCCAAGGGAGGAAAGCAAACAGTAGGTTGGGAGTGTTCCACAGGGAGCTCAAAGGGCTCACTTTTACATGGAGCACAGCCTCTGGACAACTTAATCCTATCCATGGGAACAAGGACTCTGGGAACCCCGAGGACAAAGAGATTCACTCATGCTCGGGCACCGTGGTGAGGGGTTCAAAGCATGTCAGCCAGCCTGGAGGAAAATGGCCAGGATGCAGAAAAGGTAGGCTCATGGGCTGAGATAGGCTATAGCCTGTGGCCAAGGGCAGCCACACCTGCCCCAGCCATGTGAGGGGAAAAACGGAGCCAGGCAGAGGTGTGGTGCTCATGTTCCTCTATTATTCAACATAGTAAAGCTTAATGTTTCAAAGATAAAAACCAAATAAAGAGGAAGCCATCATGTTGCCTCCCTATCCCCAGAAGGTCGTGGAGCACATCCTCTTGCGGAAGCCACTGCTCAAGAGAACAGCAAGGGGAAACTCACACCCAGAAAGTCCAGCAGGTGTAGGTGGCTCATCCAAGGTTCTAGCTGGTGAGCCACCGAGCAGGGGCGTAGAGCCAGGGGTCTTGCTCTTTCTGACTTCTTGCTCCCCCTCTTTCCTCTGCTTTTTGGAGAAATGCAGCCACTCATCTGAGGGAAGGGCACAAGACAGACTGCTCCCCCCGCCCCAACACTGTGAAATGAAGTGCACAGACGTGGCCTGAAACTGGCACCTGGAATCTTTCCTCCCAGATAGGATGCTCCTAGCAGGACCCTTTAGTTTCTATACAGACCACTGAGTCCATACCACTACAGTGCAGTGTCTTGTCCATAGCAAGCACTTAACAGGTGCACCCTGGTGCAACAGATCAGAAATGAATGCTGCCGCAAACCAATCTGAACATCCCCAAATGACCACTACCACCCAGGGACAAGTGAGAATACTGGAAACATTAACTTTAGGAAAAGAAAAAAAACCCATGTTTTCCACAGAGGATTTAGTGCATGGTTTACATAGCAGTCTAGAGGCATTTAAAGCTGCAGGAATACTGCCTGTCATCAAGGTGTGGAAAGAATGGAGAGTGGATAGGTAACTACCCTTCTAGTACCTGGCTATGAAGAATCAGGAAACATTAAGTGAGTATAACAGAACAGGGGAGGAAGTGAATAGCATGCAATTGCACTTTTTCATTTTGCAAAATAACCTTCCTCCTACGAATAAAGCTGAGGTGGAAAAAAAATCTATCAAGATAAACACAAGATGGTTTGTTATCAAGTAATCAACCATGCACTATAGTAATACATACTCTAAAGATGAAAATGATGGGTTATTTTGGCCTGGAGATGTTGGGAAAGATGTGATGAGACAGACAGTATCTGAAATAAGTCAGGATCTAGAAAGACAAGAGGAAAGACAGCAGCTCAGGTAGAAGAAGATGAGAAGACTATGGCTAGGGACATAGTGAGGGGGCTAGGACAGGATGTGCTCATCATAGTCGTGATATCTACAATCTTATAACTTGCCAAAGCTGGAACCTCTGGGTTCTCCAAGGCTGGTTTATCTGGACTGTGATCCAACAGGTGAAAAGTGCATGGAGGAAAAACTTTTTAAGGCAGCATGGAACAGCGAGGATGTTCAGAGAGAAGACCTGTGTTCAAGCAGCTCTGTCATTCTCCAGCTATAAAACCAGTGACAGTTCTTAACATCCATTGTACAATGAGGAGAGGATTTTCTATTCTGTCTGCCTCAAAAGTTTGGGATGAAGATTGAACAAGATATTCCAAAGACTTCTTTTTATACTCTAAAACTTTGTGCACATGTCAAGTGCTAGCTTCACTGTTACAACTAAGGGCTATGAAACAAAGAACTATGATTACAGAATATATCTGTCTTCTATCAGCTACTGATGAAGATGTGTCTGACACAAGATGCCAGGCCAATTAAACACCACAAAAGTGAGTTCTGAGTTTAATCGACCAGTTCCAAAGGCTCATGGGACTTCCTGAGAACGTCCCAAGGTGTTAGTTATTAGAAATTTCCTCTTAAACTTCATCCCATGAAAATCACTGCTGCCTTTCTCATGACGCTTTGGGCAAAGGGATTCTTTCTCTTACTTTCCTTACAAAAGAGACTCCATCCATCAGCCTGGTAGGGCTTGCAAAGGGGACTTGCGCTTATCTGTTTCTCAGAATAGATCGTCCCTTCGCAAGCTCAATGTGTGTCTCTTCTGTTCTTTGTTTTTTTAAGGCTTCCCAGGGAGATAATTGCCCAGATATCCCCTTAACCACCTGCTTCAGTGCTTCACTTCAGAACTTGACTATTTGAAGTTTCTTCCTTCTGTTTAGTCTCAGTCCTTCTCTAGGGATCTAATAATTGAGAGTTGAGAAAGGCCGGTTGTCATACAGCCTGCCACAGCTGTCTCGCAAATAGTTCCCTGCACCAGGGAACTTGCCAGGCTTTACTACCCATCCTTCATGGAATAGTTGAGTCATGCTGGCTAAATCTCTTAACCTCTCTACGCCTCAGTTTCCCAGATGTTCGGCCTGGCCCCTTCAAGCCAAAGCGCCCTCCTCCATAAAATGTAAATGCAAATGCCTGAAGAAGGTCACCAAATGCGGGATGGCCTTGTGGGCATCTTTACTCTGGAACATTCTGTGCACTTACGTTGCAATTACTATTTATACATTCTCCCGCTGGACAGTGAACTCAAAGAAGGAGGGAACCTCATCTTTCCCCTCTCTCTTCTAGCATCTAGTGTGTACACAGGGAAGCAGAATGGAGTCATTTTTAGCCAAATCTTTCTATGGCGAATTTTATGCAGCAGTCCACAATTCCACATCTCAGGACACACTTTTTATCTCCTCCCCTTACACCAACGTCATGGTGGGGAGGAGGAACTGGGGACCTGGGAAGGCGGAAGCTAAGTCCACTTGATTGAGAGTCGCGATGGGCCAGGGCACGTCGGGTGGGAGCGACGTAGCAACTCCAGGCTCCACTTCGGCCCGCGCGCCCCTTTATCCTCGCTCGTGGGCACGGGCCGAGCTCCCTGGCGTTCTGCATAAGTATCTCGTGGCGAGCTACACCCGGGACTCCCACGCGCGCGGCGGAGACCACCCGGGTCGGCAGGCGCCTTCCAGCGTCACGCGCGCGGCGAGGCCCGGCCGCGGCCCAGGTGGGGGTGACGCACCTGGCTGAGGCGTCCCCGCAGGCTGGGTAGAACCACCGCTGTGGGGGTGGCGGGGAGGCAACGCCGATCGTCGCAGGCAGAAGCCTCAATCTGCACACACGAACCATCGAAAACTCTGCCCCACAGGGGGCAGAAGCACGCCTTGCCCTTCGGACGGCAGCAGTGGAAAGTTTCACAAATCAGTCTCGAGGGACCCAGTGCAGTGGTTGGTTCCAAGTCAAGACGGTTGCGGCGCGGATGCAGCGCTCTGCACTGGAGGACCGGCCTATGGGCGGGGCCATCGGAAAGGGCGGGCCCTGGGCGGGGCTTGGGAGGGGCGGGGCCAGGTGCTAGGTTGTCTCTGCTTGTCAAAAGGCAGCAGCTCAGCCAGAGGCGCCGGGAGCGCCGAGCAGCGTGTTCGCCCACCGGACCAGGTGCGGACCCGGGAGCAGTGGGCACGGGGACCCTAGGATAGGGATTAGGCCGGGGTAAGGGCGTCGGGGGTCCCAAGGTCTGATTGCCCGGGTGCAAGCACTAGAGTCTAAGTTTTAGGAGCAAAGTTGTTGGCTGAGATCCGGGCTGTCCTACCATGAGGTTGGGATACTGAGGAGGCACCGCGGTCGGGGAAAGCTGAAGTTGGCGCTAGGCTGGTGAGGAGGGATCAAGGCACAAGGGTTCCGCTAGCACCGTGCTCAGCACTTGCGCAGCAAAAGAAGCATTTGTTTCCTTCCTCTGTCCAGCGCCTTGACTTGGAGTGGAGGAGTAAGGAAGGGAGCGATTGGCTGTTGAGGGTGCCAAGGTCTTCTGGAAGTGGAGTGTGTGTAGCCTTGTTTATCTTCTTGTAGGGGCTACAGATGGCCACCTGAGATGGTGGACCACCAATGATTTGACACCTGATTGGCTCTAGTCACCGAATTTATTTTTCCAGGAGTTCTTGTCCATAGATGTCCGGAGGAACTCACGGGCAAGCATGTAATCGAAGATGGAGTTTAGGGAATAGTTTCTATTGGGAGAGGGAGGTGTCCCGAGTCTGTGGGTGGTAGGTGAGGATTCAGAGGGAGTATCTAGACGGGAACTGCGTGTGGTGTCCAGGGCCAGCGGAAGGCTGCACCCCCTCCCATGGACCAGAGGCTGAGACCCAGTCGGTTTGTGCTGGGAGAGCCTTGGATCTCTGAGACTAGGCCATTCTCCCTCCTCCTCCTCCTCCTCCTCCTCCTCCTCCTCCTCCTCCTCCTCTTTCTCCTCTGAGCGGTGAGTGAGTCAGCCTCCTGTCTGGGCTCAGTTACAGCCAGAGGGGCCAGAGCCCAGGCAAGCAGTTGGGCAGGCATTTTCTGAGCATTGCAGAAGTTCTGGGCAGAGTTCAGCTCTGCTGCAGCTCCATACTGGGAGGCGTTCTTCCTCAGGGCTGGGGGTGAGAGGCAGGGGTTGAGACCCAGAGTAGTGGATATTGGGATGATTGGGATACTGCTGATGGGGTGATTCCAGAAGGAGGTGATGGTAAATGGATTTGTGGCTTTGTATTAAATCCACATCTCTTATCCTTCTCAGGACAGGGAGATGAATCTCAGTACTGCAGACTCTTCCTGTCCCTCATCCCATTTGCAGCTAGTGATCTTGTTAGCTGTCCTTCTTTACTAGTGAGGTGGGCATGGAGCAGAAATTGGAAAGGTTCTGGGACCAGAAAATGAAGAGAATGCTTTAATCCAGGCTGGAGAATTGGGGAGCTTTGCTGAGGTGGGAATGGGTTGTCTGGAACATGAACGGAGGGACCTTCACCCATCCCTTTCCCATTCAAGGGCTGAAGAGAATCATGGATCTCTCTGATATTGTTTCAGAACTGGCATGCAGCCAGATCAGGAGGTGGTAAGAGTGAAAATTTCTCTCTGGGTTTTGCTTTGGGTTCTAGAGATCCTTAAACAGAAATGAGTGACCCAGAGCACGTGGCCTTTCTAGACTTGTTTGAGAAGAATCCAGGGAGGCCAGCCAGGCTGTGGGGCCGATTTGAATTGCAAGAAGCTGGGGGATTCACAGTCTGTACTCTGCCTGGGTCCTACAGCTATGGGTTTGGGTGGTCCTTAGCAGCTATGACCTGGTGCCTTACCAAGAAGGAGGGGCTGGAAAATGGAGTAAGAAAGGAGGGAAAGGAAGAGAGGTAGGAAGATTTCCTGACCCCCTCACTCTTCAGCCAACCCCATCAGATTTTGTAGTATGGAAGGTCTGGGTGCTATTTGGAGTGGTATTATTTGTGTTTATGGTTTCTCATTCTCTTTCCCTTGTTTGGCCTCCAAACTGATCTCTTTTTGGGACAGAGTCCCAGAGGAAGCTTCCAAAGCTCCAAGAGATTTCCTAGGCCCCTACCCTCTACCTCTAGAACAGATAGCAGGTGTGCAAAGCCCAGTCCTTCAATGGGGGAAGGCTTGAGGCCTGATGGGCTAGACCAAGTGGTGACTCAAGACAGGAGGGGGAGTTCCACATCCTACGGAGGCAGTGTCTAGCCTCTGGACCTCTGCTAGACATCTGCTGCTACCTACGCAGCGGTGGGGGTCTTCTGCGTGCATGGCTAGGAGTGCCTATGTGACAACTAGGTGTGGGGGTGGGTAGAGGTTTATAGGGCAGCAGCTTTCACTTATCACTGCCTCAAGTCCATTTGGGATGCAAGTAGAAACAAGGAAATGGCCAGATTGGTTAAGAGCCTCTTGTGTGCTCAGCATGGTGCTAGGCCCTCTGAAGGATATCAGGAAGCAGATCCTAGCAAACTGGGCCTCTGCTCCCAAAATGATGGAGCCCCAGGAGGGCCAGCAGCCGCCAGGCTCTCTCTCTCTACCACTGTCCAGCACTGAGAAGACTCACCTGGGCTGAACCCAGCCTGGCTGTTATTCCTAATCACCACGGCCTCACTTCTAATTATGCTTCTCTCTGATTTGTCTTTATTTTTTTCCTGTGTCAGTCCCCTGCTGGATATGCTAGAGTGACTGTATGATACATCATTCACACAGATTCTCCTGAGAGTGAACAGGGAGGCTCTGCGTGGCTATGCCAGGACAGTGGACATAAACCAAAACTGTCCAGAGCAAACTGGAACATTTAATCATCATAGTGAACACCACTCCAAACCCAGCAGTAGTCAGACACGGTGATAGTTCACTGTGGTGCAGGGGGAGGCTTCATTTGAAGGGGAAATGGGGGTAGTTTCATTCTGAGAATAGTCCCAACACTCTAAACTGCTCCCTGGGATCATCAGCCAATTCCAGTCTTTTCCCTGAGGGTAGCACCTCTCCCAGCCACTTTGTCCTGGGACCCAGCTTACCCTCATGTGACTTCCCTTCACCCTTGACTTGTAACTGGCCTCACCTTTGATTTTCCTGCCCCACCCCTGCCTCAGACTGGGACCAAAAGGCCTGCCAACTCTTCTTCAGCTTCCCCCAGGGGAACTGGGATTCACAGTAGAGCCAAGACACACTCATGCTTCCTCTTCTCTCTTCTCCCCATCTGCATCTTCTTCATTTTGTGCTTGTGGCTTCCAAGACCTCCACACCTCCCATGGGAAAATCTGGCTTTAAAGTGAATAAACACCAGAAGGGGAAAGGTAGTCAAACTTTGCCCATGTAGATAAAGGGCACAGATCACTTGTAGTCAAGATCTAGGAAAAGCTGGGTGTGGTGGCACACACCTGTAATCCCAGCACTAGAGAGGCTGAGGCAGGAGGATCACAATGAATTGGAGGCCAACCTGGGCTACATAGTGAGACCCTGTCTCAAAAATCAAAAAACAAACAAACAAACAAAAAGATCCAGAAAAATGGCAACCAAAGTGGAGACAAGAGCTAGAGAAAGCTGCTTAGCAAGACATGGATCTGTCCTCTGGGATACCAGAGTTTGATTCTCCAGTGTGGTCTGACTGCTGGGGAAATGGTCCAGGGTGGGGACAGACAGTTCTTGCTCAACACAAGCTAGAAGCACAGCAACAGCATCCTGCGGTGGTGACATGTGGAAGAGAAACTGTCCACCCCCCTTTCTGAGTCCTAGGGCCTTGTGGTCCATCAGATGCTCTGGGCAGGCTCCTTGGAGAGTCCCCAGAGGTCCAGTGTGATTAGGGCGTGGGGCACCGGGGAAGTGGAGGCTCCCTTATGACTGTGCAGTGACTCCTCCACTCTGTCAGGAAGGAAGTTGTTCTCATCGAGACAAATGAAAGAGCAAGTGAAGGCCTCCTGGGAAATCCCACCTTTCAAACACCTTGTGGGGATGGTGAGGTGGCAAGACTCCCTGGCCGGCTGGAGACGGGTAGGAGTGGCCTGTGGGTAAATGGCAGGAGGGAGAGGCAGAAGCAGTAGGTGCTCTGTGAGCCTGAGTGTGTGTCATGCATTTACAAACCAGCCCTGCAGGTCCCTTGCCAAGGAATAGACTAAGCAGTGTTCCCAGAACCAGATGCCACACAAAGTCCTCATTCTGCACAGGGGAGAGTCCTGGTCCTGCACAGGGTGTGGGTAGCTGCACCAGCGGGAAAGTGGAGTTTGGGCAGGACCAGCAGCCGGTTCCTGGGAAGCTGCTGCCTCTCACTGGCCTTCAGATGACAAGTTGAAGTTCTGAGATGTTTTGCAAAGAGTGATATTCCAGGCACCGGAGCACCCAGGAGGCTCTGGCTCTGCTGGTGACACATCCAGTGTGTGCCTCCTGCTGGCACCAGTATTGTAGCTCCAGGAACAGTGGCTCACTGCACTCACTTGTTACTGAGTGTCCCACTACACACATTGCAGGCACTGCCTCCTGGGCCTGTCACTACCTTGTGAGACAGGAACCACTGCTCTGTTCACCTTATAAATGGGGAAACTGAGGCTCAGCGAGGTTAAGCCACATGCCAAGGTGAGACACTGAGGAAGAGTCAGGACTTGCACCCAGGTGTTCAGGATGCCGACGTCCATGAGATCTTTCTCACTCTCTTTTTTTTTTTTTTCCCACACTGGGGATTGAACCTGGGGAGCACTGAGCTACATCCCCAGTTAGTTATTTAATTTATTTCTTTTTGAGACAGGGTCTCACTAAGATGCCCAGGCTGGCCTTGACCTTGCAGTCCTCTTGCTTCAGCCTCCCAAGCAGAGCCCATGCTCTTCAGTCTCTGCAGAACTCTACCACCTCTGCACTCATAGGACAGCCACAGGGCACCTAGGGCAAGGTCTTGTGTGTTATAGACCTGCACTAAATGTTTGTGATCAGCAGCATAAGATTTACTAACTAGTTTGAACAAGTTGACCTGAAAGCAAGCTCAGTTTGCCCAAAGGTTACTCTAGGGACAGGCGGCATCTCTGAAGACTCCCTCTGCCAGCACCTTTCAACCTCATTGGCTCTCTAGCAGTCTTACACATATTATTCAGGTTCAAAATGGCAAAAAATAAATAAAAGAACTTGAGAGGCATAATATTGTGCAGAGGGGTTGTGTGGAATCAAGTAAGATTTGAATGATCTGGAAGGCAAATAAGAAACACTCTCAATTTCAAACAGCCCCTTGATTGATAACATACTGTGTGCCAAGTGTAATGAGGTAAAAAAAATTAGACCAGGGCCTGTGAGATGGCTCAGCGGCGTAAGCGCCTGCCTTGCAAGCGCGAGGGCCCGAGTTCGAGTCCCGGAACCCACATACGAAAAAGGGGCCGGTGATATCGCTCAGCGGCACGGGTGCCTGTTGGCGCACGAAGTCCTGAGGTCGAACCCCCGGTACCCACCAAAAAAAAAAAAAAAAAAACTAGACCATTGTCTCATTGGCCAATGGGGAGCTGTTCTCACCTTGTCTACCTTCCCCCCCCTTGTCTACCTTTCATCCCCTTGTGGATGCTGTCCCTTAAAGGCTGCTGGACCTAGCCCACTGGGAAGGAGAAATGGACTCTGACCTCCTCTGACAGCCTCCTGCCCATCTCCTGTCTCCTTTAATCTGTACGGCTTCTCCTGGAGGTGAGTACTATAATCGTTTCCAGTGCGTAGACGGGGGAAATTTTAGGTAGCATTGTTAAAAGCTGTGCCAACAGCCTGGAAGAACAGGAGAAACAGACTGAGTTAGACATTTAGGTTCAAATCCTGGCTTCATTGCTTTTTAGCCAGTGACCTTGGGCAAGGTTCTCAATCTCTGCAAATCTCAGGTTCCTTATCTGTGAGTTGGGGCGAGTAATAGCTCCCTTGTTGGACTGCGTGAGGATTAAGGTGGTAAATCAAGTGCTTGGCACGGTGGGCCCCTGAAAGGCACATGCAGACAGACATTCATTCAGCAGATGTGGGCTAAGGACCTACTATGAGCTGTGCATTGTTCAAGACATTTGAAATTTAACAGTGGGGAGAAAAAGAGTTTTGCAATTATTTTCACATTGATTGCGCCCAGAAACCTGATTGTTAGAGACCCCACGAGAATCCAGGAATGGCTGTCCCAGCACCTGGCTAAGTTCAGATTTGGGCAATTGATTTCTCTTTTTGCCATTTGTTAGACAATGAGCTTGGGGAAGTCCCTGAACTTCTCTGGGACTCCTGGTCTTCAAGATTTTTCATCTGTTACTTTTTAAAACTCTGAAATAAGTATATCATGCACACAAGAGTATATAATACACTAACATAGCAATTACAGAATAATATTATATAATGTACTCATCACTTATTTTAGGAATCTTAAAAGCCACTTTGCCCCTCCCCATTTATATGCCCCCCTTGCTCCCCACTCCAAGGTGAATTTTAATTATTTCCTTGCCTTTCTTTGTAAATTATCCTTTATGTATGTTTTACAAAACAACATACTGTTTTGTTCTACCCAGCTTTGAAGCTGATGTACTTGTGTTCTCTGCGATCGCTTCTTTCACTCAGTATCACATTCTGAGATTCTTTCATATTGATGTCCATCTGCAGTTCTTTAGTTTGCACAGCTGTGCAGTACTCCACTGTAAAAATATCAAAATGTGCATGTTCTCCCTCCAGTTTGGGGCTACTATGGTGTGACAATGCTCTAGGAACACGATATACTTGTCTCCTGATGCACGTGGAAGAGTTTATGGCACACACCTGGAAGTGGAATCGCTGGCTCATGTGGAGTCCCATGCTTGGCGTTCCTATACAGTGCGAAACCGTTCTCCACAGTGGTTACACCAAAAAGCACTGCTTGCAGCAGTGGATGAACAGTCCCACTGTTCCCCATCCTTTTTGACTTGATATGGACTTCATTTCTAAAATGAAAATGTAGTAGATGAGTTTCTACCACCCTTTTTAGCTGTGATGGCATTGCCCATGATCCCGGGACCTGGTTTCTGGCTGACATATGCACTTGTCTGGTGTGCGTAGGTGACCTTGTAGATGCAACAGCCTGACTCTGAGGCTCCTGTACAGGACCCCTGGGTGCAGCTGAAACCCTTCCTATCTGAGCTTCTCCCAGCAGTTCCTGAGGGATCCTATGGCCCTACATCCTCCCCATCGCTTGGTGGTCTTTTCAGTTCAGCCAATAGCCTGGTGTCAGCACGGAGCACATACTAGCTGTTCAATTAACTGAATTATATTTCTGTCCAGTGGATTGGGAGAGATATTCATTTCCCTTGGGCATCAATTCTGAGAAAAGGATATAAAGTATCAGAACCACAGATGTGCTAGCTAATCAAAGCAGATGGGGTTGGGGCCATGATGGGATTCACAGCTCTCCAGGGGTTCTTGATCATTTAAAGGTGGGTTGAAATTTAATAGCCTCCACTGACCAATTGTTCAGAGTCTGGCCCTTGGTCTTTGGCCTTTAGACTTGTCACATTTGAAAACCAGGGAGCAGGTAGAGGGTTGAGGTGAGGAGACAGAAGAGGTGCCACGCAGAATGCCTGCAAAGAATCCCTTTCCCTTCCAAGGTTGAATACCCTGCCTGGGAGTGCTGGGGAAAATGGTATTAGATGTACCCAGAATCCTGGTAGCCATATAAACAGCCAGCTGCCCACCCACTCAGCCACCCACAGGACAAAAGAATGTGGCTGGCCGGCAGTTGCATGGGCCACCCCAGCCCTTAGCTCTGTAATTACCCAGCCAGTCTGTGCCTGTCAGCTCCAGAGGCAGGCGAGTGCCTCTGCCTTGTGCCTTACTTGGGCTATCAGGCCTATGCAGTGCCCTGCCTATCCTTCTGTCTTCACCGCCACCCCCAACTCCACCCCATGTCTGTCTCTTTCTATAACAACCTTTGACCTTTATGAGGTTGCCATATTATATAATAGCCGAAAACTGTATTTACCAATGGTTATCATAACATACTATGTTCCAGTGCTGTGTCAAGTGTTTTCCATACATTTTCTCATGTATGCCTCTCAAAAATCCCATGAGGTAGGTAATCTTATCCATTTTAGAAAGAGGAAACTGAAGTTCAGAGAAGTTAAGAAGTGCCCAAAATCATCAAGGTTCTGAGTCAGACCCAGAACTTCAATTCAGGTTTTTCTCAGTTCAGCATGGAAGCCCCCTCCTGTTGTCCACTGCCTTTTCCTGCAGTGCCCCAGTTCTTTGGCTTTGCCTCCCCTCCCCTGCTGTCTGAGGAGGGCTGGAGAAGAAGCAGCAGGTAGCATCTGCCCAGGGTGAACGGGGCAGTTCTGAGCTGGCCGGGCGGATTCTGGAAAACACCTTCAGGGCAGAGTTCTTTGTTCCAAACTGCTCTGAATTTCCGGACTTCTGCCAGAGGTGGGAAGTTGCCTCTGCCCAGCCTCTTTGGCAAGCACACCCACATCTTGGGTGCCATAACGTTAGAAGTGGAGGATAGGCTGCCCCAGGTAAAATTCCATTATAATGAATTGCATTTGAGATCTGATCAGCTTTGTCGAAATCCAGTGTACAGCCTGGGAAACCAGAGATGAAGTGGAGCCTATTCACTGTTGGAAATCTCCTAGGTAAGCCCCTGAAAGTTTGGAGGCTAGAAGTAGGAGAAAACAGTCAGACCCACCCAGGTCTTCTTTGAATGCCAAGTGCCTGGATGGTTTCTGGCAGGGCTAAATGGGAAGAGCGTCACCTGACAGTGTTGTGATCGTTCCCTTATCCCCACTCTACTGTGAGCCCTCAGAACAGATCCAATATCTTCAGTGAAACACCATGGCTCAATACCTCACACATCAGAGATTCACTCAAAAGGTGTTTATTGGACGAAAACACATTTGTATGTAGACCGGGTCCCCTGAGCTAAAGCAGAGAGCTGAAGCACAATTCCTCTGTGTGGTTAAATCATCCTAAAGAGCTGGGCTGCGGCTCAGATGAATTCTTGCCAGTAGCAACGGTGCACAGTAGGAAGTCAGCATTTACTGAACAGTTGCTATGTGCTGGGCACAGTGCTAAGCACTTGATATGTAGTATCTCATTGAACCCTCACAGACCAAGAAAGTAGGAATCATTATTTCTCATTTTACAGGGGAGGAAACAGAAGCTTGGAGACCTCTTGTAATTGGTTCATGAGAAGCCAGGGGTTGGACCCAGTCAGGCAGGCTGCCTCCAGAGCCTGTCCCCTGACAATGACGCTCTCCTTGCCCACCGAGCTCTCTAGTCACTGTGAGCTGGGGCAGGGGCCAGGCCCACGGTCGTGAGTGCGGCTGCAAACCCTGACATGATGGATGATGGCTGGAGGGCACAAGCCTGGTCTAGAGGGGTGGCCCTCCTCAGGCCAGCAGGACTGTCCCTGGCACGGCAACCTAGAGTGACCACGTGATCTGAATTCTTCATAGGAAAAGTGAAATCTTTTGATTTTTCAGAACGTTGAAAACGAACTTTACAAATGTGGAATCACTTTTGGTGATGGGGAGGAGCAAAGGGAACACATCTGAGGACAGTTGAGACTAGCGGCTTCCAGTGTCCTCTGCAAGTTTCTTTAGCATAGAGTAGGAATCTCCTATAAGAATTCCTTACTAACGGGCCGGTGAGATGGCTCAGCGGCGTAAGCGCCTGCCTTGCAAGCGCAAGGGCCCGAGTTCGACTCCCGGATCCCACATACGAAAAAGGGGCCGGTGATATCGCTCAGTGGCACGGGTGCCTGTTGGCGCACGAGGTCCTGAGGTCGACCCCCCGGTACCCACAAAAAAAAAAAAAAAAAAAAAGAATTCCTTACTAACGAAATGAATGATCGCTATCAATGCATGTTGTCATAGCTTTGTAATCAGTGTTTTTCTCTGGTAGTATCAAGAAACCTTTTAGAATCGTGATATACCATGGATGATTTACGCCTTTCCTCCTTCCCACACTCCCTCTCATTCTTTTTCCTATTCTCAGTCTCTGGAATCAAGGCTTTCCCCAAAGATATCAGAAGGAAATTCATGTAGAAAAAAAAAAGGGGGGGGACCAACAATGAAGAAAAGTGTCTCCAGGCAAAACAAAACAGAAACAATGATAACCAACCAGTAGATGGTTTCAGAATGGGCTTGGTGCTCAGCAGGCGCTTGGAAAGCCCTCTGCATTGCATTTCACTGCGGTTCTAGGGACTGGTTCCCACATGCTGGGCCAGTGCCCCACCACTCAGCCCCAGCCCCAGCCCCTGGGCTGTATTCTTGGCTCTCCCAGGCTGCAGGGACCTCATGCTGGCAAAGACATGGGCATGCTCTGTGGAATCCTTCAAGATGTCTTTTCACAGCTTCCATTTTATACCTGAATTTATTGACCCTATTACTCTTGAATATCTGGGAAAATGGTAACATAATAACTAATGTTTTATAGTACAACAATTTTTAAAATGCATTTTAAATATTTTACCTCAGCAGATACAACAGTCTTGTGAGATAGCCCATGGGCTATCATTATTTTGAAACTTGGTTAAGTTGCAGTGATTTCTTCCTCTTCCTTTTCCTTCTGTTCTGTGAAGGCAGGAGCCACGGGGCCTCCCATTGGCCCACCCTAACCTGTGCCTTCCCTCCCCGCCCTGAGTCCACAGTTACTCTGCGAGCCCTTCATTGTGGTCCTCACCTCTCTGAAAATCCCAGCTCCAGATGGAGTAGGCAGTGGGCATGGGAAGGGCCCTAAACAGATGCTGCCCATGGCCAGCCCCCTTCCCAAGCCCACCCCCACTGCCTGTCACCCTGAGCTATTATTCTGAAAGCTGGGCAGAAAATAGCTCACTCAAGGGAATTATTTTTGTCTCTGTTAAACTTCAATCCAGAGCTCCTGAAGAACCTTGCTGCAGAGCTGTTTTTCAGGTCAGGGGGAGTTCTGGGAAAAGAAGGGAAAGTAGGGGTGGAGAGGCAGGCACTGCTCCCCCTGGGGAAGGGCCACAGCACTGGCCTCCTCCTTTAGAAGCTGCCCAGCTGGCAGCAACTCCAGCTGACACAGTGGAGCCCAGCCTAGCACCTGCAGCTGGCTTTCACACACGAGTCCTTCACCTGACCCAGGCGTGAGCTGCTCCATCAAATGCTTTCTCTAGAGATTTTGCCTCTGCCGGGAAGAGTTGGAGTGAACAGGGTGGCAGTTCTGTTACCTGGCACAGAGGCCCAGGGAGGCCACAGGCCTGGAACAAAAGTTGTTTCTCTAGACACCTGAGGCTGAGCTCCTCCTCTGCCCTGAGGCAGCACTCAGTGAAAGCCGCACTGTGAATTTAATCTGGCTGTCTTCACTCCTGGGTACCAAGGAAAAACAAGGAAGAGAAAGAGAGCCGAGGAATATGGCCAGGGGAGATGTACTGTGGTTTGGAGAAGGTTGGTGGGACCAACAACCTTGCTAGAGTTAGGAAAGATGTATCTTTGTGTTGGTTCCTATCACTTTGCAGCCCTGTGGAAGAACCTCCAAACCAGAGAGATGATGATATTTGGCCTGATATGTTGAAATAAAAGCATTATCTTCACTTGTAACTTTGAGAGTAACATGAGGCTTGTGCAGTGCTGGCCAGCAGTGAGTCTGGACATCTGGTCTCAGGGTATGGATTGACCTGTGCCTATACGTATGAGGGACTTTCCACCTGTGACCACAGCGCAAGCTGTTTGTGAGCATCATGTCTTTGTGCCTGATGCCCTTCCTTAGAGCATTTCCTAGCAACAAGGAAGTGACCTTGTTGGCCAGAAAAGCAGTGAGCTGAGTAGCATGGTGGAGCAGGTTTGGGCACCCAGAGGCTGTGTCGTATTAGCTCTCCCTGTGCCCAGCAACCATATCTGGCCATCCTGGACAGATCGATGAATGAAGGAAGGATTGACTGGTGATGTGGTGGCTGTGTAGTTCACCAACTCTGCCTGCCCTCATTGAACCATTTGTTCTTTTGATTTTCTTTCATGAAACAGTTTTTTTTTGTTTTGTTTTGTTTTTCCTATTGAGATGGGCTGACTTTTCCAGAACTCTGTCCTCCACCTCCTCCTTCCGGCTCAATTACTGGTGGTCCTATTCCCGAGATTAAGATCCTGCCCCCGCAAGGGCTCTTGGTGTAAACCCGCAGGGCCCTCAGCGGTGCTGCAGAAGAGGCCTGCTGCTTGGCTACCTTGGAGGTCCGTTCTCAGTGAATTAATGAGAGAGAAGCCCCATTTTTATTTTCTTCACAACAGTCAGGCTGGAATGGAAATCTGAAAGTCTTCGGTTTCAAAGTGTCCTTACAATCATTTTAAATTCCTAGTATTCATGACTCAATGGGTTCACTAGAGGTGCTTGGTAAAGGAAAGAGTAGAATATACTTCCTACATACCTTCAAAACGAATGTGCTCTAGCCAGCGTGGTGGTGCATATCTATAACTCTGGGAGACTGAGGCGGGAAGATCAAAAGTTCAAGCCCAGGCTGGGCAACTTGACAACTTGGTGACTTAGTGAGACCCCGTCTCAAAATTTAAAAACAAAAAAAAAAACTTTACAAAGGGGGCAGGGGCCAGGGATGTAGCTCAGTGCAAAGACCCTGAGTTCAATCCCCAGCCCAAAGAAAGTGGTTCTTCTCTTCCTGGTGCTCTCCCACTCACTCCAGTCATGCATTTTCCTTTTTGCTTCCCAGCCTTTGCACACATAGCACCCACCCCCTACCCGGAACCTTGTTACCCTCTTACCACTACCATGTTGAACTCACCTGTTCCTTTGTGTCTCAGTTGACAGGTGGAGAGGTGACCTGCTCCAAAGAGCCTTCTCTTGTCCCTTCTTGGCAGGACAAGGCAAGGGCTCTGACATACCCCAGTCTTCCTTGTGCCTACCTTCATCGAAGCATGTGTCTAATAAATTGGAGGGTCCTGCTTGTCCCTCCCCATTCTTTCCTGATATTGTAAACCTCAAGTCTATGTCTTGCGCACCATTGCGACACCAGCATCTAGTTCAGGCCTTGCCATGTGGCCAGTGCTTAAAACCAGGCAGAGATCACCATCAAAGACAGGGCAGCCGAGGCCCAAAACAATGCCCTCCACAGTAAGAGGTCAAGAAGAAATGCCCACAGCCTCCACAGCCCTCCAAAAGACTTCCCAAGAGCGAATATATGCAGCTCTTGGCCATAAGCTTGACCAAACAGAAGCTTTGAAAAGCTTCTTAGGGGAAAATCATTCTAATCTGAAACTGGGAAGCAGCTGGTGTTATCTTGGGGTGAATGGGAGCCTCCCACTTGGCCTTAGCCCGGAGAGGCTCCATGAACACATCGGGAGTGTCCACCTCTCTCTGATTACCCAGAGGATGGGGAGGATGCCTTCGGGTAGATCAGCCCCCAATGAGACAGAAGCTCCCGGCTCTGCTCATCCCAGAGGAACTTGAAGCCCCTTCACTGATTCTGACACAGGCCTTAGAATCTACCCTGGGATAAATGAATGGCCTTCCCAGGCCTCCGGGAGCTGGAAGCTAGGAATCCAGGTTCACTAAGCCTGAGCCAGTCCAGCATCCAGGGGCGGGACCTCAGCAGGGCCCTACAGCTCTCACTGCCACACCCAGCTCCAGCCCCTTGGCACCTGCCTCTGCCTCTCCCTGTGCTCTGCCTTCTGCCATACCAGTGAGGGGCAGGGCTGAGCTGAGGGCTGCCACTGCCCTACCAGGGAGCATCTCAGAGGTTAACATGCTTCAGGTCCTGCTAGGGTGAGAACAGATGTGTGATAGGGGACAAGCATGAGATGCTGGGAGGGAAGCATAGAGTGACAGAAGGAGAGGAAGAGTGATGGGCAGAAGGGGTTAGAGGTTGGTAATCAGTGACAGTTTGGGAGCCACTGGCCTTATCTCCCTGTGGAGGAAAAATTTAGATTTGTAGCTCAGCTTCTTTGCCCAGCGGGGGAGAAATTAAAACAATTCACTTCAACTAGCTAGAGTTTCAGAAGCCACACACAGTGGATGGAGTGGTCGCTTTTTTCCAGCTCAGCAAAAATGTGACTTT
The DNA here is from genome assembly GCA_028451465.1 of Erethizon dorsatum. Classification (NCBI taxonomy): domain Eukaryota; kingdom Metazoa; phylum Chordata; class Mammalia; order Rodentia; family Erethizontidae; genus Erethizon; species Erethizon dorsatum. The sequence goes on from CM051834.1 coordinate 54,521,790, forward strand.
TTGGGCAATGTTTGTTTGGGGTGGAGCTTCCTGCCCTTCGCAACACCTCTCCAGGGCCTGTAGCTCTTTTCCTTAATGTCTTGGGTTCTCCAAGGGTTGTTCTAACACGGAGTACAGTTCTAGCCATCACAACTAAGCTTCATTAGTGTGCAGTGTACCAGGGTCTGTTCTGAGTGCTCCTCAGAGGTAGTTCATTCTGTCCCCACGGCAGCCCTGAGACTCAGGTACTGCCATGTCCCTATTTGTAGGTGAAGAAACAGGAAGCTACTCTGGAAGAAGCTGTCCAGTGGCTGCGTAGCCAAGGACACTTGGTTGATCAAAGTGGCTGAATGGAAGCAGGGGATCTGTTGCCAGTGTATTAAAGCTGGCAAGACCTGTGATTGGGATACTGACCTGTCACACAATGCAGGGAGAGTCTGAATGATTCAGAGATTACATGGATCCCAGAAGGAAAATAAGGAAAAGAGTCCTGGCCGGGGTGAATTGGGGAACAGAGGGGTGGACTTCAAAGTCACCTGCCTGAGCAAGAGTAGACTCAGGCCTAGAAGGACTTGGGCCAAGGGTCCCCACATTAAGACAGGTGCTTATCCTGGAGAGAAGTACTCAAGGGTACCAAAAGCCATACTTTGAAATGTCTTCAAAGAAAGAAGCAGCTCTCTCATTGTTGTTTTTTATGAAATCAAATAAAAATCTCATTTTTTCATCCACTGCACCAGAAATAGCAGAGGCTGGATTTCAGGAGGAGGGGGGATCTCTTTGCCCTATATTCTTGGTGCTGTCCACTCTATTTCTCGCTTTCCAAGTCACTGGACAAATAACTTCTTTGTCCCATCAATTTTTCCTGTAGCATATATCCTTAGAAAATACTACCATTATGGCTTGTGTCCAAATGTCCCCCCAAAGCCTCATGCAGTCACAGGTGCGGCTTTTTCAGAGCTGGCTGAATCTAGAGTGTGTGATGCTGGGATTGATTCATGGTGCAATGCTAGGCTCAAGGGCACTAAGATTAAGGGTGTGAGTGCTATCTGCCCTGAGTAGCCTGGATAAGATAAAAGGGGCAGAAAGACCGTTAAGTTGTTTTGCTACCTTCTGGCCACCATAAACTGTTTCTCCTCTCTGACACCTGTCTGCCATGTTTCACTCTGCCTTGGAGCCAGCTGATTATGGACTGAAATCTCTACAAATGAGCTAAATAAGCCTTTTTTTCCTCAGCTTGTGGGTGTCAGGTATTTCGTCTCAGCAACAAGAGAAAAGTAACTAAGACAACTATCATCCTAGTTTCCTAAGAAAACCCATCCAGAGTAGGGGTCAGGCCAGGTATACCCTACTTCCCTCTAAAATATTTCCTAGATGTCTTGAGTCCTGTTCCATCTCTTTGGCCATGAAGCCTGGAGCCAGGGGCTGGACTTGGTCAGCCAGGAACAAATGAGTGACCTTGCCCACCTTTCTGGTGATCATACTGTGGGGTCTCTGCAGAGCTTTGCCACAGCTCTCCTCTCCCAAAGCGTGAAATATACACATACCCGCACGATCCATTTCTCCTCCACATTAACGACCCGGGAGCTACTCAGGTTGGCAATTAGATTTTTCAGGACTTGAGCAGGGTGGAGGCAGAGAAGCACAGTCCCTTGTCATGTGGCCTTGGACGAGTCACTTTCCCTCTGACTGCCTCCATTTCCTCAGCTGTAACCCCAGAGAGGTTGGTTTTACAACTTAGCAGGTTCCCTATGTTTTGCTGGCCACCGTGGGAGCCCACGCTTTCCAGCAGTGACTAGGCATAGGCTGCCTGTTACCTGGAGAACAGTAATCAGCCCAAAAATCTCGTTGATAAAGCTGAGGGCAGATTTTCCGCTGGAAAAAAGCAGCTTGCAGGAATAATTGTTCATAAGGAGTGGATATCAGTCTAAGTAAGCCATGTGTCTCCTGCTGCACTGCCTGGGGCCTCCCACTTCTGCATTCTGCTCAGCTCCAACTTGCCCTTAGCCCTGAGAAGCTTCACGAACACATGGGAAGTGTCCACCCCTCACTGATAACCCAGGGGATGGGGATGGCTGCTTGTGCACCTGAGGAGAGATGGGACAGTCAATGAATGAGTTTGTGGCCTGGTTTCTACACAGTGACCCTCTAGCCTGACACTGTCAGGCTGTCCATAACTTTTATACGTTTTCAAAGATGATCTATATTCCCAAAAGAGGTAACCTCCTTCCTGCCACTGCTAGGCCATCAGCCACTTATTCTCTCATTGTGGTCGTTAACTCTGTTCGGTAAACCTGATAAATGATTAGCAGTGCTGTGCTGGAGGCTACCTGCCAGGAAACCACAGAGCTGCAGAGAGAGGTGTGGACAGCCTTGGGGGGAGCACAGGCAGCCACTCACTTGCCACCCTGGGCCCTTTTTCTGGCTGGGAACTGTGCTCTCCAGGTAAAGGCCGCAAGGCAGGCACATCGGCATGTACCACCTTCCTTCCTACTCTTTCAGGATCCATGATCATATCTGAGAAGTTTACAGATCTCAGTCAAAATTAAATGTAGCCCAGGCTCCCTTCCTTCCTCTGCTTTTCCCCTGCTTCCCTATTCCCAACATAAGCATTGTAGATTTTTTATATTTGTATGACAGTTTTATAATTGATGGAAGTACAATGTTTTGGGGAGTGAATCTTCCCTTTTTTAATTTGCACAGTGACTCTATGTGGTGGCCCATCCAAGCCCTCCTCTAGAGACCCTATGTGAATGGCTGCATAGGTTTATCTTATATGGCTGCAAAGAGCTGGCCTAGGACCAGCAACTAACTGAGAGCTACAGGGACCATTTCATCTGTGCATTACGAATAACTTGCCAAGCATGGAGCCATCCAAAAAGACTGGATTGCCATGGGAGCTATTTCTCCATCAAGAAAAATACTCAAGCAAAAGCTAGACAACCATTTGGCTAGAATATTCTAGGTGAGATTTGAGATCAGTGGACTTGGTAATGCTAAGTTACCTTCCAGTTTTGAGATTTGCTGAGATGACTGGTATCTATTGGGTTTTACTTTGGACATTATAGTCAGTAGAAAATAATTTCTAACCATTCTTACCCATGTTTAAAAAACACACATATAGAGGAGCTGAGGAGACAGCAGGGCAAGAAATAGCTTGGAGTAGGTCTATTTATACAGTTAGCCCTCTCCCCTTTTCCTCATTTTCACTGTCTTCCCTCAGCTTCTAGAAGGTGATGCTGAGATTGCTCTGGACAAGAAAGTGGGTGTATGGTGGAGATGGTGGACGAGGAAGAAAGAGTGTCATTTAGCTGGCCATGATATCACTTTGCCTATCATATCATAGAGGAAAGAGATGACAAATGCAAAGTTAAGTAAGTTCTACAATGCTCAGTGTTCCCTGGGCAGAGTCAAAAGGGTGATGAAATAAAAAACAGCAAGAAAAGGGCGTGTGCACCCAGGTACATAGCAGTTGTGGCTGGTGGTACACAGGCCTGCTTGTTCCAGAGAACCCACTGTGTAGTTCACTCTGTGTGTGCCAGGTTTTTTTTTTTTTTTTTTTTTGGTGGGTACTGGGGGTCAACCTCAGGACCTCGTGCGCCAGCAGGCGCCCCTGCTACTGAGCGATATCACCGGCCCTTTTTTCGTATGTGGGTACCAGGAGTCAAACTCGGGCCCTCGCGCTTGCCAGGCAGGCACTTATGCCGCTGAGCCATCTCACCAGCCCTGTGTGTCAGTTTTGAAAGAAGAATTTCCTTCTCTGCAAGGAAATTGCTTCATGTTCCATTTCTTTCTAGAAATAGTGGGAGCTTTGAGCTAATGCCAATACTTAGAAAGGCCCGTTTTAATCACTCCAGCCCCAAGCTGACTGAGGATCCATCTCCTGGGTGCCCACCATTGGGGTCCACTGGGGTCATATCTCTCACGCCCTCCCTGCTCATTAGCATCTGCAAATGGGAAGATATCACTTGCTTAGGCATGTGTGTTGGGGCTCATCTGAAAACTGTATTTCACTGAAGGTCTTGCTGTGATGGGAATTCTGGTCTTGGAGTTGCACCCTTTGGGAGCTGGAAAAAGCTTTAACGGTCAGCCTCTTTTCCACACCTGGGTCCTCCTCAGAGTACAGCTCTATAACCTCAGACTTCTGAGGAGAGTTCAGTCAATGTGGTGGAGGCAAACTGAGCCAAAAGGGGGACAAGGACTTTGATCCTTGTCTTTCCAGGAATATGCCCAGGATACCCCACAAGGCTGTCCCAGGTGAGGCTCTCCCCAGGGATGCTGGTTTAACTGAAGCTGCCAGAAGGTGGGGTGCGTACTGTGGGAGCTGACAGGTAGACATGTGGACAGGCTGTGGTTGTGGTGTCTGTGACTGGAGGGAACTAGGTGATCTTATTTCTCAGTGGGACTGGGGTCAAGCTCAGGCAGGGGTTTGATGTGTAATGCAGGCTCTGGAGGAATGGAAACCAGACCTTTCTACAGAGTTGGCTCCTCCCCTCTGCTTCTTCAAGTCTCAGTACTGGGGCTCCAGTATTTCTAAAGCAGGGCCAAGAGTGGGTGGCTCTGGGGACAGCCCCAGCAAAAGCAAGGGGATGTCCTAGGTATTCAGAACACGATTACTTTTTTTTTTTTTTTTTGTGGGTACTGGGGGTCGACCTCAGGACCTCGTGCACCAGCAGGCGCCCATGCTGCTGAGCGATATCACTGGCCCTTTTCTCGTATGTGGGTTCTGGGAGTTGAACTCGGGCCCTCACGCTTGCCAGGCAGGCACTTATGCCACTGAGCCATCTCACCGGCCCAGAACATGATTGCTGATGGGTATGGAGGATGTATGACATGGTAAATGAGTACAGTGTTTTCCCCACTTGTCCTCTTTTTTCCCACTTGTCCTCTTTTTCCCCACTTGTCCCCTGTATTTTTGCCCCACTTCCTACCAACTTGCTCTTCTACCAGAGGCCAAATCTAGGGTGATTTCTCCTAAAGGATCATCCAGTAGTGAAAAATTGAGTCCGGAGGAGTGAACCATCTGTTGAATGGATTTTCCTCAGACATGGGGCTGGCTAGCTGACAGCAGATCCTGGCTGAGGGCTGCCATCCCCAGGCCACAAGGCCCTTGGAAGGAAAAGGGCCATGGTGTTCTCCTCTCACGACCTGAAATTGCTCTCTGCTTTCCTCCATGACTTCATGGAATCAAAGTGTGTCCAAGGCTTAGGGTTGGGGAAATGGCTGAAATATTTCCATTAGGAAATGCAGTAGAATAGAGACTCAGCTAACTGCCTTGATGTAAATCCTGGCTCTAAAGACAATCAATTGCCCTGTGCCTCCATTTCTCATTCCTAAAATAGAGATAATAACTGTGCCTACCTGACAGTGTTGTGGTGAGGGTTCAATGAAGAGCTTGGAGGAGGACCTAGCACGGAGGAGTATGTCTGCTCTGACAACTGTCAACAGCAATGAGAGGAGTTAGCAAGGAGCGAAACAAGCAATGGGGTGTTACAATCAGCCTGTCCTCCTCATTTGCCTGGTACCACTACATCCCTGGCTATGGGGCTCTGGACAGGCCAGACTGCTCTGAGCTTTGGTTTGGGCCTCTGTGAAACAGGTATGCTCTGCACCTCACAGAACTTTGGTGAGAATTAAATGGAATGTCAGGTAGCATTTATCAGGCCTGGCACACAGTAGATATATGCAACCTTTTTTTTTTTTTTTAATTCAAGGGTAGTGGTCTACCTAGATGTCACCTTGAAAAGCCTTAGGAGACGAGGACCGGAAAGTGTTGATCCTTCCTGTACCCATTTTGCCCTCATCTCAGCCTTCCTGAGGAGCAGGAAGGGAGCCTAAGAAATCCACGAGGCCTGAGTAGAACCAAGAAGAGTGTGGTCGTCTGGGGGGCATAGGCTGTGTGAGCAGCGGGAGCACAGGGCAGCCTGGCTGGGGTGAGGGGCACATTTGTCCACTGCAGGTGCACCCCACCACCCATGGCCAGGGAGCAGGCCAGCCTCCCTCAGCTCAGCTCCTCGTCCAACAGGGTTTCCTGTATGTTCCCTAGGGCTGGCAGCACCTGACAGGTGGCAAACAGATTCGGGGGCTGGCAGTTCTAGCACTGGCCCCAGGTCTTGGAAGCCCCTTGTGCTCTCCCCTTCTCTGCCTGGCTGGACCCCTCAGGGAGAGAGGGCTTTGAAGAGAAGCAAAAGCTGAGGGACAACACCTTCCCCACCTGGTGTTTGGCCTAATGGCCTTTGGCAGGCGTGGACTCAGGTACCTGCGTATCTATGTGTTTCTCCAGTCACCTCCTGTGGGCATCAGGGGAGGGCAGCCAGTGTGTGTGTGTGTGTGTGTGTATCTCTGTCTCATGTGTAGAAGTGGGCAGGCTGAAATTCTGCCAGCCCCACCTTGGTGACCCGTCATGCCCCAAAGTCCCAGAGCCTGAGCACAGGATCAGCCCTACACCAGCCTCCCCTGAGGCCGGGGGTGTGGAACATGTCTGGGAAAGAGCTAAAAGTGGCAGGAAACGTCCTGTTTCAAAGCCCTGCCTTGCTGTATTTAACCCCTGCAGCACCTGCCCCACCTACACCAATCTCTGCGGACAGGAGATCCCAGACATGGAGGCCGGAGCTCTGGGCTCCAGTGAGCCCGCTCCTTCCGAGCTCCTGCAAGGCTCCTCAGCGGTCCCGCTTGGGGCGGCTGTCTTCTCTTCACACTCTGCGGCGCGTCAGGCCACCCCATGGCTCTTCTTCCCAGAGCGCCCCCAAAATCTGGGAGCAGAGCAGTGGGAGGGGCGGGCCCCTGGCTGTGAGGGGAGAGCAATATCCACAGGAGGAGGCTCTTTCTGTTTGCCCAGTGCTCGCACTTTCCTCACCCCTTCCTACTGCTCCATGCACTCCCTGCCTCAGAGAATGGCCATGCTGGCTGCTGCTATGGACAACATGGCTTGCCTGTTCTCAATCAGTCACTCTGGTCAAGTTTTCAGTCCTGGGTTTGGGGACTAAGGTCCCTGGAAAGGGCTTTTTACACACTTGTTGGGCTCCTCAGAAGACTGGCTAGGTCAGTGCAGTGCTTTAAATAACACATCTCCCATTGCTCATTTCAGAGTCCTTGTGGTTGGACGTGTCCACGACCTCATAGAGGAGCACTGCTGTCCTCCTTGTACCTGTCCCCTGCTCCTTCAGGTGCGTGCTTCTGCACCAGCCACAACCTCCCTGGCTTGTTTTCTGTTTTTGAGGGGCAGGGACGGGGCCTAGGAAAGTGGTAGGTAGAGGAAGGAAGGGAGTACCGGGCCTTTGCGTGTGTGAGTCTCCTGTCAGAAGAATCTGCAGCTGGACCCACAGGCATCCAGGGCGGAGTAGGAGTTCAGAGGGCTCAAGCAGGAGGGGCTTGCTGGCTCCAGGAAAGGACCCCTGAAGCCTGTCCTGTGTGTTTGACATTTCCTTTCCAGCTCCCATTTCCCCTTTCTCCTGCCCTCTGTAGTTTCTGCCTGTCTTTCCTGGGACCTTCAGCTCTCAGGCCATAGAGTCCTGGGCCTCTTTTCCACACTGGACTCTGGCTCTGGGAGTTCACTTCCAGTATCAGTAAATAACCCCAAGCAGGGATGGGTCTCCGTTCAGCTCCCCTGCGATGAGCCTGGCTACTGTGAGCCTCTGGCTGCTGGATCTACCTTTCTGTCCAGCCCAGCCCAATGTCTGGGCCCTCAACCCCAGCTAAGAGATTTCCTGACATCAAGGCAGTAACTCGTCCCACTGCAGGACCACACTTTGCCATTCTATGGCCGGTGTTGTTCTAATTCTTTTGCGTCATAATGTCCCCAGATGAGGCCACGTGATGCTTAGCCCTTGTCAAACCAATTGACTGATATTCCTCCCCACCTCCCATTTGTGTTCTCTATTCTTCACCAAATCCACAGGATGTCCCGGAGCCTGCATCAGGCAGTGTAGCAACATCACGATGACTCAGAGTTACATCAGTTCAGTCAACGTGGAGTTAAGCCACAAGCGTCCTAAACATTTTCTCCTATTACCCCACAGTGATGCTGGGCTCTGGGATTGCTGCCCCATCTTGGATGCTTTCTGTGTTCCAGTAATTTGGAGAACTCAGCTTAGACTTGGCTCATCTATAGGCATGATGTTGACAGATGCAGAAGCACTTTTGCTTTTATTTTTAATTCATTTTAAATTAAGAATCTCACATATGCATAAAAGGACACATAAAACATAGATGTTGTATTTCAATAAGATATCATATACCTACCACACTAAGAAATAGAATATTGCTACTATATAGTGCTTCCAAATACCCACCCTAATCTCACCTCCTCAATGGTCTCTGTTAATCACTCTTCCGTTGTTTTGTAGCGCTTTGGATAACTGAGGTCTACAAATGCTAGGAAAGCACGCTACTGCTCTTTAAAAAACGTGGGATTATATGCATGTGCCACCATGCCTGGGTCTCTCTCTTTCTCTCTTCTCTCTCTCTTTGTCTCTCTCTCTCATTCTCTCCCCACCTCTTTATAAACTGAGCAGTGAAAGGCAATAGTGTCGCCCCCATTACATTAAATTTTCCAGGGAAAGAAATGCTCAAATGTTAGGGGAACCATGTCTGCCTGACTCTGATTCCTTCTGTACCTTTGGAATTGACAATGCCATACCTTTGCCTATCTGCCCATTTCCTTCCCTTGGCACTAGGCTCTTTGTAAACATTGTTTTGAGTGAAGCATTTGTGCATTTGGCAATAGCGGTCACCAGAGCTGTCTCAAGGTCTGGGTGCTCTGGCCTCACCACAGAGGAGTGTGTGACGACACAGCGGACTCAGACTCTGACGAGCTTTGACATCCCGAACCTCGGCTCAGAGATCACGGGCTGCCCAACCCTCCCAAGGGTGCCTGTAGTCCACTTCTCTCCCCTAGGGGTGGGAAGAAATGGGAGCCTGGGGTGAAAGTAGGGGCAGGTGCTTGTCCTCTTTGTCCTGGCTTTCTCTCTTATTTCTCCAACCTGAGTGACCCTCTTGCCTTGGGTCAGAGGGGCCACTGAAATCCACAATGACTCTTGCAAAGGTTAAGATACAGTGGAGCCCTGGGAGCACAGGGTCTGAAAGCACTTTGGGGAGGCCTGAGGTGTCCCACAGTCAGCTCTGGGCCCGAGGCAGTGGTCGGATCAGAGGCAGCAGGGAAAACCAAGGCCAATTTGCCTAATGGAAGAGTGGAATCGGCCGCTTCCTGAGCAGGGCTTCCCATAGCAGTTACACTTTGTTCCTTCCCTCCCCTCCCCTCAAGTGTGACATCCATCTCTAGATGATAAGCCTATTTATAAACACTGTCTCTGAAAACAGAATTAGTTAATTGCACATGACTCACATTGCTCAAAAGGATGTTCAAAATAATGTCAAAGGTTATTGCAAAAAAGTAAGGGGGAGTGACTGGGTACTAGGATAACAAGGGCACTAGGCCAGTTAGTCAGTCCTGAGCTGTATGGCTTCAGGGAGCAAGACCTGGAATGACAGGACTTGGGTTTGGGCATTAGGAGATGCCCTAGTTTTCTCTTGGAGGGCACAGCAGGTCAGATAGAGACTTGTGACCTTGTGACCTGTCATGGAGGTGGACAGTACCCACGGCATTAAGATCACCCTTCACTGCACACCTCAGGGAGTGAATGCCTCTTCAGATGAGGACAGTGAGGGCACACAGTGGTGTGATGCCCTGCCCCAGGAGCCCTGGAAATGCAGCATCTGAGCCCAGGTACTTAGATTCCATCCCTGCTCTGTGCCGTGCTGCTGGGTAGGGAAAGCCATACCATGCAGGGTCTGGCTTGGGCTCCGGGGGGCTGCGCAGCTATGCCGAGCTCTCCAGCATGGTGGTGAGTGGTGATACAAGGGATGCCAGCTGGCCCTGGCACTGACTCTGGCTCTGGCTGTGGCCTATCTGATGTTCTTCCAGGGATGGAGGCGATGGCAGCCAGCACTTCCCTTCCTGACCCTGGTGACTTTGACCGCAATGTGCCCCGGATCTGTGGGGTGTGTGGGGACCGAGCCACGGGCTTCCACTTCAACGCTATGACCTGTGAAGGCTGCAAAGGCTTCTTCAGGTAGGTCTCCTGCCAGGCTCCCCTGAGGGCAAAGGAGGGACAAAGCAAGACTGTGCCTGGAAGAGGACCCTGTGCTTTTCACGTCCCCTTCCTAACCGTGTCCTCGGAACATGTCAACTCTCACGTCCACTGCGAGCAATGGGGGAGCAATGGGGTCTTGCTGAAGGGTTTCTTTTCCCCCCCTCCTCTCGGCCCAGCTGTGAACTTGGCCCCTCAGAAGTCACTTCCCTGAGGTGGCGTTTCTTTCCATTAGCCTTGTCTCCAGCTCCCTGACCCATGTCTGTGTTTCTGAGTGGGCCTCGTCCCTGATGATGATGGGAGCTTCTGCTCCAACGGTCCAGTCAGGCGCGTCTTTGGGAAAGCCCTGGAGCCTGGGTTCTATGCTTGCCTTCCTGTCCAGCCCAAACTGCTCTTTGGAACAAGGGAGGCTGTACACCGGATAGACCACTGTACCTGACCTGTGCCTAACTCTTCACATGTGGCTGGCTTATTCCAGTTCTGAATCCCAACTGTAGATGTCCAGAAGCGCTGAGAAGGTACACACGCTCTCATCCTGTCAGTCACAGCTGGTGTTTCCTCCAGCAACTGTGCTCTTCTCCCATGAATCCAGGATTCCAAAAGCAAACAGTGCAGAAAAGTGCTGGAAAGGCCAAAGGATGTTCCCATCTAAAGCTGGGGAGGGAGGATGGAAACAGGTCAGATTGAGAGGAGAAAGGGAGCCCATGAGAAAATGGCATTGGGCATGTATTGGAGAGAGTGGGTGGCCGGGAAGAGAGCCGCCAGAATAGAGCTAGCAACAGTCTAGACTGGAGGTGGGGAAAGAGGAGGATGGGGCTCTAACCATCAAGGAGTAAATCCAGACCAGACTGAGGAAGCTGGGGTCAGCTGGCTCCTGTCTGAACTGAGGAGCTTGCCTGGCCCCTAAGGGCGGAATGACTCGGAGTGCAGGCCCTTGTGGGACTTGCTCCAGCCCGGGGCTCCCAACTCACCTACCCTCTGCCCAGGAGCCAGCAGGCCCAGGGTTCCGAGGCCTTAAGCAGTTGCTGGGCAGTGGAGCTGCTGTGGGTGCTAATTGCCTGTTTGGCCTGGCGTGGTCTGCCCGCTTGGCTTTCCAGAAGGCTACTCCCACCTGGAGGAACCAGACCAGCAGCATCACTGCCTCTAGGTCCTGTTGCCGCATCTGTCAGTCCTCAGGGCGGAAGCCCACATTTCCTGTAGGGTGAGCCTTCCAGAGTCTGGGCCCTGCATGCCAGGTGCCACCTGGATCCTTTCCTTCCGGGGCCTGGGAGTGAGGGAGCTGCCTTCAGAGAGATAATGGAGGCGTCTGGGTATACACATCAGGGCCTGCTTCCCGTCAAAAAACCAGTCAGACACACGTAGGCTGGTACTAGTCATGCCATTAATTAATTATATGTCATTGCTCAAATTCCTTGACTTCCCCATGTGCTGGTTAACTAATCGCCTGTGCGTATAGTATCTGACCCCTCTTCTATGTATAGGTAGTCTGAGGATTAATGAAGTGCCATGTGTAAAAGGGCTTTGAAAAGCACAAAGTACAATGTAAGAGTATCATTTTTGAGCCTGATAGGTCAACACTGATACTGAAACTTAAGTCTCTCACTAGAGCAGCACTAACTCCTGTGCACCTGCATTTGCTGCCCTCCGACAGACCACCAGGCACATGATGTTCTGGGCAGGACCATGGAGGCGTTTGAGTGGAGGGAGGACAGGTCCTGTCATGCCCAGGCTGAGTGTTGGAGATGGCAGAGTGGACGGCGATGGCACATCTGCACGTGTGTGTCACTGCAGACCCATTGTGCAGCAGTGCTGCTTACGAGCACCCCCAGTCCCCTCAACAGGGCCCCTTAGAATCAGTTGTTAGCTGATGGCCACCACCGCGCCTGAATGTTGTGGGCAGCCAGTGCTGTTGTCTTGTTACCCTTCTACAAGTATCAAAAACTACAGTGAACATCTTTTTTTTTTTTAATTTGTTACAGTAAAATGCACATTTCCATAAATCCTCCTCAAAATATTCCCCTTTAATTTCAACATACGTATCCCATCATTCTTGCCACTTTCTGAAGCAGTTCTGGAAGTCCTCTTTCGTGAGTGTCTTTACAAGGTGTAATCAAAAATACAGTGAATACTGCTGCTGAGTGCCATCCAATGGAAAGGCAGCCTCTTAAAAACGTTATGATGGGGCCGGTGAGATGGCTCAGCGGTTTAAGCGCCTGCCTTGCAAGCGCGAGGGCCCGAGTTCGACTCCCGGAACCCACATACAAAAAAGGGGCCGGTGATATCGCTCAGTGGCACGGGCGCCTGCTGGCGCGCGAGGTCCTGAGGTCGACCCCCCGGTACCCACAAAAAAAAAAAAAAAAAAAACGTTATGATGTGTCCTCATCCACCTTATTAACTGGATCTTTTGGCACCATGTGACTTCTGACTCTTCCCCAAAGTGAAAATGACCCTGAAAGGTAAATGTTTTGATGGATTCAGAACATTGAGGCACCCTGTGCAACTTTTAAAGACATTTGTCAAAGAGGACTTCTAGAAATGATTCAGAAAATTGCAAGAATGATGGGATATGTATGTTTGAAGCAAGGGGGCATATTTTGAGTGAAATTAATGGCAATGTGTCATTCATTATAATAAACCTTTTCTTATTTGTGTTTTTGTTTTGTTGTTTTTTGTTTTTTGAGACAGTCTTGCTATGTAGTTCAGGCTGGCCTTGAGCTCACTATATAGCCCAGGCTGGCCTTGAACTCACGGTGATCCTCTTGCCTCAGCCTCCTTGCTACTGTAATAAACTTTTCATTTAAACATTCACCATTTTGTTTGATCACAACTCATATCAAGCTTCTCTCATTACTCTCCTTGTCTAGGTGACTAAACCAGGCTACACTTTCTAAAAGAGCCAACATCTTTGTGGTTTGGCTTGAATTTTGTTTGTCTATAAATAAAATTAAGTAAACACACATATACCTATAGTCCATACCCATTATTTGGGGTGTCTATATTTGCAAATTTACCAACTTGCTAAAATTTACCAAAATAAATACTTGTAGCACTTTTGTGGTCATTTTATGAACATGTGCAGAGTCATGAAGAGCTAAGTCTCCTGAAGGGTGTGCCCCCAACAGAGCTGGCACCTGTCTCTAGAAGTTGCACAAGGGGATAGCTCTGCCTTCCATTTCAGCTCTCGCACTGTAACAAGCATCCTTTCAGCAATCTACTTAGTGCTGCGTTTTTTGTATTTTTGTGATTTTTGTTGGTGATTTCACTATTGAAAATGGTTCCCAAGCATAGTGCCAAGGTGCCCTCTAGGGTTATAAGGCACAAGAAAGCCGTGGTGTGCATTAGAAGAAGCACATGTACTAGATAAGCTTCATTCAGACATGAGCTGTTGGTTCAATATTAATAAGTCAACAAAATTTATTGCACATGTATATTAAATAAGATGTCTTACAAGAAAATGTGTACATGCCAAATGTGTACATGCCAAAGTTATGTGTTTATCAGTTGATGAAGATGTTGTCACCAAAGGCTCACAGGAACCTAACTAACCCCGCGTTTTTTGCAGGAGCATATTCATTAATCCAGTGTGCACAGTGACTTTATAGATCATAACTGCTGTGACAAACAAGACTGACTGTATAAACATCATTTCTCCTCTTCTTTTTTGCCCATCCCTGTTACTCCTCTTTTGTTTCATCCAAATCTTATTTACAATTTTTCCATTTTATTCCAGTACAAATAGTTGCTTAAGAATTTTGTCATCACTTACATGTGTTTGTTTGTGCAATTCTGATCCCAGGAAGTGGTTGGTATCTTCTCTGTGTCAGGCAAACCTAGAGATGAATGCACCCAAGTCCTTGCCCTTAAAGATTTCCCTCAACCCCATTGTGCCAGCTCTCAGGAAAGAGTATTGCTTTAGTGTGAGGTCACTGGCCTAAGCTCTGGAGACTGGTCATTCAATGTTTGGTTTGGCTCCTGATAGTCAAACTAAAGTGCTCCAAGGGCTAGTTATGGCATATTGGCAAGTCCAAGACTTATAATCAAACCAGAGGGTGAATGTGAAGGTTGGAAGGTTGGAGCCCAGTTCTCTTAACCTATGTTCAGGAATTGGAGGCCATTGCTCCTCAATTCCTTGTTCAAGCTATTTCATGTTATATCAACTTCCTGCTGTCTTGGAGCATATAGACATGGTCTGAGAAAGATGATACATCCAGTGTGAATAAAAGATCTATACAGGTAGGCTTGTAGATGGTCAGAACTTCTTGGCTATGTGGTAACCAGAGCATAATTAAGGGTCAGGGATGGGGGCATGGATCTACAAAAAAATCAGATATAGATAGATAGATAGATAGATAGATAGATAGATAGATAGATAGATGATAGAAAGATATGAATGAATCTCTGGCCATGCATGGGTTTGTCTAAGTTTCAAAATAAAGGGAAGGTGCATGCTTATAATCCTAGCGCTCTGAGAGCCTGAGGCAGGAGGATCACAAGTTTGAGCCCCGCCTGGGCAACTTAGTGACTTGGTGAGATCCTGTCTCAAAATTAAAAAATAAAAAGGGCTGGAGATATGGTTTGGTGCCAAGGTCCTGGGTTCAATCGCCAGGTCTGCAAAAAGAAAGAATAAATCAAGGTTTGATGGTGAGATCTAAGAGATGGTTCTGGAAGGTAGATTGAGGAACAGGTCATCGCTTCTCTCTCTCTACTTTCTTCTCTCCTGTGGATACAGTCTTAATTATGACATTGTGAAGCTGTGCACTACGAGCTTCAAGACAACAAAGACAGAAATGTGTTTTTCTTTGCTAGTTCCCAAGGTCCTCAGGGACCTTGTTAATTATGGGCCTTGAGGAGTACAGGGGGTAAAAGGCAGGCTGGTGAGGATCCAGGAACATGAGGAATGTTCTGGCTTTCTGGAAGATCAACCAACTGATATTTTTGGCTCTTCTAAGAATTTTGATGTGAAAGGAAGCAGAGAAATGGGGCAAATGGCCAGGGAACTAAAACTCAATGTGCTAAAAGACAGTTGAGTAAACAGAAAAGATGGGAGGAGTAGCCACATAGGGCATTCCATGGACAGAGGTGAATGACTTACAAGGAAGTCACTGCTGCTGGAGAGAGCTTTGTCCAGGTTAGCTGGTGTCCCTCCATAGATGCTCGAGGATGTTGAGGAAAGAGGGTAAGTGTTGCTCTCTATGGATGGTCTCACGCAACATGTGAAAGCTTGAGGAGAGGAGGCCAGAACATTTATTGGGAAAGGGCAGATCACAGGAGTTGACGGAAAGACGGTTGCAAAAAGATGAAGAATAGCTTACGTTTCCTTTTGTTCATCATTTTATTTCTTTAGGAATTTAGCTCTCTGATCTGGGCTCGTTTACACAAAATCACTCTCAGCCTATCCTGGGGGTACTCTCTGTGCTCAGACAGCATAGGGCCACTGGAGCATGCAGCCAGCTGTTACTCCACACTCCTAAGCACCCATCTGGGGACTGCTTGTCTCCCAGCGGTTTCTGTGCCCCAGAAGAGCCCTTAGACAGCCTCTGCCTCCTGCTCCTGGCTTTAGGGAGGTGTACTTTTGATTGCTGCTCTAGTTTTGATTGACAGATGGCAGGTTCTTGTGAAGACCTTAGTATTAAAAAAAGCAAAATCTTTGGAGTCAAACAGATCTTGAATGTAATCCCAGCTTTCACACCTATTAACTATGGGAGGGACATTCAGTGAGTTATTTAACTTTCCCGTACCTTTTTGTATCCCTTGTAAAATAGGAATGCCTACCCCTGAAGTTTGTTTGAGAGCGATGGAGACAGTCTCTCTCCAATATATGCCAAACGGTAATTTCTCACTGTACCCACTTCCACCAGGGTCTCAGTGACATTCAGCGACAGACAGAGCCCACAGGGAGCTCTTGACCCCCCCCCACTCTGCTGGCAAAGGCCACCCAGTTGAGCAGGGGCCTTCCTGTCCACGCCTGAGGCCCCAGCCCATGGTACTTGTCGCTTTTGTAAGCGTCTTGTCTCTTTCATGTTCTGATGAATTGGTCTCTGGCATGAGAATCATCAACGTCCTCTCTCACCCCTGGCTTTCTAGAAACTGTGTCTATATTTAGGTGGTTGCCGCACCCCTGTCCCCCTTCCTGAGCTGGGATATAATTGCCAAAGATGACAGGGTTGAGGCTCAGAGAGCAGCTGAGACATTGTGCCCCTATGGAATCCCAAGGCTCTTGTTTCTCAAAACCAAACCAGCTCCTAGGCAATTAGCACTGGGAGGAGAGCGGGGTAGGGTGTGGATCTTCAGGACAAAACACTGAGCCAGGGGTGGCAATCTGGCTGCCCTGACTCCTTGTGGGCAGAGACTAGATGACAACCACAAGTGTGGAAGTACTCTGAGAAGGCAGCGGGACAGGGAATAAGTTGGCCTGTAAGCCAACAGGACCTACTTGTAGCCCAGCAAACATTCTCACTGCACCACAAACACCTGGAAGGCCAGCCCAGGGATCTGGGTCTGGTTCCAAGAAGAACTTGGGACTGGCTGTTGAAGCCAGTGAGTGAGCTTTCCATGCCCCAAATACTGACCCAATGCTCAGAGCAGGACATCCAACCTCCATCTTCCCAGCCACCATCTCTTTTCCTCTGGTACTGTTTTGAGAGTAGTAGGGAAGAGCTGGTTGCTATATTTTAAAATATAAAAGTTTTAAAGCTCCATAAGTTTATAGGCTGCTTTTGTATTGCTCCAGTGATGTGAAGACACACGACAGGGTCAGGGGGACACAAGGTGAGGCATGCAAAGGCCAAGGGCACAGGCTACAATCTTCCTCAGCTCCAGTCCCCACTGTGAGCTTGTGTCCCGGGCTCCAGAAAGAACTCAAGGCTTTATATTCTCTTCCTCTTCTCTCCATCTCATTATCCTCTACTTTGTGATACTCTTGGGCTTCATACTATAACTCATAAAGTGGAAGCAGAAAACTGGGGTGTTTCCCCCGAGTATTTTCTTTTAATCCAACTCTGCATTTCTAGTCTTCCGACCCCCTGCCTCATTAAGGGCCCATTCCTGCTCTCAGATGAAGTTGGGCTGAGTGGCTCTTTCCAACATTCGGTGTGTGGAAGCCTGGAAGTTGGCTTCAGAGTTAAAACATGAGAAAGATTTAGAAAACAAATAAAAGATAGTGAAGCACTAAAATATTTTTCCTGGCAACCTTGTGGTTGGAGGACTTTCTCTCTGCCATGAGGATCAGAGGCAGGGCCCCTAAAGCCCCAGGAAAGACAGGTGGGCCCCTGAAGGCCCAGGGCCCCTCTTGGGGTCTCAGGAAGCTCTCAGCCCCAGCAGGGACTGGCTGAAGGTTTGGCTAGTGTCCCTGGCTGTGTTCCTCCTGGTGTCATAGCCTGGACACTTCACAGGAAAAGTCAGAGCCAGACAGGACAGTGGGTGGGTCTGAGGATAGAGCAGCCCCTCAGGCATGGGCAAGATGCCTGGCTATTAAAAAAAAAAAAAAAAAAAAAAGAAATGAGAGTTTGCTCTGAATTAGAAACTTCTGGTCTTGAGTAAGTATAGAGAGCTGTGGGCATGAGTGGTAGCAGGTCAAGCCTTGAGAACCACAGAGAAGGAGGGAAAGGCATCAGGGAGGGGCACCAGTGATGACATCATTCCTGGGTAACCCTAACAGTTCCCGAGGGCTGTCATATTCTGCTGTCCCTCTGGGAAGGACTTCTCTGCAGTAGAGGTACAGAGGTGAAAGTGAAAAGCTTCCTGCTTCTCTCAGTCTCTCTCCAGGCTGGGCTAGACTCGCCCCTAATGGTCTGGCGCTGCCCCGCCTCCCGCACACCCCCAGGTCTGCTGCTACTCCCTTGAGTAATGAGGGTCATCACAGGAGGGTACCAGAGCCAAGGCCCAAAACTGACACTGGCTCCTTGCTCCAGCACTGGGTCCCTTTTGGCTTTGAGCTGCCTGGGACTGTTTGCCTACAGCCTCAACTTCATTGAGGTTCTGGGGTTGGAAACCATCCAGGAAGCTGAGCCTGGGACCCCCTAGGACTTCCAGAACTGAGGGCTTTTGCTTCTTGCTGAATAGCCTGATGGATAAGTTCCTTAAGCTCGGCAGCCCCACCTGTTAGACAAGGGGCTCACGCTAAGCATCTCTTCGGGTCACTCATGAGTGTCTGTGACTTCCTGCAGCTATACAGAGCCTCGCTTTAGTCTCTGGTCCTCATCTGAGTTTATCAGCTGTGGTCCTAAACCCCACGTGTGTCCCATTGATCTTGAGCAGTGATTTTTTTACCAAGAATCATAGCTCACATCTAGCATCCAGATAGGATGTTGTCACTTGCTCACCTCTGGAAGGAGAAGCAGTGGGCTGGGCCTTCGCCCCTGAGGCTTGGGCAGCTGTACTCTTAGCAGCTCCTTGGAAGACACTGCTTTTTAAGCTGCAAGGGATTCTGCCACAGTCTTATGCTATCATCTTTCCCAGCTCACTCTTGCCATCTGCCCTGGGGAGAAAAGTGGGGCCTACCCTCGCTGGGGCTGAGAGGAGTACCAGGAGCCTCAAGGAAAAGGATGGTGAGAAGCTACAGAGGAGCATCCTTTATGCAGCCTTCTGAAGTCCATGGCACAGTGGAAGAGAATGGGCAATTAGGGAAATGAGCCTTCAAGCTTATGTATGCATGCAAGTGTGTGCACTTGTACACTGCACACACTGCGCGCGCACACATATATATCCACACACAGTTTTACAAAGAATGGGGCAGCTTGGGGGGGTGGTTCTTCGTACCTAAAACTCTTTTTTATAGTTTTATCTTTTTATTAGTGCATGTTTACAGTACATGCAGTTTACAGTCATCTTGGCAGAAAGCCAAGGTCCAACCTCAGGGCTCCCACCTGCTCACTGGCCTCTTCTCTCTCCGGACAGGCTGTTTGGCTGTCCAGAGAGATGCTCTGGGCCGTGAGCCTTTTTCCCCTTCTCTGTGTACCTGTGCACACGTCCGTCCTTGGGTCACAGGGATCTCTGGACCATGGAGCACTCAAAGCTGAGACGAGCATGTTTGCCTCTAATTAAAAGCCATTATGAGGGCTACTCTGCAGATTCCAGGTTTTTTGAAGTTTTACAGGGAAAATTCACTTGCATACTTCCTGTGTAATTAAAAAAGGGAGGGGAATAGAGGACTGTAAAAGTAAGTAAAAGCAACCATGGGAGCCAAGTAGGCTCTGAAGGAAGGAGGAGGGGCGAGTCGGTGCACACAGCCTGGGGCAGGTCTCTGGCATCACTCTGAGCGGCCCAGGGGCTGGGATGGGTCCCATATCCTCTGGGGGAGAAATGGGACCTATTCATAGCCAGAGCTAAGGAGCTGGAAGGTCAGTGACCCAGGGCAGTGTGTATGCTCTCTCGGCAGGCGGAGCATGAAGCGGAAGGCACTGTTCACTTGTCCCTTCAACGGAGATTGTCGCATCACCAAAGACAACAGGCGCCACTGCCAGGCCTGCCGGCTCAAACGCTGTGTGGAAATCGGCATGATGAAGGAGTGTGAGTGACCAGGGAGGGGCCCAGCAGAGGTTGGGCCTGGGCTGGGGGTCCCTGGAGGGCTTTGGCCACTATCCTGCAAGTCTCATGTGAGGTGTCCCTCCTCTGTGCTGCGCACTTCTCGCACCAGGAGCTGGGGTGGGAGTAGGACCGGCAGCCAGGGGCAAGGCTGCTGGAACTGCTGGGTTAAATGCACCCAGGAACCCTGTTAACCTTTCTTGTGCTTGTGCCTCAGACTCAGGGGAGACCCCTCAGAGTGAGGCCTCAGCAGAGGGAGGACGAGATGGGCCCTGCCCTCATAACCCCCAAGTCACAGACGTCCTCCAATGTTGTCATTTGTTCCCTGGGAGGTGTTTCCTGGAGGAAAGGGTGATACTCAAGACTCCAGTGATCTGGGGCTGGTGTCCAGGGGAAACTAGAGGGAAAGATCTTGTGAGAGGAAGCACCAGGGCTCTAGATGACCCCCAGGTTCTGTTTGGAGAAGAGGCGCACCATAGCAGATTTACAGGGATATTCTGACCCACCGTTAAGGACAAGCTCTGGACTTTGCATCTGAGCTCTAGTACAGTTATTTGGTGACCAGAGTAGCCACTGAATCCAGCAGACACTGGAAGGGGCTCACTAGCCCTCCCTGGGCAGGAGCAAGGGGGCTGGGTCAGGCCTCCTCGAAGGAGTTCATCCTTGCCCAGCCCCCACATGCACCCCTGTCTGCAGCGTGCATCTGGACGCAGCCCAGCTCTAGGACAGAGTCAAGTTCTGCCGAGCTGTGGACCTGAGGAATCTCAGGAGGGGCTCAGAGACAGGCCCCGGAAGCCCTCCTCACTATGGGACTGTGTTAGGAAAGGAGGGTGAAGACAGATGTCAGAAAGATGTGTCAGGAACAGGGGGCAAGTCATAGGAAAGGGTTTAGGGGATGGGAAATTTCTTCTTTAATGGGAATAAAATCTACTATTGCTGGGCAACAGAGGCAGAGTCAGGGCCCTCACGTTGGCCTCCTCTTGGCCATGACCAAGGCTCCTCACTCCTGATCCCAGCTCTCCAACCAGCATGGCAGCCCTGGGAGGAGTTCCCAGGCCCTCACTCCTCCCCACTCCCACTGGAGTGTGCAGGCCTGGACATGCTGCTTGATTCTACCCAGGCTTTGCCCCACCCCGACTCCTGTGTTCATGCTGGAGAGAGTGAGAATGAGGAGGCCCAAAACCTGGGTACCTTGTGAGCTTGCATACATTCTTAGGGGGCCTGCTCTGTGCAGTGCACTGGGGGGCACGAAGGATGCAGGGCTCACCATCTACCCTGCCTCTGTTCGGCATGGGGCCTCCTCAGGGCGGGGAGCCTGGGCCTCTAAGGTTCCAGCCATCCAAGAATAGCCAGGGGCTCCACGTTCGGGTCAGTAAGCACTGTTAGGGCCACACTTGTTGATGCCCCAGATGCCTCTGGCCTGTGTCACAGGAGGAGGGAGTGTCCTATTAACCAAGAAGAGGACAAACAGAGACCATCTGAGGCCCAGAGAAGGAAAACATCAGAACCGTGGTCAGAGAGCAATTTAGTAGCCAAGCTGGGGCTAGAGTCCAACTCATGTCCCCCTCTTAGGCCTCTCCGGGT
Organism: Erethizon dorsatum; assembly: GCA_028451465.1. NCBI lineage: Eukaryota > Metazoa > Chordata > Mammalia > Rodentia > Erethizontidae > Erethizon > Erethizon dorsatum. Next base: position 54,542,960 of record CM051834.1, read on the forward strand.
CCCCATAAGGAGCAAGATATCCATGGTGAGGGTACCAGAAGGCCCCAGGTGCTGACTCAGGGGCTCTGCCCCAGGAATACCATACCACTTGGCGGGACCATCATCCAGAAGTGAGCCCCACCCCCAAATCAGCTTGATGCCTCAGACTAATCCTACTCCCATGGAGTCCCCTGACCCCATCTTGCCCACCTGCTCTCATGACATCAGTGCAGGGAGCTGTGCTGAGCTGTGGAAGGGATGGTGGCACTGGGCCCAGAGCTCCAATTGGGATAAATCGTGGGGCCAGCACAAAGCCACTCCTTTCTACTGCCCCAAAGGCAAGTTGTCTTGGAATAGATGTAGTTCCTGCCTGAGTTAGCCCATCCTTGTGTGTCTGGGCCTGGAAGAGCTGCTCACAGATCCCCTGTGCTGGCTTTTGTCCCCAAGGCCTAGCCTCCCCTGAGAGGGTCAAGTGTCTCAACATTTGTAAAACTACAGGAAGGGATCTAAAAACCCAGGCCCCTGGAAGAAGGGATGGGATGAGTCATATCTGTTGACCACCAGCTATGTGCCAGATACTGTGTCAAGCACGTGCATTTTCTTCTTAAATTCTTACAACAATCCCTACATCTGTAAATACTTCTATTTTTTTAGTAGCTAAGAAAGCTGGAAGGAATTAAAACGTGAGGCCTCGGAGCTAATAAGATGCCGGCGTTCACTGTAACATGGGTCTGTCTGCTTCCAAGGGCCAGACTTGTGGGCTCTACCCTGGGGCGACCTCTCAGGAGCTCCCTAGGGGTCAGACTCACTCCATTGCACATTTCCAGGCACGGCCTGGGGCCCTACAGGATAAACTAAATAGAGTAACCACAAAGTCCCTTTCTTCTAACTCAAGACATTTCGTGATGGAGTTCTTGCATCTTGCTTATACTATACCCATCCTGCAGAGAATCAGCTATTATGTAAACTTTAATGTTTTCACATATGTATGTCTTTTCTCTCCAGTGTTAGCACAGCATCTGACACATAGTAGGTGCTCAATAAGTATGCATTGAATGAATGAATATTAGCTCCCCACTATGCTTCTTCTATCTCTATATTGTCACTGGTCTATAGAGATCAGTAAGATTATGCCAAACCTGATATTGTGTGTATCATTTATTTGGAAAAAAATGTTATGTCCTCTTCGCAGTTGTCCTTAGGCTACCACTGGCATCTTGAAATGTTTTTAAATTACTCGTGTCTACAGATCTTCACTTTCCAACTTGATTCTAGACTTCATTAGACTGGGAACATGTCTTGCCTGGGAATAACTTGGGCAAAACCATTTCCCACCCATCAGGGAACTTAGAAGGAAGTTGGGAGAGCTGTGAGCAGTGAATAGCTTTCAGTCTCCAGGTACCAAAGCTCACACAGTGAGGAACCCATCAAACCCTTAGCTCTTGCTGGGTGCAGTGGGTTTTCTGCACCTGTAATCCCACCTACTTGGGAGGCTGAGGCAGGAAGATTGAAAGTTTGAGGCTGGCCTGGGTAATGTAGCAACTTAGTGAGACCCTATCTCAAAATAAAAAATAAAAAGGGCTGGGATAGCTCGGTGCTGGGTTCCATCCCCAGTACTCGAAAAACAAAACAGTAAATCCTCTTAGCTTATTCTATGTCAGTGGCTTTTCACTTCAAAACATGTGTCTTCCTACCTGACATCAGTTATTTGAGAAAATAATTTGAAAGTGCCCATGAAATTAACACCTTTACACAAATTATTTCATAAAATCACAGCAGCATCTGCAGTCATGAAACTCATGGCTTACGGAGTCCCTACACAATGCACAATGTGGCCTGAGGGGGGCCTTCAGTTTCCACCTCTAGTGTGGCCCCCGCCCCTCCAGGAACGGAACTGCTACTGGAGGCAAGTAATTGGGAGGAAAGGTGTTGTAATTTTAACCAGGAATCTTCTTTGTCTTCTTAAAGTGAATCACTGACAAGTCTTGCTACTTTATTTAGTTCTCACACTCCTCGGATGGACTGGAACACCCTGGGTGTCAGGTCCCATGGCTGAGAGCCAGAGTCCTAGGTGCAGTCACAACTAACTTATTAATCAGACGCAGGTTGGGGCTGTGGTTACAGCCACTGACTCCAGAACCAGACTGCCAGGTCTGAATGCCAGCTCTACCGTTTGTTAGCTGTGTGATTTTGAGCACAATAGGTAGCTTCTCCAGACCTCAGTTCCTCATCTGCAAAATGGGAATAATAATAGCCCCTGCCTTAAAAGGTTATTACAAAGACTAAGTATACATGAGTTGTTGTACAAAAAGCACTTAGAAGTGGGTCTGGTACATTTTTAAAAAAACTGTATGTTATCCATTATTATTACCTTTTTATTCCACCAAGCTTGATCACCAGGATCTCTGTCTCCTGACAAATCAGAGGTCCCTTTTAAGGGGAGGAAGGCACAATTTAGAGCCAGGCACCAGGAGGAAGAGACAACACGTGCATACCAGAGGGGCGGAGCCTGAAAGCTGTGAAAAGTAGCGGAGGGACTCCAAAGCTATAACTCTGAGCTCATAACCTGGTGCTGCAAAGTTCAATGATTATTCAAAATGATGCCTCTGAGTCATGGAGAAAAGGTCACGGAATGTTACAGGTGTTGCATTACATGATAGTCTGTCTTGCAAATGTTTCAGTCACAATTATTGAAAGTTTGGGGTGGTTTGGGGTACTCCTCACTATCCTTCTCTGAACTCAGGAAAATGGCTTGCATAATGCATGCAAGCTGTGTTGCTGTGTTTATTGTTTGGTGCCGACTACCCAGCAAACACCACGGCCAGGAAGCCTCCTGAGCTGCCTTTATAGGGGAAACACAAGACTCCAAAGGTGGGGCCCATGCCCCTAAGTACTGCATGGTATAATGAAGGTGATCTTGAACTCCTTAGGTTCTCTCTGTAAGCATTTACTAAAACCTGTTCTAACTGTGAGTCTTGAAGACTAGAAGACAATTAGGTGCCACTATGTGCAGGAAAGACTGCGCCAGGCACAAGAAACGAGAGCTCAGTGCGGATCAGGGCAATCAAGAAAGGCTTTGTGGCAGAAGGTGATGAGCTGGGCACTGAGGGAGGGATGGAGAACAGCCCTTGGGGAGAGACGCCCCAGCCGTTCAGGCACCCAGCACGGGTGGAAAGTCAGGGGCAAGTGTGAGCAGGTCACGCTCACCGGCCAGCCGTGCCAACCAGCCTGGAGCAGAAGCTGTGTCCAGAGGTGCGGGGAATGAGACTAGAAAGTTAGGAAGAAGCTGAATCATGTTCACCCTTGACTTTGGCTTGGATGCGGTAAGCAGTACAGGGCCGGCAAAAGTGCCTAAGCAGGAGAGTAACATCACAGAACACAGAGGACACCGAAGCCCAGTTAGCTGAGCAACACGCCTCTGGACACCCATGGTGCGACTGGCAGAGACTGACCTTGCTAGCTCTCTACCCCTCAGATGAGCAGAGCAGATCAGATGCCTAATCTGGCCCCCTGCTGGGTCAGGGCCTTCACCACTTCCTTTGCCTGAGATGTTCCCTGCTTTCTCTCCCACCTTGCCCGACCTCTTAGGGTCTGAGCAGACACCCTCTGTGGGAGGAGGCTTGGCAGCTCTTTGGGCAGGTGAGTCACTCACCTGGGCATGGCCTCCTCCCAGCCCTCCTCTTGGTATACTTTACCTCAGCTGCAGAGGGAATGCTCCATCTTTCTCCATGGGCTTCTTCCTGCCATGCCTGTGGCCCCAGTTGCCCACCCCCACACACACACACTGTAGGCTCTTCTTCACCAACACTAACTTCTCTAGGCTTTCTCCTACCAAGGGGCCTGAGCCAACCCACCTTTCTCAAAGCCTGGAACCCACCCACTCTGGGGTTCTGGTTCCTTTCCCTGCTCTTGTGAAACGCCCCAGTTCTGTGGGCAGATGCCCTGGCAGCTCCAACACAGAGCAAGTAGCTACAGGCTGAGAGCCTCAGTGCCCACTCCTGCCGTCAGTGCTCTGCAAGCCCTGGCCGGGAGGTCTGTTTGCCCTGCTGCCGTGCCAGGCATCCCTGCTCCACACCCCCAACCCCGGGCACCTGCCCCAGAGCAGTACAGCAGAAGCCCCTACACAAGCGCATGGGTGGCAGAGCGTTTCCCATAATGGGACACCAGCTAGCAACTTGGAGAGGGCATCCCAGATTAGAGCTGTAGGCGTCAGGCTTCAGGCACTCCAAGAGGACTCAAAGCCTCCCGGAGCAGAAATTTCAAGACTGGACAGGCCAGAGGAGGGGTTGTTGTGCAGAGAACCAAAGAAGCAAAGTCTTGCCATGTTGGCCAGAAATACCTGGGTTCCATGTTGGGAAACTAGCATCCCCTACCTTCCAGCACCACAAGTGACACACAGCTCCCCTTTCACCCCTGCTTTACCCTGATGTCTCCTGCAGGATCATGGACCATGGTGGGGCCCAGGGGGAGGGAGAAGACCAAGGTTTAGTGGGCATTTGTGCTCTACCAGGCACCATCCAGTTCTCAAAACAGTCTGTCCTTAGAAGGAGAAGTTGTCATGCTCCCTTACACACACACACACATGTGTGTATGTGTGTGTGTGCACAAATATTTTATGGAGGAAGAAACAAGAAATGTACCTTAGAGGAGATGATATAATCCAAATTTCTTGTTTTATTAATGAAACAACAAACACCCAGAAAAAGGTTTGAACAGCTAGCCCCATGTCCCACAAATATTTGTTTATTTTTGTAGGACTGGGGATTGAAGCCAGGGTGTTGCATGTGCTGGCCAAGCATTCTACATCCCCAGTCCCTTTATTTTATCTTGAGACAGGGTCTTGCTAAGTTGACCAGACTGGGCTCAAACTTGGGATTCTCCTGCCTTGGCCTCCTAAGTAGCTAGTATTGCAGGTTTTTGCCACCACACCTAGCCCCAAAACTTACTCTTGAGAATCAGACTCTGATGTCAGACCACCCAACCTCTCAAATCCTCCTTCTTCCTCTCACAGGCATCATACACAAGGCAGTTTTCCTCTATCTGGGTATGGAGTCGCCTATAGCAGCAGGGCCTCTAGGGAGCCCCAAAGGCAAGACAGCCAGCCCCTTCATGCTAGTCTCATCTTGCTGGAGTTAGGTGTCCTGGAGGTGCTGCAGGCCAGCCCTCCCAACTCCCCTTCCTCCACTCCCACAGTCATCCTGACAGATGAAGAGGTGCAGCGCAAGCGGGAGATGATCCTGAAGCGGAAGGAGGAGGAGGCCTTGAAGGACAGTCTGCGGCCCAAGCTGTCGGAGGAGCAGCAGCACATCATCACCACCCTGCTAGAGGCCCACCACAAGACCTATGACCCCACATACGCTGACTTCAGCCACTTCCGGGTATGCAGCCTACTGGCAGCTGGTGGCGGGGGGAGGGAGTAGAGCAGCAGGAGTGTCACGGACACAAGGGAAGGGAATGGAGGGCCAGTGTCCTGGGACGTTGGGAACCCTCCCACCCCATTGATCTCCCTCCAAGCTATTCCCATTAGAGGTCAAGTCCAAGACAGCAAGGTAATATAAAAAATGGGGGCATCGGAGACCCTATCTTTCCCTCCCAGCCTCCAGTCCGAGAGAATGGGGAGAGCCATCATCCACAGCACACAGCCAGCTTCTCCAGGAGCTCCTCCTCTGGCTCAGATCTCTACACCACCTCTCTTGGTAAGCCGGGGTCCTGCCACCACTGAGCCCTGGAACCACCCCACTGCCCTCAGGCAGCCCTGCCGGTGGGAGGAGGCAGGGAACTCCTTAATGTGAGCTGCATTTGTATACCTGGGCCGGGCAGTGTGCTCAGAAAAGCCACTCTTTACCAGAATGGGGCCAACTTGCACAGGGCTGGCTGGGGATGGCCTCTTGGGGATTCCATTGCTGTAGGCCCAGCCTCCTGAGCCCAGGCTCCTTCTGCCAAGCCAGGCTCTGGTTCCCTCTCCGGGGGCACCTGATTCCTTTCAATGACCCTGGACACTTTGGGAGGTGGAACTGGAGTGGGAAGAGAATGCGTAGGTCCATTGCCCAACCCTGGGGGGCTGCCATGGCCTGGAAGACCTGCCTCCTCCAGCTCACCTGAGAGTCTGGGACTCATAGTGCTTTTCTTCTTATGGCCCTTTTATATCTTCCTCATCATCATCCTGCCTCACCCTCTTTCTGCGCTCATCCTTTCTCCTTCTACCTCTTTTCCAACACTGGGGTCCTCCATGGAGGAACTGCCTGAGAGCAGGCTGGAAACCCTCCCCCCCCTCTGGGCAGCTGCAGCCCTCAGATATGGTACTTCCAGACTCAGTGACCGGTCTGTGCCCGGGTCCAGAGAGGTAGGAGGGGACCCGGTGCCAGCTGGATGGAGACAGCAGTGAGAGCAGGTGCGTCTACCTACCTGGAAGTGACAGGAGGAAGGTGGCAGGGGCTGAGAGGCATTGCTCACTGCAGGGACTGACACACCCTGCCAGACCTGCACCTTATAGGGATTGTGCCGCGTGTAAATTCTGCCTTTTTCACCAAATGGCATATTCATCTGTATCAATTAGGGTCGATTTGTATAAGATACACATCGGTCTCTACTTCAGCTTTTAATAATAATCCCATAGGTTAACTGATCATCAATTAACTTCCCATAAGTTAATTGCCTTGAGGTGCTCATCCCCACCAACAGTACATTCAGTATAGTATATATTTAGTTAAAATTCCAAACAAGTTCAAATTTGTAATTAAAAAAATAGTATATAAAGGTAATACACATTCATCATAGAAAATTTAAAATTTATATACCAATAAATTTATATACCTATAAATTTTATTATATAATCTTTAATCCTACTGTCTAAAGAAAATTATTAACACTATGACATTAATTCATCTTATAATAACACATATGTATATTCAGAAATGGATTTGTGCTATGTAGTCTGGTGACTGCCTTTTTTCTCTTACTAATACATTGTATCATATTTCCATGTCATTTACCATGCAACTAGGATAGTTTTTGAAGGCTGCATAGTATTCTGAGATATAATAAAACAGATGAATCCCTTACCACTGAATATCTAGTTTGTTTTTCAGCTTTTTAGTAAGATAATACTTTGCTTACAGATAAATATATACGCTTATTCCAAATTTTTTCCTTATGATGAATTAATAGAAATGAGATTACTGATCAAAGATTATTTATAATTGTAGGCTTTTGACCCCTCAGGTCAAATAGCTTTTTAGATTACCTGCTCAGGTTTACAACTTCTGCAGCACCTGAGCACTGCATAAGTATTGCCTAATTCCCTGTATCTTTACAAATACTGGCATCAGCATTTAACCATATTTGTTTTCAGTTATAGGTGAAGCATGTAGATGTTCTCCTTTGTAGTTCTTTGATCACAAGGGAGGTCCCAAGTCCATTTTTGATTAAGATCATTAGGAACAACACATGGACTACAAAAGCATCATTCCAGGAAGGCTTATTTCTCTTAGTATCTCTGACTCTGATTTTGACTGCTTCACACTGCTGAAAGAAGAGACAGGGTGAGCCCCGGGAAGCCCGGGTCTGCAAAGTGGCCTTTAGAGGGAGGCTGTCACTGTGGGATCTCACTGGCTCTGCTGCAAGGACACACTCGGTCCTCGCAGGGACAGGCAGGAGAGGCCTGGCCTGCACATCCTTAAACAGTTCCTTCTCTCTCCTCATCCTCCCCAGACATGATGGAGCCTTCCAACTTCTCCAACCTGGATCTGAATGAAGAAGAAGACTTAACTGACCCTTCCGTGACTCTGGACCTGTCCCAGCTCTCCATGCTGCCCCACTTGGCGGACCTGGTCAGTTACAGCATCCAAAAGGTGATCGGCTTTGCCAAAATGATCCCAGGATTCAGGTAAGACGCTTCTGCAATGTCTTGGAACAATTGGGACCCTATACTGGGTTAGAAAAGGGCTTGGAAAATTAATCCAATGCTTCCCCAAGAGACTCAGGCCCTAGCCCACACTGGGTTGTGTGTTTCATGGCATGTAGCCCATCCAGTGCTACTCTGTGAGCAGCCCGGGAGAGCTGTTCCATCCCCCAGTGTCGACGCCAGTGAGTGTGACTCTAACCCTCTAATCAGCCTTTTAATTTCAACCTACAGTTCTGCACTGTCCCTTCATTCAGGTCTGTGCCCAGAAGGAACCGATAGAGAAGAGGAAGCATGGGGCATGTAGACTTGTGAAATATCTAGAAATCTCAGAAAGAGGCAGGTTTCCTGGCATATATGACCTTGTCATCCTTCATCCAAATTTATATTAGAAGATCATTTCTTAATCATACTAAGTCCTTTTGCAAAAAATACTGTAAATAGATAGATAGAAGAAATTCTAGTAGGATAGGTATCCTCCTTCATAGATGATTCATATGAATTTATTCATTCACTCTTATGTTTGTTTTAATAATAATAGCATGTATAACACTTATACTTTAATTCATGTAAAGTATTAAAACAATAGAGTCTTTTTTTTTTTGGTACTGGGAATTGAACTCAGGGTCTCGCACTTGCCAGGCAGGCACTGTGCCACTGAGCTATATCCCTGGTCCAAAACAATAGAATCGAATCACTTTTAGTGGATATATTGAGAGAGAAGTACATGTATATTTATGTATATTTTATCCTTATTTTTTCCAAAAGTTCACTGGGGACATTGCCATAAAGTATACACACAATGTGGTTGAGAGTGAAAAGAAATAAATCAATACAGGTATCAGACAATGTTATTATTATTTCAAGTGACAGCAATAGCTTAGTCGTAGCAGAAATGGCAGAATATTTTGTAGAAATGCTCAGGCTCAGTGCTAGGATCCTGGAAGCTAGAAAATTACTTAGTGTTGGCCAGCTTTGGATAAAAACTGATACGAGGTGCCATCTATTGTTTTGTGGACCCCTCTGCTGTGTAGAGAAGCCACCATTATTGTCTAAACAACCACTTTGCCAAGCAGATGACAGTAACTCCCAGAATCACTGTGCAAGCAAGCCCTGAAAAGTTGTTCCATCCCCATGCTTTGGATGATGGAATGAAAGCGCTTCCCAGTTTGTTTCTACCCTGACAACTGTGTGTTGCTCTATATCTGAAACTCTCTAAAGCTTTTCTGTGGAATTAATGTGAAAACTGTGGTGAAGAGAGAAACAGCAAATGGGCCGAAACATATTTTGGTTGTAGGAATGGAGTAGGGGCCAGCCTGGCAGGCAGGTCAGGCAGGGGCGAGGGACCGTTGTGCTGTGCCTGGTTTCACCCTCAGGAGCCTTCCCTTGGAACTGACAACACATTTCATGGAGTGCACATTCCAACTCCCTCCTCCACACTTCGTGTTACTGTTTGCAGACAGTCTTGTTTTGTGTAAATAGCTAGAGAAAAAACACTTAAGGTGCTGAAGTCTGCACTGTAGCACCTGGCTTCAGTTTGATCCTGAGGAGCAATCCCTGTCTATACCGGAGTCATCTTTTCTTGCCCTGGTGGGGTGCTGGACAGCTGGCCTGGGGGCCTCTCCAAATGTTAAGGTCTGGTGGTTCTAAGTAGTGGCTTGTATCGCGTGAGGGCAAATGGTCCTGAGAAGAAAGTTCCCCATTAAACCAGATCACGGCAACACTGCCTCTTCACAAAGACCCCTGATCTCCATTTTTCTCCCATGCCCTTGACCCCTGTCTCTCACCTTACCTTCAGTTTCTCTCCCCGAACCTGAGTGAAGTCTGCATGCTTGCTTTCCTTTCAAGCCTCATTTCCCCCAGGGTTTGCTGTTCTTGCTCTGAAGTAGTGGGTATGCACTGCAGATGGTGGAGCTGCCAGCTATTGGCTCAAGTGGGTTAAAATGATCCCAAACACCCCTGGATTGGTTTCTCTCTCTCTGGCTTGAGAAATCTCAGAGCAGATAAAAATGAAGCAGATCTTGACATGAGTGCTTAGGGGACACTGATGTGGACAATGCCCAGACGGAGGGGATACTGAGCCTGGACAGGAGCCAGGGCCAGGGGCCAGGCAGAGCCGACCCAGGAGCTCTCTGGTTCTTCTGGTTTCCATGCTGAGGGGTTCTGTTTTCCCAAGAAGTGGAAGAACAGTGGCTGTGTCCTGGGTGGCTTTGCTCTTGCTGCCTGTTGGCGGGGGGAAGCGGGATGAGACTTCCGTGTGGGTGCCAGGCTGGATGGGCTGTTCTGGGTGTGGACTGCACTGCAGATCGGCCTTGGCCCCACTCCCTCCTCCCACTGCCTGTCCTTCACCCTCTCAGCTCACCTCGCCAGCCTCCCTTCTTGCTGGTGCTGTGAGACAAATGCATGAGGACATGGTATCAGGGGCAAGTGGGAGAAAGGCACAGAGCAGGCTTGGACGAGAAGGCCAATCACCCCTAGGGTTCACTGCCAACTGAGGCACACAGAGGACCAGACCACCCCAGCGGGGCCCAGCTCTGTGGGCTAAATGGCTCCAGCCTTGCTGCCACTGCCATGTCCAGCGACACTTTCAGAGTCACAGCCAGGGGTCACAGAAGCTTCCTTTACCTGGTTCTCCATCCTCCACATTCGTTTATTTCTCCATCAACAAATGCCTTCTTACACAAACCGTGAGGGATAAAAGTTGACTAGGACACAGTCCCTATCCTGCAGGGATTCAGTGTCTGATGGGAAAGGTAAACGTGGGCACAGAGCCACAGAGAGGAGACCTGCTAGGCTACGTGGGAACCCAAGCCAGGAGCGGTGCAACTCTGCACACAGGGTGGGAAAGATGAAACAGGCACATCTCCACCTGGGGCATCTCAGGTGGCCATGGGTGTGATGACTGGCAAGGGCCTGAATAGCACGTGGGTCAGGGCAGAGGCACTGAGCCCGATGGTCCCTGTCACCGCAGAACAAGCCTTCTCACTGGTTTGCCCTGTGGCTCCATGTCTACTTCCGCCCACAGCCATCCCTGGTTCTGGCTGTGAGTACCACTTAGAAAGTTGCTGTATTTTTTGGCTGTGGGCAGCAATGTGAGGTCACCGTAGGTTTGCCTCATAGAGCAGCATGTCTGGGTCACAGCAAGCAGTGATCTCACTGAACTCTCTCTGGGCACCATGGACCCAGGGGGTATTTGTTCACTTATGACCATCCATCCCAAGTCAGGTACTGAGCAAAGGGCTATGTGCAAATGTATTCCCCACAAAATTGCCTATGAGAGAAAAAATTAAAGCTGGGCATGATGACGCACGCCTGCAATCCCAGCACTTAGGAGGCTGAGGCAGGAAATCACTGCAAGTTTGAGGCCAGCCTGGGCTACATAGGGAATTCAAAGCCAGCCTGAACTATATAGATCTACATGAGATCCTGTCTCAAACCTCCCTCCAAAAAAAGAGCAAACATTAGAAGTAACCAAAATGTCCTAAAATAGGTTAATGGGAGACTGATTCAATAACTTGTAGTTCACTGATGTAACATTATACATATTTAGAACCAGGGAAAAGAATTATTACTGAGCCATACATGTGGCATATGCCAGAAATCCCAATGACTTGGGAGGCTGAGGCAGGAGGATCACAAGTTTGAGGCCAGCCAGAGCAACTTTGTGAGATTCTGTCTCAAAATTTAAAAAAAGTAAAAAAGGTCTGGGGTAGCTCAGTGGTAAAGTGCCCCTGAGTTCAATCCCCAGTGCCAAAAGAAAAAGCTTAATGCTATAGAAAGATGGAAAGTGTGATACAGAATTTTATAAACTCAATTATGTTAGAAAAAGTTTCTATTTGCATATAAAAAAGGAAGGAAATACACCAAAATGTTAACTATGGCTATAAGCAATTTTTATTTGCTTTTATATTTTCCTGTGTCTTCCAAAGATTTGATAACAAATGCTGTACTTATTGAGTTTGAACCAAAGTGGAGGTGGTGTTAGTTTTTATTTTTTAAATGTGGACTGAACACCAAGGAAAAAGTGATAGGGATGGTGAGAAGGCATTAAAAAAAAAAAGGGGGGGGGTCGGTGATATAGCTCAGCGGCATAAGTACCTGCCTGGCAAGCGCAAGGTCCTGAGTTTGACTCCCGGTACCCACATAAAAAAAAAAAAAAAAAGAAGGCATGGTAGTTCTGATTTAAAAAATCAAAACCCATTAGCCACGGTTAAAGGGAAGCCTCAAGGCTAACAGAGAAGTCTGTTTCTATGTGCCTTCAGAGTACAAAACTACAGCAAGAGGCCGTTAGCACAGAGCTTTCTGACAACCTCCTGGCTGGCTCCAGAGGTGCAGCATGCCCTGGCACCAGGGGGCGCCTGTAGAGGCCACCCCAGAACCCTGTGTGAGTCAGGCTGAAGGAGGAGGCTGCCCGTATGGTCTCCAGAGGGGCCTTCCACCCCCAGCACTGTGTGATTTCTCAATCCACATCATTTGCTGGCCACCCCAATCATGCCACCTTTTCATCCCCATCATCTCTCACCCGGGGACACAGAACTCCCGTCAGTTCCTGTCTGCTTCCTGTAGCTGCATCCCGAAGCGCAGCCGTGGAGAGGATGACAGTCTGTGTACTGGACTTCCAGGAGGAACCAGACAGTCAGGAAGAGAAAGAGGAGAGAAGCCAGAAGCAAGTGATCTATGGGCCCTGCTTTTTCCGTGCTGTCGTTCAGACACCCTAGCACCTAACTCAGAATAGTGGAATAGCCATTGGCCTCTCATCACGTCGGCACCTACTTGTTGGTTCTCTTGTATTCACCGCTCAGTGAGCAGCGTATGGGCAACAGTAAGGTAACCAAGAGTTTGGCCCTCAAGTAACTTACAAATAAGAGTCAGAGACAAGTTCTTGGAGAACAGAGCTGAGGGGGAATGGTCAAGTAAGAGCACAAGTGATATACAGTGGGTCTTAAAGAAATCCGGTGGTGAAGTTTTCAATGGGAAAGACAGTTTGGAGCCAGACAGACAGTTTGGCTTGATCCTAGGGTGTTCAAGTCAGTGAGGATTTCTGGGCCCAAGAGTGACATCTACCTATAGCAGCAGTAGGAAAGATGAAAGAGAGACTCGAAAAACCTGAGTCCAGATTCCAGTAGGGAGCTATTGTAAGACAAAGAGCTTTGGTCCAGAGCGGTGCTGGTGGTAACAGGAATAAGGACAAGGGCTCCAGAGGGGTTCTGGAGACAGAGTTGGCTGAGAATCACTGGAGGCAAGAGGAAGGGAGGAAAAGGAAACGAGAGTGGCTAAAGATGACTGGGGCTGTACCATTCGCAGAGTACCCTATCCCTGCTACAACATGGGAGCTTCCACAGACTCTCTCTTCCCGTCCCCAGTGGCTCTGGCTGCTTAATCACTGGGTTTTCCTTGTCTTCGTAACTGAGCTACTTCACTTCTCACCTCGGCACATGACCAGTCTTGAGTTGTTCTCCCTCAAAGGAACACTCTTGTCTGTTCCTACCAAGCTGCAGACTCCTAGTGGAGGACCCAGGTACAGGGTCACCTGGCAGGTGTATACTTGTCAAAACACAAACTCGATTTGTGTGACTTGAAGGTCTCAGCTTACAATAACCTGACCTCTCCCCAACCCCTCTCCCTGGCAGAGATCTCACCTCTGATGACCAGATCGTGCTGCTTAAGTCCAGTGCCATTGAGGTCATCATGCTGCGCTCCAACCAGTCTTTCACCATGGAAGACATGTCCTGGGACTGTGGCACCCAAGAGTACAAGTACGATGTCACTGATGTGGCCAAAGGTGTGTCTGGACTCCACTTCCACTTTTTCCAGCTCCCAGACTCTGGCTCCTCCCTATGGGGGTCTGAGGTCCCAATCGGGCATGTGGAAGGGGGTTAGGCAACAACGGGGCGAGCAGGGCCAGCGGGGGTTGGAGGTGGGGTGGACGGCTCCTCAGTTCTTCCCATGGCACCTGACCATTCTCTCTCATAGCCGGACACACGCTGGAGCTGATTGAGCCCCTCATCAAGTTCCAGATGGGGCTGAAGAAGCTGAACTTGCACGAGGAGGAACATGTCCTGCTCATGGCTATCTGCATTGTCTCCCCAGGTATGGAGTCCGGCAGTGAGGAGCTCAGGGGCCTAGAAAGTGGGGAGTGTGAAGAACAAAGGCCTCCTGAGGCCAGCAGGGTATCTGGAGCAAACAGTGAGGAAAAGGAGAGGCAAGTGAGGAGACACCCACCTTGCTGTGTTTGCATGACCCTTACGCTGTGTGTATGTTGAGGGGTCCCTCACTGCCCTTGGCTTTGCCTTACAGAGATCACAGATGATGTGTAGGGTTCTGTGGAACCAGATAAACAGGGTCCCCCAGACCATCACAGAGTTCCCTAGGTCACCGACAGGCCTGGGTGTTCCTAACACTCAGGCTCTGCTGTTGCATGAACTGAGCTCAACTTTTCTGTCACTCAAAGTTCCTTGGAGGCAGGGGGCACAACCCTGGGGAATGGTGGATGCTTCTGCTTGTACAGTTCAGTTGATTTTGGAGGCCATGTGCTTTGACCATTGACCTTGTCTTCTTGTTAGGGGTGGGACGAGGGAGAAAAGGCTAAGGAAGAAGTTATGTAGCCTTGGGGATGTTATGTTGGTGGTGATGAAGCCCGAAGGGGTGGCCTTGCCTTGGTGTGGACCATGTTCAGGGGACAAGCTAGTGGTCCCTGTGTAAGAATGCTTTCCTGGCCTGAGGCCCAAGGAATAGATGCAGGCTCCCCAGACCCACTCTGAGCCAGCATCGACTCCCTTATTCATTCATGGAATCCGCGGGGACCTCCAGAGCGCCTGCTAGGAACCAGGCGCTGTGCTAGGCACAGGGAATCAAAAGCAGACAGAACACAGATTTCTCTCCCTTGAAGCTTAGGAGGAAACATTAAATAAATACTACTTAACAACTAATCCTAATATTATGAGAGGTTTCAAAATAAAGCTGTACGTGACACTATGGAAAGGTAGAACAGCAGGAGGGAGCTGATAAAGTCTGGGGCGTGAAGGTAGAGGGTTGTCAAGAACAGCCTTCTTGAAAAATATTTCTTTTATTTTTTGGTCCTGAGCATTGAACATAGAGCCTTTGCACTGAGATACATCCCCAGCCCTTTGGTATTTTTTATTTTTGAGCCAACATCTGGCTAAGTCACTAAGTTGCCCAAGGTGGACTTGAACTTGCAATCTTCCTGCCTCGGCGTCCCAGAGAGCTGGGATTGCATGCTGGCTTGAGAAAGGCCTTTTAATCTGCTACCCAAAGGATTACTCAGGCAGGCAAAGAACTGAATTCCAGGAAAAGTAACACAAAAGTGACACCTGGAGCCCAGAGAGTGGGTACATTGGGGTCCTGGTGCAAGGACAGGGTGCAGAGACAGAGGGAATGAGAGGAGGTGGGACAGGTCCAGATGGGCTCACAAAAGGACTTGATCCTAAATGCAGTGGGAAGTCACCGAGGGGCTTTAGGCAGGATGGTGATGTCACAGGTCAGCAGTCGTAAGGGTGGCCTGGGATGCTGAGCTGGGTGGTCCAGGTAGGTGAGTATAGTGACACTGAGCAGCAAAGGACCAGCTCAGACCTGTGTATTCTCAGACCGACCTGGGGTGCAGGATGCCAAGCTGATCGAGGCCATCCAGGACCGCCTGTCCAACACGCTGCAGACCTACATCCGCTGCCGCCACCCACCCCCGGGTAGCCACCAGCTCTACGCCAAGATGATCCAGAAGCTGGCTGACCTGAGAAGCCTTAATGAGGAGCACTCTAAGCAGTACCGCAGCCTCTCCTTCCAGCCGGAGAGCAGCATGAAGCTCACGCCCCTCGTGCTCGAGGTGTTTGGCAATGAGATCTCCTAACTAGCGTGGTCCGCAGTGGCACCTGGGCGGGGCTGCTCCTCCAGGGCCCGGTGCCCAGGTCTGGGGCCAGTGGTGGCCCAGCAGCTCCTCCCACCCCTCCTGGAGCTCAGCTCCTCCTTTGTCATCTCCCCTCTACACCTGGCCTAATACCAGGTCCCCCTTTCCTGCCACAGGCTGCCCCCAGTCCCTTGAGATGTCAGTCATGAGGAGAGGAGTTTATTTGACAAAGAAACTCAAGTGGGGGCAGAGGGCAGGGACTGGAGGCAGGGCCTTGCCCAGGGATGGCCCTGCACTCCTGACACGGCTGCTGCTGGTGCCCAGGGAAGGCAGGCAAGAGAAAGGCACCATTCCTCAGGGACAGAGATGCCTGCACTTCCCCCACACTAGGTCCACATGTCCAGATCCCAGAAGGCATTCCCCTCCCCTATCCACCCAGGACCCAAACCAGCCCACTCCTCCCATCTCAGCCTGCAACCAGTCTGTGCTGTTCTGTCCCAGGCAAGTGGGCACCATGGGGCCTCCTCTCCCTGCCTCCCACTCCTGGTCTGCCTGGGACACTCCAAGGATGACCAAATCCAAGATAGCTAAGGTCATGGCTCCCCACACCCACCCTGCTGGCCAAAGGGCACTGGGCTTGCCCTGCAGTCCCCACCTTCATCCCTTTGTCATGGTAACCCTCTCACTGGTGGGCAGAAGCTCTGGTTTGGTGGGCACCCTCTACATCGCTGGAGCCAGTGGCTGGGAACCCATCTGCTGGGAAGCCCCAGGAGAGTGGATCGTGGGGCCTGGGCAGTGGAGAACAGCCAAATCCAGCCTCCCCAAAGGGCTGTGGATGGTGGCCCCAGGCTATACCTGTCACGAAGCCCAGGGCCTGAATCTAGGGAGTTGGTCAAGGGGGAGTTGTCTCTCCAGCCGTCCATATGGCAGTCCATATGAATTATCTCCAGGTGGCAGACAGGCCCTGTCACTCTTTCACTCCTCACCCTGCCAGCGCCTTACCTCCCACCGAGGACAGCGGGCCTTCCTACTTTGCCCTGCTAGGGGACCTCACTCTTCCCTCACCAACGGTGCCCCAGAAGCTGGCCCAGCCTGGAATAGCAGGCCCTCCCTCTGGCTCACCTGTGGGAGCCACATGTCCGCTTGGCGGGGTGGCGTGGAGGAGCAGGTCTCTCAGCTGCCCAGCTGTAATCATAATACTGCTATGCAGATGTAGAAGCAGACGCTGGCACTCGGAGCCTCAGGGTGTGTGTGTAGGAGGCTGGTCAGAGCAGTGGCGGTGGAGTGCTGCGGGGCTGGTTCCCTTCCTGTTCTCACTCCATCACCCAGAAGTGAAATGGAACCTGTGAGGCAGGGCAGGTGGGGTGCATCACTTCAGACTTTATTTCTCCTCGGTAGCCAGCCCAGCCCAGGAGATGGGAGCCTTTGGGCTGCTTCTCCCAGGGTCAGTTCTTTGCCATAGGTGTGTGGGGCCTGCACAGAGGGGCTTCATCCAGGGGGACTCAGGGAGGGTCCTTGAGATGACCTTACCGAACACCCAGAAGATGCCCCTCCACTGACACCTGTTTTTCCCCCAAAACCCCAAAAGGAATCAGACTCAACACTGCAAAAGCTGTCAGTGTGCACCCAGCCTTGCCTGCATTTCTCAGGATTCTTCAGGTGGAAAAATACGTTAGAGCCACATTCTGCTGTAGAATAGTGCACATATGGCTTCGTAGTAAATGTATTAGATAGGAGTTGTTTCCGAATCAGACTCCATTTGTCTGATTGTCTCCGATATCAAGGGTAGCAGGCACCACTGATTCAGAGCTGGTTTTTTTTGGGGGGGGGCTTACATCGTGAAAATACTATACATTAACGATTATTGTTGTTTTGTTATACAAGGGAAACACCTTTGATTTTAGCTGCACAACACCTTGATCTAGCTTACTATTCAGTGGAAGGAAAAGCTTGAAAATTGCTAAACTAGTCCAATGCCCTTGTTAAAGCAAACTGACACTTAGAGGAGAGCATAACTTAACCAAACTCATCTAACTAGTTAGAAGTCGAGGAAGGACTGGGCAAGAAATTGAGTCAGGGTCCAGTGCTCTTTTTCACTAGACCACCGTATTTCTCACTCCCCAGGCTGACCCAGTCCCCTGGGGAAGGGCTGGACTTTAGATAGAGCAAGTCTAGATCTGGGACTCCTTCCTCCCTTCCCTGGGTTGCAACTCCATGGAGTCATCAGGAGGGACACTCGGCCTCTGCCTCAGTGTGAATCTGGTATCTGCCCCTCCACATGGCCCTGGCCTTTGGGCTCTCTGCCTCAGCCCTGTATGACACTGTTGCATTGTTAATAAAGTTCACTGGTCTTTGTAACGTGTCCACCTTCCCAGATCTCCCTCTGGCCTGCCCTCCCCAGGGAATTCCACTGGACCCCTGAGAACATCAGGTACTCAGCCCAGGGACCCATAACCACCAGGCCACTTCCAAAGAGAAAGTCTAGGAGCTGGGAAAAAAGAACAAAGGAACAAGGAAAATTTCAGGGGTCTGAATTGGGAAAAAAAATGGTATCATCTAGTCTGTTTTAGAATGAGAGTGTGAAGGTGGTAGACATTTATAAAGCTAAAACTTAAAAAATATATTACTGAAAATGAAGGAAAGTGTACACCAAGATGGGAAATAAACGAGATTCCCAGAGATAGGGAAATCTACCTGCTGGTGAACTGGAAGGGAGTAGGGAAAGCAAGTGAGGCCAGCAGAGAAGGTTGGGATGTGCAACAAATGTGGTGCGCACGAGACATCAAGCAGCAACAGAGGGCTGTAAGTGGTGCCTCCTGAGTGATTTCCAAAGAGAAAAAGTGTTTGCCAGGAGTTTGTCAAATAAACCAATGAAAAAATCTTTGCTTATGGTAATAAAAATGGCTCATACTGACATACTTTGTGCAAGTACTGCTGTAAATAAATGCTTTATGAAAACCGACTTGCTTTATCCTTGTAAGCACCTTAAAAGTGATAGGCTATTATTACTCCCATTTGACAGAGGAGATGACTTGTCTCAGGCCCCACTGGTGGTGAGAGAGGTGGGATATGGACTCTGGGCAGCTGGCTCCAGAGGCCATTCATTAACTGCTACCTTATACCATGTCCTACTGAGTTGGGGGGTCTGACATAGGACGGCATTGCCAGTACTCTCCTAAAGAGGATTAAGGGAGGTTCCCGTTCCACGAGTGGGCCCCAAGAGGAGTAATTGGATGTGCTACATCAAAGAGTGCTCTGCTCTTAGGACGTCTTTGTCAAATGTGTCAGGCCCAGTCAAGTGTGGCCCTTACCTGAGAACCTCAACATGAAAGAGAGACGGGGGCCGGGGATATAGCTCAGCAGCACAAGCACCTGCCTGGCAAGCGCAAGGTCCCGAGTTCAATTCCCAGTACCAAAAAAAAGAAAAAAGAAAAAAGTAAAAAAGAAAAGAAAGCGAGATGGCTATTGACAAAAATGTGTCCTGCATAGAGTTGGCTGCCATGCCAGTGACTTGGAGGATTGCAGGTGACTCCTAAGCATACGTAGGACTCCCAAGGGGCCCAGAGCAGTGAGGACCTATACAGCCCCCTCCGCAAAGATGTGAGGTTCATGATGAAGGCTAGCATGGCTAAACACACAAATGAGAACCACCAACCAAGGACTCAGCCTTGTGATCTATAAATGGGGTAATCAGGCCCAACCGATGTGTATGTGTCAGATAAGTTGGCCTGGGAACCTGTGCATGTGGTTAATTTTCAGAAGCATCTGAAAAGATTTCAAACCATGGGCTAAAATGTGCCATTAGAAAGGTAGGCTATTTTTGAGAGAGAGAGAGACCACTGACTCACAGTTCTTAAAATTAGGCCAAAACAATTTGGATTTTTCACTTGCTAAATTTTGGTCCTATATCTGCACTATTCTGTAGAGTAGCTACTAGCCACATGTAACTATGAAATTTAAAATAATTGAAATTAAATTAAAATGATCATGTAGCTTCACAGTTACACAAGCCGCAGTTTCAGTGGTCAGTGATCAGTAGCCTCAGGGACAGTGAAGCACAAAACATTTTCAACATTTCAGAAATTCTATTGTAATTGCACTGGTATCGGCTTCAGATGACTCACCGAGGACACTGACCCAGTATGCTTCTGTTGATCTCGTGTGGAAAACCTCACATGAAAATATATAAGGAACATCCTCCCCTTTAGCAGGCTGTGCTACACCTGGACTGCTGTGGCTGGTTCTGCTTCTCAGAGGAAACACAAGGGAAAACACCTCACAGCCCTGAGGTTCATAAACCCAGAGCATCGGAAGGCATAAATAGGTCACTGGTGTGTGGAGAATGTTGACTCCTTCAGCGCGGGGGTCAAGCAATCAGGACCTCCCTGGAGTGACCAGAGCCCCTAGTTCTGTGCCTCTGGCTCCTGCAGGGACTCCCTGGAGGTAGGGTCTGCCTGCCTGCCCCTGGGCCCCCGCAGGCTCAAGGAGGCTAAATGCCATCTGGCACTCTGCAGGACCAAGGAGATTTGTCACGATACAGACAGCCTATCGGCGACTGGTCCTCACTGTGTGCAAGGAGCCTGTGTGGATACTGGGAATCGGCTCTGAGTCACCAAGAAGCACAGCAGGTGTGGAGCTGGCATCTAGTGAGGGACTCTGGGTGCTCACTGCTCCAGACAGGTGCTCTCAGTGTCTGCATGGTCACCTAGCGTACAAGTTACACTGGACAGCGCTGCAAGTCTCGTCGTGGGGAAGTAGGCTCTGCAGTGAGGACTGACGGACATGGAGTTTGGTGGGAAAATGTCTCAGGATCATCAGCTTTGGTGGAAGGGAAGGAAGTTGGATCAGGCAGAAAGAAAATTGTGCTGAAATGCAGTCTCAACAACGTTCTCATCCTCATGGGGAGCTCTGAAGCTGAGGCAGCTCTTTGCTTACCTGGAGTTGAGGTGAGGAAGATGAGATTTTCTATTTCTGTATCATAGAGTCCCTGGATGCAGGCTGTCCCTACCAGAGCATGACTTGAGCTGGATCACTCTTTCCAGCGCAGGGCCAATAGGACTAGCGTATATCTCTTCATATTTTGTGTAACCAGGCGAGCTCTTTTGCAGGGAGCTACTGTGACTTTGGAAGAGGCCAGAAGAGTTCTAGGCCCATCTTTGTGACTCTGGGGAAGGAGACAGCAAAGATTTCAGGAACTACCTTTGGAGGAGGGTATTCCCAGTCTCCCCTGCTAAGATCTGTTTTTTCTGAAATCATCGTGGGCTTTACCACTAGGGGGTGCTGCTGCCCTAAGGGATAGGCTTGAGCTAATCGGCCTCCTACCCTCCTCCTCTTCCTTCTTCACATCCTTTCTCTACAGACTCAACAAGACCTGAGTCCCTGCTATTGAGGGCAGCTGGTGGTATTCACTTTTGCTCACACCAGCAACATGAATAAGGGACCTGCTGTCTGGCTTCCCAGGCCACCGCTGGGGTCATAGCAGTGGAGTATCTGACACACCTGGGTCTGGCCTCCTGAACATCGCCTGCACTGCAAGAGAGAAGCTGCAGATCCCCTCTGCGCGCCAGTGTGATTGTGTAGTGCTTCCAATGTTGCTAAGCTCAGATGCGCAGCACTGGCACAGTGCTGGGGACAGAGCAATGAATAAGATAGTCACTGATCCACAGTCTGGTGGAAAACAGACCCCAAATAGATGATTACAAGGCAGTACCAGCGGAAGTCAGAGTGAACCATTTAACTGCGGGGTTCCACTCCTGGCTGTGCCACTTGCTACTTGTGTAACCGTGGGCCACTTAAAGTTCTGGAACCTCGGTTTCTTTCTCTATAAAATGGCAGTAAGCCACATGTGGTGGTGTATGCCTGTAATCCCAGCACTCTAAGAGGCAGAGGCAGGAGGATCACAAGTTCGAGCCAGCCTGGGTAATTTAGAATTTAGTGAGACCCCATCTCAAAATTTAAAGGAGGGGAGGCAGATATAGCTCAGTGCGAAGGCCTTGGGTTAAATCTTGGATTAAATCTTTTAAAGAGTTGAAACTTTAAAAAAAAAAAAAAGAAAAGAAAATTTCACAAAAAAAAGAAAAGAAAAAAAGGCAACGGTGTAGCCACTTTGTAGGTTTGCTGTTGTGCTGTGATCTGTGGAAAGCATTTCTCACAGTACAAGGCATGTAGTCATCAATCATAACGGCCAGCTGCATTGTTATTGGACGGCAGAGCAAGGATGGTCAAAGAAGTTTCCATTAAGAAGGAGGCATTTTCTTCGTGCTCTGAGCGCTGATCTTTGCTGGACTCCGGGTTGATCTCAGACTGCTCTCTTTGGCTCCAGATCTCTGCCTCTGTTACTAGGGGCTCCTGCTCCATGAATACCTGAGGGGAGGAAGAGGTCACTGGGCCATGTGGCCACAAGGGGGCAGGTGTTCTACTCAATAGGCCGAATTGGGCCCAACTGAACCAGCCCGGGGAAGGGGGGTAAGTGTGGGAAAGAAATAGGAAGGTGGGAAGACAACCCTGAAACTCGTGGAACTGTAGTTACTACTGTACTGTCCCCAAAGTCTTTCAGTTATGTTCTTCTCCAGCTTCATCCTCCACAGTCCCTCTAAATAATCAATCAATCAATCAAACCCTCCCCTACCTGGACTTCACCGCGTGTTACTGACCCACAGTTAATGTTGGTGTTCTCTGGTAAGGACTGGCTCGGGCTCAGATAAAGGAGAATCAGTAGAAATTTCAAGATCAGGTTTGATCTGCTTATCTGTTGTGTCATTTCTCACTCATTTAATCTCAGCATTTAGTACAACCCTGCTTCTGTGGCGCGGTAGAAATCCCATCAGGATCTCTCCAGGGTTCTGGGTCCTGTTCTAGGTATTAAAACTCAAGCCACCATTGGTTTCAACTCTCCCCACCTCTGAACGTGCATCTCCCAGCCTGCCAGTTTGCTAGTTCTCAAATGTTTCAGTCTTAGGACCCTTTTCCCTTTTCCCTTTGTGTGTGTGTGTGTATGTGTATGTGTTTGTGTGTGTGTGTGTCTGTCTGTCTGTCTGTGTGTCTGTTACTGGGGATTGAACCCAGGGCTTTCTCACTGACTGGCATCTCCAGACCTTTTTATTTTTTTATTTTTTATTTTCTAATTTTTTTTGTGGGTACCGGGGGTCGAACTCAGGACCTCGCATGCCAGCAGGTGCCCGTGCCACTGAGCTATCTCACCAGCCCTTTTTCCGTATGTGGGTACCAGGAGTCAAACTCGGGACCTCGTGCTTGCCAGGCAGGCGCTTATGCCGCTGAGCTATCTCACCGGCCCAGCCCTTTTTATTTTGAGACAGGGTCAAGCCAAATCACTTAGTTGCCCAGGCTGGGCTCAACTGTACGATCCTCTTGCCTCAGGCTCCCAGAGTGCTGGGATTATAGGCATGTGCCATGCACCCAGCCCCTTTACTCTTTTGAAAGTAAGGACCCTGGTGCCAAGCATGCTGGTCACGCCAGCAATGTCAGCACTCTGGGAGCCTGAGGCAGGAGGATTACAAGTTCAAACCCAGGCTGGGCAATTTAGTGACTTAGACTCTGTCTCAAAATTTAAAAGGGCTGGGGATGTAACTCAATGTGAAGGCCCTGGGTTCAACCTCCAGTACCACAAAAATAAAAATAATAAAAATTAAGGACCCCAAAGAACTTGCATTTGAATAAGTGATATCTAACAGTATTTACCATATTAAAATAAAAACGGACATTTATAAAACATATTTATTAAGGAGAACAGGGGAGGAGGAGGGGAAAAGGAAGGAAGGTAAAGAAAAAAGAGAATAGATGGAAAAAATGGAAACAAAGCTTTAGTAAATAAGGAGGGGAAGAAAGGTTGAAAGGAGGGGAGGAGAATGGGGAAAAAAGAAGAGTCAAGATATATTATGCACAGGTACAAACTCCCTATGATCAATGTGATCATTATATATATCTAAAATGTTCCAATAAAATTAATTTAAATAAATTTTTAAAACCAAAAAATAAATTTTAAAAAATTACAAAAAATAAAATAAAATAACAATAATAAATCTATTTGAAGTGAACAGTAACATGATTTTTACTAACATTGGTCTCCAAAGCAGAGCTAATTTAATGACAGAGGGTATAGTTTTGCAAATCTCTTCATTGCCTGGTGTAATAGAAAGCAGTTAGAGTCTCATACTGGCTTCAGCATTCAACCTGGTCCACCACCACACGTCATCAAGGAGCCTCTGGAAACCTGTACTGCAAACTTGTGAGAGAATGAGAGTAATATAGGAAAATAAACAGGGCAAGGAGTATAGCTCAATAATAGAGGGCTTTCCTAGCACAGATGAGCCCTGGGTTCGATCCCAGCACTCAAAGACAACACACACGCACGCACACACACACAGAGGCAGAAAATATCTCAACAATATTATGAAAAGAGTTGGAAATATTTTGACCTTGCAGACTATACTCTGAAACCCATGCTATACACCTTTCTATGCATTGTTTCCTTGGCCTGAAACACCCTTGCCTGTTCCTTAGCCTTCAATCTTCCCAATAACACGAGCTCCTACTGCTTCTTATATTTCCAACTCAGGCTTATATCTTTCACAAATTCTCTTCTGATCCTGTACCTCCTCCCTACCCCATTTGGGTAGAGTAATGTTCTTGCTGTAATACAGCAATGTAAGTTGTGTTTTAAATCTCTGTTCACCAGACTGGAACAAAGTAGGCATTCCATAGATGAAGCTGAATACGTGGATGGATGATTGAATACGACACAATGTGCACCCACTTCTGTACGCATCTAGATCTGGTCTTCACAATAAATGTTAAGTTTAAAAAAAAAGATTCTGCCAGAGCTGGGCACAGCAGCGCCTGCCTATAATCCCAGCACTCTGGGAAGCTGAGGAGGGAGGATCACAAGTTTGAGCCCAGGCTGGGCACCTTAGTAACTTAGCGAAATCCTGTCTCAAAAAATAAAATAAAGGGCTGCAGTTGTAGCTCAGTGTGAAGAGCCTGGGTTCAATTCTCAGTACTGCAAAAATAAAACAAAATAAAAGGAAAGGAAAGGAAAGGAAAGGAAAGGAAAGGAAAGGAAAGGAAAGGAAAGGAAAGGAAAGGAAAGGAAATACCTCTGTTAAACTTTGAAAACTAAGAAGTTAAGTCCATGAGGCCTCAGAACACACATGCTAACCCCCTCTTCCTACAACATCTGTCTCTTCTCTGTCCTTCTGTTCTTGGCCAATTAGTTTTTTTGACCAACATGCAGAGCTTAGAATTCATCACTATTCACACTTAATCCACTTTGATTTATTCCTCACTAACCTGCTCAAATCTTTTGAATCCTCATTTTGCCATCCAAAGTTCTCACCATCCTTCCTGGCCTTGCATTTTCCAAACTGGTTCAGAGTTGATGGAGATAAGGCCAAAGACTAACCCTTCTGCAGTCTGACTTTAGTGCATTTTCCAGAAAGTCTTCAGTTCGGAGTCGAGGACCCCACTGATAAGTCAGGGAAGGGCTGGGTAGTGAGAGGTTGGGTATCATGTGAAGGAAGAAATTGAGAAGACTCCGTTACCCCTAGGAATGTCAGGAACTTGTCTGTGCTTCTCAGGATCAGTCTCATCCCAAGTCTGGACAAATTCCTGTAGAATTAGACCAGATCAGAGCCCAGGGATCTAAGATTATCTGATCTAGGGAATGCAGGTAGGGGTAGATCAAGTATCAAATTCCAAGCTAGATTGTTCTGTAAATTCCATCTGAGCTGGACTCAGGAAGAAAGGCACAGCCTCCCAGTGGCTGCTGAAAGAATGAAGACAAAGAGGAGTTCTGGTCAGAACTTAGGCATCCAGACCTCGGCAGGGAATGGAGAAGTCCTACATAGCCAACATCGTGGGGTCTCGCCTCTGCCTTCTTCACTCATACTCAGAACGCTCCCAGACCTCTGCAAAGGCCAGTGCTACCTTGACCAAATCATTCTAATTGAGTCACCTGCAGACATCTGTGAACATCTGTGGCGGCTGGCTGAGGCAAGGACAAGTGCCCCCGCTTAGTTCCTGGCTCCCATTTCTCCCACTACCTACCAGGGCAACCATACACCAAGCTATCTGTGCCATGGACTATGAGAAAAGGCTTGGCCTGGCAAGGACTGTAAGCTGCAGGGGAACAGTGCAGGGAAGAGTGCCTGCCGTCCTCCCTGTTCCCTTCGCTTCCCTCGCCCCACTCCCACTTATTTAAATTTTTTGTACCCTCTCCTACCCAGGAGCTCCAGGGGACTAACTAGGAGGATGGATTCTGAAGCAGCCTTGGGTGATAAAAAGGGGACAGGGGAGAAATGATAAAAGGGACGGGGAGAAGCTCGCTCCACTTCCTCCCTGATAGGGACCCCACCCCAAGAAACTCCCTGCCATCTGCTGTGTTGACAGGAAGGACTGGAGGTGCTGGAGTGGATGGGGAGGGTGGTGGGCAGGATATCAGTGGCTACTGCAGTCTTTCACCCTGGAAGATGACTGTTCATCGTTCATTTTGTTGTTTGCTCATTCACTCAGCAAATACCAACCACAACTCCTCCTACCACTGGCTCAGCACAGAGCTAGGCTGTGCTTGCAGATTGAGTGCCATCACTGTCCCACCTTCCTTTCCACACCTCCCCAGCCTTGAGCAGAGCAACCCGCTGGTGAATAAAGACGTGTACTCAAAGCAGGTCACCCCGAATCCTGGTAGTGTCTCTCACTGGCTGGGTAACCTTGGGGGGAAAGGCTTGAGGGCCCTGGGCCCATTTCCTCATCCATGAATGGCAACGCAGGGTCTTTGTAAAGATGACAGGAAGGAAGGCCTCTAGCACACTACATGGCAGGGCCTTGTTGAGGGCAGCAGTTATGAGCAGCAGAAGCAGCACCAGGCAGGAGCGGGAGGTGAAGCTGGGCTCTCACCTGCAATCCACACACTCTCTCTGTGTCTCGTCCATAAGCCAAGAGAAGAATGGCATTTCTTGAAAGGTACCGAGAGGGCTAAATGAGTTAATATGCGGCATTTAGAATTGGGCCTGGCCTATCGTTAAGTGGTCAGTAAATATCAGCCTTTATCATTATATGTTCACTATTTTCTGGGGATCCTCACTTCTACCCAGATATGTTCTTCCTTACAACCAGACCTGACGACAGACGCACACGCACGCACACCCCAAGCCAGGTTGGAGGAAGTGGGGGCTGGAAGTCCTAGGTGGGCTGATCCCTCTTATTCAGGGCCCAGTTGGCACCTCAAATAGCCCTGGTCTGTGGTGTCCCCAGCTCTGCTCACCCTCACCCCCAGCTTTGGGGCTGAGCAAGGGCAGATTCCATGGAGGCAGGAGGACCTGGTGGTGGGGCTATGGGATGTTGAGCCCCGGGGACATTATCTCAGTTCCATTATCACCTCCTCCAAAGCCTCCTCCACCCATCAACCTCCAACCGAGATTACAGACCCACAACTGTCTCCAACTGTTCTGATTCTGGGATAAGCCTGGACCATGCTCCCACTGCCACGGGCCTGTGGCCAGCCTCCCTTTGCTGGGTGGGGTAAGAGGAGGCTGCCTGCCTCTCTGGAAGGGGCCGGGGCCTAGAG
Organism: Erethizon dorsatum; assembly: GCA_028451465.1. Lineage (NCBI taxonomy): Eukaryota > Metazoa > Chordata > Mammalia > Rodentia > Erethizontidae > Erethizon > Erethizon dorsatum. The sequence continues at coordinate 54,570,281 of CM051834.1, forward strand.
GACCAACAACCAGGCGCAGCCAGGAGGGTCGTGGGCCTCTCATGGGAGATCACGGTGGGAGGGGCCATCTTCTCACCCACTTTTGTGGATCTTCCCACTTCTGCCTCACCCTGGTTTCCAGGCAGCTTCTGCAGTGTCTTCTTCTCTCTCAGGCTGCTCTTCCCCTACTCTGGAGCCCCAGAGCCAGAGCCAGAGCCGAAGCGCACACCTGGCTTCCACATCAGATAACCCAACCACAGAGGCTCCCCTCGCCCCGACCCGCTCTCAGCAGCCCCTCCTGGCCCCTTGCCCTCTTCCTCCTCTGCCGCTCCCTCCTTCTAGCTCCCTGACACAGGCCCTGTGGGGGAGCAGAGGGGACCTAAAGAAGTCCTACTGGAGAAGGAGGAGTGAGAGATGATCCTTCCTACTCCAGGACATATGTGCACGTGCTATGGAAGCTCTGCACCCCAGGGCCTACTTAGAAACAGTGATGGGGGTGGGACCTGGGACTAGGCCTCGAGGTATGAGAAAAATCCAGCCTGATGAAGTAGGGGGGCAGTGTCTTAGGAAGGTACAGTCCCTGGGGCTGGGCAGTCTGCAGCTTTCTTCCTTTTCCGGGGCTTCCTGCATGTGTGAGGTCATCTCAAGTCTGAAGGCTGGAGGCCTTCCCAGCACAGCCTTCTTTGACCAGGGTCTGGGCTGGGGAGTGGGTGGATGCAATCTGGACCAGCCCATGCCCCTGTGCCCAGCCCCCAGTGGAGGCCACAGAGGCCACTGAGTGAGGGGGTAGTGGTGGGAGTGGTTGCAAAGGACGACGGGTAGAGACAGGGCAGCTGAGACCTGGGCAAGGTATCATAGGAAGGGGAGCCTAGAACATAGGAAGAGGGGGATGAAGACTGGTGGGTGTCTGGGAGCCAAAGTTGAAGGTTTTAATGTCGCTTGATAAATGAATCATAAGCAAATGATGTGAAAATGATGGTATAAATAAAGATGTGTTATTTCAATGCTCCGGTGTGTCTTTGTAGGAAGAGAGGGAGGAGCTGGAGGTTGCCCAGGCCGGATGGCGCATGTAGGTGGGGGCCCAGGTAGAGTTCCTGTGGGGGGCAGTGGAGGTGATGGCCCACTCACATCTCATGTCACCTTCAGGGTGATGTGAAACAGCAGGTGGCCGACCACAGCAGCCCTTCCCCCAGAGCCGCAGGGCCCTCGCATCCCTCAGCTCCTCGGTGAATCCCCCTGCCCTCCCCCAGCCTTGCCGTGGCCATGACATAGACACATACCCTGCTCTCCACTTCCTTCACCCTGTCCCTCCAGGTTCAGGCCATGGGCTTGTCCTCAGCAGTAGCAGAGGAGACAGCAGTGCTCCAGGAGTCTCCTACGGACAGAGCACCCTGGACCCCATGCAGGGAATCTGGGGTGACAACCTGGCCATTGCCCCTCACCACAGACTTTCTTCCATCAGGAAAGTGTGGCGTTAATACTCAGAGCAACATGGCATGCATGCTGTGCTCAGGAAATAGACCTGCTGGTAAAGGAACTTGTGACCTCTGCAAGGCGGTCAGGGACCTCCTCCTGGCCAAACTGAGGCTTCAGGTCAGCCCCCATCCCTGCTACCACTGCTCTGCACAATGTTGGCAATCATTAAATGATGAGAAAAACATGCATACACACACACACACCACAACATGGTGCGTAGGTAGTCATTACCCGCAGGCGCATTTCCTCTCAATCTTTCCTTCTCTTCATAATAGTTTTAATACAGGCACCATCATAGGGCATGAACGGATCTCCGTTATCCTGTGATGCTATGCCACACTCATGAATATCTTTTTTACAGCTTCATGTTTTTCTATTAAGTGGAAATACCATCATTTACAATTTTCCAGTTGTAGGTGTTCACGTTGCTTCTAATTTTCCATATTACAAATAGTGTGATGGTGAACATCGTTGTGCAGATCTTCTACCCCCAACCAGGGCTTTCGAACACAGAAACCGAGCTCAGAGTACACTGGGTGGGGCTCCTGCACAAAAAGGGTCAAAATAGTTTGTAGCTCTTATTATATGTGGCCAAGGTGACTTCAGAAGAGGTCCTGCCATCACCAACAGCACACGCACCACTGCATACCCACTAATGTTTGAAAACAGCATCTATCTTCACTTTGGTATTTTTATTTTATTTTATTTATTTCATTATGGTACTGGGGATTGGACTCAAGGGCACTGTACTACATGTAGCACTGAGCTACATTCCCACCCCTTTTCACTTTTGTTTTGAGTTAGGGTCTTGCTAGCTTGGCCAGGCTGGCCTCAAATTTGCAATACTCCTGCCTCAGCGTTCCTAGTAGCTGGGATTCCAGGCCCTGCGGCACTGCACCCGACTTCACTTTCATTGGCGATACTTTGCTTACCTGCGGGTGCAGCATCCCCCTAACTTCTCTTACTAGCTGCATTTCTTCTTTCCCTGAAGAGTCTTTTTCTGTGCTTTGAACTTGAGTCTGGTGATGCTTTACTGCTTCGCATTACTTGCATGCACTCCACACGAGGATGCTCTTAAGGCTTCGTCAGCTCCAGTGAGGGCAGGCCTCTCCCTGACATTCTCTTCCACGCTGGGTTCTGACCCAGCCTTATTTCATTTAATCTCTGACTGCTCCCTCTCAGCCCCCTTCTCCAGCTACCACGCCTCGTCCACCTAAAACCATTGCTTTCTCAGATTCCTGTATGTAGTGATCTTCCCTTCCCTCTCCTCTCCTCTCCTGTCCTCTCTTCTCTCCTGCTTTTGTGTTCTTGCTCACTGATGATCTTGGTCACTACTCACTGACAATCTCCAGATCTTCATTCGCTCTTCCCTCTTCTTCAGAACCCCAGAGAACAACTGCCCACTCTACATCTTCTTATTGTCCCACCGGCACCTCAAGCGTCACCTGCCCTTAGCTGGATTTTGCATTTCTCTCCAAATTTGCTTCTCCTCCCATATCCCCTAACTCTGCTATCTGAACACCTTTGGGTTTGGGCTTGTTTGGAGGAGGGGATGGAGGCAGGTAGAGGCCAGCACAGGTGAGGAAAAAACAGGATTCCATCAACTTTCAGCTCAGAGGCGGAGACCTGGGAAGGAGATGAGGCCAGCTGTGAGATAAGATGCTTCTCTGTGGCTCAGTTTCCTTGCTTGCCTATATATAAGAACTGATTCCAAGCTGGGCGTGGTGCTGCATGCCTATAATCCCAGCACTCCGGAGGCAGAGGCATGAGGATTGCCACAAGTTCGAGGCCAGCCTGAACTGCATAGTAAGACCTTATCTCAAAAAAAAAAAAAAAAAAAAGACAAGAAAGAAAAAAAGAAAGAAATGATTCCAGGTCTAGAGGTAGATGCTTGAAAGCCAAATGGCTAACCATCCTCTTAGAGCAATTCTACCCTTGACAATGACCTCACCGCCTTCCTCCTCTATCTCTGGAGGCTCTTCAGTCCATCAATAAGGGGAAAAGAAGGGGTAAAACTAGGAATCTTCTAATCCCGTGCATGTCCCCAAGCCATGTGCGGTTACTGAGCACTTGAAATGTGATTAATCAGGATCATAATGGGCTGTAAGTATAAAAACAAACAAACAAACAAACAAAACACACTGGATTTCAAAGACTTAGTATGCAAAAAGAAAAAGATCTTAATACTTTTTTATTTTGATTTCCTACCAAAGTGATATTTTAGATGCATTAGGTTAATATACTATTAAAATTAATCTTATATATTTATTTTTACTTTTTTGGCGTAGATACTAGAAAATTTAAGTTTGCACATGTGTCTCATCTGTTTCTAGTGAACAGCGCTGGTGTAGGCCCTGCCGGCAGGTGAAATACAGGGCCGCAGGCTGAGGAGGCAATGACAGGCGAGGCAGATGCAGGCACAGACCTCCCTGGAGATGTGGGCTGAGTGGCCACACTGCCAACCAGATGTCTGCAGACCCTGAGTGGCCAGTCTCGTCCAGGCAAAACAGAGCAACACATGCTTCTCTGGATAATTTCTTCAAGCCTTGATTCATGCAGCACTCTGAGCTGGGGCTTATCTCTCCTGAGCTTGTCCTACAGATGCCCCATTCATTTGGAAAAATAGTCACTGAGGACCACTCAGACCTTTGGATGGCCTCACACCAACAGCTCATGGGAGATTCTCCAATATTTCCCTTGGGCTGGCCTGGGACCCTCCAGAAGGCCAGAGGCATCCTTCCTCCTGTCTAAAGCCCTTCCTCCCACCCCTTAGGGCTTACACTCAGCCCATCTGCGGGCATGGAGTGGGTGGGAGATGGAGGGAGCTCATCTTGACTCTGGACCTCCGGATACACTGCCTGGGCTCAGGCACGTTTTGTGCTCCATTTCTAATGCATACTCTTCCTGTTGTCCCACTGATGAGGGAACAGAAAGCACACAGGAGGGACTGGGGACAGCAAGCATACCCCATTGGGATTCTCTGTCTCATTCTCCTTTTCCTGCACCCCAGCCGAGCCCTAGAAGGGCACCAGAGCAGAGCTTGAGCCCAGTCTGCATGGGTGTGCCCCTCCCTCTCCAAGCCTAGCTGACTCCACCTCTCCCAGGTCCTGGCTGAAATCCGAAGGCCCCAGGCAAGTGGGGGAAGGAGAGCCACTCCCACTTTCCCAGCAGCTGCCACTGCCTCTTCCTGTTTTGCTAAAACTCTGGCTATAGACCCAAGGGGGGAGGGGGAAGTCTCCTGTGGCTCCCGCCCCCCAAAGGTCAACCTCATCCCCCTGGTCCTCTTTGGTAGTTATTTATAGCCCCCCAGGCCTTGCTGAGGAGCTGGCTCTCTCCTCCCTCAAATGTCAGCAGCTGTGGCCATTGCCCTAGGGATGCAGCCAGATGTGCAGATCACTCCAGATGTGCAGTGCCAGGATTTGGGAGAGGAGGCTAGGCCTTTTCTGCAGTTCCTATGGTATTGCCTGCAGCCTAGTCCAGGCTCCCCTCACCTCCGAGCCCACACCCGAGTATCTCAGGAAGTGACAGGAAGTTGTACCTATTTTTCTATTTCCACACCATGGCCAACTCCCCTGCATGCTCTAGAATGGTCAGCTTAGTTTATAGTCCCCATTGGATTCATTTGCATAAGTTAGGTCAATGCTTGTTCTGAGACTTACAATAATTCCTAGAGAAATACAGACTTAGAGAGATAGAAGAGGCAGGACGCTTTCTTTCTTCTCTTCCTGATGTTGGCATCGGAGCTCTATCCCTGACAGAACTCGGCGTGCGTCAGGCACTGTGCTAAGCACTGCATGTCCTGATCCCTGCAACTCTCCCAACAGCCTAATATGGCAGACAGGCACTTCATGCCCTCCTCAGCAGATGAGGAAACCAGGCCTCCTCCAGGTTAAATAATGTGCTTAAATTCATCCAGTGGGGATGTAATAAACTTCACCCCAGGCAGCCTGACTCCTATCCTCGCTCTAGACACAGGGCAACATCACCTCCCCTTGTCCATTCCTCTATACATCTTTCTTTCCTTCTTTCTTAATTTATTTTGTGGAGCTAGGGATCGAACTCTAGGGTTATCTACACCCCCAGTCCTTTTTATTTTTCTATTTTGAGACTGGGTCTTCCTACGTTACTCAGGCTGGGTTTGAACTTTCCATCCCCTTGCCTCTGCCTTCTCCCTAGCTGAGGTTACAGGTGTGCACCATCACACCTGGCTACATCTTTAAATGGCCACCTGGACGCTCAGGGAGAATGCCCTTGAGCCCAAGCCTCAGGGGCTGCCAAAAGGGAGAGGCTTGGCCTGCACCTTTTCTCTCTGCCTCATCTGGCTTCCTACCCTTGGCCTCTCAGACCAAGCTGGAGAGAGAGATCTGGTGGGGCCAACTTCTAGAATCACTGTTTCAGGCTTCCTCAGATACCCAGTACAGAGCAGGCAGTGAATGTGAACACTTGCCCCAGCCCACTATGGCCTGATGACTTGTCAGACCCCTTCCAAAGGGACCATCGGTGACTCCATGAGCCATCATCTCCTCTGCAGTTATGTTGCTGGCATCTCTTGTCAGTTTCTGTGTCCAGGCCTTTTCCTTAGACTGTGCCCCAGGAAACCACAAGTATGGAAGTAACTGTGCTAATTTTGCCTCTGGCCCAGTGAGTGGCATGGAGTAGATGCTCAATAAATTTGAGCAGATGAAGAGGAGAGTGGCAGGATCTTGCATAGGTGGGGTATGTAAAGGTATTAGCAAAGACACCACCTCTTGCCTCCTAGATTTGCCACCCTCAACTCGCATCTCCCCCTCGATTCCTGTCCTGGAGGCCTCCACTCCCTGAAAGACAGGGCATAACCCAAATGTACCCTAAAAGACTTTCCTTTAAGGGGAGGGGGCGAGTATGCTCAGGCTGGGGCCTTCTCCATGGTCTTTCTTGGAGATTCCTGGGCCAGATGTAGCTGCTCCTAAAGAGGAACCACAGCAATTTGTAGCAAAGTGGGATCCCGCCCTCCAGCTGATACAGCCAGGAAGGCAACAGCGGGTACCATGCTGGGGATTTGGCAAGGTTGAACCCTAAGCTAGCCAGGGAGTGGACCATAGCATCCCTGCAGGGGCCTACTGGAGCGACTAATCGTGAGCTGGCTGCGGAAAGGCATTTTGCAACTCAGACGAATTTCTTCTCACTCATGATTAGAGCACGGCCCAGTGGCTGCCTCCCTGACCGTAATCGCAGCTGGCACAGGTCTCTCTGGGCTGGGCCGCCAGACTGGGGAAGGAGCACTGACCTAGGAGCCGGGAGGCCTGAGTTCTCTGCCTGCACCATGGCTGATTAACTATGTCATCTCTGGCAAGATATTTCCCCCTCGCATCCTCAGTTTCCTTTATTGGTAAGAGGAGGGATGTGCATTAGATCAGGGAGCCCCCAACCTAAGCATATCTTAGTCTGACGTGGGGACCTGCAGAATCTGACTGGGGCTTTTTAGCTGAGACATGGTGTCAGCCTGGTGTCAGCCTGTATAATCTTATAAATCACTTGCAACTCTCAGAAGCAGATTCTGGTAAACAGAATGGTCACAGGCTAAGGATTTGCTTTTGTGGGGTTTTTTCAGAAGGTAGGTGATGGGTAGTATATATTGTCATCATTATTATTGTCATATTATTATTTTGCTGCTGCACTGTTGTTACAGGAGGGTGTGGGGGTGCCCCCATCTGTCCCTTTGGCCATGAACAAGGCCTTGGCTGGAGGGGTCCTGGCTTACCTCTGGTTGAGGTTGGGAGTGGGTTGGGAGAGGAGGGAGGGAGGGTGGGAAGGGCCTTCCCTGGTGGGTGGGGCCTCCTGGCAAGGGGAGCTTGCTTTCTCTCCTGGGTGGAGTTTGGCTGGATGAGCTTGGCACAGCCTCCAGGGCTGAGAGAGTCTCTCCCCACCCATCTTCCTCTCCCACTTTCCCAGCTTGGCGGCTCAGCCCTGGGGACTGCCCCTTCTCCCTTCCTTTCCTGACTTCCTCCCCAAGCTCCCTCCAGCCCTCACCAACCTCATTCTTGAGGCTTGCTAATCTGTTTGCCACCCCTCTGCTTCTTGGCCTCGCCCGTGCACATGCCATTCTCCCTATCTGGAATGTCACCCCCTGCTCTCTCCGCACTGATTCACGTTTCTGGGCTCCTTCAAAAGCCTTCTGACTCTGCTTCATCCAGGCTGTGTTCTGCCTCAATCTGCTCAACTCCCTCCTCTTGCTGTGTACTCATTTGCTCCTGGAATAACAGAACCAGAAAACAGTTTTAGGCTCAGAAGAAATAAGTAGCAATGATCTAAACCAGCCTCACTGTGTAGGAGATGAAAAAACTGAGGCTTTCAGAGAGGCTGTGACTTGGCTAACATCACGCAGATTGTGAGTTCTTTTAAACAGTTGGCTTTGTAAGAGGCTTTCAAGTATGGTGTGTGTGTGTTTGGTTTCCTCCACACACTGTAATCAATATGAGGGCAGGGGCTGTTTTTGTTTTTATCTTCAATGTCCACATACTGGGGTGTGTGTGTGTGTGTGTGTGTGTGGTGTTGCCTGTCCAGGAGCAAAAGTAAGCAATTACAGTATTTCATATGCTATCAGGACAAAGATTGTAAAATTTACAGTGATACTTTTCAAGAGACCAAGGGATGTTCAAAACAAAACAAAATGTAAAGCAGTGTGGTACAAACTTTTGCATATATTATTTGTATGACTTCAGAACAGCCAAAATATTTCTATTATAAAACGGAGACCTAGAAAGGTATGATCCAGAGCTGGGCATGGTGGTGCACATCTGTAACCCCAGCAATCTGGGAGCTAAGGAGGGAGGATCAAGAGTTTGAGCCCAGCCTGGGTGACTTAGTGAGACCCTATCTCAAAATGAAAAAGGAGCTGGAGATGTACTTCAGTGTGAAGGCCCTGGGTTTAATCCCCAGCATTGGAAAACAGGAAAAGAAAAAGGTACTGTCCAGGAAATTTGGCAGAACTGGACCTAGAACTCAAGTTCCCTGACTTCAGGCCCAGCGTCAATACCCACGGTGCTTCTTTTCCACCTCTCTCTTTATGTTCCTCATTGGGGAACTGGAGTTGTGAAGGTGGTATCCTTGGCCATATTTCTCATTTGTGGTACCTTCTCCATCTTGGGGTTCAGGGGACTCCATCTTTGGCTTCCTGCCCCTCCCCATCTTGTCCCAGTTGTCTCTCCTGGTGTTCCCCCACCACACTGCTGGCATATAGGCACATACACATCTACTTAGAACTGCAGGTGTCTAGGGCAACAGACCACAGGGGAAACCGCATCACCTTTGTTGACTCTGGAGGGAGGTGAGGGGACAGGGGAAGGGACCTGCTTAGTTCTCCCCCTGTCTCAGTCCCCACGGTCACCTCCCCTCCCAACCTGTGCCATCTAAGTAGCCAGGCATCAGCATTTTCTTGGAGTACCCATTCAGTTATGGCCCAGAAGCATGTGCACCCCTTGTCTCAGAGCCTGAAATCCTAAAGGGGGGGTCTGCCTGCATGCACCCCAAAGCCACATCCCCAAGCATACACAGAACACTCACATAGTTTCTTGATCCGGTCTATGCATGGCAACAGAGGAAGATGAGGCATGACGATGGGGCCACATGGCTGGGGTCAAGAAGGCAGGAAACTTGGCGTCTAAGATGACACGCATAGATCAACAGGGACTTCAAGAAACCAGGCTACACTGGAGTAGGAGATCCTGGCACAGCTTCTCCATTGTTCTGTTCTGGTAGGAGAAATTACATGGGCCCTGAGTCAGACACACTTAGGATCAAGTCGCTTACTGGCTCTGTGGCCTTGAGCAAATCATTTTGTCTTTCTGAACTTTAGTTTGCTCACTAAAACAATGGGGATAATAACAACATACAAGTGAAAAGGCCTTGAACAGCACATGATACATAGGAGACACTCAACAAATCCTAAATTATTTTTCCTTCCTCTCCCCACCCCTCCCTCTCTCCTCCACTTCCTTCCTTCTACTTCTTGTGTCTGGTTCCATGAAACTCTATTTGGAGCTGGAGATCTGACCTCCCCTACTAATCTGTAAGTCTAAAAGTCTATGAATTGGGATTTGATCCCAGGTCCAGAAACTGGAGCACAGGGTCTGACTCAATCCTATGCAATGGCCGTTCACTCTGACCTCACAGAGGCCTCAGAGAATAACACATTCTGAGGCTTCATGGGGAGTATGTTAAAATAAGTGCAGATTCAAGAGGACTCATGAGACTGCAGCCTAAAAGGTTGGAACAGGAGTGATCTCAGAGTTCTGAGATTTAGACCTGATGACTTTCTGAAACTTTGAATCCTGGCACAAAGTAGGCAGTGAGCTCAGCAAGAATAAATATTCATTGAATGAATGAATTTAATTAACCAGTAATATTCATGAGTGAATGAATGGCCCTTGTAAGTTGCTCGTTGTGCAACTTCGATCAGGTTTCTCCATCTTTATGGGCTATACTCTTTTCATGAGCATAACAAAGATTATTGTTAAGAATAAATGATCTAATGTTTGTCCAGGAGCTAGCATAGGCTGCTACATGGTAAACAACTGGCAAATGACTAAGGAAAGAAGGAGAAGGTCAAGTAGGCCCAGAGCCCCAAGGAGAAGCTTCACACTGGCCAGAGACCTCCGGGAGACCTGAGGAAGCCCAGGTAGGTACTCCAGGGCCAGTCCCTGTGCTAGATGTTTAGCTGAAAAGGCCGTGAGACCCAGACTTTGGAGCCTTTCTTAAGTTGCCCTTCGTAACCAGGGGAGAAGGGAGAGAGGTAGCCTGTATTTTTCTGTCTCATGTCTCTAAGGGCTCCTGGAGGTTCTCTAACATATCCCAGCAGGGGACATATGATTTAGAAACTGGCTTAAAACTCCACTATAGGGCAGGGGTTGATAGAGTGGTAAGTAAATCTGGCAGGGGACGGACGGGCACAGGCCAGCATCCCAGATGCAGGTCACACATGCTGTCTTTCCCTCTGCCTACATTTTGTGGACAGCGAATCCCGGTGTGTGTAGTAAGGCACATGTTGGGTACTATGGGGACAGACAGGCAGTCAGACATCTCTGTTCAGATCATTCAGAAGTTAATGGACAGGTTAAAAAGAAAAGGCAAATAAATATATGAATGATGCACCTGGTAGAAATGAGCAGAGGCCTGACTTCAGAAGGGAAATAGCTACAAGCAAAGCTAGAAGTGGGGTTGGGGAGGGGAGGTGCATTGTGCGACTGTAGGAGGGAGACAGCAGGGGGGAGGTGGGGTCTGCAGTAACAGCAGTTTTTCTAGAGGCTGTGAGCCTCAGGAGGGATTTGGAAGGACGATGATTTTGGCTTGAAAGTGAGGGCTGGGGACAACGTACCTGGGCTGGAAGAGCAGGTGTCTCATGGAGTCACATGGGTAGTCATGGGGCAGAAGGGTATATTGAGGTGTCCAGCTGGAGAATGGTCCTTGACGGCCCTGCACTCCATCCCCACTGAACTCAGTCTGAATTTTGTGCAATACACTACAAGAAATGCAGCCATGATTAATGCACTAGCTAGACAGTGGCTGGAGCATTCAAGCTGAGCATCCATTCTCTTTTATTTTTTATTTTTAGTACCGGGAATTGAACTCAAGACCTTGTGCTTGCCAGGCAGGCGCTGTGCCACTGAACTCTCTCCCCTGCTGGACATCCATTCTTGGATGTTGTTGAGGAAAAAGGTAGAGGGCAAGATGAATAGACTAGGTGGGTGAAGGTCGGTAAAGAGAAAAGACCCACATAGTCCTTTACAGGAAGAAAAGAACCCCTCTGGCTGTGGGAAGGAACTTGGGAGGGCACTCATTCTGGAGGGACAAGATGAGCCAGGGCAAAGGGGTGGGAAAGTATGGGGACGCGATGTGATGGGAAACAGTCCAGTCTGGCTGAAATAACAATAGTAACAATAGCAAGCATCACTGAGCAGTAAGTACCAGGAGGCACTGGGCAGGGATGTGTGTGTGTAGGAGGGCTTGGAGGCTAGGAGAGGAGTTTATGAGGATAAGCTAACAAATACAGAGTGGTTCCATCTACCTGCCGAGTGAGCTCTGGCACAAGAAAGGAATAAAATAGGAAGCCACATGCTAAGTATTACAGGTAGTGAGGGGCAGCGAGGCCTGAGCTGTGATGGAGGGAACAAGGAATCTATGGTCAGAAGTTCATCTTTAGCATGGCCAAGCCCTTCTAAGCCCCTGTGGACTCTTGCTTCTAATCTGGGTCTGCCTCAATTTCCCTTTGTACAGACTGTGGGGGTTCCTAGAATTGAGGGAGTAGAATGGGCTTGGAAGGAAGCTGTTGCGTGGTTTCCAGCGGACCTCCCTTTGCAGGCGAGCCCAATGGTCCTGGGTCAGAGACCTCTCCAAGTCCCGGGAGCTTTCTGACCCAGCAGACTGCTGGAGGCTGACCCGGCTGATAGGCTAGGCCAGGACGCACAATGGGGAGGTCCTCAGCCCCTGACCCCTGAATCTGACCTTCTCTCCAGCCTAAGGGGGGGGGTTGTGTGTGCAAAGCCATCCCTGAACTGAGTTTATTAGCTGAGGGAGGGCTGGAGGCGGCTGCATTCCGACTCACAGACTGGAACATTTCTGTGATCCGCTGTAATGCACTGGGGGACACTGGGCACATTGCTGAAGTTTGACTCATAGGGACCGGGAGGGGGAAAGTAGGGGGGTAGGTTGTGGAGGCAGAGGAATGGGAGGAAGAGAGGAAGAGGAGAGGAGGGAAGGAAATCCCCTGAGAAATTTCCTTAAAAAAAGAAAACTTTCAAAATATCCGCACCACCCCCATCCCCTTTTTCTTTTAATAGGAACAGGCTGGACCCTTCGGTTCCCCTCGGCAGGCACGGGAGTGGGGGGGGTTGCCAGTGGGGGAGGGCTGGGCAGTCATTCAAATCAGATCCTGGAACTTTCCTGAGGCGATTCGTGTGAGTGTGTGTGTCTGTGTGTCTGTGTCCGTCTGGGAACCTCGCATGGGACCTTGCAAGGGACTCCAGGCGTGCCCGGCAGTCCCTCTGTGTGGCTATTGGCTTGCGAACTGTGTGTGTACGTAGGTGTGTGCACGGGGGTCCTTCCCCGAGCGGTGTGTCTGTGTAAATGATCTTGCTCCTGTGTAAACATGAATGCACGCTCGTGTACGTTGTGTATGCAAGGGTGCGTGCGCTCAGGTATCTGGGTTTCCGGGAATTGTGCGTGGGTCCGAGCGCCGCGCGGCGGCTGTGGCTCGGCGGCTACGCGCGGGCCGGGCAGCGTCCCACGTTTCGGGTTCGGCTCGGCGTCCCGGGCGACCCGGCCGCGCTCGGAGTCCGCGGCCCGCTGCGGCGCCGCGCCGTGCGGCGTCTGCCGGCGTGGTGTGTCCCCGGCCCCGAGCGCCTGCCCCTCCTCCCCTCCCCCTTGGCCCGCTCTCAGACTCAGATAAAGCATTTCCTTCCATTGTCATCCTACCCGGCCGGCCGGGCTGCCAGGGCCCTCCCCCTCCTGGCCCCCTCCCTTCCTCTCGCCGTCTCGCAGTCGCTCTGCAGCCTCCGGCGACTGGGGGGATGTGAGGCCAGCGCCCCAGCCCCCGGCCCCGCCATGAGCCCCCCGCTCTGAGGGCCCCGGCCCCTGGATGCACAGCCCCGGCGCCGGTGAGTACAGGCGGCCGCCCCCCGCCCCGCCCTGCGCGCGGCTGCCAGCGCCGCCCGACCCGGCTCCAGCTCGGGCTCAGCTCCGGCCCCGCGGCCCGGTCCGGCGTGCGCCCCCGGCCGCGCCCGCCCCGCGCGCCTTGGCGGGGCTCTGGCCGGCTCCCTGCCCGGGCCGGTTCCGGGGCCGAAGGGCTTGGGCCTCCCGCGGGGCGCCCACATCCGCCTGCTCCGGGGCAGCGACAGGCCTGAGGGAGGGAGTCGGAGGCCGCGGGCTGCGGTGCAGGGCCCGGCGTTCCATCACCCCCGTTCCCTGGAGGAAGAGCCGGGGCCCCGGGGAGCGGGGACGCCCGCCGCGGCCAGGGGAGGGGGTGGTGTTGGGGGGCAGAAGGTTTAGAAGCGCGGGGGCAAAGGGCAGGACCCACTGAGTTGGGGCCAGGTTTGCGGGGCTGGACGTCAGCAGCGGAGCAGGGCCCTCTTCTGGTCCCTCCGCGAGGGTAAGCGGTGCCCTGGCGGGGTCCCGGGGCTTGGAGATGCCCCTGAGCATCGCCCCGGACTCTTGCTCTCCCATGAGGGTGAGGAGACACCTGTGCCCGAATGAGCTGTGGAGAGCAGTGCCTATAGGGGTGCGGGGAGGTGGGACTGCGGACTGTGTAGAGAGGACTGGGGAACTGGATGTGTGCTCCCTTCCGGGCCGGGGTCTGTTGGTGCTGGGTCGGGGTTGGGGGTGGGGAGAGCAGGGCAAATCCGGCAGCTGAACTGGCGTCCCACGACCAGAGTTTCTAGGCCTGCAGGTTGGAGAGAGCCCTCTGGGGCCTGCAGGCCACCCAGCGCCCTCCATCCCCGTTTCTTCCCCTCTGGCTGCCCTTCTGGGCCAGCCCTCGCTGCTTCTCACTCATTCCTTGTCCTGCTGGCTGTTGGGCATCTTGCCATCCCTTCCCATGTCCCTGTTGGGCATCTGCTTGATGCCCAGCTCTCCTGCCAGTGTCTGGGCTGAGAATGGGGCACTGGTGCTCAGCAGCCCCTAGGTGAGTTCAGCATCTATCTGGTCTCATCAGCCTGTTCTGCAGACTTGCACTTGAACCCACAGGCGCCTTCATCCAGATCCCAGTCCAGCTGTTGGGCTGGAAGGCAGGAGACTATGATTCAGGTTCTTACCCGCTAAGGGGGTAACTGGTAGCCCCTTTCTTCCCAGCGCAGAGGTTTGTTTCCAGACATACCTCCCTCCTTGTGTGTCTTTTACCTTCTAATACAGCACCTTCACCGGCCCTTCTCTGGCTTCTGCAAACCATTTCTTTGCTCCTCATTGCTTATATCTCCCTCTCCACTTTCCCTGCTTTCTACCCACCTCAGTTACTAGGTCCTTTTCTTCTTCTCTGCAGTCACTGCTGAGGGAAACTGAGGAACCCAGCAGTCCCAATGTGTGTTACCCAGTGAACTGAGACTGGACCAAGTCCTGGATTCCCTGGGACGTCCGTCTTTTCCCAGCAGAGCCAGGAGTAGAGTCAAGCTCAGAGCCTCCCCTTGGTGTTGTACTTGGATCGTTGGGGGTAATGTCTCCCTGAGGCCACTGTCCCTTAGTTCAGTTACTGGGTGGGTGTCTCTCTGGCCACCAGGGCTTACCCTGGGATCCTGAGGCAGGAAAGGTTGCATTTCTAAGATGGCCACTCCACTTTGACACTGAAGCTTAGTTTCCCCACTGCTGAAGTGGGGAGAAAATTCCAAGTGTACTTCCCAGGGCACAGAACCGGAGGGGCTGGCCATAAAGAGAAAAGTCAGTGTCCCCCCCCACTTCACTTAAGGATAATAGACCTCAGCTTTAGTCCTTGGTGGCTTTTGGGCACAAGTATTGGAACTTTCTCAGTTCTGATATAAAACCCTTGGGCAAATGGAAACTCATATGTGATGGGGTGGGGAATGGGGACCCTCCTGTAGCTGTAAGCTTGCTTGCCCAGGACCTGGAAGACAGAAGCCTTTGTAGCTCCACCTCCTCTTTGACTTCTTTCTCTTGGCCTTTCATTAAGAGCTGTTAGTTTTGAAGTTGGCAGAGGTCTGAGAGAAGATGAGCTAATGTGAGGCCAGGTCGCCCAGCCAGGGAATGGCAGTCCAAGTGGGGCTGGGACTAGGCCTTGTTTCTCTGGCAGTACCCATTCTCCTGGCCCTGGCCCTGGCCCATCCTTAGTCACATGTGGGCTGGGGCCTCCAGTGCCATATGGGTTATTGCTGGAAGCAGGGCCTGGGTAAGGCCTGGGGCCTGGGGAGGGCATCTGTCCCCTGGAGGCTCAGGCTCCCAGGACTGTGTTTGTGTGTGTTGGATTTGTTCACTAGATGGGCACTTCCTCTGGGGCAGGAAGCTTTGATTTCCTGTGGTGGGGGGTTGGTAGGGATTAGGAGTGGGGGGCTCAGCTCTGGGCCATCCCTGAGTTGTTTGGGGGACTGAGTTTCTGCTTGAGGCTGCTTCCCCTCCACCCCCATCCAGGGGAAGCAGGAAAGGGTGCTGGCCAGGAGTCCAGGGCTGAGGCTGGAGAAGGAGGCTGTGAGGGTAATGACATGGGGGTGGGCAACACAGCAGGAAGCCTGGTCAGCAGGTGACCCTGCCGGGTATTGTGTTTCCTTATAATATTTTCCCCTGTTTCTGTGGAAACCTTCCCTGGGGGACCTAGGCCTTAGGGCTGCAGGAAGGTACCCCCAGACAGCCCTTTCCTCAGAGGCCTGCATATGAGGAGGAGCCCCCAGATTTAGCCACCTTTTAATCTTTCTGGCTCCCTAGGACCAGGTTCTGGGAATTCAGGCCAATGGCCTGAGCAAGCACTGACTTGGGGGGTTGGGTGGAGGCCCTCTGGCATCTCCTGGGGAGAAGGAGAAGAGAACGGGGTGCTGGACTTTGGGGAGGGCTTCTAGCAGCTTGAGTCACTAGCCTCGGCCTCTGCCTCCCCTCGTCCCATCTCTTCAGCCTCAGCAGGGGGAGGTGGACAGTGGGCTGCCTGGGGTGAGGGGTAGGGGTGGGACAGAGGGAGTGGCAGAGGCAGGAGGGATGTTTTCGTCAGCAGAGCATAGAGCATAGCTCCTTGGGTCCTGGACCAGTTCCCAGTGGCAAAATAAATTCAGGATAGCGTCTGTTTAGTGTGGGTCTCCATGTGACGTGTGTGTGGTGGGTGTCTGTGTGTTTGCGCCAGGCCGTGTATGTTGTGGTGGATCTGTGGCAATTTGTGATCCATGTGGTGGCTCTCTGTTGGGTGTTTTGGTGGCATGGATACATATAGTACAGATGTGCAGCATCTGGATAGCGTACACCTTTGCAGTTTATAGCTCTGTAGGGGGTGTATGAAGTGAGTGTTTTGGGAGCTGTTTACCTGGGCAGCAGTGGCTTTTTAATAGAAATCCAGATATTCATTTGTAAAGTGCCATCTCCTACACTGTCCTTAAATGCCAGGTCTTAGACTGTTTGCTTCAGAGTAACATAGGGAATGTGTTACAGACATCCTCAGGCCCTATTCCTTTTCCTATTCTGACTCAGAAACTGCCTAAGAATCTGGAACCTTTTTGTGTGTGTGTGCGTGTGCTGGGGATTGAATCCAGAGGCCTTCACACTGAACTACAGCCCTAGTCCCTTTTTGTTTTTTATTTTGAGACAGGGTCTCACTAAGTTGCTAAATTCCACAGGCTGGACTTGAATTTGTAATTCTGCCTCAGCCTCCTGGAGTGCTGGGATTACAGGCCTGCACCACCGCACTCAGCCAGGAATCTGGATTTTAACATGCACTTAGGTGATTCTGGTACGAACTATTTTTTGTTTGAAGAAACATTTTTTTTTTTAATTTGAAGAAACTGAGACCTGCAGGAGGTATATAGTTTGCCCAAAGTCACAGCGCTGTTAAGAAGAACCATCCGGGTGTGTGACACATGCCTATAATCCCAGCCCTCTGGGAGGCTGAGGCAGGAGGATCAAAATTTTAAACCTGGCCTAGGCAACTTAATGAGACTTGTTCTCAAAATTAAAAATGGCCTGGGGATGTAGCATGGTGTGAAGATCCTGGGTTCAGTCCTCAGTATTGAAAACAAAAAATAAGGAAGAACTAGGACACAACATAAGCCTTCCAAGACCTGTCTAGGCAGGATTTAGTACTCACACATGGAGCCTCTGTGCGTGTGTGTGTGTGTGTGTGTGTGTGTGTGTGCGCACACCCACACACAGTGTGACGAAGGGGGCCAGATTGGCCTGGTGTAGATGCTGAGCCTGACAGGGGCTGGCCTTTCTTTTGGGGTCCCAGCCTTCCTGACCTTGTTCTTGTTACGTCCTGCTTCCTGTTCCTTAGGCAGAATCCTGGAACTGTTGAAAATCAGCCCTAAAGGTCAGTGTTGGCAGCCAGGGGTCCTCATTCACCGAGCTGGCCGTTCAGCACTGCATCCATTCACTGGGTGCTTGCTGAGCATTCTGTGTACCACTTACTGGGCACAGAGGTGCAGTGAACACAGAGGTACAACATCTGACCTCAGGGAACTTCCACTCTAGTGGAGGAGACAAACAGGAACAAGTTAGCAAGTAAAGGAATGAGTCTGTATGACTAGTTATGCATTGTGATAAGCCCTAGGAAGGCAATGAACCAGAAGCAACAATAAAAAATAACAAGTTGGAACTTCCTTAGATAGGGTGGCCATGGGAGGCCTGCTGAGAAGGTAACATCGATGCCCTCTCTCTCCCATCCAGATAGCCTGCTGAGCCACGCTCGGGGACTACCTGGATCCGGGTGGGAGATGTGGGCCGAGCTGGGCTGAGGATGAAAGCTGAATTGCTAGCCTCTCTCCTGGCATGAAGACAGCACAGTCTCCTCTCCTCAAGCAGCCCCCAAAGGTTGGCAAGCGGAGAGAGAAGCACAGAGAAGCAAATGGGGCCCAAGTCAAGGCTGCTCCGTTGCTTGGGGATTGAGTCCAGGGCCCTGCGGCCATACTGAATGCTGGGAAGGAAGCAGCCTCTCTCTAGGTGCTCAGAGGACCTCCCCATTCCTAACTCTCCTGCTTCACCTTCTTCCCTTCCTCCCCATCTCCCCACCAGGAAGGACTGTGCCAAGTTCTTCCCCTCTGGGTCTAGCCTGGCTGCCTCTGTGGCGAGTGAGATTTATTTACCTGGATCAGCAATCGCCAAGGAGAAAGGGGGTCAAGCCTTAGAGAGGATCTGGGCCTCAGGAGAAGGGACAGAGCTATCAAAAAAGGGCTTGGGCAGGACAGAGGACAGACCTCAAGAGAGGCCTGAGGCTGGCCTAGCAGGGCCCAGGACAGGAGTGGGCATGGAGGCGACCTGAGCCCAGACGGCCCTTTGGCTGGGCTCTGCAGAGCCTCTCCTGGGCCATTGGCATCTGTTCCCCAAACTGGGTGGGTCTCTGAGACCAGCCGGCTGAGAGGTCTGGTTCTAAGCACCTGCTCTTTGTCTACTGGAAAGAAAGGCCCCCTGGGGTCCACCTGGAGCCCCGCCCCTCTCTCAGGGGGTTAACTTCCACATCATCCACTTGAGCAGAGGTTTCTGCTTTAGGCCAGCAGCCTTCTGCCCTTTCACCTCCAGCCTCTCCTCTGTCAAAGGTTGTCCCTGGGAGACCCAGAGCTTCTCTGCAGGAAGGTGCAGCCCTTTCCTTAAGGACCTAGGATTAGAGGAGCCTCAAGTAAGAGAAGAGGGTCCGCTTTCCTGCAGCTCTCACTGCCGAGGCTGTGGTCCTTCCAGCTGGGCCTCTTCCAGCTGCTCCTGCCCACCCCAGACCCAGTGCCTCCCAGACCTTCCCTGCCAGAGCTGCACTGCAGGCTCCTTATGAGGAGGTGCTAGGCTACAGTCACTGTCCCCACCCTGTCACCACGCCACTTCCTTTTCCCCCGTGTCTCCTGCAGGGATACTCAGAAATACCAGGTTTTTAAGGCCGGCCTCACAAGCTGGGGGTAACGAGGGGTTCCCATTTCCTTGCCTAGCTCCTGTAGAGCTCTTCTCATGCTCTGGCTCCTACACTGGCCTCCAGCCTGAGAAGTCTCGTCCCCCTCCCCAGCCCCCAGGATGGCAAGAGGAGCAGAGCAAGCTGGGAGTCGCAGGTTCGGAAAGAGTCCGGGGTGGGGGAATTCGGCAACACGGCTGTAGCCGGCTTGTTTTGCTTGCCCCACAAACCTGGGCCAAACGTCCGGGGCATCCGCTGTGCCCTCCGGGGCGTTCAGGTTGTAGAACTGCTCTCAGAATGACGGACTGGTGGCACCCAGTTAGGGCAGGGGCGTGGGGGATGAAGGGGGGAGCCCCAGGCAAGGGGGAGCTGGAGAGTTAAAAATAGCAGCAGCCGGTTTCGGTTAGCAAATGTGGAGGCGGGGAGCTGGAGGCGGGGCGGCGGTGCAAACAGGGCTGTGCTTCCCCTGGGTCCCTGGAGTGAGTCACCGTGGGGACGCTGACGAGGTTCAGGCGTAGCACCACCCCAGCGGCCAGGCTAGGCTGCGCACGGGCTTTGGTCCCCAGGGGTCCAGAACTAAAGGAGGTTGTGACCCTTCCTTGCAGGCCTTCAGCACCATCTTGAGAATTGGGCCAGGGGATTATATGATTAGGGGGAAGAAGTGTGCCACTCTGAGGCCTAAGAGCTGGGTTTGAATTCCAGCTGAATGGCTATAGGACCTTGCAAAATGATGCTGAGGGTGCCAAGTGTCCCTTTCCTAGTCTTTTCAGGGATTTTTTTTCTCACTTGCATATGTAAACATTGGGTGGGTTCCCTGCAGATGCTAGTAATCACACATCGGACCCCCTGTGCCCATTCCTGTAAGGACACAAGAAGGAAGAATGGAGAGCCCTGGCAGGACTCTGTTCCCCTGCAAACAGCTGAGTGTGACCTTCGGGTACCTTCCCCTCTGTGTCTCACTTTCTTTATCTGTAATATGAATGTAATTATAGTTTCAATCTCATAGTTGCTATAAAAATTAAAGGAGATAATGTAAGTAAAATTAGCTCCGTGCCTGGTATGAAATCAGTGCACAGTGAATATTCATCATTACTGATGTTGTTGTTCATGTTTTTGAAGGTCAGGGATAGGGAATGTTGAAGACATGAAGAACTGAAACTGGGCCCAGCCCCAGTTCACAGAAAAATCAGGCCAAATTCCCTGCTCTAGATTTCCCCACCCATAAGGGCCTGGAAGAGCAGGAGTCTGTAGCCAGAAGTCACAGGGTGGACCCCTTCTTCTTTCCTTCACTCCCTTCCCAGTGAGGCAGGGTGAGGGGGATCCCAGGCCTTGAAGCCAGCTGGCACTCTGAGGGACAACCATGTCGGCCTAGGGAGGGCTAGGACAGGCCGCCCCTGATGGCCCCACTACAGAGTACCTTGCCAGCATCTGCTTCAGTGACCTTTATTTTAGCCCCTCCCTGGCAGTTCTTAAGAGGAATATGAAGCAGAGGAGGGTGGGCTGGTCCGTGATGTCAGCTGTGAGTATTCCCAGTACAACAGCCCTGGAAGAAGCATGAGGCATTTCTTTCAGGAAGTGATCATTATTTAGCCAACAGGCATTCATAAAGGCCTGACTTTATGCCTAGCCTGGCCTATGCCCTCAGGGTGATTCAGGAGAGGCAGAGGATGCTCCTAGGTTGTAGATAACAGAACTTCAGAGATACGAACTTCAGAGGATACAGGGTCCGAGAATATGTGGAGGCGGTGAAAGCCCCATGGCCTAGTTCTCTCAGGAACCTGAAGTCGTCTTGACTCTGCTGCATGGCTGTGCAATCTTCATTTGTGTGCGTGCGCACGCATGTGTGTGTGTGTGCATGCTCACATGTGCATGTACACCACCTCACTACTGCACGGGCACTTTCTGTGCACTGTAGATAACAGACAATACAGAGAAGCAAACATTAAAAAATAAAAAGCATCCCAGACTGCAGTCAGAGATCACTGCCACAGTGTACTTCCCACTTTCTTGAGTGCCTTTTTAGGTTGTCCTTTGTACTGCAGTGAGATCACACTGCACATACTGCTTTATCAGCTCGCGATCTCCACTTTCCATTGCAATAAATTTCTTCTCATCGAGTCCCCAGTTAGCTGGAAATTGTCCTTACAGTTTGTCCAGATTGGTCCCTAGGACCATGTATCTGTCTCTTGGATTCCCTGAAGGCCATATAAACATGCTGGTGGGATTTGTGATTGGAAAATCCCTCCTGACTCAGTGTCAAGAGAAGTCCTAGCTGCAGAAGGGAATTGGGACACCTGGTGAATCTGTCCAATAGACCTCTGCCATCTTCCAAAAACAGTAGGCCAAAGGAGGGGATACTAAGGCATGATGGGTTAGGGACCTCTGAGGTATTTGCTGTCGTTGATATTAATGTTGCATTGCTGTGCGTGTCAGCATGGGCTCGTATTCAGATGCCTCATTTTGCTTAGTTCTTATGAGTGCCCCATCCCTAGGCTGGGGTCTGCACCGTGTCCTCTGCCTGCCCTCTACCCAGGTGAGGGTGCCAGTGACTGTCTGGTTGTGCACTTCATCCCAGGAGTCTACCCTGAGGGTGGGCCTCCCTTCTGCACTGGTGGGTGCTTCCATCCCTTCCACCTGCCCAAGGCCTGCAAGTGAGAGAGAGAGGCTATCTCCTTCCAAGGGAATTCACTCCTGCTCTGAGTGACTTGCTCTGGTTATGCAACTCGAATTTTCTACAGGGCCTGACAGTTTCCAGAGTGCTCATGCAGCGTGTGATCCTCCAAGGCAGCCCTGGGAGGTCTGCTTGTTTAGTTATACCCTGCTGGAGGCGGCTTACAGGAAACACAATAAAATAGTAAAATGCACATTTAATAAGCAGGGAAATTATAAGATGAAAAAGGAAGTGAAGATGGGGGTTGCCTCCTGGAGACAAAAGGCATGTGAGGGACACAGGCAGAGATTATGATCTCTGTTTTTGTTTTTGTTGATGTGTTTTGGATGGAGCACAGTACACTTTGTGGGAACATGCTGTCGCTAGGAGTATAGGACTGTCCTGTCTCCAGTGTCCCCATGGAAGCTTCACCTCACCAACCTACTAGGAGGCGGGCTGAGCTGGTTGTACCTGCCAGCCCCACGCACCATACCTGTGACCTGGGCAAGTGTTTTTTTGCCATGCTGAGGATCAAATCCAGGGCCTCCTGAATCATCCTGGGCAACCACTCTACTACTGAGCTACACTCCAGCCTGCTGCAGGTTTCTTAACCTAGTTAAGTGTCAGTTTCCCTTTGTAAAATGAGAGTAACAGCTATCTGTCCTGCAGGGCTGCTGCGAGGACTGTGAGATAGTACACATGTGAAATGCTTAGCCCAGTGACCGGTACACTGTCACCATTAACACTTGGTTGTTATTACTCATATTATTCGTTACTAACTAGAAGAGTATAATAATTATTAATGTTATAACGTGGACATTTCCCTGGAGGACTCAGGAATGGGCAGAGAAGCCTACGGCTGGCACAGGCAGGAGGAGCCAAGTGAGCATAGCCCAGGTCTGTGCAGCTGGGGGAGGCGGACCTGTGGCTAGCAGGAGTGGGGTGCACGGGGAGGCAGGGGGAGGCAGAGTCTGGCTGACCAGCCCAACCAGGAGAGCAAGGGAATGCGTGCAAAACCTCAGAGGGGACAAGGAGCCACCCTGAGAGGCAGCCCTGGGGCGGTGACTGTGCTTCCTGTTGGGGCAAGCACTTGAGAAAGACTGGCTTGGACTGGCTGCTAAGAGGGAGCAGCTGGTCTAAGTGGGGCACAAGAGGGTGGGGGAGGGGGGAGAGAAGGCAGAAGCTGGAGGACCTAGACTCTTATCCCCATGTTCAGATGGTCTTCAAATCTTGCCTACTCAGGATGTTTTGCTTATGATAAGAAAGTCAGTGGTTAGACTTCACGGTGAACTTCCTATCTTAGGTATTAGAGATACTGGAGTAGGGAGTTGAGAGTGAATGTGGAACATATGTCTTTGAGCGTTTCCAGGGTGGCCTGGACTGGAGGAGCCCACCCACTCAGGAATTGCCTAAGTGGTCAGGGCACTGCAGGAGTGGGCAGAGCTGTAAGGAGGAGGCCGTAGTGATAGGAAGTGGATGCAGGCTCGACAGGCCTGTACCCTGAGGACATGGCTGTGCCCTCATTCCAAGCAAGCTTTGGGCATCCAGGGAAAGCTGAGGGGTGCTGTGAGAGGCTCCAGGAGGTGGTAGGGCTTGCAGGAACACTGTGGGACAGCCAGGCTGTCCAGAGAGGGCTAGGGCTGCGAACTTTAGCCACCTGCAGCCTTGCCCAGGATCAGCCAGGTCTCTACCATGGGGAGAGGCCACCAGGGTGGATGGAACATCTGGGGAAGGGGAAGAACGAGCCAGAGGCGGGCACCTTCCCATCCCTGGGGAGCTCAAGCTGCCACTGCCATGGTTATGTCTGCTTCCTGTTTGATTCATCTCAAACACGGCGCCGCGCGCGCGTGGGGGGGTGCTGACTGACTCCCAGTGCGAGTCACCACTGCGTGGGGCTGTTTACAACAGCCGCTTGTGGGATTCCCAGAAAGAGACTCCAAACCGGACATCCTGCGACTGCAAAATACCCAGGTGTCAAGGGCTAAAAATAGCTGCCACTGGGCCCCAGCTGCCACCCAGGGGTGGCAGTGGCGGGGAAAATGGCATACTCACTGTGGAGGAGGCCTTCTCATCCAGCCTCCTGCTCTCTGAGCACACAGCTGCCGAGCCTGTAGGGCCACTTGTCCCCTTGCTTTGGGCCCACAGGAGGCATCCGCCTGGGCCAGCTGACATCTCAAGCTGCTCACCTGCCAGTTGGGTCTCCCCCAAGGCATGGCTTGTCCCACCACACAGGGAAGCCATGTAGCTTGCTTTGGGACTCTCATGAGCCTCAGAGGGACTTGGAATCTTCTAGAAACAGGATGTGGGTGGGTACTGGGAGCAGGGAACATGGTCCCCTAAACCTCAGCCTGTTGCCAGAAGCTGATTCCCAGTGTAGTCTCAAATCACTACTTGGTTTCTACCAAATCAACAGTAGCTATAAGTGATTCTTCTAGGTTGTCTTCCTGGATGTCTGGAAGATGAAATGGGCAGCGTCTGCCTTCTGGTCTGCAGCAGGGCTAGGGACTGCTTCTGGCTCAGGCTCTGAGGGATCTTGAGAGATTTCCACCTCTCCCTGTGTCCATTGAGAGCCTACGTTTGTCCTACGCCGGCCAGCCTGTGGGGAGCACAGGTGCTTGAAAGAGCACGAAAGCCACTCTGTGCCAAGTGACCTCAGACAGGTTACTTAATACTGCTGGGTCTCAGTCTGCCCATCTATATAATGAGGATAAAAACCTCATCGGTTTGTCACGAGGGTTAGATAAGTCAGCAAATATAAGGCACTTAGAACAACTCATGTTAGCTTATAAAATTTCAGGTAAAAGAGAAAGGGAAGAGACTGTAGTGGGAGAGATGGGTGAGTGAGTGCATCTAGGAGAAAGTGGCGTATGGTTGGAACTTGACACTGAAGGGAGAAAGTTCAGAAGGCAAATGGGAATGAATAATTGGCAACTTTGAGGGGCACTCTTGTGTGCTGGGTGCCCCCTACCTGGCGTGGCTAAGCTTAGCAGGCTTCTGCTGGTAGATGTTCTTACCTCCTGATTGCCTGTGGGGGCAGCCAAGACTGGACAGGTAAAATGGTGTTTCTGGCCTAAAAGCCAGACCTCAAAGCCAGGGCCCTCCAAGCCACAGGCCCCGCAGACCCTGGCCTCCCTCAGGGCTACCAGGTGTCACATGGCCCCCGCCCACGCTTCTGCATGAATTTGAGCAAGAAGCAGTTCGGTGCCATGGGTGATAGAATTTCTGGAAGGGAGAATGCAAGAAACTCTTTAAAAAGGTAATTCTTGGGAAGTTCTAGGCAGTCTGGGATGAATGAGAAACCTACTTTTTATGAGCTCTTGGAATATTTTTAGTATCTGTAGGTAGTATACTTTAAATTTTTTTTTAAGATTGTGGGCTATATTTGAGACACCTTCGAGGTGAGAATCAGGTCTCATTCATATTTCCATCTCCTCAGCCCCAAGCCGGGTGACGTCCTGTGGAGGTAGTGCACTACAGTAGGGACTCCCTTCTTACCCTGGCCTGGCCTGTCACTCTTTCCTCCTCCGCTAAGTGACGGGTTTGCCCGAGTGACCTCTAACGCCCGTTGGGCTCTTCTCACGTGCTGGGAGCCACTCCCTGGAAGGAAGAGCTCCTCCCAGGCTCAGCCCCCCTTGCTCTGTGTCATCTCAGAGCCCTGGCACACTGGCAACCACGATGTTCCTTCTCCTGTTTGCTCATTTTGGATCTTCCCAAAGCCCTGTCACCTTCTCTGCTAGCCCCTCTGCCTAGCCAAGCTTCGTCTCTCCTGTGTCAGGGATGGAAAATTGTCACTGCAGCCTGGAGTGTGGGGGGTTCACCCTGAACTCTGACCTGGCCTCTTGCCTGTCTGCTCTCCCCACTGCAGCTGGAGCCCAGCCTTCCTGCTGCTTCTCTTTGTCTGGTCAGGAGACTGGGGAGGTGAGAACAGCATCAACAAGGACATCGAGGACATCGGAGACATCGAGAGAGGGCATCTGGGTGGCAGTGCTTCTGGGGAAGCCCTGTTCTCCAAGCCAGGGCCTGAAGCCTCTGGCAGAGCAGGGGTTCATCAGGGCTCCAGCTTCTATCCAAGTTGTGCAGCCTGTGGGGGGCCAAGTCACGCCTGCTGGGTGGCTAAACCCAAGGCTGGGGTCTGAGGCGATGAGGTAGGAACAGGGGGAACCCAGCTAGTCCCTGGTGCTCATGGGGTAGACCTGTGGTGTTTGTGTCTAATCTGGAGCTTGCTGAGGGCGGGGGTGGGCCCACAAAGACACAATTTCTAGAACTTTTAATTCTGGATGAGATCAGGTGGTCTGGTTTAGGAAAGCGACTTGGTAGGTCCAGGTGTCCTGCACCAAGTAAACTGTTTCATAAGCCTGACTGCTCTTGCTTACATTATGTCTTGTACTTTGGGGGCTCTTTGGATTTTTTTTTTTTTTTTTTTTTTTGAGACAGGGTCTCACTATGCAGTTCAGTTTGGCTTTGAATTTACTATGTATCCCAGGCTGTCCTCAAACTTGTGGTGATTGTCCTGCCTCAGCCTCCCAAGTGCTGGGATTACAGGTGTACACCACCATGCCCAGCTTGAATGTTTACAAGAAATGGGAGTGTAGCAGGAATTCCAAGAAGGAGAGACATTTGCTTTGGTCTGATCCCAAATTAGTGGTAACAGCCCTCTGAGAGAGGCAGTGAGGCTGATGAGAAGAGGGAGCCCCACATTTGAGCCAGAATGGGGTGCAGGTTTACTTTCTCAAGTTCAGCTACTGATGGGGGCCATAAGGTACCTTTCAGCTGTCTGGGACACAAAGATGCTGTTCCCAGGTTTTGTCTCAGTTGCTCTGGGCTCCTCTGAACTTGATGGCCCCCTGCACAGAGCCAGGGAGAGGCGTGAGAAGCAGGATTCATCTGAGTGCTTTTAGAAGCAGCTCCCAGTGGGCATGCACCCATGTGTGTGCGTGTGGCTTTTCTGAACTTACTTGATGGCAAAGATCACCACCACAAAGCGTCTCTTTTGGGTCTGGTAACAAACACCGCAAAGTTCAAGGCTCATTAATTTTTCTCCTATCCAGAGAACGCGTGGTGTCCAGAAATCTGTGGTTACCAGGGGAGCCAAGCACTGAGGACCTGGCTCTGCTCCGAAGCACGAAGGCTGCTGACCAGCCCTCGGGCAGGGCAGGGACCCAGGGTGGTGAGAGAGAGAGAGTCCCAGGAGGTCAGGGACTCGAGGCCTGACATAGTCTCTGGGAAGTGAACCTGGAGCAAGTCCAGAAGCCTCTGTGGAGGGCCAGTCCTGCAGAAGAAAGCAGAGGTCCTGTGACACCCACGGTGGGGGTTACTGTGTCCTGGGAAAGGGAGTCCCCTCCCCTCTAGCATGAGTGCTCCTTGGGGCTCACAAACCTTTGGAAATATTTGTGTGATGTCTTAGGCAGGGGGTCAGGTTAGTCATTTTATTCATTCACCAGTTGCCAACAGGGCTTGCCATGTGCCCAACCGGGTGTCAGGTGCAGATGGCTCCATGCTGACAAACCACATCATGGGGACACACAGTGTGTGTATATGGGAAGTGAGGAGAGGAGAGGTTGGGGTGAGCCGCAAGCGGGGTAGGCTTGGGTGGACCGTAAAGGATGGTTAGAATTTGAATAGGTGGGGCAGCGTGTCCTGATTGAACTTCGCCAACTGAAGTGTGGGGTGGTGGTATTTGAGGGCCAGGTGGGAGTCCACTGTGCCTGTGGCTGTCCCTGAAGCATAGGCCCAGAGAGCAGTAACTGCCACCTGCCCTTCGAAAACATCCCTTCTGCCCTAGGTCTGGCCTGAGGAGCTTCTGCGTGTCCACCAAGCACCCCTTCAGGCAGCCTCTGTAGTTTCTTGTCTCTTGGCCCTGAGTGGGGATGGCAGGAGGAAAGGTGTCCACCTTGGCAAGGTGCCTTAGATTCACCTCTGACCTCCCCCCTCCAAGCATGCCTTAGAGATCCCTGGGGTTTTTCTGTTGCCGACCAGCTTAGGGCTCTACTTTAGGGTTACCTGTGTTTTGAATGGATGGAAGGCCCAGAGTTGGGCTTAGGAGCCTGGGAGAGGTGATGGTTAAAAAAAAAAAATCTAGCTCAAGTTTTTGGACAAAGAAATCGAGTGAGTCCCTTCTCTGGGACAGCAGAAGCAGCAGGATGCAGGATGGGGACAGTATGAAAAAAGAAGTCCCCACCATGGGATTCTTGGGCTGTGTATCCCAGACCCAACCACTTCACAGGTCCCTCCAGATTGGGCCTGACCAAGACCCAGGCCCGCCCTGCAGAAACCTCTCCATTCCCTCCTGCTCCTTTTCTGTCCCACCTGGGAGGATTCAGAGGCCCTGGCTCCCTCTCCAGCTCCCTCCCCAGCCACATGCTCCCACCTCTGGCCCCAGCTCATCTCCCAGGGTGCTTCTTTCCCTTCCGGCTATGGGAGCCTGGTTTGGCTGCCCAGGGAAGATTGTATCTGACCACTGCAGGGAGGGCTAAGGGCATTGCTGGCTGAGCCGGGGCCTCCTTAGGTTCTTGCTGTGGACTGCACCCAAGCAGCTGAGGTATCTGAGTCCCTCAGTAGTAGGCTGAGGAAGGGGGAGCAGCCGGAGATCCCTCCCTCTCAGCCAGGAGGTAGCAGGGAGCCTGCCTGGTGCAGCTTTCTCCTCCCAAGCCCCTGCCCTGCCCGCTCTCTGTCACCCTTAACTCTGCCTCTCTTCTTTCTACAGATGGGACTGGGTGAGCATGGGGATCTACTGCCCAGTCCCCTGGCACTAGTGAGCGTCAGGCCTGAGGGAGATGGTGATGAGGGTGCAAGAGGAAGGAGAGAAGGGACACAGGATGGGCAAGACTGAGAAGCAGGGTGATGTACCAGAGAGTGGGAGGTAGGGATTCCAGGGGAGGGGTGAGGAGTGAGGATTAGAGAGGCATCTCCAGTCCAGGCTGATCCCAGTGTTAGGAAGCACAGCAGGAAGAGGAAGGACTCCTCTTGTCTCGGCTGGATTTAGTGAAACAGAAAGGAAAGTAATATTTATGCACAGACCCCTGCCCACATCAGGCACTGGTGAGATGTGTTCTTGCTCATTCACTCATTCAGTCCTCATGCTGGCCCAGCAGGGTGGCAAGATGCCTTGTGCTGCTCCTGCCTCTGGTGAGAGGGTTCTCTCCCTGGTCCTCCCTGCTGGCCCCACACACATCCTCTACTAGGTCACCCTGCAGAAGGATTGGACTGGACTTCCTGCTGCTGCTTGGTTTAGGATGTGCCCACAGGCCTAGATATGGCCTTGAGGGCTGAGGTTACCCCTTCTTTAACTCCAGCTAGTGTCCACTGAGGACCTACTGTGTGCAGGCCACACACCCTGATGCATTGTAATTCTGGATGGCAGGGAGAAATGGAAGACAGTGTGTCCTCTTTGCTTCCATCCCAGCTGTCCAAAAACTTTAGACAGCTTGGGGCAACAGGGCACACAAATAAAAGGAGAAAAATAGTGGAATATGTGACTGGTGCCAAATGAGAGGACAGTGATTCATGAGTTCATCCATTCATTCAAGAATCATTGGGCCGGTGAGACGGCTCAGCGGCTTAAGCGCCTGCCTTGCAAGCGCGAAGGCCCGAGTTCAACTCCCGGAACCCACATACGAAAAAGGGGCCGGTGATATCGCTCAGCGGCACGGGTGCCTGTTGGCGCATGAGGTCCTGAGGTCGTCCCCCCGGTACCCACAAAAAAAAAAAAAAAAAAAAAAAAAAAAGAATCATTAATGGACCTCATCTCTGGGCCAGGGCACCTTCCTAGGCATTTTAGGAGAGATACAGAGATTTGTTCATTGATTCTATGTTTATTGATTATTTATTGTGTGCCAGATACTATTCTATGTCTGGGGATAATGAGCGATGGGCAAAACCAAGTCCCTGTCTGTGGAGCTTCGCCTAGATGTGGTACTGCCCGCAGAGTGCTTGTCGTACCATGGAACAGCCAGCATGAAGTTCAAGAGGGAAGGATGTGGGCCGGTGAGATGGTTCAGCGGCGTAAGCGCCTGCCTGGCAAGCGCGAGGGCCTGAGTTTGACTCCCGGAACCCACATAGGAAAAAAGGGCCAGTGATATCGCTCAGCGGCACAGGCGCCTGCTGGCACGTGAGGTCCTGAGGTCGACCCCTGGTACCCACAAAAAAAGAAAAAAAAGAAAAAGAGGGAAGGATGTGGGTGCCCGACTGGGTCCAGAAGAAGGAAGACTCGGGCTTCTGAGCAATGGGTAGGCTTTGGAAAGGTAGAATGTAAGAGTGAGCAGAAGCTCAGAGGACCAAAGATACATGGACTTCTGACAGGGTGGAATCTGACAGCTGAGGTGGCAGGTGTGTGTTCAGATGTAGGAGGAGGCCAAACTGAGACAGGCCACATTAAGACCAGATTACAGAGCCCCCAGTGCTAACGTACCCTGACAGGCATTCCCAGGGTTCCAGGCAGAGCCTTTCCTTCTGCTGTAGAGGTGGTGATGGTGCCGAGAGCAAGGGACAGGACCCTGTTGAAGGGCTGCTCCCAGACTGTGTGTGGCTGAAGCCGCTGGCCTCCAATGTGGGTGGGCCACCTTGGGTTTCTCTAAGCCCTGTGACAGCAGGGGAGTCACCCCAGGAAGCTAGTACACTAGCACTTGTGAGGGCTGAGCCCTTTCGTGGTGCAGGAGTGTGTTGGCATTGGACACCTAGACTCAGCCAGAATGAGGCTCGGATCCCTTGAATGGCCACATGAACGAGGGTGAGGGCATCCTAGCCATGCGTTGTCCACTGTGGCCCACATCTGATGCACACCCATCCCTTTGGTTCTCTTGTAGCCAGAGGTTTATGGTGGGACCCTCTGTGCTCGGCTCGTGTCTCTTAAGCGATGCCTCTTAGCAACACCAGTGTAAATCTCTCTTCCTTTGCCCAAGGAGAAACCCCTTCCACCACTAGTGGATGACCTTGGAGAGGCTCCTTCACCGTTGAACCTCAGTCTCCTCACCTGGAATAATTGAATAATGATAGCTATCTCCCAGAATGGTGGAGGGTTTTGTGCAGCACATGCACTGTTAAGATTATGATTAATAGTGGTTGTTGGGGCCTGGAGGTTGCATTTCCTGACTCCACAGTGGATGTTTTGCCAGGATGCCTTTCCAGTCTCCCTCAGCTCCAGGCCCAGGGGACAGCAGTGGCTGCTCCACTGAGGAGCTGGCTATGCTGGCATGGACACTGGTCTGGTGGCCAGCCATAAATAGCCCGTGCACCCACAGCCTTGGCAGGGTGCTTCTGGTGATGGCAAGAGGACAGTGGAGAAGAGGCAGCTAGGCCTGCTGTCCTCACCAGGTCAGGCACAGGGCTGGCTCAGAGGGGACTGGTGAGCTGAGGAAGCCACCCTGGGAACAG
Organism: Erethizon dorsatum; assembly: GCA_028451465.1. NCBI lineage: Eukaryota > Metazoa > Chordata > Mammalia > Rodentia > Erethizontidae > Erethizon > Erethizon dorsatum. The sequence goes on from CM051834.1 coordinate 54,601,291, forward strand.
GCTCTGCAGGCTCAGGGTGGCCAGCCAGGGCTGGCTGGGGGCTCCAGGCATCACTTCTGAATCCTAGGACCTCGGAGAGAACATGGAGGGTGGCAACTGAGAGGGCCTCCGAGGCTCTTTGGGCTGGAGGCTGAACAGAGTGGGCCTGTCTGCCTACGTGGTCACTGCCTGTGGGCCCAGCTTATTAGAGGGCAGCTGGGCAAATGCCCTCCTTCCAAGAGTGCGAAGGGAAGGAGGGGGTAGAACCCAGCACAAACCATCACAGTGATGCCGCCCCAGGCCCGGGGAGGAGCGTGTGTAGTGGGAAGGCACTGTGCTCCTGGTCAGTCAGGTGGCTCCGATTGAACCACGGTGTTGGAGTGTACGCGCAGTTGAATCAAGAGCATCTACTTGGCCAGGTCCCCGGCACAGGTAAGAGTCAGGCCCATGGGACCAAGAGTGTTGGCTCGCAGGACCCTGGTGAGGATGAAGTGAGGAAAGGGCCCCTTGAGGGTGCTTTGCTATTGTTGAGTCAGCCTGAGGAGCTGATTAGGTTGTGACCAAGTTCCTGCAGACTGGCTTTCTGCCTGACCCTGTCCTTTCTCTCTGTCCCCAGGCTGCCCCTCTCCCTGTGCAGACACGCCAGGTTCTCAGACTCAGCCCATGGACCTGCGGGTGGGCCAGCGGCCCACGGTGGAGCCCCCTCCAGAAGCCCCGCTGCTGGCCCTGCAGCACCCCCAGCGCCTGCACCGCCACCTCTTCCTAGCAGGCCTGCAGCAGCAGCAACAGCGCTCAGCCGAGCCCATGAGGGTAACTACAGAGCCCCCCCCCACAGCCTCCCTACACTGCAGCCTCAGTCCTCCACTCCTGCTTTGTCTGAGCTGTGCCCATCTGCCCACAGCTCTCCATGGACCCACCGATGCCCGAACTGCAGGGCGGGCAGCAGGAGCAAGAGCTGCGACAGCTCCTCAATAAGGACAAGAGCAAACGAAGTAAGGACACCTCACCCCCATGCCCATCCTCGGGGGTCCATGACCTGCCTGGGCCTGGGAGAGTGAGATGGGAGCGTGACAGCCCACTGCATCGCCCTCTGCTTGCCTGGCTCTGCCCGTGAGCAGAGGTGGGGGTGGGTGTCCTGAGGTGTCCAGAGGCTTCACAGGTGGTATAGCACCTTGGGCTTTGCTGTTGCCTGAGGACCCGCTGGGTAGGACACTGCGTACTGGGGGGTGGTGCTATGAGCAGAGTGTGCCAGGAGGCCACCTGTCCATCTACTCCCAACTCACTCATGGCTTCTGCGCCTGCAGGTGCTGTAGCCAGCAGTGTGGTCAAGCAGAAACTGGCCGAGGTGATCCTGAAGAAGCAGCAGGCAGCCCTGGAGAGGACAGTCCATACCAATAGCCCCAGCATTCCCTACAGGTGGTTCCCTGTCCCCACCTGTCCCCACATGCCCTCCTTCCTCCATGTTACATGGTGAGCACACACATACTTGCCCCCTTTCCTCCCCATCAACTGGCCCATCACCCTTCATATAAACATGATGTACTCCAAGTGCCTCGCAACTGATACCTGCTCTCCTCTCCATTAACCCGCTTTCCCATCTCACCCAAGGCCCTTCCTACACACGCACCCCACCCTGGCTTTCTTCTTGCACACACGAGTCCCTTCTCTCCTTGTATCTTCTCCTAAGCACTGAAATATCCTAGTTCCTACAGCAGGAGATAGATAGTCCCCACGGACCACTTACCTAAGCACTCAGATTCTGGCCTCCACGCCTAGATCAGAACTCTGTGTTGTGGCCGTGGGGCAGCACAGGTGGCCCACTGCTGCCACCCGGAGATGGCCCCCATTCCTGCCAACCCCACACTGCCCAGTCCTGCTGTGCCTGCCTCCCGGGCAGATCCTGGAGCCCTGGCTTAGGAAGGCACCTGTGCAGAGTGAGGTCTCTGTGGCCTTGGGGCATCCGCCCCTCTGATCAACTTGACACTCGCTCCACAGAACTCTTGAGCCCCTGGACACGGAAGGAGCTGCACGCTCCATGCTCAGCAGCTTTCTGCCTCCCATTCCCAGCCTGCCCAGTGACCCCCCTGAACACTTCCCCCTGCGTAAGACAGGTGAGCTGGACAGAGAGGCGGGGACCCTCCAGGAGACCTAGGTGAAGGGCCTGGGATTTGGGTCGGGAGGAGGGAGGGAGGGTGAGCCAAAGGTGCCGAGGCTTCCTCTCTGCTCTGCCATCTCTCACCTGTTATCATGGAGATGATGGGGAGGGAAGCAGGGAGGGCCTAAAGGGCAGAGAGAGAAGGGTGCTGGCACGGGGCCTGAGTAACGCTGGGCTCCCACAGCCTCTGAGCCCAATCTGAAGCTGCGCTACAAGCCCAAGAAGTCCCTGGAGCGGAGGAAGAACCCACTGCTCAGGAAGGAGAGTGCCCCATCCAGTCTCCGGCGGCGACCTGCTGAGCCCCTCGGAGGTGAGGGCCAGCAGGGTGGGTGGGCTGCCCTGCCCTCCTAAACCCCAGCTGCTCCTGTCCCTTGGGCTCAGGCCGCACCCAAACAGGGTCCACTCTTGGGTGCCTCTGTGTGTGTCACACAGGATGTGTCCCACACAAGTGCCAAGAGTGTGAGTGGAGAGGAAACGCAGCTCCTGCTTACTTGGCTCAGCTGATATTTGCCCAGAAAAGAGGGCATTTTCAAAAAATTGCCTCACGATGCTGCAGGCTATGGTCACTGCCATCCTGCTGTGCTAGGAAGAAAGCAGACAGAGCTGCCCCTGGGGAATCCTATGCAGGGGGCTTAGCTGTACCCTCCCGCCCACCCCAGGCCCCTGACTACCCTCCCTTTCTGCTCACCCCTCAGACTCCTCCCCCAGTAGTAGCAGCACACCTGCGTCAGGGTGCAGCTCCCCCAATGACAGCGAGCATGGCCCCAACCCTGTCCTGGGCTCCGAGGTAAGGCCTTGTCGGCACAGACTCTCCTAGGGCAGTTCTGAAGCTCAGCCTCTTTCCAAAACAAAGGCCCAACACAGCCCGGTGCCACAGGGTCTGGGCAGCCCTGACAAGGGCCTTCTGGGTATTCTGGGGAAGGTGTGCCAGGGGTTAGAGGTCTGGGACCAGTGACCCGTCGCCCTGCTCCCTATGGCAGGCGCTCTTGGGCCAGCGGCTGCGGCTGCAGGAGACTTCTCTGGCCCCATTCGCCTTGCCGACAGTGTCCTTGCTGCCCGCAATTACATTGGGGCTGCCCGCCCCCGCCAGGGTGAGTGGCTGGGGTGTCCCTCCCCACTCCAAGCTCCTCAGCCTCTTTCACACCCTCATCCTGCCCCCTCACCCCATCCCCTCACTGTCCTTTGCTGAAATCTTCTCCCTTGTGACTTCTCCTTGCCTCTCCCTCAGGCTGATGGAGACCGCAGGACCCATCCAACTCTGGGCCCTCGGGGTCCAGTCCTGGGGAGCACCCATACTCCCCTCTTCTTGCCCCATGGTCTGGAGCCCGAGGCGAGGGGCACCTTGACCTCTCGCCTGCAGCCCATTCTCCTCCTGGATCCCTCAGTCTCTCATCCCCCCCTGCTGACTGGTGAGCCTTGCTGCTTCTCACAGGAAGGGGCTGGATCCCTGTACGCTCCCAAGGGCCAACTTGGGGAGGGACCTGTCCTTCCAGCCCCCCATCCTGTGCATCTCCCTGCTGAGCCCTGCAGCCCATGCCCTTGCCTCCCTTCCATGGCTCCCCAGTGGTTCCCTCCTTATGCCCCACCCCCATTCTTTCCAGTGCCCGGGCTTGGGCCCCTGCCCTTCCACTTTGCCCAGTCCTTACTGACCACCGAGCGGCTCTCTGGGTCAGGACTCCACCGGCCGCTGAGCCGGACCCGCTCAGAACCCCTGCCCCCCAGTGCCACTGCCCCCCCACTGCTGGGCCCCCTGCAGCCCTGCCTGGAGCAGCTCGAACCTCACTTCCAGCTGATCAAGGTGAGAGGAATTGGGTAGAGGAGGTGCCAAAGGGTGTTTAACCAGAACCCAGAGGCTGACAGAAGGAGGGGGACTTAGGGAGGGCAGGGACCTGGAAGGGCAAAAGAGAAGTGACTGCTGGAGTCCTAGCAAGATGGGTGGACGCTTGCTGGTCCTCTGTCCCCTACCCCACCCCAACTTGCTCCACCGGGGCTTCTTAGTTGGTCATCACCCCTCCCCAGAGAACAGCCAAGCCAAGTGAGAAGCCCTGGCTACAGCATATACCCTCGGCTGAGGACCTGGAGACGGATGGCGGGGGAGCCGGCCAGGTGGTAGATGGCGGCCTGGAGCACAGGGAGTCGAGCCATAGGCAGCCTGAGGCCAGGGGCCCTGTTCCTCTCCAGCAGCACCAGCAGGTACAGCTGTGCCTGGGTGCCCCTCAGAGACCTACAGCCTAGCATTAGATGTGGAAGGGAGAGAGCTAGGATCAATGCAGGGACAGCTCTGGGACCAGTAGTTGCCCCACCAGATCCTTGGTGCTACAGCCACACGGACACTCACATGTATGCACACACATCCCCCTCCACATGCTCACACACACATGCATGCACGCTTGCACACACACACATTCCAGCAGCCTACCAGTCTCCGTGTGGAGCCGTGTTCCTTTTCTAGCAGTGAGGCTGGCATTTCACGGCACCGTGCACACTCCTGCTCTTGTACTTCTGCCTGTGACCGGTTGTCTCGTATCCAGGAATGTGGCTGAGACAGAGGTTGTGGCAGAGCCAGGCTGTAGTACTTGAGGCAGAGTGTTCACACCGTGTGGATCAAGCCACGGTGCCCTAGTTTCTAGGGCTACTGCAATAAGTACTACAGATGGGTGCCTTGCCCAACAGAAAATTACCGTCCTGCGGTTTTGGAAGCTGAAGTCTGAAATCAAGGTGTTGAGAGCTGTAAGCGAAAGAGATGTTCCCAGGCTCTTTGTTTGGCTTGTAGATAGTCATCTTCTCCCTGTGTCTTCACAGGTCTTCACTCTGCCTGTTTCTGTGTTCAGATTTCCTGTTGGATTAGGGCACACCCTAATCACCTCATTTTAACTCTGCAAAGACCCTAGGTCCAAATAAAGTCACTTTCTGAAGTATGAGAGGTTAGGACTTCAGCACGTGGTGGGGGGGCACACTTCCACCTGTAACACATGGTAACAGTCCATAATATGTCCAGTGGCTCTTGCAGGTCCCCGTGTTCTTGGGCAGTAGCACTGTCCTTGGGAATGCGGACTGGTCAGAGTGGACCCAAGGGCCCAGGAGCTCTGGCAGAACTGGGTGGGCATTGTGGGGTGCAGGTCCTCAAGAGGGCTGCTGGGGGCTCAAAGTCAAAGGCCATAGCCCATGTGGGAAGCAGGGCTTGGTGCTTCCTGGGATCTCTCCAGGAAAAGGTCCGCTGGAGGTTCCCAAGGCCTTGGGCAGGAGCAGATGGAGCAAATCTGAGGAGACAGGCCCGTTTCTGTTTCCCTCAGGTGTTGCTCCGGGAGCAGCAGCGTCTGGCTGGGCGGCTGCCCCGGGGAAGCTCTGGGGACTCTGTGCTGCTTCCCCTGGCCCAGGGTGGACACCGGCTCTTGTCTAGGACTCAGTCCTCCCCCGCTGCGCCTGCCTCACTACCAACTCCAGAGCCAACTTGCCAGCCCCGGGTCCTCTCCAACTCCGAAGCCCCCACCAAGACCCTGCCCTTCATCACAGGTAAGACCAGGCTTAGAGAGGCGGGGGGAGGAAGAGGCCCAGGAGCGTGAGTCCGTTTCTCTTCATGGGAGCACTGGGCCCTTTGCAGAGGTCTTGCGTGAGATCCAGTATGATTGGGTCTCACAGTACCCCCAAAGCAGGTGGCGAGGTGGTTACTGTTTCACAGGCGAGCACACAAAGGCTTGGGGAACCTAGGGTGGCAAAGCCTGTACTCAAGCAGTGAGCTGGCAGTCAGGCCGGGGTAAGAAGTTTGAGTCTCTTGCCACCGTGTCCAGCCCTGTTTTTTTTTTTTTTTTAATTATTACTGTTGCTCTGCTTGTAAAAAAAGCTCAAAAACATTTCAGGAAGTTTGAAACATACAGAAGAACATAAAAATAAAACAAAAATCACCCAGCAGTATCCCATCGCCCAGAGACCCCGTCCGGTTCTGCTGTACTTCAAGGCAGTCCGTTCTGGCCACACGCACCCGTACGAACAACGTAGTCCCATGAGCTGCATTTTGTTCCCAGCTTTATTTAGTTAGCATGTCACGAGCACTTTTTGATATAATTAATCTTTAAAACTGAGATTTTTATACTTCATCGGAGTATTTTATTTTTATTTCGTAGTGGCTAGGCATTTAGGTTGCTCCCTGTTTTCCCCCGTTTTAACTTCCTTATGCATAAGGTTTTACTCATGCCTGGGATTTTTTCCTGAGGGTCACTCTTAAGGAGTGGCTTTCCTGGGTCAGATGGTGTGAGCATTTTGACGCTCCGTGGTGTCCTGAGGTGTGCAGACACTGCTCCTCCCACAGGAGTGTGCATAGCCAGGCTCTAGAGGCAGCCCGGGGCACCTGACACATAGTCCCTTGGTACCTGCAGAGTGTTAGTTCCAGCACCCTACCCCCACCCCGAAAGGACACCAGACTCCTCAGATGCTCAAGTCCCTTATGTAAAATGGTGTAGAATTTGCATATAACCTGCACATATCCTCCCGTGTATGTGTGTGTGTGTGCACGTGTGTGCATGCATGTGTGTGGTGCTAGAGATAAAACCTAGGACATTGCACATGCTGGGCTAGGGCTTTACCATTGAGCTATACCCCCACCCTCCAGCCATATGCTTTAAATCATCTCTAGATTACTTATAATACCTCATACGATATAAATGCTATGTATGTAGTCATTGTAATATATTGTTTAGGGAATAATGACAAGGGAATAAAGTTTATACATTCAGTTCCAATGAACCTTTTTTCCTGAGTATTTTCAATTCACAGTTAGGAGAGACAGCTGTAGTCACTGTCCATAGCTCTGTTTGTCTTATTACTGGCCCAGTATCATTGTGGGCTTCCCTGCTCCCAGTTTTGGGGTTCCCTAAGAATTCTGACTCCACTCACTTCCATTTGGTAGCCTCAGGGCTCGTGACACCCAGAGAGGTGGTGGTGTTGGGCCTCGATCTTGCTTGGGGCATGGGAGAAGCGCTGGCCTCCTAAGCCGTCAGCGTGTGGGGCAGACAGTGGCCACATGGTGGCCACGTTGGCTGGGGCAGTGCTGGAGTGTGCAGCAGGCTGAAGGTACCTGGGCAAGCGTCCGGGCAGGCGTGTAAAGGAGTGTCAGGCTGGTCTCAGTAGAGGGGCAGAATTGGGGATGCGGGCCTGCCTGGGGAAAGGCCATGTGCCAGGCCTTGCTCCAGGGAGGTCGGTGTGGGTGTAGACCTGGTGGGGGTTCCCTGGGGTCCTGCCCTTACCCCTGCACCTGGCAGGGCTGGTCTATGACTCCATAATGCTGAAGCACCAGTGCTCCTGTGGAGACAACAGCCGGCACCCAGAGCATGCTGGCCGTATCCAGAGCATCTGGTCCCGGCTGCAAGAGCGTGGCCTCCGGAGCCAGTGCGAGGTGAGGGCCACGGCAGGGGCTGCAGCATCAAGGGGTTAGGGCAGTGGAAGGGAAGGTGCAAAGTCCTGGGGCCAGTGAGAGACCAGGGCCAGTGGAAGGCAAGGGTGAGCAGGGGCTTAGGAGGTCTGTGGGTACTTGCTTCCTCAGTGTCTCCGGGGCCGGAAGGCCTCCCTAGAGGAGCTGCAGTCAGTCCACTCTGAGCGGCACATGCTCCTCTATGGCACCAACCCACTCAGCCGCCTCAAACTGGACAACGAGAAGCTTTCAGGTAGGGGACAGGTGGTGTCTGGCCCGTGTCTCTCAGGGCTCACCCATCTCCCCCAGCCCTGTGCTTTCTTGGCTCAGCCCTGCCCAACTGGCCCCTCCAACCTCCTGGATATCCCCACTCAAGCTTGCTGCCCTTGTCCCTCTGCTGCCCATGTCCACCTCCCTGCACTGTTTCTTTCCCTCCACCCCTACCCGGCCCTCTCCTCAGAGCCACCCTGCCCCTGGCCAGGCCAGAGGCTGAGAACATCCACACTCATGTGAGCTGGGCCTCTCCCCACAGAGCTCCTGGCACAGCGGATGTTTGTGATGCTGCCCTGTGGTGGGGTTGGGGTAAGTGTGCCCAGGGGTCTCCAGTGGGCATTGCCAAGAGCTCTCAGCTCTCCTCCTTTCAGTTCTCCCAGGCCCAGCCCCACCTGCCTGTTCTCATGGTTCTACACACCAGGCAGGCCAGGGACTTTCCTGCCATGCCCTCTGCTGGCTGGAAGCTCCTGTAGACAGGTGTTTCCGGGGCTCATCAGTGTCCCAGAGCATGGAGCCCCAAGCCTTGCTCTTACAAGGTGCTAGGTAGATGTTAGTGAAGTTCAAAGAGCAGGGCCAAGACTGGAGCTTGGGATTGTGTCCTTCATAAGACCCCTGTGGTTGGGCCTTGGCCATTCCATGCTGGCCCCCAGGCTGCTTTGCCTGCCCTGGAGTGGGCCGGGTCCCCAGACCTTGGACTGCCTGTCCTGGTACCGAGGTGGTACTCCCTGTGTCCTCGGAGATCCAGACACTTCCCTGCCCAGCCTCTGGCCCCCCAGCTTTGCTTCCTCACTCCTCGCTGGTTGGGGGGCTTGCTGCACTCTCCGGCATGGCTCCGCCTGCCTGAGGAGGTCCCTCCAGGGTCCGAGCATGGTGTCTGGAAGCAAGGGATGGAGGCCAAGCTCAGGCGGGAAAGTGGGAGCTCTGGTGGGGGGCTGTTTGGGAGCCAGTCAGTGCCCTGTTCACAACTCCCCATTTCTTGCCACTTTCTGGTTTTTCCAACTGTTGTTGCTTCTGTTTTCTCCTCCCTCCTCTCCCTCTCTGTCCTCTCTTCTCTCTCTCTCCAGCCTCTTGCGACTCTCTCTGCCTTCCTCGCCTCTCTTGGTCCGCCTCACCCTCCCCATCTCCCCATCATGCCCCCCGGCCCCTCCCTAGCCTTGAGGCCCAGGGACTGGGTTTGGGGGGCCTCCCAGCCTGGGCTAGGGGCCCTGAGTGGAAGACAGTGGTGCAGACGGCCCCTCCAGCTCCGACCGTCCCGCAGGGCCTGAGCAGACTCAGCTGGGGCTTAAAACCCCCTCCAGGCCCAAACCCCAATCCCGCCCAGGTAACGCCATGCCCCCTCCCCTGAGCGGGGAGGCAGGTGTGATGCTGCCGGCAGAGTGCTGGCCGCAGATGGGCTGGTGCTGGGACTTACACTGGGAAGGAGCAGTCCTGTGGGGCTTGGGGAACAGGAGGCCTTGCCTTTGGGCGGTGGGGCACTGGGGAGGCAGCGCCGTCTGCCCAGCTCCCTGCCCCTGGGGTCCTGGCCGTGGAGTGGGTACTGCCCACTGGGCGCTGGCTCCTGTGGGAAGCCTTGGATGATGCGGGCTCTGACTCTGGTCCTCACAGGTGGATACCGACACCATCTGGAATGAGCTACATTCCTCCAATGCAGCCCGTTGGGCTGCTGGCAGTGTCACTGACCTCGCCTTCAAAGTGGCTTCCCGAGAGCTCAAGGTAGGGGGTTTGGATTGAAGGCAGGCAGAGCACAGAGGCTGCACAGGATGGGGTCCAGGCCCTGAATGCCAGCCCTCTCTTTCCTCTTAATACTGCTACAGGGTTTGGGAAGGGAAATCGAAGGCTCTGGGGACCAGGATGAGATTTGAGCCCTGGGGAGTCCAGCTACTATGTCCCTGGACTTCGGTTCTCTTAGAGGCACCAGGTCCTGAACATCCAGATCATTTAAGACCTTGTTGGCTGTAGGCAAGTCGGTTTGTCTCTCGAACCTCGTGCATCAGCTGTTGGTTCTTTTCTAGGCTC